>JAREIS010000268.1:0-600000 GCA_030060385.1 Muscicapa striata striata | reverse complement strand
GTACTTCCATTCATTAATCAACTTTCAAACATTTTGTATATTTTTGAATTTCTCTTAATTTATTCATTGGATTCCAGAGTGTTTTTTCTGTATCTCATGTTATATGATCCTACCTAGGTTAATGCCATTACTTAAAATGTAGCACAAATTGAACTGCATCATAGAAATTAACATTTCAACAAGTTTTAAACTCATTAGTTAGCTCCTAGCAATAGATGTATGCCTGAAATAATTTTACTTTCAACTTGTACAAATACTAATATTTAAATATTAAGTTTTATATGCTTTTTCTGTTATTATTTCTTGAAGACTAAAAATGGTTGTCAAACTAAAACTGTAAAAATATATTTATTCTATTTTTTTTCCATTGATTAGAGCTTGTTACTGCTGTGTCTAATACAACTTTAAAAGCATATTGCAGCACAACAGAACTTCAGTATTTTTGTAGGATGAACTGGTGTACTTAACATACACACACTTAATTGTTGCCACACAGGGTAACAGGAGATAGGAATTATTTTTAAAAACTAACTTTAAGCATTTAAAGCTTTGACATTTAATATTTTGGCTGTGTACCAAAATATTATATATATGGCTGTATACCATAATACCAGTCTTATGGTAGGATTGGTACTTTGAAACCATAACCAGCATATTTAAAATTTTGCAAATAACTGGTATTAATTTGAAAATAAGAAAAAACAAACACAGAACTTCAACAAAACTATTAAAATTCAGTTGATGCAACCAAATTGGATTCTTGATAACAATTCCAGATTTGGATAGAACTCAAAATAGCAAATCACAATAGCACACATGGAGGCTTTTTTTTAATAGCAGCAGCAACTTTCATGAAAAATATTTGCAAACTGGATATAGCTATGAACTCTCCTTCTATCATTGAGCTTCCCTGACCATGGGACAAACTTGCATGGATAAAATTTATAAGTGTACATTTCTAAAGAATATAGTGTTAGCCTCCCATATTCCTGAAACCAATAGAATCAGGGTTTGGCAGAACTGAAAACTTCAGAGAAATATAATTTAAATCATCAAATAGAAATCAAATAGCCTAGTGATCATGCCCAGACAGTAGTAGATATTATTTTTTTCTGTTCACACTATGAGTATTTTTACCCCTCTACTTCACAGAAACTGAAGTATTCTTCTACCTCTATTTTTTAATTAAAGAAAATATAACTTTTAAATATCTCAGTTTTAAATATAAATAGATATAAAAATATTATTTTAAATATATCAGTTTTCAAGATACATCTTTAATTTCTTCTATAGTCAGCCCTTTGTGGAAGAATATTTCCAGCAGCAAACATTATCTGATGTCGAACAAAACCACTTAAAAACACGGATTTATTTTGTCTTTGTGTCTTAAATTTTGCAGCAGCTCTGCATTTATCTTTTGAAGAGTTGGAAGGGAAGAATATATTTGGGCTTTTACTTTCTTCAAAAATATATAGGCACTGAATTTTTAACCACTATCTACAGCAGGAACATATCAGTTGCTAGGAAAAATTGTGTTCATGTATGATCATAGACATTTTTGTTACCAAGGTCTTTCCTAGAAAAATTAATTGACATTTATAAAATACAACACATTGATAAGGTCTTTAGTCTATTCACATTTTTTCCCATGGCTTTGTCTTCTTTTCCATTTCTTTATCCATTGTCATACCTCTTTACAGAAATATTCAAGATGCAATTTTATATCACTTTTGCTGCAGTTTTAGGTTTGTGTGTCCAGCCTATTTGGAGATATATATACAGATATAAATATAAATATAAATATAAATATAAATATAAATATAAATATAAATATAAATATAAATATAAATATAAATATAAATATAAATATAAATATAAATATAAATATAAATAATATATATATAAAATGTGTTTTTTCCTAAATTCCTGGGTGTCCCTCAGTATATTTCACCTGGATTCCATTTTACATAGACAAAACCAAGAATACCAGTTCTGTCTGCTTTCTGTGATGCTCTTCACACTGCAGCCAGCTTTCACTAAAAGACACAGTGCTGCATTCATGTGCCTTGGGGACCACACTACTCTTAACACTCCTAATCCTTACTTTTCTGCATCAGGCTCTGTGTTTTTCTCTAGTCATACAATCTGCAATCACAACAGCAGTTTCATTCAATAAGTGGCTGACATTTCCCCTGATCAGTGCCAGTCTACAGTATTGACTTTCCTGTAGTGCTTTAATTAATATGTGCATTGAAAACTCTGATCCCATAAAATATTGGCAGAGGCACATGGAACAGCCCTGACTGCCACTCCCATTTTCTGCAAAGGTGCAGGGAAAGTACCTCTCATCACAGAAAGCACGAGTGAATAGTTAAATTTTTGTAAATTTAAGGTCTGCACCTAAAAGTAAACACAGTTCTACAAACACAAAGAGTCAAATCAGACTTACTGTCAAAGTTAACTGGTCTTGCACATGGATTCAGTCTTGAATTTGGAGAGGTGAGCAAAACTGAATCCAATCTAAGTTTAGAATGCCAACTTCCACAACTTTAGGATAACTAACATTTGATTTAAGTTCTGCTCTCAGAGTCTTGAGGAGTGGCCAGAAGAATACACAGTTTAATAACAAAGCAAAAAGAGCACATAATATCCACCAGAATCTTCCCCTGAAAAATATCTGCCAGTCAGATTCACTGATGTGAGTAGAATGGATGAAAAAAAATGGCTTTTCTGGGGAGTTGATGACTTCAAGAGTCAAACCTATACATTTTATAGTGTTCCCTAGCCACTGTGACAGAAAGGTCAGATGTGTTCCACAGGAATCTTCTTGCCAACCCTGTAACAGTAAGCAAGACTGTGAACATGACCCCAGAGGCTGGTGAGAAGGATGCTTCAGAAAAAAATAGAACCTGTTTTGGAACCAATCCCCCCCAATGCACATAAGAGAAGGAGTGGCACTGTTTGCTAACTCACAGAGCAAGGCCATCTATGTTCCTTCTGTCCTTTTCCATCTATCTTTTTGTCCTTTGGCACAACGATGCTGAGATGCAAGGAGGCACTTACTGTGGGATAAAAGCAATCTGAAGGAGAAGACTACAGAGAACTTGGTGTAGCCCTGTTATGTTTTTTGGAGAAGGCTTCACACTGAGACAGCTCAGCTTTACAACAACAAAACAAATATGTCTTACAGTCCAACATAATGAGAGAAAAGTTTGATTTTCTTTGGAGTGCTTTAGAAATCCTCCCAGTTGTCTGCACTCCCCCAGCCCATGCAGATTAGAGGAGGGTGTGGGGGCAGAAGATTTCCCACTTGCTGGAAGCTGCATAGAGTGAGAGCAAAAGCAAAAAAAAAATACCAATTACAATGCAATTACTCCTCAGGCATGACTGTACTTCTACCCACTCACCAACTGCCCGTGTCTGTGGGTTGTCTCTAGTTTAGTTTTACTATAGTCAAGGAAATATTGTATCACTTATTTCAGATAGATGGCATGGATTTAACTACTGTGCTGTTTTCTCCTTGTTATTTTAAAAGCGTGTTGCTTTTCAAGGGTTTTTTTTTTTTTTGCTTGGAAGACAGACAAGTACAGCTACTTTGACAGCACAAAACAGATTTAGACTATAGGCCCACTTGTTTTGTTATTTTTATAGCTAAATAGTGGTAGAGATAATTCCAACATGGATAATGTGCTATTTACAAAGCCTGCTATAGTAGGTCAAAATTAATCCAGAACTTCCTCCCACCTCCAATTTTATTTATTAAGACTTGAGTTATTTTAATTGGAATAAGCTCAGCCTATATGAAAGAGCTTTGCAGAATAAGATTTAAATTTTTTCAGAAACTACAGTAAAAGCCAAAGGGTCACTCTTAGGCAACTGAGCTAGATTTTAAACTAAAAATCATAGGAGTTTCTCTGATATTTAGAGCATCAGACCACAAGAATAGGAGAGAAAAAAATTAAAGACCATTAACTTTTTCAGCCACGGAGACAAAAAAGAGACTTTTAAAAACAAGCAAACAAACAAAAACAAGCACAGAGTGAAAAGAGAGCAGTGACAGGTCACTTCCCTCCAGGAGCAGAGAAAATGCAACCCTTCATTTGTGATCACTGTCACAGTTTAACTCCAGGTGGCAAACTAAGTACCATGAAGTTTCTTGATCACTGCCCTCACCTCTGCCTCCCCCACTCAGCAAAACCCAAAACTGTACCAGCTACTTGCAAAAAAAAAAAAAAAAAAAAAAAAAAACAACAACAACAACAAAAAAAAAACCCAACTTTTCTAGCTGAAACCAGGGCAGTAATTCATGCATGACCATAGTTTTGTGGGAAAAACTCTACCATTTTTACTCCAGAATTGTTCTTTTTTGATATCCTATATTATTTTATAAGAAGTTATACTAAGCTTCCAGAAAACCTGCAAAAGATGTTTCTACCCTAATGTCAGTGTTGTACAAGGTGCTTAAAAAAATGAAAGAACAGTATCTACTAGACAACAATGAAATCTGCTTAGGTGTAAGGATTAAAAAAAAATCAGTGTGCTATAAACATAATGAGCAGGCATTTCAGTAGAACTCAGAGATGTCAGATATGGTATTTTGAAGGTCAGCAGATGAGATGATCTCCAAAAGATGAGATGATCTACATTATTGCAATTTTAGAAAAGGACCAAAAGTTCTTTGACCTGCATAAAATATCCCATAAGTTATTTTGTAAAGATTTTAACTTCTCCAAAAGGCAAGGAGAACACTAGTCAAATGTGGAGAAAAAATAAAAAAATAGCAAAATGTGTGTATACATTAATAGGAAATAAAACCAACATAAAGTATGAATGGAAGATATAACCAAAATAACTAAGAAATAAGGAGGAAATACATAATTGCATGAAGTGAGGAAAATATGTTGGAAAAGAAGAACAAAAGAGAAAAATGTCACTGTGGGTGGACTTGATTCCCTCTTAATCAACATACAAAAAAAAAAAAAAAAAGAAGATAAAAGAAAAATTTAAAAGTGACATGACAGAATTCAGACTAAGCAAGAGGAAGAAGTTGTACTGGTATATCAGTGTGCCTAGGCTGTCTATTCACACAGCAAAAAGGTTATATTTTGGGGCTGACACTGATTTCTCAATGGCTCTTTCCACCATATGAGTCATATCAGTGACATAGATCTATTTTTTCCAAGTTACAGAAACATATTCAAAAAATGACCATATCTAAATGATTCTCTTAACTACTGATGAAGACATTCAGCCAGGATTAATGTCCTAACCTCAGAGTTATTAGTCACACATTAAATGCAACTTAAAACATGTGTAATAACTTCTGAAAGTTTATTCATGTGCTTGAACTTAAGTGCTCCACCCTAGGGAAGCCTAAATCCCTATGTATTTCTCATTCTCACCTCACTCTGTGCACACTGCATCAGCCACTTTGCTACTGATATTTTGAATATTTCATGTAACCCATCAGGTCTTTTGTTGGCCATATTCCTTTGCCCTTGTGAATTTAGGGAAATAATTTTGATTTGCACTTGTACTAGTCCATACTCTAGGGGAAGGTAGCAAAGAAGGGTTGGCCAGAAAGAGTGGCTGAGCAGTGCTCTGGAGGCAAAATAAATAACATCTGGAATGACAAATGAGGAAGCATCTAAGCCATCCACTGGAAAAATCCTGTTGGGAAGGGTACATGTGAAAAGGGCATGTGGAGGGGATATGGACTAACTAACAGTGATTCCTTCCCACTATGGAATCTCCACCTGAAAATCCTCTCCTGAAGGCAGCAGCTCCCAAAAACTGCTCTTCAGGGCACACAGCAGGAACCAAGCAGGGTCAAACAGGGATACTGTGAGAGCTGGGGGAAAAGAGCAGGGTGGATTCTCCCAAGCTATTCAAAGGAAAACAGAAGGGGAAGCATCAATAACAGAGATCAGCACCTGCTGCTATGTGATATTTTGGTAAAAACATGGTCACAAGAGGTGTTACCTTCCTTGCACCAGCAAAATCCCTTCTACCCTCACTTCTGCTATCTAGTCTATGAAAGTGCTACTGCTTTTTTAATAAATGGGCATTTCTTCTGCCTCTGAAGGAAGTCCTGCTGCTATATTTTTTTGCCACATCCTTACCCGATAGCAACACTACAATGCATCTCATTTTTTGGATTGTATAGTGCTTAGGAACTACACTAATTAACACACTCAGGTCCAGCTGCCTTCTTGAGCAGTTGCACCAAGTCAATAAGAGACTCTAAATTTCACTTTGCAGTTATTCCCAGAGATGTTTTCTGTGTCTTGATGAGACCAACAGCAGGTAGTTACTTGTGCATGTGATTGTTGAGAAGCATCTGGGCAATGACTGCAGCCAAGCTCTTGTTAACAGAGAAAAACAATGATGAAACAGCTCCTTTACTATTATTCATTGTTATTGAATTAAAAAAAAAAATTAAATCAATATCCCTTTTGAGCTGTACTAAGCAGCATAAAATAAAAGAATCTTATTTCCTGATGAACATGGTTTGCTGCCCAGAGGCTGATACTCTGAGTAAATCTGAAAGTCTAGTTATTTTCTGAAAGGGTTGATTTATGAACAGTGAACAGTAATGAGCTAAATTATCAACAGTTTTCATCATTTACTGTATTAATGGGCTTTAAAACTACACAGTTATGTATATTGTAGTAGTTAACACATATATACATATAGATGCATAAATGGAAAATTAGATTTCTTTTATCTACAGATAATCTTATAATTCAAAAGTATAAAAGATGATGTGTTGTTTTTTTCTTATCACACAAGGCTTTAAGGTTTAAAATAATTTAATAAAGGTTTCTGATGAAGCTGGAATAGTTGGTGACTCATAGGTCATCAGTGGGTGGCAGGTGAGAGAAGGGAAAGCCTAAAGCAGTTAAGGTTTTAATGAGACTCAGAGCTAGTTTCCAATTCAGAACATTCTTATTTATTGTTTTTTCCTGTTATTTAACCATTACACAATGTTAAATATATTCTCTTTCCTCAACTTTTGTTTAGTCTAATTTGTTCTTTCCCTTTTCTCTTGAGTGTTTCTAAAAAGCAAAAAGATTCTATCAGAGTTTTAAAAAATGGAAAGATTAGTAAATACAATGATATTTTAGCCATAATGTCATTTAGTTATGAGTTTTGTTTCTTAAAACTTCATAAGTTTTGACTTAAAAAAAATAGTATTAAAGTATCCTCACTTTAGTGCTGCATCTTAACTTGTTTAGCATTTATTTATTCTTAATTTGACTTATTAAGAAAATCCAGAATCTGACAAGCATCCATAATTTCCCAAGTAAATTCAAGTGAATGTGTTAACCATTTCATGTATCAGCAAAGCTGTCAGCACCAGTTTAGTTGAGATTTCATGACAGGACCAGGAACCAAACTTTTGGATATTTTGTTTTAACATATGAGACTGTTCTACCTAAATTACCCCAAGTGCATCCCCAGCTGCATTGCTGAAGCTGATTTTTTTACTGCCACTTGGTCTCAGCCCTGACACTGTGATGGGGAATTTCTCCTCTTACCACATGAATGGGAGGCAGCCATGTCCACAGCAGCCATTCCTTTGGAGAGGATAATTGTGTGAGTCAGCTGTGACTGAATCACAAGAGAGTGAAAAGAAATGCAGCATTGTCCCCAATGGCAAATAGAAGCCAAAGATAAAATTTAGAGATATTTTGACTCCATGAATAACTTTTGAATAGCTTCTGGTCTTCACTTTTCAAAGGCTTATGTTCTTCCATGGGGAAGAAAAGCCTGGCTTCATGTGGTTTTTTTCCCCTAGAAACATATATCATCACTGCACACTGGCAGATTGCTTTACTTCTCATTAAAACACAGCAATAATACAGTTCTGCTATGCTCCACTCTTGTTCCACTCTTTTTAGCTTCTCCAGTCTATTCTGTTGTTCTTCACCAAAGACTTCAAGGAGCAAACATGACCTCTCCTCTACACACACAGGAGCAATAGAACCTCTTGTGCTAAGCAGAACTGGAGAAAAAAACAATTTATATGGCTCCCAGGCTGCCAAAATCAAAACAACTTCACAGAGTTTTTCATTGTCACATAAACAAAGTGACAAGGCAAAAGTCTGAGGATCTGTCCTCACACACCTCTGCACCCCTTTTATTTTGACAAAAGGAAGCAGGTGCTGGGATTGAAATCTCTTTGGGGCAGCTCTCTGCCTGGTTGTCTGAAAAGACAGGGCTCTCTCACAGGACTCATTCACAGGACTGTGAGCTGCCTGAAACCTTCTATCCACATCTAGAACACATATGGTTTCCTACACAAGCTCTAAGTAAGGGAATAAATGGTATTTCTTATCATGAAGAAAGAAATGAACCAATGCAGCAGCAGCCCAATAACAGCACAGAACTGTGCTACCTTCTCCAAAGCATTTTGAGCAGGACTGACAGCATAATATGCACAAATTTCTTACTGTGTTCCAAATAATTCAAAAGGGAACACCCTGATCCTGCAGTAAAATGACAGTTTGATGCTGAACTCTCCTGTAACTTAAAGAGCCTCCACAGCATGTTGAGTGTGAACCCCAAGCTGAATTGAGGCAAAGGATTATTACAACCCACCAGACTAATCTAATGACTACATCTAAATAAAATCTTTTCAAATAACCTAGGATTTAAAATTATTGGATCATAATTCTTATTCTAAGACTAACAGCCACATGGATTCTGTCCCAGTCACCACACCATGACTGCATGTTGCCATGTTGGTGCATTGAAGGAAACAAACCCATTAGATTGTAACCAAAGACAAGAATATTCATCCTTCCTGAGCTTCCACATTAACATCCATGGTGTCTGAAGGCAAACATTAATGAACTTGAGGTTTTAAAACCTCTAATTTGAAAGCTGTCCTTGGTCAGTTAGAATGACCCCAAGGCTCTACCTGCTATTCACATCAGTTTACTAATCTCTCTGCACAATAAAAGTGATTTTGTGTGTCTTGGTTTTACTTTCTTCTTCTGCAGAGCTCATATTCAACCCTTTTAAAGGATATGTTTTCCACACAGCTGCTTCTATGCATGTACAAGTGTCTTATGAAGGAAAAAAACAAAACAAAACAAAACAAAAAAAGCTCTTCTTTAACACAATAAGGTAGGACTAGGGATTGCTTTCACCTGGATTTCATTAACCAAACCAAGAATTCAGAGACTGATAGCATGGATTTTTAAAAATCTTATTAACCAATGATTTCCTATTCTTTCTGTCAATGTACTAGGCCAGAAAAGAAAGATAGCATTTTGCTAGGTGTTGTACACAGCAAGAAAGAGAGTTCTTTCTCTTCTAAAAAGTAAATTACTAGGAATTTTGAAAAGAAACAAAGGAATTAAACAAAAGAAAAGCAGAGGGTCAAAAGTGAAACAAAGCTATTCAGCATGACAGGTGGCTATCTTGGTACTCCATGGAGTTTCTTTTTCTATGCATGACAGTGGAGAAGCTCATTGAATCACAAATGACTCACCATGATTTCATGTGAGATTAGAGTGAGACCCTTCAAAAAATAGGCATGCAGTTCAATTTCTAGGAGAGAGTGACAAGGAGGTAGTTTTGTATGCAAAGACAACCAATTGCTAGTCCAGCTAAGATCAAAAGCAAAAACCCAGAAAATGTTGTTGTGAAATTACCAGTTGCAGCAAACTTGGGGTTAATTTGTAGTAAAAACCAGGTTTGTTTTAACTTTTAATACCTTTAGTTTGCAAACAGAAAATTTCCAGAGAGTCTTTTGCTATGAAAGCTGATATAATACTTTCATGATCTTGTAAATAATGATGTCCAAACATCAAAAGAAAGACTAATGTAATATACAAACAGTGAAGGTAATTTTATAGTATCAATTAATTATATGCCCTTTAGCACTGAATTTCGTGCATTTGTTTAAAAGTACCTAGAATCTACACACATAATTTTCTCATCATGTTGCCACTGCACTTTTAATTCAACATTATTTTTCTTTCACTAGAAAACACAAGTTTTGCCTCTCTTCTTCACCATAATTCTATGGTGGTGGCAAACCTCCCCACTTTCAGCACTCTTGAATTATCTTAATAATACTGGGCTGTATAGCACAATTTACCACAGAGACATTAACACTGGGGAACAGTACTGCAGGAAAACCAAGAAGAGGGATTGATCTCCAACCTTAAGTTTTCTTCTAGTTATGTTCATCTGTGTCCCATAACTCTCAGGCTGAGCTTAGCCAGCAGCACAGGCTCTGCACAATGTTGAAGAGTTACACTACTGGGGTGATTCAGCTGCCTGCTAACAAAAGCTCTCTGTAGCAAAGTAAAAAATGAAAAATAAATATCATGCATGTATCATCCCAGAGCAATGAGGAAACTGAATTTAGGCTTTCTGAGTGATCCTTTATAACAGTGATAGTATTAGTTGGAGTCTGTAATCAAGAAATCTGAAGATCAAGAAGTCTGAAATCAGAGTGTAGGGATTGAATCAAAACCTTTGGATGGATTAAAGTACATTAAGTCACCCACACATAAAGTAGAGGGGTAAGTGTAAGTTTTAGAATAAGTAAGAAAGTAAGTAAGTTTGTTTCAGAGTAAAATTTAAGTGCTTTTAGTGAGTAAAAGGTCTCAGATGTCAGAGTAGAAGTGCAAATTCTAGTGAAGGTTGAAGAACATAGTCCTAGATATGAGTGTTTCTGTGGAGGCTCCAGGAACATCACTTTAGACATAATAAAACTACAGTAAGAATATTGTTTACACTGTTCAGATAGAACAAGACAGACCATATGCAGAGTTTATACCTAACCTGGCATGTTAAGAAACTAGAATTCTAATAGGTTAGGAGTGGTTCAAGTTTGTGTCTGAGCTTGTTGGGCAGATTCTGTATAGGAGCATGTACTGGGGAGAGCTGGTACTTTTTGCCATTGCTTTTACTATTTTGCTTTTGCTTTGCTCTCTCACCACCTGAGAAGAAGGCAGGAGCTGCCCAGCAACATCAGCCCTGCCAGGACCTCCAGAAACAGCTTCTGCTTCTATTTAGGACTTTATACCAAAACTTAGCATGGATTTTAGTGCCTGTGACTCTTTTGCCTTTTGAGACTGATGTGCTTCTGTAATAAACAACTCCACAGCAACTATTAGCTGCTGGGCTCATTTCTGGATGCTACAATATAAGGAAGTTATAAAACTCTCAGAGACTGTCTAAAGGAGGATAATGAAGGACCTAGAAGGGCAGCCATATGAAGAGCAGCTGAGCTCACTCTGTCTGCTCAGCCTGAGAAGAGGAGACTGAGGTCAGACCTCAACACAGTCTACAAATTCCTCATGGTGGGAAGAGGAGGGGCAGGCACTGATGTATACCAAGATCTAGGAAATGTACATGAGGAAATGTTTTGAGGCTCAAGAGGAGTGGCAGCAGGAATATGGAATAGTGGAGGAGGAAGAAATATCATATTTCTGGTGGGGTGCTGAAACCCAAGGGGTTCAAGCCACTTGTCCATCACTACAACAGAATCCCCCAAACAGATTGTACCAAAATTGCTCTTTTGTGGGAGGATATATAATCCTACATTTCTTCCATATTAAAAAAAAAAAAATAAAATAACCTGATATGTAGTTCCTTTGAAAGAATCTATTGAGTAAATTTAAGAATAAACCTGAATGTCAAGACCATGGAGGAGGAAAATGCAGAGTTCTCCCTTCTGCCAAATAAAATCAAAAGAAAAATGTTCATATTCTAGTAAGGTTTTCTGAATAGCCTCTGTTGTACTTGACCATTTCCTTACTTAGTCCAAGGAAAATCTTGGACTTTGCTCAATTTCTAAATTTTTCATTACAAAAACTATATACTTACATTGATTCTTAATATAAACTAGGTCAATACAATACCAAATTTCATTGTCATTTGATTGTAAATGATTCACTGGTTACTGGAGAGCAGTGTTCCAGGTTTCATCATTAAATTCTTAATTGCTTCAAATTCGTACTGTCTTGAAATAGATTTCTATAATTTTCAGATTCCTGTTGTTTAAGGTGGACCTTTAAAATGAGTGAATATAATATAGGGGCAGTTGTTCCTGCATGGTCTGAGCCTAAATCAGGAGCTAAATACTGACCTTTCTTATTGTTAAAGTCCTCTGCTTAGGTAGTATGCATCTGCTGTCTGTTGAACCTTCTGAATAAATGAAATTAATAACAACTGAAGTAGGGTATAAAAAGGTATTTCCTTTGCCTGGTAAAAAGGTATTTTCCTTTTTCCTCCAGCTTCACAGAATCTTCATTATAATCTTACCTCCACATATAAGAGAGGGGAAAGTAAAATTTATCAAAACCAATGTACTTGCACTCCAGCAATCCAACACTTTTCTGCTTTCAGATGCAGACTTAGCATTAAAGACTAAACATCCTATTTGCAGCTGGGCAGCAAAAAGAAAAGGCAGGAAAATAGTTCACAGCTCTCTGATCTTTTCTCCCAACCCTACTGTAGGGGTCCAAGGTTTAATTTATTGCCATGTAAGAAAGATCCTGCTAGATGAGAAGAAACCCTCCCAAAACAATTGCTCCACCTTCTCTCTTCCCTGGCTATTTTCTAGCATACTCCACACCTCCAATTTTCAGCACAGATGTAACAGGTCTGGGCAGCAAAGCAGGTGTAGGAGTAAAAACACTCTCAGGTACTTCCTGATGCATATGGTGCTTTACAATGTCCCAGGAACTCAGGAAGACTATTTTTGACTATTTTTTTCCCTTTTTGTTTCTGTGCAGAGTATTGGGAACAAGTGATCTTAATGAAGTGACAGAGTCAGATGCTGAGCCTGTGTGAATCAGTATATAACTCATAGCAGTAAATGAACCAAGAGAAGAATGCAGTCCTCCAAATCTTATATCCCTTCAGATATTCCTCTACTGACTTCATTGCTCACAAGACAAGAAATTTAATAAAAAAATATTTTAAAAAGATACTTTAAAGCTAATAGGTGTCTTGTGGGCTGGTATCTTTTTCCAGGCTCACTTAGATCTATAACACTATTGGAGAAATCTCAAACTTGGGCTGTTTTTCTTTGAACTGAGTTTCCTCTTCTTCCTTTCCTAGCCTTCACACAAAAACAAGTACAAAGTGAGACTCCTAGACTTCTTTCTCATTCCTTCTGATAGAGCTGATTGAGCTGGTGATAAGATTATCACATAGAGCTGGAGCTGCATTTTCTATCTCTGAATCATACTACTAGGCTTTACAGTAACAACTATAGTGTCTCTTTTCCTCTTTCTGGAAAATGTATGTGATTTAAAAATATTGAATTTATCCCATTTCCAAGAAATTTATTTCAGACTGAAGTTTCTACCATAGTAAGTCTCTCCATATCTGTTGCCAAAACTTCATCATTTGCTTGCACATTTCTCTTCAGCTGGAAATGGATCCTGAGCATGCAGCATCACCTCAAAATGTTTCTGAGGTGTGGGAGGAATTTCAAGATCTGAAAATGAACAAACCATAGAAAGTGTCTTGAAGCCAAAATATGATGGTAGAATGACATAGTGACTGCATCATGAGTTTTTTTTCTGGTTAGAGCTGCCAGCATTCACTCTTCTAGAGATTTGATTTGTGTTAAATAGCCAAAACCATAAAGCTTCAGTAAAGTTCTATTAAAAAAAAAAATGTAAATGTCTCTTAAGAATTAATTGTTCACTTTTTACTTTGAAATAAATCAGATTTTGATACAATGTGATTTCTTTAATTCTGTATTTTCAATTGTCTAACAACAACAAACCACAACATCTCTCTGTACTTATGTATATAATTTTTGCCCTTCTAAATCACTAGCTTTTATCTGTTGATAAAATTGCTTCACTTGGAAATTGCCTGTCTAGTATAACTACTGCTCATCTAAGGACTTCCCATTGCACTCACTCCTTGATGGACAGAGAGGGAACAATCCCAGTCATTCATGGTGCCAGGATGTGGATCCTGTGAGAGCTAGGCAAAAAGCAGCTTGAGTCTTTCTCAAGCTACTCAAAGGAAAACAGAAGGGAAAGAATTAATAACAAAGCAAGCACCTGCTGTTGGCACAGGAGGGTGTGTGAGAGACCTGATATTTTGGGAAAAGAATGTTTACAAGGGGTGTTGCCTTCCTTGGACCAACCAGTTTGACTCTGCCCTCAGTCCTGCTATCTAGTCTATAAAAGTGTGATTGCTTCTTTAACAAATTGCCTTCTCCTGCCTCTGAGGGAAGTCTGTGTTGCTGTATCCTTTCACCACTCCTAGCCCTACACAGACACCAGGGCAGTGGGACCAGGCTTGTCCAACCACTCCTTGGTGGGCAGAGGGAGCAATCCCAGCAGAGATTCCTGGTGCTGGAATCTTGTCTCTTGGGGGTCACTCACAGTGCTCTGACTCAGCCCAGCTCTCCAGCAGGGCTCATGTGAGAGCCATATTATGTGTCCAGAACTATTTCACTTGCAGGTAAAATTTCATTCAAATCAATACAAAGCTTTTTATTTGCCTCAGCATGACCAGGGCTTTACCACAAGTTCCAGGAAAATCCTTCCTGGCCTAAGTCACAGAATCTTGAGGAGGGGACCTCAGCCATCACCTAGTCCCAATCCCTGCTGCCATGGGCAGAGGCTCCTCCTGATAGACCTGGCTTATCTAGGCTCTATCCAGCATGGCCTTGGATTCTTCCAGGGATGGGCAATCTGCAGCCACAGCTCACCACTCTCAAGGTAAAGAATTTCTTCCCAATATCTAACCTAAATTTCCCCTTTTAATTTTTACCCATCACTCCTCCTTCTGTCCCCACAGTTTGTGACAAAGGATCCCTCTCTGTGTTCTCTGTAGAATCCCTTCAGATACTGGAAGGTTGCAATGAGGTCTCCACACATTTCTCATTTTAACCTCAATTTCCCTGTATCATTCATTAGCATTCACAGTGTGGTAAGTGTTGACTACATGCTTCACTTTCCCACTCAAAAGCAGCAGAGCTTCAGACAGCAGCATAAATTGCCTGTAAAAAAAAATGCATTTGCAAAAAAAAAGTCTAGACATTTCATGGCTTTATATTTTGTGAACAAACTGGGAAACATGTAGATAAAAAAAATCACCAGTCTGTCACCACAGAATATTGGTACTGTATCACTAGAAACTGACATTGAATCTTTGATTTTAAGATTATTTTTCTAATTTTATTTCCTAAATACTCATTTTGGGTTATTGCAAAAGTGCTATAGGATAGGAAAAGGTAATGGAAAGGAAAAAGAAAAGGAAAAGATAGGGGGAAAAATAGAAAATAAAGAGAAAAAGAAAGTAAAAAAAGACAACTCTTTCAGCCAACCAGAGAGACTGCACTTTATCAAAGCACAAGTGTCTAAGACACTTGGATAATTGATGGGCAGGCAATGACCACCCAAATTGGAAGAGAGTAAGGATGCAACAGGACACTGCTCACCTAAAACTGAAGTGAGGGAAGAATCAAAGACTTTCCTTGGAACAATAGTAAACTGGATGTTAGCTCCCTTTGGGTGACTTTTATTCCATGTATTGGTGTTGGTATAACTTGGTGGCAAATACTTTTTACTCTTTTATATGAAGAATCAACCATCTACAAGGAGAAAATTGAGTATTTTTGGTTGTTGTCCTCTTCTTTGTTTCTAAGTAATCAAATTTCTAAATGTCAGGAGAACTTCTTGCTTCAACGAGGTTCTCAGAATTTAGTCCTATCCAGACCTCAATCAAGCTGGTATTTTATGTATTGACTATAGGAGTAACAAATACTTAGAAATAGTTATAGGCACCTTTTAAAAGGAAGAAAAATAAAAATAATAATGTTTTGTTCCTATGAGTGAGGCAGTAGTCTTTCAAAGTCTCTTCCTGAACTGGCATTTAGAAATCCATGGTGAGAAGTCTCTACACTGTGGTTTCATCCTACCCCTCTCAATTTTTAATTTTCTTGGCTCTTTATTTTTCTTCCTCCCATCTCAGCTTTTCTGACTGCAGGCTAATAGCCACTTTTTCTGGGCTCAGACCATCATTGCAGGAGGTAAGAACACAAGTGCAGCTTAAAGCATTAGTTCAGAGCCTGACAGAATATTGACAGCCCTCAGCTAGCCATGATGGATTAACATTCAAGCTAAAATGTAAACAGGTGCAGAAAAAAAAAAAAAAGAATAAAACAATGGCCTACAATATCATCTTGTGTTGAAGACCAATAAAGCTTAGTTAAGTCTGGCAAAAAATATGAGCATCTGCAAACCATGGAAATGTTAGGTAAAATACTTATTTCATTAACTGGTGATCAACAGCAAAAAAATTAAAAGCAAAACAATTGAAAGCAAAACAAGCCCAAAGTAATGAAGGATGGGAGAGAGTGAAAGCTTAGATGTGAAGAGGAGAGGGGGAGGAGAGGCAGCAGGAGAGCACAGGTTTGTGTAGCACATACTTTGGAAAATGAAACTATTCAACTCCTTCTTAGTGGGACAATTCCACCAAAGCACAGGAAGCAACCACTTTAAAAGTTAAAAGCCTTTATTGGAGCAGCAAGTGCAAGTTCATGATTTACAAGCTGATTCTTTATTTTTACATGCAGCTGCATGTGCAGTCTAGAAGGCATTTTGCACACCTTTTTATGTCCAAAATTACATATATTTGGACTTTGGCAGCAAAGCCAACTTAAGGAGTCCTCACCACCATAGTGAGCTGCTTCTTCCATCCCTTCCTTTCAGCTGACACAAATGTCCAAGGAGTGTGGTTGGAATTCACTCTACTAAATATATTTTGGTTAAAAATGACCTTGTCAAAGCAACCACTTCAAAGATCTCTTTGAACCAAACCATTTAATTATTGATCTTGTTAACCTGAATGGTTTTCTAAACCACTGTCACAAACTAAGAGGAAGCAGAAGATTATTAGTTGAAAGCAAGTACAAGCAGCTAACATATGGAGAATATAGCCTCTTGAAAACCAAATTTTGGGCAAACCCCTTGCACTGCATTCAGAAAAAAAACTTCTTGGAGACTATCTTGTCTTCAAGTAAAAAAAATCATTATTGAAGTTATATTTTAATATTTAAACACTAAAAACTGCTACACCTAATAAGTATTAATATCCAATAAACATTAATTTTCATACAAAATGAAGTCAAGCATCATCAAAAGTATCTATTTAAAAAAAAATCTCCTAATTATACATTCTTTCACTAAAAAGGCAATTGTTTTAAAAGATGAAGCTCATGGTTTCCTTTTAATATATTTTTTTTTCTATTTGTAAATAGAGACCTTTTTCATTATTCAGAATAAAATTTATACAGGGTCTTATATGTTTTCCTCCGTTTTTTATGAAAGATCACTGTATATTGGTATGTGCAGTATGGCATGTATAGGGGAGGGAGAAAGTCCTTTCCCATTATACTTTACAAGACACTCCCTTTCTATTGCTTAAAAACTAATTAAAATACCTTGTCTACTGGGAAAATGATTAATTGGACTTATCTGCCCTCACTATGCAATGTCACAAAGTGAAAAATCCTCACTAATGGTTCCTGAAACCCCAATCTGAAATAGATGGCATTGGATGATTCACAGAAGACAACCATATCTGTAGATTAATTATTTTTATTTTGTTCAGATCTGCTGATTTATTTTGAACTGGTCATGGGGTAGTTAATGAATGCCATTCACTTCATTAAAAAACAAAGTGCTCATCTGCTGTAAATAGCAATCAAATGATATGTAAGAGAGCAAAAAAAAAGTGCTGCTATAATGCCCTCTGCTTAGTATCAAAATCTGAGCACTGTGAGAGGCTCAGGGCCCAACACACAAAGCAGAAATCATGTGGAAGACAGAAGCACTGAGCTAATCAGACTCTTAGGCTTTATTGGATGACTTTCATGCAAAAGGCAGTTCCACAATACATGGCTTTCAAAGCTGAACTGAACTTAATGAATTTTCATTTCTCCTAACCTCACAATCTCACTAATTAATTAATTTGATTATATCACTGCAAACAGTTCTGCCTTCTCCCTTCTAACAAAACAATTGCTTTAGACCACTTGATCCACTATAAATAAGTTTGCTTATAGACAGAGTTTAAAAAATTAGTAGAAATAATAGATTTTTAAAGTTTCCTTTAAATTAAGCTTCATGTGACTAACTTAGGAGAGGGTGACTAACAACTAACACACAGCAGATTTTAATTCCTCCAGAGTAATCAGTAGAGAATAGATTTACTTCACTGCAACTCAGAACATTCCCCAAGTCTCATCTAACCCTACTAGAAAGACATAACCAAGAAAAAATTATTTGTGCTTGGCATGTAGCCTTTTTCTTCTCTGTATAAAGGAGCTACTTGTTAAAAAAACACATTTTGTTGACTTTTATCCTCTGTCTTTCTGCAGGAATTTCTACTGGGTGCATGCTGAAGGTTCCAATCTCACCAAAGGGGAGAGCTTGGTATCCATTGTGTTGTATCCAAATATTTCTAACTCTTATAACTAACATAAAAGCCTTCCCAAAGCAAGGGAAGCTTCTCACTTGCATTAGCTTAAGTGTAAAAGAAAGAAAACAAAGAAAGAAAACCACCTGAGACTGGACAGAACAGTGGAATTTTCTGCTCATTTTAAGTGCAATAATGCCTTGAGACAGCTTTTCTTCAGCCTCAGTCTGGTGAAATTTCCCCCCCTACTTTATCTTCCCTGTTGGCATTGAAAAATACACTTATGATTATAATGGTCCTTTTTGGTGAGATTTTTTTCATACACATATAGTGTTCCAATTTTTAAATGCAGAACAATATTAGTAATAATAAATACTATGGAATATGAATAAACTTGTTCTTGACTCTGCTCAAGGTTGCCCTTTTACTTTAAGTGCTTGTTTTCAATCTCTAAACATAAAGAGAGAGAGAGCACTTAAAAAAAAAAAATTAAAATGTGACTCCTATTTGATGAAAAATTTACCATATGTAAAAAGAGAAAACAGAAGCAAGATGACATTCTTGATTTCTGTATCTCTGGCTTCATTTTATGAACTGGACAATAAAAATTAAATCTATTTGCTTTAGATAAATTGTCTCAAAGGACTAGTGTTAAAACACTAAGCTGTGTAGTACAAGTAAAGCAATCCAATAGAAGAACAATGCACTTGCTGTATAACTTTAATAGCTTTAAAGGAGGAAATCCTAATCCTGACATTTTATTTGTTCTGCTTAACATCTCAGGATTGACAGGTAGCCAGCTTACACCAAATAAATACAAGGTCTAGATGTTTAATTAGAAAGAAACAAAAATCTTGCAACAAGAGAGCATAAACCTCACATGAGCACAAGATTAACAGCATGTTCATGCTGTCTTTGGGGAGAGTCTTTCATCATCTAATCTCTAATATAAATCTCAATTAATGCAAACATGGCACACAGTTTTCCCTCTATTTTTCTCACCTTAGAGGTAACCCATTTAGTTGAATTCTGCTCTTCTGTAAATTCTGCCCCTGAGCTGAAAATTAACTGTCTCTTTAGGTTCTTTTCTGTGATTACTTTTTTTTTATTCTTCCACACTTGATAGATTTATTTTGTCCTAAACTAGGCTAAAGCAATATGAAGCATAACTTATACAGTGCACATTTCAATATATGAGAGTCTGTTAGCATTCCTATTTCCACCAGCTTTCTTTGCAGGCCCTACTCACTCTCTAGACTATCTGTTTGTACAAAAAGGTTGATTAGAAGCTTTTAAAACATATCATCATCATTATCTCATCCTTTTTTTTTTTTTTTTTTAATAGAGATATATTTAAAAATAAATAAATAAAAATAGCTTTTGAGAAACATGTCCCCTGCTACTGTAACTCCTCACATCTTTTAAGACATTAATCTCAAACTAAATCAAACATGACAACCACCATTTCCCAAGTCTTTATGCCCCCTGGACGACTTTTAACAGTGTACAAAGGAAAACACATTTTGATAGGTCTTGCACACTTTTGTTCCTCAAGGAAAAAATAAGATTACATACCTAGAAAACAGAATATCTCCCTAGAACTGCCTTCCTTTTTTTTTTTTTTTTTTTTTTTTTTTATGGATTTATTGGCTGGATGATGAAGTCAAAATTTAATTTATCTTCTGGTTTTTAACTGATAGCCTGGGAAGGGGAGTTGGGGTGGGAACCAAAGGTGTTATAAGAATACTCTTAAGAGTATGACTCACAAGAGAAAGTGAATGGGGGATGAGCAAAGAACATTAAGCAAACCCAGGTCCTGTAAAAATGTGAGTGCTCTCATCTCTTGTTAGCTTCAACAAGAGCTGAGGGGGCTTAGCCCTAGAATAGTATCTCAGCTGTCTTTAGGCCCTAGAGAACAAAGTAGTACTATAAAAAAGGTAAAACAGAATAAGAAAAAGAAAGAAAATAATTCCTTCTCCTCAAAATCAGTCTTGTTAAAAAAAAAAAACACCCAAATAAACCCACTGCAAGACAGATCTATCAAAATAATTTAATATTAAACACATTCTGCTATTTGCTGCTATTTGTCAGCCTCTGGGCATCTTTACACATAAAGGCCAAAAAAAAGCCTTTGGGTATTTATGGATAGACTTGAAAGGTTTCAGAAAATCTTCAGGATCTTTTTCAAAATATAAGGATTTTTCTTGGTGTGTATTCACTTAATGTAATTCCCTATTGAATGACTGATACCTATATATCATTCACTGAAAAATCAGCTAAGCCAAATCCTCCAGTATTATTGCTGTCTGTGTCAAATGGGCCACTGGACCATCAGACTTGACCTTCTCCTATATTTTTTGAGACTTAGAGGGCCTACCATGTTTTACAGAGTTCCTCCTTCCTCTGGATGAATTATCATTTAAGAACAATCAAGTCTCACCTATGAAACCACTATCATAGCATCATAATTCTAAAGATACAAATGCATAACCTCATGACAGACAGCTAGAGCAGTCATTACTAGCAGATTTGGTTACCTGTGACTATTCTCAATTGTCTGTTTTCATTTCCTAGATATATATGAGACTAACTTCTTTGTCCTCTCTCATGGAACTTTATTTATTAAAAAAAAAAAATGTAACTGGCAGGATTATCAAGTCAGATATTTCAATTAAGCCTTCTTTTTTTTTTTTTTTTTTTTTTTTTTCCCAGGGAAAGCAGAAGTGTATGTGTATTTTTGACATGTCTCAGTTTTTGCTCATGTACCACACTCTGCTGGCTCATCTCTAAATAAATGCAGCAAGGATTGAGCAGCATCTTCAATTTAGTTGTAGGTGTTATTGCAATTGGAGGTGGTAACATTAATATTCAGGGGATAATTCTGGAGAAAACTGGACACCTTAGAAGTTGTTTTCATGGAAACATATTCCTTGCTTCAGATGTCCCAGAACAGCTGAAATACCTGCAAGAAACTCACATCCACTGCAGTTTTTGAAGGTATCAGTAATGTTCATGTCAGAAGGACAGGTGTCAGCTTTATGGACAGGAAACTTTGTACATCTTAAGGGTCCTGCTTTCTTATGTTCCATCTGCCAGTGTTATATTTCAGGTGGAAGTTCTTTGACTTGGTTTCATTAGATATATATATAATATATATAAACTAATATATATAAATATATATGTGTATATATATATAAATATATACACATACACATATATATATATATATAAACTATATATAAACTATATATAATATATATAAACTAATAATATAAATAATATAAATTTTTATATAGAACTCCTAGACATGCATGCACACATACACAGAAAGACTTAAAATTAAAATAAACCCAGAAAACCCTACACCCTACCCAAAGCTATCTTTCTCTTGGGTGTATACCAAGAAATCTCTGCCAAAAAATATATATATATATTCAATGCTAGATTTAATATAACCAAAGGCAAAATTCTAAGAGCTGCATGCTAATGCAATAATACAAGACAGCAGAAAAGAGAGATTACTATCTTCAAAATTATTTTCCATACTATTCACAGGTTCTGTGTTGTTCTATGGAAAACAGTAGGGGTAATGACTTTTCTAGCAGCAAAACTGGTGTCCTGAATAGGGAAAAGTGTGGGCTACAAACAAAGGCCTACATGACCAAGATCACACAAAAGCTGATGAGCAGCTGCAAACAGAGCTCAAGGACAAGCTGGATTTATGCCAATCATTGGTGCAAGCAACTGAAAAACACAAAAATTGAAATTATGGATTTCATATTAAATCAATTTTCTTATTTATTTTTAAACTTAAAACTTCAGTGGTTCAATAGTTTGGTAATTAAAGGAGTGTTTGGATTACTGCTCCACAGACAGCTCTTTTCTTGTGGACTAACTGTAATGATATTATAGTCAAGTAATGCACATTTCTTTGAGTTTTAAGGGGAGAAAACATGGGTGAGAGGCAACCTAAACTAGTACATAAGCTCCTGCATCACAGAATGTGATGTGATCACATTCTCCTAAAACCAAAAGGAGTCAGGAGTTTTCCCTCAGTTTATCTGTTTTAAAATGTTTGAAATACATAGGGAATTGTTCTGGAAGTTAATACCAAAAAAAATTAAACCCAAAGCACGTGAAGAATTTTAATAATATCAACTAGGACTGCTCAGCTTGTCTTAAAAATCTCCTGTTTCTCTGTGGCTTTAAAGTGGAGTTTGGCTTTCCTCTTTTCCTTTTTACACACTGCTATTTATGAATTTGATGTGGTAGTTGGTTTGACAGATGATAGGACTGCTTGCAACTTACTCATGTTTGGATCCCTATGTGAAAACTGTTTTTAAGCACTAACCTCATCTTTTTTTTTTTTTTTTTTTTTTTTGTTTTAATGAAAGCAGAACTATGCTAGCTTTATTTCCCTTAATTAATCCTCCTTGAACATACGGCGGCAACGGAATCATCGCAAACGACCTCTAAACCCTCTGTCTATATCAGGGCCTTCAGCTAATCTTGTTGTGGTTTAAATTTGGTCCCACTTTCCTATTAAAAGCACTGGGATTGTGGGATTATTTTCAGGCACTCTGAGCAGTGCTGTGCACGCCTGTGAGCGGCGGGGCCAAGGACAGAGGATTGCGTATTTCTCCTCCCAGGGAGAACGCAGGCAAGCGGGAAGGATGCAGCACGGCGTGTTCTTGTCAGAGATCACACACAAACTGCCTCAAACACAGCTTATGGTCCTCCCACCAGGGGATATTTTTGCTGTCCCCAGTGACGCCAGGCAGGTGTTTACAGTGATGATGTGTGTCCGTCTAAAGTTGGAATTGGGCACAGACACAAAATAGCAGCGCTTGACGCACTAGGCCGTGGCATACTGTACACACTGCAATTAAAATAAACTCTACTCCTCATCTTTATCTTGGTTTTTTTTTTTTTTTTTCTTATGAGGAAACAAGAAAAGCCACGGAGATTCATTCTGGTTTGTGGAAAGCTGCACGCTATTCTGAGAGGTGTAAAAAAAATAGTTTTGCAGAATGAACTAAAATTCTCTAAACCACCTTTTTAGCCTTGGCTCACTCTCTGCCAGGTGATTTCAGAGAAGGAGGAAGGAAGGGAGCTTTCCATCTGTTGAGGTGTTAGGATTCTAAACATGCTCCTGAGTTAATTTTGACTCTTTAAAGTGTGAGATAAGTTAATATACTCTAAACCAATATATCACGTCAATCAACAGTGCTTTCCTCAATATGAGCCCACTCACTTCCGCCGCCTGCTTACAGCTCTAGAGGCTTCTAGCTCTGAAACTGTGCTTCCCTTAAGGAATGAAATGCTGAAATGCTATCAACAAATCATAGATGTCTCTAATAAAATAAGCATGAACAGTGTGAAGGGGAATAGAGAGGTTGACACTGTTTATTCCATTTCTGTTGAGGTAGCATTTTTCCTAAATACTTGCAAACATTCATAAATACGAAGTAAGACGTTATCAAAAAAGAAAAAAAGGTGGAAAGGAAAAAAATATTGTAAAGAAACATTAACTGTTTATAAAACAGTTACACCCCAATACTAAAATTATGTTTACTTAAATAGATACATCCCAAAATATCTTTTTTCTGCATCTCTTTCCGGTCTTTTTGAACCAGGCATAGAAGTCTGTGAAGTATACTAACTTTGCCAGAGGCTATAAATCCAAAATATTTGGAACATCATATCATCTTGGGGTCAGAATATATTAACAAATTTACTAAATCTCGGTCTGCCTCAGTGCAAGGTACTTTCCTAAGGAATTGAAGATTGCAGTGTGCATACAGTAATTGCCTCTGTGTGATGCTTTAAGAATCTTACAGGAAGATGGAGGTTGTGTCTGGACCATCAGGCTTAGTAGACAATTCAGAAAACAGTCCATTAATTTGCCTAATCCCATTATATATTTGTTCTCTACAATACTCTGTGGTAATGGGTTCTACAAGTATAAATGGTACAAAAATCAATTTCTTTCATTAACTATAAATTTATTTACAAGCTAGAAACTTTTTTTTTTTTTTTTTGGTATATCAATTGTATATTTGGATACCTATTTTCTCTTTTACCTCTTCTCCAAGCTGCAAAAAAGTAATTCAGTTCAAATCACAATCCATATGAAAGACATTCCATGCTTTTGAACTATCAAGGAATTTCCAGTTGTACTGGAATGTTTTTTAAAATTGCAAGGAAAAATTGCAAAACGTATTCAAAGTTTAAATTTACAAATTAACACAACTTTATAAATAGATATATCCAGCATCATAAATTTTCTTATTTGCTTTAAATTCCTCTGCTAATAATAACTAATATTCTACTTGGAAGAAGAAGAAGAAGAAAGGAAAGAAGAAAGAAGAAAGAAAGAAGAAGAAAGAAGAAAGAAGACTCTTTACTAAATATTGATCTCTCACTTGTCCCCTCCCTGTGTGTTAACAAAAAAAAAAGGAAAAAAGCAAAATCAAAATCAACACTGCTCCCATCACCAACCCTGCCCACCCCACCTTCTCCCCCAGAAAACCAAGCAACCCTAATACTAATTTCAACATGAGCCTCTGATGCAGCAACATCTTGGGGACACATCTAACTTTCAGAATGAGTCACATCCCTGTGACTCAGAATCAATAGTAATTTTAATGTGCAAAAAAAAAAAAAAAAAAAAAATTAAGATGGCTCAGGATCCTTACTTAGCTTCCTGTTTCAATAGATACTGTCTCATGGTTTTACCAGTGGAATGAACAGAAGCTCAGCTGCCTTGATAAAATGATCATGGGAGAGAATTTTCCCCTATGGAATCTATGGATTCTTGAAACTGTGGAAATTCATCCTAAAGGAATACACCCAAAGATCAACAGACTCCATACTGCCATGAAGAAAATAGTGTAGATTCTTTCTTATATTTTTTTATTAAAATTAAAAAGTGCTCTAAAATAATTGGAAATACCTCTAAAATGTCAGCTTGTCATCTGTTTAACATAATGTGTATATGAGGAAAAGGTTGTGCCCAGGTACCCATTCTAGCACTTATTTTCTCACTGTTGCAAATCCTGTGCAAAAAAATCATTTTGTATTTTCTCCAGTGCATTTAGAATGAGACCTAGAGTTAGATACCAAAGTATGCAAATTTATGGTGGTGGTTTCTATCTTGTAGCAAGCAGAATACTCAGGTATTAAAACAGCCACCATCTTCTGTTTGCAAAAACACAATAGAAGAAATTTTACATACTCCCCAGAGTCTAGGTTGGATTCCTGTTGGAAAAAAACAATATTAAGTTCTTAGTTGTTAGTGGATAACCCTGATAATTATCAATCTGAAAGTGAAGGATGAAAAGGAAATGCATGCTATTAGAAACAAATCCTGAAACAACTCTGCTTCCAGGGAGATCTGGAAAATTGGGGTCTTTTAAGAATCAGGACTTTAGAATTTTAGGACTTTAAAATTTTATTTTGCTTATATTTATTAAAAATAGAGAGACACATACATACATAAATGTATTAATAGAAAATATTATGTCTTTATTTTGATAAAGCAAATTAAGAGTAGGCATATGACCTAAATACAGGAATTTAATAATAATAATAATAATAATAATAATGATGGTGATGATGATGATGAGAATAAGAATGAGAATGAGAATGAGAATAAGAATAAGAATAAGAATAAGAATAAGAATAAGAATAAGAATAAGAATAAGAATAAGAATAAGAATAAGAATAAGAATAAGAATAAGAATAAGAATAAGAATAAGAATAAGAATATTGGCAAGAGGGGGCAGGAAACAAAATCTTTTCCATCCACAGACTCTTGCACCAGGCACACCAAGCATCTTTAGGGATATCAAGGAGAACATGAGCCTGCTCAGCTGACAATTTCTTAGCCTGGAGAGTTTCCAGATGCCCAAAAGCTGCTGCATTTTGTCTGTGCTGGGAAGGAAATGCCAGAGGAGAGAGGCTGGGGTGCAAGACTCACATCACTACCACAGTGATGCACTCCTAACAGGAGATTCCAAATGTACACACCAAAATTTCATCCCCAACAGCTCATTCAGCCTCGGGGGGTCCTGGAGCAATGCAGGGAGTTGGATCAGCTCCTTCACACAACTGTAAAACTTCACTGCCCAGAAAATGCTGAGTGACAGAGAAGTGGTTTTCAGTTCCATAAATGTCCCTCTAACAAGAGCCATGCAGGGATCTGGGGGATTTCAATTTCTTCACAGCCATCCTGGAGTGACAAGGGAAATCAAGGGGGTTTTTCATAGTTCATATTTCAACTATGGCCCAGATTACTCCACAAGCAGCTGTCAGGCCAGGTGTCACTGGCTTCAGCCTTCAGACTCAGGGAGGCAAACTAGGAATTCAGTAAACACATCAGGTGCAAGAGACACAAAAATCAAATGGTGCAACCCATCACAATATTGCTTTTGGTGTGGCTGCATTTTTGTGCTAAACCATAACACTTAGATCACCCATACACAAAAAACCATTTTTGCCCTTTTGTACAACAGTTTCTTAATTTTCTCATGAAAAACTCAGATAGTGTTGGTATTATAATAATAATAATTTCAATTACAGGTTCATGGAGATATAAATTCAGGTCAGGAAAGAAGAAAGGCCTACCTGTCAATTAGCCTGTTTCTCTGTACATACAAATATAATAGTATAGTATGTATATATGCATCTTTTATATGCCCTTCTGCCTTTCCATTATCTGTAATCTACTGCAAATATCATGTTGACTGTTAAAACTATGTTAAACTCATAAATTTTGAGGAAGGCTTTGGCTCTCAACTATCCTTAGCTGCATATTACAGATGTTTTTCTGACTAAAATCAATTCTGATCATTCATGCTCACAAATTTTCCCCTTACCATTGAGTTGGGTGTTTCTCTCTCAACATGCTTTGCCACAAGAATGGGGAGCAAACAAAAAGAGCTTTGACCATTTAAATAAAGGCTCATTAAAAAAACTTCAATTATTTTGTAATAGGAAAACACTAACACTGATATTCCCTTTCCCACTCTCACACACACAGCACATCTCTTAAAGCAATATCATGAGAAAATAAAATTTTAAAAGGCTATCAAGGACAAAAAGTATGACCTTTCATAAACAGAAATTTATTTTTAGATGTTTTAAAAATTCTTCTCTGTCTTCCCTGGGAAATTTTTAAATTCAAACACTGATATTACAAAGGTAAGCTTTTTTCATAACGTCTTGCTGTAAGAATTCTACAAATGATTCCTCAAAACATGAAATACTTTGCAAATTGAAAAGCAGGATCAGAAAATAAACAGTAAACTATTCCATTTATGGAATAGAGAGAAATAAAACATCATAGCAATGATAGAAAAAAAACCTGAAGCTGCATAAATGCACCTTATCCTCAGAAATGGAGTTTGTACCTTCAAGAACTTCAGCATGAGCAGTAGATGTAAGAACACAGAATAAATATATTCTCAAATACAGTAGGTGAGTGATTCACAACCTAAATTCCCTTACTTATTTCAAATAAAATCTAGGAAATGCCATTGAAATGCACAAAAGGCTGATCAAAGACAACAAATCCAGGTCTACTACATAATATTAAGAAATGCATGGTCATAAGATCACTCTAAAATAATGTGGTTGTCAAGCAAACCAAAGCACAGCATCAGTGTAAGTTGAAACAGAAGTTTTCCTGAATCTAATATTGTATATGGGGCATTCAAATTACCAAAGACAACATCTGACTCTGGCACAGTCTCTCTCCCAGACAGAGTCCAGTTGGTTGTGGGGTTTTGTTTGCAATTAAAATCCCATTGCTCAGCTTTGCATTTGAACATGCACATTCATCTAACTTTGTTTCTGTTTGTCCACTTTTTAAAATTAATAATTTAAATGTCCCAAACAACTTATAATCTCAAAAGAGCTCAACATTTTTCTTCTTTGCCTTTGACTTCAAAGGATGATAAAGATGAATACAGTGAAAGACAATTAGATCTTCACTATTATTAGTTATATGCATATAAGTTCAGAGGTGACAACCTTTGCTTTCTAAATCTAAGCACTTGAGAATTACTGAAAGAAAATTAGAGTAATTACTACATTATCTTCCAGCACTCAGGCATAGGAGGAGCAGAGTTCATTAAAGAGGTGACTCAGTATTGTAATTAATTAATTTTAATTCAACATTGTAGGACACATGCTGTGTGCAATATCAGCAAATACATAGCTCTTTGCCTATGTATCAAAAATTAGCATAAACTAAGATATGAGATAAACCCAATTTATTAAAACAACTAAACAGGTTACTTAGAATGTATTTCAGATGCATTGTGACATAGTTTAATGTGTTTTCATCAAAGAATCCACCAGCACCTTGAATCAAGGGACAAATACTCCTACAGCCATAAGTGATTTAATTCCTGAAGTTTTGGAAGTGATTAAGTACCAGACCATACAACTCATTCACAGGAAATTATTTCCAACACAATTTTATTGCTCTCAACATTTTTACATTGAACTTTAACTAGAGAAACCTGAAATCTCCTTTGAAATTCACACCAGCCACCAGCAGAACTTTGGCTTCCCAATGCAGGCAGGAAATGTAAATAAAGTGCTGGTGGCAGCATTATTTCCTGAAGCACAACTCTTATGGGCTGACAATGCTTTCTGACTTCTGTTGGTGGTTGGGTATTTGTGACATAATCATCATTGAATTTTTGCCCACAGTGGAAAAAAAAAATTAAGGAAAATATAAGAGAAAAAATTAGAAAAAGAGAAACGTTACAATAATTCTGTTGTATTATATTGAGGTTGCATTTTATAAAATAATATATTATGTTATTGAAATGAAATTAAATTTACTGTTCTTTAGCAAATTATTAACACCTCTGCTGTTGGCATCACAATGGGATAAGTATCTCTGTTGTTAAAAATAACTTGATTAAGAAAATTATTTCAATGACCACAGTTACACTGGGGGTTGGTCTATTTGGTGAAGCAGAGTTGACACAGTGACAAAAACTTTTCATTGCACTGTTAATTGTATCCAGATATCCCTGGAGGACAGACAGGTTATTTCTGTAAAATTAAGGGTTTTTTCAGTCCTCAAATACATGCTCTGGTAAGATTACAGTGGATGATGGGAGAACCTCACTTGTTCCTTGGGGTAGAATTCAGGATACATGAGACATTTCTTTGACAGATTCACTCAAGCAGTGCAGCCCTGAGCTTACTCCCTGTGAGCTCCTACCACACCATGGAGCACCTGCCAAGAAAATGGAATTACACTCCATCAAATCCTCAGGCTAATCTGAAAATCACACCTGAAAGGGGCAGAGTTAGTAGAGCAAAGCAATCAATAAACATTAAGAGGTGAAAGCTGTGGGATAAGTCCAGGACTTGGTGGATGCCCTTTGTGCTATAGTCTCTGTCACAGGCTCTGTAGATGATGCAAAATACACAGAAATGTAAGATGTGGCTCTCCTGCACTTCAGTGTAGGAAAAGAAAACCTGGAGCTAAATAGAAGAGCAGTCATTTATCCCTGGAATGTTGATGCAAGTCCCCTTAGCTCTGAGGACATCTCAGAGATGAAGACTAGATGAACAGTATGTCTATGCTACTTTATTAAATGTTTTCTCCAATGTTTTGTTCCAACTATTAAATGAGGAATGTTAAGAAAATCTTGGAAAATTTCTTAGAAATCTATGCCAGTGATATTGGAGAAGCAGCCATGCCAGCTGGCTGGGCCTGTACTACAGTAAACTCTTACCTATAGTTAGACCTCAATTACACACTCCCTAAAGAAGAGGGGGGAAAAAATCAATTAAATTTCACCATGAAAAAGCAAGACAAACATCTGAAAACTTCAGAGGCCCACAGTCTTACCTCTGCAACCTGGTAGCCAGGCACATCCAGTTCATAGTTGGCTCTTAAATACCTCTTGGCTGGGTTTAATCTCTAGGAAAAGGTTTCTTTGCTGTGAGATTTGTCACATACATTTTTGAGCAGTTATCAGTAGATTCAATTTATATAAAATTCCCCTAGTTAGTTCAATTTCAGTATAGCTATAAAAGTATTGTGTGTGTATATATATATATGTGAGAACATTTATAACTCTCCTTTATGTCCCTCATTAGCAAACAGTCACTTTACAATCTTTAAATTATTGTTTCAAGCTTCCTTAGATTTAAGTGGCAATCCCAAGAATAGCACATATGTTCCTCTATTTTAGCCACCAGCATAAAAAAAAACCCAAAAAACGAAGTGTCAGTTTACTTTAGCATTTGTCATGAAGCATCACAAAGTCTCTGATATTTTTTATACCCATAATTCTTACAAACTGGGCACCAGTTTTTTTCAGAACTTCAGTCTAGCATAAAAGTAACTGATCCATTAACTACTGAAACATTTTCTGTGTTACAAATACATGTCAAGAAGCCAAAATACTCGTGAAATATAGAGACTTTTGAGCAAATATATATTGCTATAATAAAGTTAACATTCTGCCTGTGTGCATTTGCTCATATGAGCCCAGCAATGACAGGTTTGAGAGAGCACTGAATGAATAAGAGCCTGTCCAAAAACTCTTGGGTTTCCCAGTATGATTTCCAGCTATCTAGTGAAACACTTTAGAACCTATTTTTATGATCAGTGTTGATTTTTACTGCAACCCTCTGATTTCAGAAAATATCCAATATATGTGGATGTAAACTGAAAACTTCAAAATCATCATTCAGTTGTTCATGATAGCAAAGAGTTTTTCCTTTTCCTAACATGAAGTACTGCATCCTGTAAATGCTTCTTCTACCTATTTGTCTAATAATAGCTGCATTTTTTAAGGGAACACATCACATATGTGGAACATCTTATTTGTGACAGCCTTTTCTGCTCTATGACAAACCTGGTGATTCTATGTTTCCATGCATTAATCTCAACTTTTTCTAAAAAGTTTTCTTATGTGCTGTATGGATTCGTGACATTTTTACCCATCACTCATCTTACTCAAGTAATTTTTTTTTTCCTCAGTTTGAATGAGGGAAGAAAGATGCTTCAAAAAGAGATGCTTGTTTAAAATGTGCATTTGCTTAGCTGTTGGGGAAAGAGCACCTTTTGACAAAGCTATATCTCCCTGCACTTCAAAAATAAATATAAGAGCAAACCTGACCAAGGCAAGCTAAAAACAACTCACTCTTCTTCAGAGACAAAGAGCCAAAACCAGCTTTAAAATAGCGCAAATTCCTAGCTCATATCAGAACCCTAAAAAGCACATATAGTGCTCAAGTGTTTGTAAAGGAAGATAGTACCTGGAGAATACCAGAATCACACAGTAGTGAAGTTTCCAGACGGGGGAATAGTGAATAGAGGAACAGTGAATGGATTGAACAGCAGTGGAGCAAAATCTGCAGAATTTTTGTTCCCTGTCAGGGCAAGACTCACTAGATGGCACTGCGACACATCCAGAGGTTCTTGCCCTCAGTGTATGAGCCAGGTTACAGTTCTGGGGGGAAGAAAAGCTGCCTTTTGCAGTTCCTTGTTGGCATTTCTCTTTCTGGGATGCTTGCTGAGCTGTAAATGCTTTAAGGTGTTAATCGTTGAAGCAGATAGTCTCTCTGGGAACAGCAATATGCTTTAGGTAGAGCATCCCAGTACAGGCACTGCCTGGATGCTGTAAATAGAGCTAGTGGCATCAAGAATATACCAAGCATTCTTCTCCATGCAGGTATAGGGTTCTTATATCAGTTACTGTACTAAATTTTAAAAGTTTTCACATGGTATCTGTTTTAAATTTTACTTATATTCAATTTCAGCTGTGTTAATGTCCACAGGTAACTTCTGAGTCGCTTATTTGCTTATCTGGGCAGTGATAGATAGGAACTGCCAAGAAATTCAGAATTCAAGTTAAGCAGTTATGATAACAGTTCTTTGGGACATCCCAGCAGAGTGTTCATCCCCAAGGATGAACATTTCACATTGCAGAGCTGTGGAGCCTGACTTTTGTCCAGCATGCCAAGACACTCCACTCAGTCTCCTCTCCCATGAGACAGTGTAGTGGAGAGAATATGAAGCACATCATCTCTAAAATTCCTTGAAACACTGCTTTAGACTGATATAAATAGCTGCAAGCATGTTTTAAAGGTGCAGACCACATTATTATTAAAGCAGAAAAAAATTATGGCAGGGCTCTAAAAATGAATGGAAGCTGGATAAATCATCATAAAACAAACTTGTTTGTATTAAGGAGCATCAAACCACTCTCTGTGAGGCTGAGGGGGTGAGGGAAGTATTGTGGCAGAAAGAATTTTCTGTTATAAGAAAAAAACCAATTCCACTTAAAATGGATCTATCACCCAGCACAAAGCATAGACCATTGCCTAGAATAACAAACCCAGAAATACTGAATAAGCTGCTTATTTATATGTGACTAAATGGTTTGGGAAAAGAGGAATAGGCTTTGATTCCACTCTGTTTCCCTTTGTTTAACTAGGTTGCTCTGTTGGTAATGGTTTTGTTACTACAAAGCATAAGGAATTCAAGAAGAGACCCTTTCTTACCAGAGATGCTTGAGTCCAAAATTCCATTAACCCCTGGGAACATGTTGACAGAGAGCCAGGACTCTGGTTTGAGCAGGCTGCACACTGCATAATTTTGAATTCTGTCTGTACAGGTAAGGCCAAAAAAATCTATAAATATATAAATATATAAATATATAAATATATAAATATATAAATATATAAATATATAAATATATAAATATATAAAATATAAACATATAAATATATAAAATATAAATATATAAATATATAAAATATCAATATATAAAATATAAATATATAAATATATAAAATATAAATATATAAATATATAAAATATATAAATCTGAATGTGTGCATTTTTAAAGTGTTGACCAGTCTTGTCAGGGCTTATGCTTTGAGTAGGAGGCAAACACACTGGGTAGAAGGCTCATATCACCTCTGTGCCTCATTTGAGGTTACATACTTTTATAAACAGAGATCTGCTTGGTCACCAAAGGAAAAACCTTATTCTTCTATCTCTTCCATTGTTGCTAGTTGTCAAAAATTGTACCCATTGGGAACCCAAAAATTATAAAATTATACCATTTTCCCATGATGATGATGGAAATGCAAAGCATTTGCTCACAAGTGATACAGAAGAAAATAATAATGAACCTTCTTTGACAATTGCAGAAAAAAAATAGATAAAAACCAAAAACAGTGTGTCAAAGCTTAGGTAAATATTTTGAAAAAATTGGGGGATTATAATCATATTTCCAAGCTTACTGAGAAATTCCTAAGTTTATTAGTACAAATTACTTTGTAGCTTCAATTCATAGCAGACTTTTTAACTTTTTAGACTACATTCCACCCAGGAAAATTAGAGACTTTGAGCTCCCATTAAAATAGAGTTCTAATATTAAAAAAAGGATAAGAAATTTCAAGACATCCATGAGAGGAAAGAAAAATATTATTTTGACGTTGCAGTCCAGTACCTATTACTCTAAACTATTATTCTGGCTAAATAAACACCATCTTTCTTAAAAATATTTTCCACTCTCCAAACTTTTTTGGATAATCCCATTCTTCAAATAGATCCCCATGAAATTCCTGATTCAATCACATTCACCTCTGAGTCATTTTCTTCTCAAACTGAACACTTGGTTTTCCCCCACAAATATGTAAACAAACAGATACATATAAACTGCTTTTATTTTATTATGGAGTCCAAGGTACTTACAAATAGTCTGCCTGCAAAGACAAAAAAATTCAAGTCAGTTTCTTGAAACAAAAAGTTCCATAGAAGGAAATATGTCAAAGTTCAACTGAGTATGGAGTATTTAAAATTATTTTACATTTTTGTGTCAAATTGTCTCTTTAATATAACATTTTGTAAGAAGCAAACATATAAATATAAGTATAAATATAAGTATAAGTATAAATATAAATATAAATATAAATATAAATATAAATATAAATATAAATATAAATATAAATATAAATATAAATATAAATATAAATATAAATATAAATCCACAAGGAAAGTTGCTACATCTTGATTTCTTAGAATTAGGTGCATAATAAAACATCTACAAAATGATCAAATTCTGTTGACTGCAACTAATGCTTTTCTTAATAAGAGATTATGGAAAATTTTTTTTCTACTTTGCTTAAAAATTAAGATAATTTGCCTGGTTTTGATCAGTCAGAACACCATACTTTGGTTCAAATATCACAGCAGCCTCTCCTTCTATCATCTATTTATAAAAAAAGAGCACATGTGCAAGGAAACTCTGAATTTTTCTCAAGCTTTTTTAACAGTCCCATTTGCCTCAACATAGTCCTTTTAAATTTACACTCATGTAAGAGAGGGAAATGAGATAAACAGGCATTTCTTCCCTAAAACTGACAAAAGTGAGAGAAGAAGCAAGTCTATCACCTTTAACTGGCACAAACTGATTTAAGCTGCTGGCACTGAGATCCAAAACAGGTTTACAAGATTTATTTTTAATAGCTGTTGGAAAAAAAATATATGTAGTTCAAAACACACTGCTCTAACTGGGTACAAGTAAAGGAAGAAAATATTTCAGGAAGAAAAAAAAAAATCAAAATTTTCTATAATAAATGGAGACTTTTGTCTGCATGTCCAAGCAATTCATTTGAAGGGTTACCTGTGAAGAAAAGATATATATCTGTTGGAATTCCTTGTTGAGAGGACACTGAGCACAGAGGGAGAGGAACTAGGGAGAAGGCAATTTCCTTTCCAGCAGTGCACTTAAAGGAGAATGTGCACCAAAATAAATACATACATTTCCTTTTGTATTTATTCTGAAGTTCTTGTAGCAACTTTTATTTAGTCCATTAAAAAAACAAAACAAAAAAAAAAAAAAAAGAGACAGAATGCATCTTGGATCTAAAAAGAAAAAAAAAAAAAAAAAAAAAAAAAGTTGAGAAGAGTGAAAAATAAAGAAAAACCTGCTAGTTAACTAGCATTTCCTGTAGGCTATTCACTAGAGTACCTATTTCAGTTCAAAGACAACAGATTCCAACCATAAGTGAAATGCAAATAGAAGTGAATGACCAAATCTGTCTGGCTTGGGGGTGTGCTAAGGAAAAACATTCAGAAAGGCAATATAAACAGTTGGCATAAATTGTCACAGCACTTTTGACATCAACTAAAATGCAGTAGTTTCCCCAGATTTCCCAATTTCCCAATTGTTATTATTTGGGTGCAAAAGGGCTCTACTACAAGTTTGTCAGCCACATTAACACTGGCCCAAAAGGTCAGTGCCAGTGGGGAAAAAGTTGTTGCAATGCAAGATCAATTGGTATCAGGTGCCTATTCACATCTTCAAATCCTGGCAGATGAGAAATCCAAAACCTGCCAAATTCTGTTTCTCACCAGCCACCATCAGTCATCACACACGTGCCATAATTCAGTCATTTTTCAATTTTTTTATGGAAGCAATGAAACCTGACAAAGCAGTCTACAGTGTACAGTATGCAAAACAAATGTACACTAGTTTGCATTTAAATTTCTTAACACCTCCCTGCACATTTTGCCTCAAGTGTTTAGGGTTCTGCAGTCAAAAAGTATTGTAAAAAAAAAAAAAAAGACATCTCCTCCAAAGATATCCAGACATGGGCTGTGTTGCAAATGAATGCTTTGAGGTTGCTTAAAGAAACACTGCCAAAGATCTCACCAAAAGCAGATTTAATATAAAGTTGAAAGCATGACAAAGTTTGTTGGCCAGGTTTAGTCTACTACTTGTAGATGGTTAAAGCACACAGAGGAAAAGCAAACTAAAAACAATCCATCTAAAACCAGAATCAACCCAAAAAATTTCTAGTTTTTTAGTTATAATATTACTCCACCCTGGCCACAATTTGGGTTGGTAATTTTCTTTGAAATTTTGATATCAAAAATGTTATTCCACATGGGTTTTTTCTCAGTCAAGAAAAATCAGTTTCCCAATCTCATTGTCAAAAAAAAAGCAGGAATTTGTTAAACAGCACTAGTCCTGGGAACAGAGAATGTTTCCTAGTAAAGAGAAAACCCTTTACCCATGATTTACATAATCCTACATTAGATGAGCAATATAACAGTAGCCATCTAAGACATATCAGAGCTTGGAATGTTACCATGTGTGGATTTATGAAGAACTAAAAGAAAATATATCAATAATAAACAGATCACTGATCCACTTGCAGCTCAGCTTTTATGGGAATAATTCCAGACAAATTTAAGGAAAATAGCAGACAACAACAAGCATAACTGCAGAGTGACAATGATTCAGAATAATACTGCACTTGCCTTGAAAATGTAATTAGGAGGGAGAATTCCACTAACTTCAGATAAACAGAAGAATGAAAGAAGCAAGGGGCACTGAAAAAAATTAAAGTACTTACCAGAAAATTATTGGAACCTATTAAGACTCATTGAACATTTGAAAATCCAAGCCAAAATCTGGAGAAGATGTACATATCTTCAACAGACGAGGAAATCTGAAAGCAGGAGCAAACAGGTGGCTAGAGATTGTGATATTCCAGACAGAGGGAGAGAAGCTTATTTCAAAGAGAATTTGATTTGGGAATTGATAAAGGAGCCACTGCCCATGAATGAAAACAGAAAACCTCACTATAGAGCTCCTCTACACCCTCAAGGGAAATATAAAATTCTAGTCTGATCATGTAATTTACACACATATGAAGGTGTCAAGGGAAATAGTGAGGGTGAAAGAGGTAGAGGAGGAAAAAAAGAAGGAGAGCCTCTATATTACTGTAATAAAATAAAATTTTAGAATATTGTTCAAATGAAAAGATGGAAATCAGTAATGACATCCAACCTACTTAGGGATGCTGCAATCATCTATTCCTCAGAAACCTGGAGATGTAGAATATCATTGATGTTTACACAAGGACACACTACAGATGAAGTCTCATATATGAGAAAAAGTTATTATAAAACTTGCTGCCCACCATCTAGTTTTATGGGTCCATTGCTGGAATTCAGCTACCCCAGCACGATGATCCATTTCACTTCAGCATATCCATACAGGTATAAACAATCTGCAATCTTGTGCAGGCTTTTAAACTCTTATTTTTAGCATCAAAAACTTTGACTCAACATGAGCAGAAAGGTTTTTAAATCCTTGTCCTTTGTCCCAAAAGTATTTGCTGCTCCAGAGTAAGACTTTATTTAGCCCACTCTATTGATATGAATTTTCAGTGCTGCAGGTTGGAGTGTCAGTGTACATTAGCACGTGGTCTGTAAAGGGAGTGCTGAGATCTCTCTGGCAGTATTAGTCACTGTGCCCAGGGAATGCAGGGTGCTTCTGTTTGTGTTCTTGGCTCAAAAGTCTGAGCTAGACATGTCCCAAATGTTAATAAACACACAGATTCATTATCTAGAAACACTGCAGGACTAGAAACTTTCTCCAACTTATTTACCAATTACTAACCTCCATGATACATTAATTCTTTTTGAGGGGCATGAGGTCAGTGCAGTCTAACAAAATGTTCCTTAAACTATTTATTCTTTACCTATAGGCAAGTAACTAATTTTCCCTTTACCTCTTTTTTTCTTAAGGAAACCCTTCAATAACTTTGCTTTTAACAAGAGGATATTTTAGTTCAAGATTTGCACTGTCACTAACTTCACAGTTAACTGGACATCTCATAAAGAAATCAGCCTCATCTTGAATTTATTTTTTTTAGGTTCAAAATTAAAACAAATCACAAGATGATTTCTCAGTCTTATTGATAGTTACCTGGCTACTCCAGAGGTCAATTCTACTAATTCTTCCTCTAGATACAGCCCTAGGTAACATTTCATTGCTTAACCTACTCTGTTCCATCTGCTCTCTCCTACAACCACTTGGATCTCTCTGTTATAGTACAACCATCATATTTACACTTAAATTACACTTATTTATTTATCCTTTTTATCCCATATTGATCTTTTACAAATTTACATCCCACCTGCTCAAAAATTGTCAGTGATTCCCATCCCAGAATACATTTCTTCAAAAATTCTGTATTTCTAACTATATTGCCACCTTTTTTTGTGTCCCCAGCCCTTTATTGCTGTTTTGTTCAAGAAGTGGTCAGGTATGTCCTCTATTTCCAATGAGAGGTTTTATTTAAGTGGAAGAAAAATAATAGAGCTGGTGTTTTCTATATTGCTGCAACTAGACAACTGCCACAGTTAACTCACAACTAACCTTTAAATTTGAATTTATTTGCTGATGTTTATTTTATAGTATTAATGGAATAAGTTGTTGAACACTTACACACGATCTTAATGAACACTGGAAGAAAAGGAAAAGAAACACAGCACAATTCAAGTCAAGGCAAATGAAAATTACAACATCAGACACAGTTTCAATGGAAATAAAAAGCTGTGAAATCCTTTCTTTTGTGCTGTTAAGAATTTTCTCTATTTAGGTAACTGAAGCAGGACTCCCATTCTATACAATTAAAGCATCTAAACCAATTTTTAATATCAAAATGTATTCCTCAGAAGCAGACTTTCTGACCATGAAATTTATGACAGTTCTCTGAATAAAAAGCACCTACACATTCTATAAATTCTGAAGTGTCTGAAATATTTTCATTATCAGGAGATAAAAAAGGTGAATTTTCAGGAAAAATAGACGAAATTTATGGTTGCCACAAATGTTTTTATAATGCTATATTTCAAAAAAGGTACAAAAACCCTAGGTACCCCCTATCATCTGAAAAAGGAGATGCATAACAGACCAGGAAACAAAAACTGTCATAAGAACACAGTCTCAGTCAGCTTTCTGTTGGATGATATAATCTTTTTCTGTTGCTTGTTGAACATGCATTTTTTGGGATTGTAAAAAAAGCACCAGGTACTATTAGAAGAGATTTTGTGTTTCATTAGGTCCTTTGGTAGGCTGAATGTTCTCTCTCCATCTCTGTGCTATCCAGGTGCTAAGAAAAAGCTACCTACTAGTAGTAGGAAACCACAAACACACATTCTAAGCTATTAAATCTCACTTAAATCATGCTATGCCAACACACAGAGAAAAATATTTCACTTTCATTCAGTTAGTTTGGAGCACATTACATATCTTTCCTAGAAATTAACTCAGATTTCATATTAAGCCTCCTGGTACTTGCAATTTTAAGATTGTATTTCCCTAGGCAGAGCAGCACAAACTTAACATTCCTATTTTCAAGAAATACTGCAAGTGTGTGTGTGTGTATATACATACACAACCTAAATAATTTCATAAACAGCATTGTTTTTATAAATACAGATACATGCTCACAACTGTCATAGAGACATAACTTTAAAGCATTTTTCACTTCACACCAATGTTAGTATTCTCTGTCAAATGATGGAATTGCTGTCCTGCTCTTCATCCAGATTCCAAAGCTTAAGCTCCAACAGGTGAGAGAAGCAAAATAATAAAAACACACCATATTTATTTGCAACATAAAATATTTGGGAGATCGTTTTTCTTTCTGTTGTTCTATTGTTCTTTCCATTATCTAACATCCATGGATCTTTGTAAATGCAAATAGTTCTCAGAAATTAAAAAAAAAAAAAAAAAAAAAGCCAAAGGAAAACCATCATAAAACAGAATTTAGGGATTATGAAGACTTGAAGACTTGTAGGCCTCCACATTAGAATTTTGAAACAAGCACATATATTTTCAGCCTCAGAACACAACTTTGAGAGAGCAGTGAAATAAGTCTTTCATTCATTAATTTGACAAGAATACATTACATGGAGTTATTCATGACTATGAGAGGTACATTTTCTGTACTAACAGGCATCTGAAGTGGATTTCACAAGTTACATAGATCTTGTTTGGCAGTCTACAAACTACAACCAGAAATCTTACTTGTATTACAGAATTTTCCCTGAGTATTTGTCAATATTTGGTCCTTCAGGTATCTACAATTAAATCTCTGAGGCTCCCAAGTAATTTTAGGTTCCCAGACCAACATACATCTCCCATCAAAAAACTCTCTCAAATAGTCTCTGCTGGAGTTATGGATATGTTACACAGTGTTCAGACTAAAAAATGTTATTTCTGTTGATGCCACAGCAGTGCTAAGAATACAACCTATCAGAATTTCAGAGATATGTAAAGTCATGATGATGTCTTTATGCCTTTTTCAACATGTTACCTTTACCTCTGTCTTCTGGATATTAAGAAATCAGGTGATATATCTGGTCAGTGGCATTCACACACAAACCAGGAGAAACTTGGTGAGTGTCCAGAATGATAATGAGACAGACCTACAGATTCTTGAACCAAGATAACAATAGACAATTGACCATTTAGTTAGGATCTGTAAATAAAACTGAAAGAAGAAATACACATTGAGAGACTGCTGGCTGAACTATTCAGGAAGACTTTGAAGGATGATGAAAGGTGCAAATATACAAAACAAAAATAAATTTGGAACTCTTCTAGGTGTGTTACACAAAGCCAAGGTGGAAATATGGGATGCACCATTTGCACTCACGTGCATGTGTTACAAAAGAATTGTTTCTTTATTAAAGTGAAGTCTCATGGGAAAGGCTTTTCTGCTTCTAATATAATTAATCCCCACACTCTTTTTTAAGAGCAAATGAGTAGGCAAAATGAAAAGCCATGTTTCTCACTTGTCAACAGGTTGAAAATCAAAGGAACATTGGATATTCTGTCATCAACAGCCTGACAGATAAAACAGCCTGACAGATAAAACAGAAGTAGAATGTTAATTAGCATTTAATTTGCTTTTGCAGTAAAGAACATAATAATTGTTTCCATTTATCCAAAGTGTTTGAAGGGAAGCAATACATTACTACAAAATAGTCTGTTCAATTTGTGCTATGTGTGTATTAGGATGTACAAAGCAGGTAAATCCTCAATTGAAGAAGCATTGGGTATAACTTATTTTGTGCTAAATAAAATTGCATATACTGATCTGTCAGCAGCTGCAGAATAATCTTCAGATTACACAGTGCTTTTGTTTGTCTTAATGAACAAGCACCTGGATCTTTTCCAAGAATGCAACATGGAATTGATGAATATTTCCCTCTACTGTCACTGCAGAAATCAGCTGGAACCTTAAGGGAGGGAGGAGTGAGAGCAGAGAGGAATAAAAGGTGTAAATGGCCACTCCCTCAGTTTTACACCTGTGAGAAGATTTGACAAGAAATTAAATTTGAGCACAGCTGTACCTCTTTTTGAAGCCTAGAGGTAAGAAATAGAACAGCAGCAAACAAGAGGGAATTCATTAGCTTTTGTTTAAACATCCAGAGAGGAGTCTGGAATTGTGCAGTCTTTGGCACAATCAAAACTTCTGTGAGATTTCATTTTTTTATGACTGATGGAAGAGAATTTTGTAGAATTAGATGCTGCTGCTTCTAAAAATCCTGTGCATTTGTATAGCTTATAATAAAATGGAGGTTAAAACAGATAAGTTTGTAAAAAGGAGACTTGTGAGATCCAGAAACAGAGCTGGAAATAACAACAGCAGGGCTAAAAGCAATGTACCAAAAGATAATATGATGATAGTTAGGGTAAGTGGCACTTACCCACATTCCTCCCCCTGCCATCTTATCTCTGAAAACAAATAACATGCAGTAATGTGCTATTATAAAACACCTTTTAGAAGCAGCTATTACTTCAGTCACTTTTTTTGAGTAATACAGTTGGTAAATTTCTGTACTGTTAAAAAAATCATCAAAGCAATCAACTGCTGATGTAGCCCTATGGCAAAAAAAATTGTGTGAAAATACAGATTATTCGTTTTGTCAAGACTAAGTCACCAAGAATCCTTATTCAATGAACAAGTCATACAAGCTTGTATACATCAGCAAGCTCAGAAAAAATGCAGAATAGATCTTTCTCTACCTAAATCTAAATATACTGCTAAACTATTTTTGAGTAGAAACTACCAAAACTTGAGAAAAAAAAACAAGAACATAATACAACTCATGCAGTTCCTGAATTAACCACACTAAATTATATTAGAAAGTATATTATTGTTTTTCTTCCTTCACAATTAATTCCAGAACATTATTTGGTATTCTCCTTTGGAAGAAAAAGAAAAAGGTGGTCTATAAAGAGCAAGTACAGAATAGTACTTTTTTTTTTACTTTTTTTACAGCAAAAAAAGACCCCTCTAGCATATCAAATGTATATTTTCTGGGAAAAAAAAGCCCTATAAATTTTCTCAAAGTGTTACCAAAAAAATTCTTTTCTATGGAAAGGATTCCAATGAACAAAACAAAAAGGAGCTCTCATCCTTCATCACATGATCTCCAAGAAAACAAATCTTACTTGAGAAATTTAGACAGGACATGCAACAAAAATATTGTTGAGAGGTTATTAAGTACTAAAAATTTTTCATTAGGTCTAGTGGCTTTGTGAGTTATATATGTAACTGAGAAAAGGAAAAATTAATTATGCAACAAAACAAGGAAAAGGGAAACAAGGGGATTCAATGGAAGCAAAAGAACCAATTATATCCTAAATATGGATTTGTATATGTGTACTTTTGTTAATTCTCTGAAATGATACAATCACCAACCTTTGCCAATTTGCAAATGACACCCATATATTGATATAAATTATTTTTGATGTGAGATACTTCAGTATTTCTTTCTTACATTTCGGGATTTAATTGGAGGATTTCTTTTTAACCTTTTATTTGTATGCAAATCCTGGGCTCCCTATTTTCACAAGATGCACAAAAACTCCCAGAATGTGTCCCAAAATGTCACATTATTGGGTACAACTTCATTCTTGTTCTTTATTCAGTTAAAAAAAAAAAAAAAAAAAAAAAAAAAAAAAAAGTTGAACTTTATACACTGTTTTAAGCAAACAATTATAAACCATCAACTTTTCCAAACAGGAAATGCATTTCCAGACAGAGAGGAGAAACTCCATCAGTGAATTCCTATTCAAAGTCATGAAAAAAATGTGATCTCTGCAAACAAATGCACTTCAATATGAACTTTCAAAAAAAGGAAAGACTTGTTTATGAGCATGTGCTCCTGTACAGATGCTTACACAAAGACCACAAAAAGAGAACAAATTTGAGAAATAATACAGAGAACTTTCACTAAGGTCATGCTGAATAATACAATGAATTTTTCTGATAGCACATGAGGAGAATTTTAAATGAGGAAATGTCACATACTGTCTGCTGCAGAGAAAAATGCTGTTTGCTACTTTTCATTAAAATTTTACCAGACAACTAATGCTTTCCACATTTAAGAAAGTTAAATAAGGATAAGGTTTTAAATGCAGACAATTCAAAAAATATATTATAAGCATCACATGAATATTTTGGATGTGGGGTAAAAAAATCACAATAATTTATATTTAATTTCCTTATATTCATAATTTAGTGCCATATCACAATGCAAATGTTATGATAAAAATACTAATCATTTGATCACATGATCTCAAAATCCAGCCTGGCAGTTCTTATGTATTCAGAACAATATATAAGCATGCAGTTTCAGGGTACATAGAAAATCCCTTTTGTGTCAGCAAGAAAATAAACATTTGCTAAAGTGCTCTCCCATGTTACTTAGCTTAATATTTCATTTGAATTGTTTATTCCTATTTGAAACATAAATTAAAAAAGGGAAAAACAGTAAATGGAAAGACTTTAACTGAAACATGTATGTTCTTACTGCACTCCTCTGAATGGGCTAATGTGGAGCTCAGATGCAAATTTTAGGAAACATCAAGTAGGAGTAGGAAATGATTTAAAGGCAACATCTGGCATTAGTGAGGCTTCTACTGATTCATTTCTTCATGATTCAGAAAGGTTCCTGACAAGCTGAAAAGGGCTCAGAAAAAGAGTCTTAAGTCTATAAAATTATGAGCTGCATAAAATTAAAAGTTAAATCTATTTATTTGAGAGCCCAAAAGGTAATGGAATGGTTACAATATCACAGAAGGTTTTGCATAGAGAGTGAGATGGTAGCATTGAACTTTTGATTTTGATTTTGATTTTTTGATTTTGATTTTTGATTTTGATGTTCTTCTGCCCCACCTCCCCACTCTTGTGAACCAATGATATGAAGTCAATTGTTGACAAATTCAGAATAAAATAAGCTGCATTCTTAAGCTGCATGCAAAATTCTAAGCAGGAACACAACTGAGACATTTTCTATCACTCATGCATCTAATATAATTGTTTAAAGAAATATACATTCAAAAATATCTGAGGAATTCACAATGTTTCTCTTGGTTAAATATTCATACCCTGTTGAACAAAAGATATCATTCTAAGTCTAAATCTACAACTGGCTATGAGAAAGTTCTAACCACCTCTTCAGCAATGATTTTCCTAGTTATTGGATCTGATTGTGTTTGAGAAAAGATTGAATTGCATTACACTGACGTTCAATTTTACATTCTAAGATTTCAAAACTAATATTTATCATTATGAAGCACTTAGAATACTTTTAGATTTTGTATAGTTTCTAGATCCAATGGATCAGACACAACTTGTGGACATTTATAATCTTTAAACATATTCACATGCATTTATTATCTTCTACTCTACCACTTACATTTATTTCTGTATAATTTTGCAAACACATATTAATTTGATTAAAACACATTTTTCTTTGTGTGCTTGAAATAATCTTAGATAAAATCTACACAGTGCCATACATACCACTCTCCTTTGTTCAGTATCTCATCTTTGTCAACATTCTTGGCTATTCTGAAAAAATTCCACACCAACATCTGTCCCCAAAAAGGAAAGATAAAAGTACAAAATATCCCTTCAGATTTGAAAACCTTATATGTCTCTCTTCATGTTATAAATTAGATGACAAAAAAGTCTCTGCCACAGTTCTGTTAGTCTTAATAAGCCTGTGCTAGGTATGTGTTGCTCTGCTCTAGTCTGCTTGCATAATGGTGGGGTTTTTATTCTTGCTGGATCCATTAATTAAAAAAAAAAAAAAATGAAAATAATGATAATCTCTTACATGCCTCTGCTGCCACAGCGTCATCCTGATACATTCAAGTGTCATTTGCAATGCACTCCAAAAATAAAGGCACAACCAGTCAAAATATTTACATACTTCCTCATTAAATATTTCCCACAGAGACTTAACAGGCACGAGTAAGCCATGATGAGTATGTTCACTGAACTCCAGAAAATTACTTTAAGAATTTCCTGGCACACAGAAGAGAGCAAACCAAGCCAGACAACAATTTCTGGAATGGAATGGAATGGAATGGAATGGAATGGAATGGAATGGAATGGAATGGAATGGAATGGAATGGAATGGAATGCCATTAGTTTTCCTTTTTCTCTGTCCCTCAGAAAGGGGATTGCCCCCTCTTTTCACAGAATTCCACATCTAGCACCATGATCCAATTTACCAAATAAGCCCATGCCTCAGCAGGATAGAGAAGTTTGGGGTTCTTTTATTCTGATGGAAAATGTCTGTTCCCATAAGTCTTTTCTTCATTCCACTACCTAGACTAGGAAATGAAACAAATCTAACATCCATGTTAGCTGTTTTAATTTGGATTCACTGCAGGAAACTAATGGGACAGAGGGGAACCATGATGCTCTCAGTGGTTTGATATTTTCATTTTCCAGCCATAGAAGAAACAGTATGTTTCTTGCAGAATGAGAAATAATCTATACAGAAACATTCATACTACTGGGCTACTAAATTAATTTCTGCTCATGGTACCTCCATGAATATGTAGACATTTGTTTAAAAACTAAGGCCTGTTTAATGATGCTTAATTTAGTGGAACAGTTTGAACAGGGATATTTATTTCCTAATTGCCTTGTTCTGCTAAGTGCTCAGCACAGAAAAAAATTAGAAGCATTCAGGTACTTTTAAGGCTCAAGTTCTATAGCAGAATATGGATATCAGAGTTACAAATGAAGGGCATAAAGCAAACAAATGAATTCATGTACCATCAGAATTGGTGTACAGAGGTTAAAGAAAAATGGATTACTAACAAGTCAGACATATGACAAAGGCAGAGGAAAACAACCAACCCAGAAAATTAATCAGCATATAAATTAATCTTCTTACCTTGAGAACAAATTGGAGTCTGAAGTATTGCTTTCAATATACCAGAATGCTAAAACTTTCTGCTGGAAGAATACTGACATGGTACAGAAAAATTTCTGAACTCCTGAGGAAGGTAGATCCTGAAATAAGGAGGAAAAAGGTTTTCTCTAATTCCATTTATGAGGCTCTACATGTTTATTTAGTTCTTTACAGACAGTAATACCTTAGACTGTATCTTGATTGGATTGCTCAGAGTGTTAAGACAGAACTTGAATAAATGCAAACTTTATAACCATTTAAGCAGCAAATATATTTCTTCCATAATGCTATAAAAACAGATTTAAAAGGGAGACTTGATTAAAGAAAGAGGGTGTGGTGGTGTGCATGAATCAATGTCATTAATTATCTATAGTTCTTCCCTTCTGTCTAAAAAAGTTGTCTTTCAGAATTTCCACCTACCTGGGAGAATAGGTCATCTGTCTTTCTTCATTTTTATCAGTAAAATAATGATTAATATTTTAAATCACCTCATGGATAGATCTGAAGTATTGAGGTTTCTTTAGTCAGCCCTTGTGGTCTCCCACTACAAAGATGTCTATATTGCATATCCTTGTCTCTAAATACTTTAAAAAATCTAAAATAAATTGGAAAACATATTCAGGAAAACTTTTAAATTTCTTCAAATGCCTCATAAATTTTATAACATAATCCTTACTGGAGATCTACAGTGATGTACTTTTATTTGTGTATTATAGGCAGGAAAAGAGAAAAAAAAACCATACTCTATAAAGCTATGAAGTAAATAATCTATAAACTAAATTTATAGACAATCATGTGATATCAACATTATTTTAAAAATCTCTCTCAAATATATAGATCTTAACAGTGCTGGGATTATCCATTACTCTTTTAAAATTATTACATGCTGAGAGTATAAAGTTTTAAACAAAATGACTATAGTCAAAACATGATACAATGATACTTGGTTTCATTCCTTCCTGATGCTTTTCTGGAAAAAAATTACCAAATGGAAAGCTTCCATTTCACCCTTTTCATCATGCAAGTGAAAACTTGAAAATAAAATTTCTCAGAAATGTTCAAAGCATTTAGGTCCATCTAAAAAAGTCTGTGAATAAACACTGATAACACCTAGCATCTTACCAGGTAAAGAAAAGATACCTGCATCAGACTATTTTGAGAACAGCAATTTTCACATCCGTTCATAAACTTTAATTTGCCTTTTGTTCCTCAGTTGGATGTGTCCTTCACTTTACTTCCTGGCAAAATACAAATATAGACCACTACAACTCCTTTGAGCATTTTAACCAGGACAATTTGAATTTTCCACTTGCAATAATGATTTCATAAAAATGCTTTGACACAAGGAAATGGAAGCAAGCATTTAGTAGAGGCAAGTTTTTTTTTACTCCACTTACACCAACGATTTCCCATTACTTCCAATTCTTTATCTAAGGAAATTTCCATGAACACAAAAATGGCAATACTTATATTTCAGACTGCTTTGCATGAAATAACTGAAAAAAAAAAACAAAATAATACAGCAGCTGGTATCAAATAGGTTACATTCTTCCTTAGAAGTCTTTATAGCAATTCTAATTATATAATAAAAGACATTTGTGTGATTAGTAGCTCTGAGGAATTCTATTGGAAGCAGTGAAAATCCTTAGGGGCTCCCTAGAATGGCTTAACTTGAGAAGCATCAGGGAGTTTCCATGAGTCTGTTAAGATTTACTAAGATATTTACTCTTCTTTAGCTCTTAAAAGGAAGGATCTCCCTTTGAACTTTCCTTCTATTTGCCTGACATTCTCTTATAATAAATAAAACACCTCTGAGCAATTCAAAAATAAATGCCTATTTAATGTTTTCTGCTGCCAAATCTTATGATATACTATACATATTTAACAACATGTTACTTAAAAATTGTATCTTTCAAAATTACCAACATGTAACCCTAAAGATAAAACAAATGGACATCAAGAAGCTGCTCTTTGCATAACTACAGACTTCAAGAAAGGCTGCATGAAGTCTTCATGAAATTAAATTAGAAAATTAGTAAAATTATACAGTGCTGTACATTGTTTTCAGATCAACAAGCTAGTACTTTAAAGTGCCTCATTTATTCAAAGAAAAGAAACTGGGTGTAACTCCATAAATTCCTTCTTGCTTAAGCATATTTGTCATACCTGCCTAGCATTGGCAAGCCCAGTGCAGAGTATAAAAACTCTATACTAGATCTGGCCAAAAATTTGTGTGGTGACTGTGGCCATAGGAGTTCAGAACAAAATGTAGATATACAGAGAGCAAAGAATGGGAGTGGTCTTTCTACTGACCTCCCAGCCTCCAGTCACTTTTGGGAGACTCCACAGGTCACTGCTTTCTGTGAATTTAAGAAAAATGAGATAAAAAAGTAACTCTCCTTAAAAGGGTTCTTTCACGCTGGCCATCTCTTGCACAATTGATTCATATTTTATAAAGATGTCAATCACAAAATTTGCTTTCTGTTACTATACCATGTGCTCCTACAGGAACTATTTTTTTTTTTTTTTTTAAATTTATCCTATATTTTAGCTAACATTTTTATCAAAACTTTGCATTACTCTTCTTAATTTTATCTGGTAATATTTCCTGGATTCGAGTTCTTAAGAAATATAAATAAATAAATAAAAATAAATAAATAAATGTGATTCTTTACTTCTTTACATAACCTTTCAGCAGAGTTTATTGTACACTAAAAATCAGTGTTTTACATGTTGTTATAACTCAAAGAAAACTGAAATGAGTTTGGACATTTCTGTAAGGAATCTAATCCTGTTTATAGCCATATGGAAAACCTAGAGGATGCTCACTTTGGATTTTGCATTAGTCATTATTCTTACATTTGGCTATTACCACCATTTTTCTGGGTGTGATGACAAAATTGCCAGAAATAGGCAGATCCACACATGGTACAAGATGTCTCACTAGGATATATTCCTTCTTCTGAGTCGACAGTTACTATTTGGGGAGTTTTAGATCTTGTTTTTACCATTCAATGCAAATGTTTCAAAACGTGCTTGTAGGAGTCCTTTAGGAGAGTTCTTTTCTCACAGAAATTAATAGCAAACTCCTACTGATTTTCAGCTTTGTTACAAGAAGAAACCAACCAAAATAACTCCCTTGCAATTTCTCCTTTTGGCTTTTTGATTTTCTTTTGGCTGTCAGTTCCAGACACAAAAAAAAAAAAAAAAAAATCTATCAAAAAGCAGACACAGACTTCCTGATGACTCTTTAAAGTTCATAGTCTACATCATTCTCATCTTCTTCCCTTCCACTTCCCCTTCCATCATGTTCATACCCAAGAACCAGTTTTGTGTTCAAATACTGAATTTAATCATAATTGTCTCTTTTCACATGAAAGCCATATCTTTTCCACAAACTTTCCCCCAACCACCATTTTTTTTTCTCTTCAAATCTCCTTTTTATGGAAACTGGGCTTCCTTTCTCCCAGCCCATCTGAAAACACTGTTAACTATCTGACAACATCAGCAATTACTTAAGAGACAGAAAGAAAAAGTACATTCCTGCACAAAGAAACTTAATGTTGAAGGCAGATTCCTGATTCAAGTCAGGCACAGGCACCAGTTAAATACACCAGGATAATAAGAAGAACCACAAAACATTTTTAATGAATCATTTGGATCACAGTGTGAATAGACACATTATCCTTCTGGCTCTTAGAAAGGCCATGAAAGGAGGCTGAAGGCTGGCATCTTCCATTTGTATAGACAGTTGAAGAAATAAATAGAGCCATAGAATAAATCCAGTTGGAAGGGACCTTAGGAGGTCAAAGGACCTTGGTGCACAACCAGCTTGTTGTATGGCGAGTTCTGCTGCTGTACTATGAGTTGTAGATGAATGCCCAGCTGAAGTTGATGACATCAGATTCCAGTTCTGGGGCACAGAAATAGAAGCTGTCTCTTCAAGATGAAACACACCAAAGGAGTAGAGAGCACTATAATTTTGGGAGGTTTCATTTCGAGAAGAGGAATTATTCTTATAGCCGGAAAGAGAAAGGAATATTTTTGGATCCTTGCGTATTTAAAATTTGAAAATTATTTATGATCTGTTACAATGAGTCCTATACTATTCCTACCCTCATTTGATATAACATTAATTTTCAGAATGGAAAGAGATTTTCTGAGTGGTTGATTAAGTTTAGACTGGACACCTTTATACAGGAATATAAAAAAAACAGAAAAGCAAACTTCAGAATCTACCATCAGTACAGTGGACTTCTCCACAGAGAATTCTCTTGTTTCTTTAGACAGATTACAACAGGCTTTGTCAGGATTAAGGGAGGAAGTTGTATGATAAAGAAGGAACACAGGACACAAGAGGATGGCCTGGAGTTGTGTCAGGGAAGGGAGATTCTTGTTCCATCTGGAAGAAGAAAAGCACAAGAAACCTTTCTCTCATTGAAGTGTTTTCAGATGACTGAACACTTTGGTGTTTTAAAGCAGAATTAAAAAATCAAATTCAGTTCTCAAGATCAGTGGCAAAATAATCTAGATCTTCCTGTACATTCTTTTAGTGTTAAAGATGAGTTACTTAACATAAGTATTAATGTGCCCTATTATGATGACTAATGTTTTCAGTATATATTGCATTCCTGTGAAAGAATTATTGGTGCAAGTACTGAAGATCTATAAAATAAGATTTATAACAAAAGACCCATAAGAATTTACTGGTATAACAATTTTAATACTGCATTCCCTCCCTCTATTGGGTATCCATTAACATCAAGAGAAGGGAACTAATTCATCTTTTATGCTCTTCTGTTTCTAATATAGCACATTAATGAGGACTTATTAGATGTTCCTTCTTTTAACATGTTGTTAACACTTCCTTGTCAGAATTTCAGGTATTTTTTCTACTTGTGCTGATACACCAAAAGAATATTAAAAAATATAAAAGCAAACTTAAGAGTCATCAGTCATCAAATATATCATCAATTAAACTAAGAATCATAGAATGATTTATTTGGAAGGGGCCTCTTGAGACCTTCTAGTCCACCCTTCCTGTTTAGCAGCAGGTGTTCCAGGTCTTTCTTCATTGGGTTTTGAACATCTCTGGAAATTTCTAGAGCACAAAGTTAAAGAGTATTATACCATTTGCTCATTTTATTCAAAATCAATGCCAAAGAAAAGAAAGAATTTGTCCTTCATCTCTAACATCTATAGAATAATTTTTCCTGACATTGTGCAAACAGTACCTCAATTTTTGAAAAGCATACCATGAATCCTTCTGGAGTTTACTAAACACTACCTTAAAATCTAAAAGAAATTTTGTGGGGCTTTTCTGTTTGTTTTTGCTGTTGTTGGTGGTGGGTCTTTTTAGGGGTGGGTAAGGTAAGCACACTTTTGCCAGAGTTAGGCTAGACCTTATGTAAGGAGAATACTTTCAACACAATCAGAACCAGCTATTTAGGATTTCTCTTACTCAGTTCCTACCATAGACTTTCATTTTCTCTCCTAATACAAACCTGCATTTTAAGCCAAGAGTTAAAAACATGAATAAAAGACATTAGTACTGCTGGGCTCAACTCTTAAAGACTTTCTATACTTGATGAGCTGGAAATTATAAGGAAATAAGACATAAGCCCTTCTTATTTCTTGTCCTAAAGAATAATGACAAAAATATTTATCATTTTCTACATTAAAGTTTTGATTTTTAATATGTTTTACCTGGGACTTTTAGGCTATCACAGAATTTTGAATTTAATATAATCCAAAAATACCATGAGAAATCTCCATCCCAAACTCACCAATTACTTGTTGACAGCATTTCTATGTGCCCACTCAGAATGAAAAAAAAAAAAAAAGACTGCAGAAATTTGGTACTGCACCATCTAAAATATAGTTTGAAAAGTATGCAAAACAAAGTGACAACAAATGCCTGGCATTAACTGGATAATGCAATAGGTAATAATGACATTCCTGGCAAAAGATCAGCTCCTCTCAAACATCTGTTAGGAAAGAAGCCATTAAAAACCAAGCAGTTTCCTACTGTGGGGGTTTGTGCAGACATTTGCTTCTGTTTTGATCTGTCATAGTTTAAACTCCTTGACTTAATTTGTTTTGCTTCCTGTTTTTTCTTTACAAAACTTTGGAGTGTCTGACATACAAAACCACAGTGACTAGTATTTTTGTGAATGTTGACCAGTTTTCTTTAATTTCAAAGATGTGCTGAATTTGTCTGATTATTGATTCAAAGCAAACCTGGCCTGTGTTTCAATATCATACCAGAGAATGATGTTATCTCCTATTTTGTAAACATTTTGCACAACTTAATTTAGAATTCCTGTCTTCTTGACTAATGCTTTCCATTGCCTTGCCTTTATCTTTCCTAACACCAATTTTCTATTCCATTCAATATTCATAACAAATTAGCACTGAGAAGCAACTACTCCATTTCACACTCTAATGTTTAAGTGGAAGAAAGTAAAGCTATTTTTATAAATTAGTCAAAAAATTTAAAAATATGTTAGTAAGAAACCTCATCAGATTAATTTTAGACTTCAAAATGTCTAAATTACTTTTTCCTAAAAAATCTCATTAAATTTTTACAAGTTGCTAAATGTCCAGCTCTGAAGACAGCACAATGGTTAGAAGTCAGCAGAAAAGCAGTTTATGACTGAACCTTAAAATTAATTGTCTTCACCAATGTAAAGAGGCTTTTTCTGAAATACTTGATTGCAGATATTCATTAAAGGCAAGATGAACAAATTCCATGCTTCCAATCCCTCCAAAAAAAGTGACCTTGGAGTCCTATAATCAGAAGAGAAACAGTAACTGGATTTAAGCAAATAATTGTCAATTAAAATACATTAGTGGCACTGAAAACACAAATTCTGGTGCAGAACTCCATCACACACCTTTGGCCTTCAATTTTGTGCAGTGATCTCAATTCAACTACAGGGGCCAAGTGTGTCTCCACACCAACCTAATGTATAGATCATTGGAAAGCCTTGGAATATTGGCTGCATGAGATCTAGCCATAAATAGTCTCAGTTTGATGGTGGCAAAAACTCCAGCCTCTGCTGAAATTAACATGATGAGTATAAAATTATAACCACTCTTTTAAAAAACTTACTCATTTTCAGAAACAGGCATTCAATCTGAATCTTTAATAGCTGCAAGTCACTGGCACATAGTCCTGATTTAAGTATTTCTATAGTCCAGAGAGCACTGGATGTTCAGAACACTCCCTAAAAGTCACACAGAAATGCCTATTTAGTAAGATACTGAAAAATACAGATTTTTCTTCAAAATCCAGATTCTTCTTCACTAAATCCATAAGCCCTTAGCTTACTAAGCTGGCATAAACATACAAAATAAATCTATTAAGAGGAGAGGCAAGCCTGGAAAAAAACAGGAAGGCTGAGCTGCCTTAAAGTGCCATGTGATGAGAACAGACATAGATGGGCACCACATATTCACATATCAATAATTCTGCTTTGTTTCTGGCTTTTCAGTAACCTGCAGGTAACCTGGAAGCAAAGGCAAGTGGCAGGAGTTAATTATCACCCAATCCATGCCTCCTCCACCTCATGGTGGTCCTTTAACAAATCCCAGTACTCACAGAATGTGGGGGACTGACTCAAAATCTATCCTGAAATTTTATTCATGTGATCTTCCTACAACTACCTTCCTACATTCTACCAGTGCAGAGCTGCTTAATGGAATTTAATTTGTCAAAATCAGATGAACAATGTCCTTACTGTCCTTACTGATAAGCTCCCTTAAGTGGAAAAATGCTGCTACAATAAAATTAAATACTTTTTACATCATTTTGTCGCTGTCTAGACTTCCTGATAAAAAAAAATTAAAATAGTGTATTCCTTTTAGCAAAACTTAGTTTGTGTACAAAGCCAATCTAGTGAAATGTGTCTTATCCCAAGGCAGAGGGCTAGGAACTAGATGACCTTTAAGATTCCTTTTAACTCAAACTATTGTATAATTCTATGTACAGAGCTTTTAAAACTTCTTACAGTAGTCAGGAGTTAGCTGATAGTCAGTCACTAACAAGAAATACACTATGCCAAACAAAAGAGGCAAATCCACAGAGCCTGAAAACATTACCAAAACCATGTAAATGAACTGTGGTTTGGAAAAAAAAAATAAAAAAAAAAACCAAACCCTTTAGTAGCAAGCTGAAAAAGTAATTTACAGGTGTAACTTTCAGTAAGGGTCAGAAAAAATTCATTCATTAGAATTACGGGAGGTAAAATTTTCTTATAAATATTACAGGACCTTTAAAAAGTGTCATCATTGTAAAATGGACTTAAATCATATTCATTAATTATTAAGCATTACTCTAGTTCTTCACTGATGTTTTTAAATGGAATTAGGTTTCCTCAACTAACTGCAATAGCATATCACTGCTATCTATTTATAAACAACTTCTCTTTAGGTGCAGAAGTGCCTTTTCATGATGGTATCAAAGTAGGTTTCACTTTGTAGAAATACTTCTAATCTTAAATGAAAGCAATCCATTACTTGTGGAATGAAAGAGACAGATCTGAGGGTACCTATGAGTTTTATAGCATCCCAGATGTTCATTCACAATACACCCAATAAAACAAAGTCAGATTTATAGCTTTTTTTTTCTTTCTTTCTTTCTTTTAAGGGAGAATAGTGTCTTTATATTTTAAAAGGCATGGGAAGTCTGAACAAATGATGTCAGGACAGCTACCTGTTGATAACTGTTGGCTCTCTCTTGATTGCTCTAAGCTATTGATATTAAGCATTTCCAAGGTCAAATACAGAATCCAGTTTCATAAAGGTATTAAATTTACCTTAAATAAAGCACTATACTACCTGCCCAACCTAATCTACGTTATTACTGAGGGTTTAATCTTTACTGAGGACATTCCACCACACTTCTGGTCCCCACAAATATGGAAACACTGCTAATGAAAAAAAAATGATAAAAATTAAACAAAAATATTTGCCTCTTTAGAAGTCTGCAACAACCTCTAAAAGCCAATTTGTGGATATCAGTATATACTGGATGTTAAATAGAGGTGCCATCTGTCTTAGCAAATTATAAGTTCAGTATCTCAGGATTTCTATTCATGCAAGGAGCAGGAATTGCATCCTAATCTGCCCATTGGTATGCATCCACAGCAGCTCAAAACACAGCTTTAAAATGCTGGTCTTGGAAGGGTTAGAAAGTCTTCAAAAGGAAATTCTCATCCCAGAATTGCAACTAAAATTGTGTTGCTTAAAGGAATCTCAAAGTTACCACATGATACTGCCATAAGGTTCTCCTCAACCATTGAAATTCTTTTTACTTTCCAGAAAAATCTACTATTAACAAAGCTGCTATGATGAAAGGAGATAAAATTTGAAACATGCTGTCCAAGATAATGCACTTACCTAAAAAAAAACCCTAGCAGAATATATCTGTAGTCTGAGACTGAACAGTTCATTCTTCAGGGAGAATAAATACAGAACTATTATGTAAGAAAGTACATTGGAACAATTCCTCTGGATTACGTGCATATGTAAAGGCTGAACTCTTTTTTTACTCAATATAACACCACAAACAGCAACCTGAAAATGAAAAGAAAACCAACACAGCCACTGCAACATAAGACAACCACAGTTTCAAAAAAACTGCTGGGGGCAAAGTCTCAGTTCCTTCAGCTTTATGCCATCTTCAGACAAACAGGTTTTCATTCTGACCTCAGCACTTGTGTGCGTCAGCTCTCCCAGTACTATTTTTGCTTCACTTCTCTCATCTAACAATATCAATGTCCTAGAGAGTTCTGCCTGTTAAATTTAAGTGTATTTCCCTTAGTGCCTTCGTTCTCTGTCGTAAAGAATTCTTTATATTTATATCCTTTTTATATGTGGATTATATACAGGTCCAGAGTGTAACTATGTGTGTCAAATTGCAACAGGACAAGCTTTTAATTAAAAGTCTGGCTTTAATATTGTTACTCATATCAACTGAAAATAAAACTACCATAGGTTTATTGTCTTCATGTTGAGCAGAACAGACCACTGCCCTGAGAGCCAAACTAGGCATTATGTACTTTTGAGAGCTTTGAACAGCTACTTTTAGGGTGGGTTTTTTGCAAATTATTGACATTACAATTCGATTTAGGATAACAGCACAAAAGCTGGCAAGGCTTTTTTAAATTTAAAATAGAATAGTAGTGAAAACTCCTTCCCAGACTTACAGTTATTCCCAACTCTAAACTGTAGAACCCAGCAGAAGGCCAACTTTTGCCCCCTCAAAAGGAAGTACAAGCAGGCTGGCTGCTGCCAAGCAATAAAGTCACCCTATAATCATAATTTATTAATACAGAAATCTTACTCTAAATTGCATGCCTCCCTCTTCCTTCTGTTAGAGTGGCTGTAGTTTGCCTCCTTCTTCCTCAGATCAGTTCTTGCAGGAGGCAACAGCTTCCCAAAGTTCCCCTTCACCAGCACATTCAGTTTGTTTGCTAGAGACCCTGACTTTTCCACTGGTGAACATATATACAAACACAGTCCCTTTGCAGGTCTTCTACTGCCACAAAATCCTTCTGCTAGTCAGGTAAAAATATCTGGACAGCAAAGGCAGAATGATGCCAGCAGCATACTTCCAACTTCTTCTTAGCCACCATATTCTTAGACAATTCCTTGTTTTCAGCCTACAAATTACTGCAGGCTAGATGGCCTCTATCTGCACACAAAATATTGTAGATCTGACTCAACTCTCTCTTCTTCCAGTTGAAGGAATGTTGTCAATCAGGTTTTCATGACTCTAAAGCAGATCCTGATCATACAGCTTCTGTATGATTACACTGATTAAACTGCAGTCCTGCCATACAGACTCACACACAAGTATTTTCCAGTTTGTTGCCAGGCTGATGAGAAGACAGAAGGAGACACCCAAAACTCACACAGGAAGAGCTCTTTCAGGGTTAAAAAGGGACCTTTCATGCCTTACAACACTGTAGTGCTGCAGCTGCACTTTTATGAGCACTTCAGGGGGAAAAAAAAAAGCCTTTTAAAGGTAAGCATTTCTCACTTTTAATTCCAATTGCCTTTGCTAAGAAAATGATACAAACATTTTCTTTTAAACCAAACAGAAGATATGAATCTTAATTAGTCCTTTTAGCCTTTCAGTGTGAGCCATATTTCTCAATATAAGAATACACACAAGCTCAGGCACTGTATTTTAACCCTTTTAACAGTCACTAAACTCTAACAAGTATTATTTCCTGACACCCACTACCAGTAGATTGTGCTGAAGTAAAGAGCAAAGTGAACTTTGCAAGAAACAATTACTGTCAGTCTTTTGCTGTCTCCAAAATCCATAAAAGACAGAAGCAATCTATCAATGCAAGCAAACAAAAACATTTTATTACAAATATTTCAATCGACAAAGAACTTAAAGATTTTAAATTGTCTGACGTGATCCTGAACTCTTGCCTGATGAATCACAGAAGGGTTTAGGTTGAAAGGAGCATTAAAAACCATCTCATTTCAACCCCCTGCCATGGGAAGGGACAGCTTCCACAAGAACAGGTTGCTCAGAGTCCCATGAAGCCTGGTTTTGAACACTTTCAGGGATGGGGTATCCACAGATTCTCTGGGAAACCTGTTCCAATGTCTCACCACCCTCACAGTAAAGGATTTCTTACCAATATCCAATCTATATTTACTGTATTTTCAGTTTAAGCCATTCCCTCTTGTTCTGTCACTACATACCCCTTTAAATTATCTCCCACTATCTCTCTTGTAGCTCCTTTGGCTACTGAAAGGTGCTGGAAGGTACCCCCAGAGACTTCTCTTTTCCAAAGTGAAAAAGCTCTCTCTGTCTTCATAGGAGAGGTGTCTGAGCAACCTGAGCATCTTTGTGGCCTTCTCTGGACTTGCTCCAACAGGTGCACATGAAATCCTTTGAAAAAAAGTTTATGAAATCTGGAGGAGGAGGGCCTTTCCCACAAAGTTCAGATTATGAACAAATGGCGCTTTGTAAAATTGAGAGTAAGGATGTCCTAGGTTACAATGTAAAGATGTGCCCAAAATTTTGTATTCTATCACCATCTGCTGAAACCAGGTGGAGCAGTGATTCTTATCTCTGTGGGAGATATCTTCTGCTAATGGGACATGTTTTAAAAACCAGGTGAGGCAGTGTTCTTTATCTTTGCCACAGCCCATCCTCCCTCCAGGAGAGATCTCCTGTTCATGGCCAGTGAGTCCCAGGGCATGGCTGATAAAATTCCATCATCCCATGGGAGATGCTCCAGCCAGGGGAGGAGCCAAGCCTTTCCTACCCAGATAAAAACTGACATTTGGAACACCAAAGCAGCTCTTACCCCCTGTTTCCAGAGGACAGGAGCTGCCAGACCTTCCTACAGGATCACTGCTTCAACAAGACCCCTTCATCTGGGCTGCTACCACCACCCTACCTAGCAGGGTGTCAGGTTGTATTCTGACTCTGTCAGTGGCTTTTCTTTTGTACTATCACATGTATTTTATTTTTTTATCTTTTTTTCCTATTAAATTGTACTTCTGACTTGGAGTCTCTCACTGGTTTTGATTTCAAAACCATTACAAAGGAGTACCTATCTTCTTTACCTAGACCTGCCTGAACAAGGGCCTAGAGCATCCAATATTGAATGCACATTCACAAAGCTCTTGAATAAAGCAGAATTAAACCCTGCAACACAATTCTTAGCATCCTGGCCAAGCCTTCTCCTTCTTTTATAATATAATTCTATTTTTATCTAGCCAGAAGTCAACTTTATTCTTAGTAAATGTTTTTGTAGAAAAGTAAACCAGGCCACTTTCCACATGTCAGTGTAGAAACACACCTGTGTGGCAACAGTACATTTAAATAAGAAAGTGCAAAACAGTGTGTTGAAATCTCTGATGAAATGAAGAAATTCTCTCTTTTCAACTGGAATAAACTCCAAAGTCAAAACATTTAAGCACTTACTATATAACTTTTGATAGAGTAAACATCAGCTTAGTTCCAAGTAAATTTTGGCTGTATCAAGTCACAAGCTCACTAGAAACTCTCCACTCCCTGAGTCTGTAACTTCTGAAACCTGGTTTTACATTTTTTTGAACTCCAATATGAAACACTCAAATTGAGAATGTAGAGTTTTCAAAAAAACTGATTTGTCAGAAATTTGTTTGAAAAGAATACCCTCTTTGCCACATAGCTGTCTTGGCAATATCCTGAGGTTTTATTCTCAGTAAAATCCATCCATAAATCTCATCATTAGCACTATTAATTTAATAAGTTAGACCACAACTTTTAAGCATTACACAATTTTTTTGCAGTCAGAGTCAATACTCTCAATACTCTCTTTTACAGGTGTGCTTGTTTGGGGTAGGATAGAGTTAATCTTTTTCATAGTATCATATACTTTTGGATTTTGGATTTGTGATGCCAAGAGTACTTCTTTAGATATTTAGCTATTTCATATATAAAGGTTATTTTTTATATAAAAGTATATTTTAATATAAAATCATGCTCATTTGAAGAAAGCTAGTGCTATATGGAATTTCTGTTTCAGCAGAGTGATATAAAATATATTGAAATAACTATAGAATTTCTGTTTCAGGTAAATGATATAAAATATATTGAAATAACAATAGAGATGTAAGTTACACTCAGCAAAATATAACAATTGCAATCTCTGATTAATCTCTACTATGAATAAAACTACAAACTTCATGCAACAACCAAAATAGTAGCAATGGAAGAGAAAGAATAAAATAGTTTGATGAAGTGAAACTTCCCATTCTAAACCACAGATACTCCCATTTTTAAGTACAATGTATGTTTATATGGCCCATCCCAACAACATCAAACTGAGAAATCCTAGTGGGTCTATGGTGCCTCAACCCAAGTGTACTACAAAAGTAGAATGTCAGAGTTTAGTATAAAAACAGAATTAAACGTGTTTAAAACCTTAAGATCTCAAGACTCAATAATCTCTTCCAACAAGAGTAAAAATTCCAATTTATCCATAATTATGCATGCTTCAAGCAATATACTACAATGTGCCAGAATTATTCCTTACCAGGTAAATTCCATTTGAAAAATCACAGAATTCAAAATTCACCATGCCATTTTGATAACTATGAAATTGTCACAATCAGTAAAACAATAGGCTTTGTTATAATTTTTTTCCAGGATTTCCAGTTTAGCACTTTTAAACAATGTTTACTTTTGCTGAAATGGTGACAGTGCAACAGCTTTTTTTTTAATCATACAATGAAAATAGAGCATTTTTAATAGATTTTAGCTACATTAAAATAGCATAAGTACCTAAATTTTTATTTTTGTTTTCCTTCCCCAATTCCTCCAGTTCATTTCATTACATTCAATTCTCAGTGGTATATATGAAAATCATTATAGAGCATAAAAATACAAAGCTTTTACAAACTGATCTATTGCTTTCAGAGATGAAAGATGTTGAGGAAATTCTGACATAGAAGCTATAAACATGCTGCCACTACTAGACACCTGCATGAAGCAGGTAGAACTGAATTTGAAAGCACACATTTATGAATTTTCAGGGGTTGAACACCATTTCATCCCACTATAATCTATTTTGAACCAAACAAGCTCATGTTAAGACAACATTAATATGCTACTAGCAGTAGCTATCTTGGAGTTTCCTCTGAAGAGACACTTGAAAAAGGCCAGGGTGATGATGTCTTTCCCTGAAGCAGAAAATGTGTTAGAGCAGTGCATCCAGCTCGTGATGCCTCTTGCACTGTGCCTGTTGCACAGTGCTTGCTTCTCTGACTGATGACATCTATTAAGCTCTCTGCAGCTTCTCTATTGCCTTTCCACACTTATCCAATTCTTTCTGCTCAGCCAGTGGGCATATTTACCTCTTTCAGGACATCAGCTATTTTGCTTTTTGACTATATCAGCTGCCAGACTACAAAGAATGGGCATCTGACTAAATTCATCATTAAAACCGTAATACAAGGGAAGGGAACGTTCTTTAAAATGATTCAGTCTTGCAGTGATTAGGATAGTTAAATTCCTGGTCTTTAAAAAATGCTCTGCCTTTAGAAACATAGATCTTAAGATCTAAACTCTTCATTTACAGCTCTTTCTGTATAAATTTAATTAAGGACACTCCAAGAAGTTGAAGCACAAAGAAAAGCAGTGATTGGACTGACATACAGAAAATTTAAAATATCTGTCCCTAACCTTAGCTCTTCAACTGCAGGCTTGCTGCTTACTCATTGCTAACAGGTTAGAAGTTTTCTCTTTTATAAATTAAATTCCCTGGAAACGTGGTCAGGTTTTTTCCAGGAACTCAGCATCACAGATCACATCACCTTGTGTTGTGCTGACTAACCACAAGAATTGTATGGACTCCTGTGAAAAGGTGACAAAAACTCTTGAAGTGCTGGAGCTTGAGACATTGAAGAACACTTGACTATGGTAAACTAAATAACACAATGAGCCAAAAGCTCCCAGTGCTCAGGGAGAAATAATATTTTAAGATGTGGATCTTTTTGAAACATAATTAAAGTGGAAAATCTTAAAATGGTAAATAAAATTTGCAGCTTTCTAAAAACTACTGGCAAGCAATTTTCTTCAAAATGAACTAAAAAATCTCCAATAGCCTGTGGTGTTTTCTCCCTAATGATTGTACAGGTAATGATAGAATTTTATTCAGAATTTGGACTATAATGATTGTCATTACTTAAGAGCTACTCAAATGAAGATAGCTATGCTTTTGTTATGCTTAGGTATTGAAGGCTGTCTATTTAATTTCATTGAAATTAGTATACTTTTAAGAATACATTTTTTACATTGAAATATTAAGTTATAGAGAATCTTTTAGCATTGCACTGATTTAATGACAAGAATTTATATATAAAAAAGTGATCCTTGGTCATGAATACCTGATACTTGTCATCTTAAATGACTAGTTCCAAGTGCTATGGGAAGGCAAGGATCCTTTGCTGGGTATTTATGAGATCCTTCTTTCTTCATTAACTGTTAAATTTCCATTGCTGCCACAATTAACACCCTTCTCCACAGCTCACGGTCATTCAACACCATTTAAAATTTTAATTAATATCTAGATCCAAAACCCACCTGTGACCACAATCATATGTAAAATCCACAAACATGCAATGTTCAACTTCTTCTTTTTCAGGTGTTTTGAATGACTACATTGTGGAAACTCCTTGCCAGAGGGTAAACTGTGCATTTATATTGCCTCAGCTCCCTCACTGGCTGCTTTGGACAGCCAAAGTCTTTTCTATATCTTCACATCTAATTAAGAATCTGATTCTCTGTCAGAGTGGGCCTAACTAAATGCCAGGCATGGAACTATAGGTTCAAGCTCCACCCAATAAAAATGAGCCTGAATAAAAAAGATACCAATTAAATTTCTACTGAAATAAGGGATTACACATCAAGTATTGCAAGTTTTGTGGTGACCTTAAAGAGCACTTGGTGGATTCTAATTACTTCTTGTACCTTATGTGACAAGAGCTTTGGTCATGGAGTTCACAAGCAGCCACTATATATAGCATCTCATCTAATGATTCTTATTGTTTAGGAGTTCATGGAAAGATAATATTATTGAGTGCTACTGAGATGACTAAAGTTGGTTCAAAAAAATATGTTTCAGCATTTTGTTTTAAATTTAAAATTTAAAAATTAAGGTTTTTTTAAATTTATCTTTCATCTATTTGAAAGAATGTATCCATACCAGAAGCCTTCACTTTGGAATTTTATGCTTCCAACATAAAAAGAAGATATTTCTCTTAGAAAAGGTATCCACCAATATCCAACAACTAGGCTTAGCCTTTTAAGCTTTAAAAAAGATGAAGCATCAACTGTACAAAGAAAAAAACCAAACCACTAAATATTGAAAAAGCAAAATTTTAAGAGAAAGAATGGCTAAGTTTGAAAAATGAGAAATTTCCCAGAAAAAAAAAAAAAAAAAAATCAGCCATAGCTCCCAAGCAATATCTCATTTTTCCAGCAGTTTTAAGTGAGTTTGGAATTAACTGGCATATTGTACCTCTGCAGTATGACATAGTCACAATCTAGAGACCATTTCTAGTGCACAGACTTACAGGAAATATTTACAAGTCTTATTACACAAACACCAAGTACAAATTAAGAAAGTCCACTGTGTTGTAAACAAATCCCAAGGAAAAAAAAAAATATGGAGTCAACTTTGGGAATCTGAGCTACTAAATCTTTGTTTTAGTTTGGAAGCATGTTTGGATGAAGGCCAAAATGTAGAAAGGATCTCCAGAATTCTCCCACACTAGAACCAAAAAGAAAAGCCAGCCTCAGAAACCTGCCACAAACCCCAGTGAAAAAGAACCTCAACTAACCCTTTCTACTTCAAGGCACAATTTCTCACCCTCTGGGGAATTGCAATGATTGTTATAGCAGAGATTTCATTTTAAATACTCTTATTAAGAAATCTCAGGGGTTTTTCCTCTTCTTTTCTTTCCCCTTTCTAGCAGTGAACTACTGCTAAACTAAATTGCAGCTTTGCCAGGTAATGGTTTCTCCAGCAGCTCCACATTACTTAGAGAAAATGTACACCAAACCCTGTACTACAACATGGTTTTCTAAAATCACACCAAAAGAAGCCTATTCACCCTGAAAAGTGTAATCTAGTTATTTATCTCCATTTTGCTGCTGTTCCTTGGTAGTAAACAGAGTAATTTCCCAGTTTGTGTCTTTCACTGGAGATTTCAACCAGGAACAAAAAAGCAATGATGCTTTCATGAAAAACACGTGTATGCTGTCCATCAGCATTGGGATTTGCAGGCAACTAAAATCTATTGCACCACAGTAACAAAAAGAACCACATGCAAAATAAAAAATGTGTTTCAGTCCTCCTATCATAGTGCATTCCTGTAAGTTCTCTGCATGAGAACTAACTTTCATTCTCACTGCTAAGATACAATTTTCTTCAAAGTACTGTTCACAATGCATAGAACTACCATTAAAAGATTTATCATTTTAAGTGAGAATACTTTCTATGAAGTTTTCCAAGTATGCATATATACAGATACATAATTCTAATAAAAAACAGTGTTTTTGGAAGAAGGAATTTATAGTTTCAGATTTGCTTTTAATAAAGAATTTGAAGTCACTCTATTATTAACATTCTTTATCTGATTCTACAAATAAAGGTTCTTTTGTGTTAGCATATTTTGCTAGACTTTAGCATGTCAAATAGGACAATTTGTGAATTAAGTTCTTGAAACAGATACTTTTCATGTCTAGGAATAGAACAAAATGAAGAACTGAAGTACCCAACTGCAAAAGATCTGTCAACAATTCTTTTATAAAGGCCCATTCTCAAGAGGTTACAATTATCACAGCAGGACTTTTTTTCAGGAAAATAATTCTGCCCTAAATAGCTTTCTGGCTTATAGTTTTGGGTTGGGTTTTTTATTCCTCTCTTTAAATGAATAATGACAGTTCCCATCTCTGTAAGAGGAAAATTACACATTACTTACCACTCACACTTCTCTCAACAACCTTAAAAGGACCTCAGACTGCATCTAGATTTCACTCATTTCAGGTTCTCTGATATTTGAACTGAAAGCTTCACATTAACACACTGTCATAAAATCTAATAATACAATTCAGAGGTAAACTCCAATATAATTTTTGGCTTTGAAGATTTATCTGTCTTTTAGATCACAACAAAAAAGTCTGGCTTTAGAGTAAAAGGCTACTTAAATGCACTTTTCCATGTAGGCAGATACTATCTCAAAATATGTCCAATAATGCAAAACATCCACTGTTTGGAGAAGGAACAAATGCTGCTTCACCCTCTAGCTCAAGGTTTAACCCAAAATTCTCTCAAGACAAAAGCAAATCATTTGTACATTAGCATTCTGAATCACCAGGGAGAGCATGGCAAGGCTTTGCTGTTGCATGTTGTGAAAACTATTTTTACAGAAGTCTGGAAAGGGCAGAAATAATAATAATTGATTTTAAGTTGCCCACTATTTTTGGAAATTGGAACAAACTGAATTATATTAACCACAGAATCACAGACTGTACTGAGTTGGAAGGGAGCCAAAAGGATTATTGAGTCCAACTCCTGGCCCTACACAGGACACTTCTTGAGCTCTGCCAGGCTGGGGTTGTGACCTCCTCCCTGGGGAGCCTGTTCCAGTGCCCAACCACCCTCTGGGTGAACATATTTATCCTAATATCCAACCTAAACCTCCCCTGACACAGGCCATGCCCTCAGGTCCTGTCACAGAGAGAAGGGATATGCAACATTCCCCATTTTTCTGCAAGTTGATCTTTTGTCATTTTAAGTTATCCTGCTACACATCAGAGTTCTGTCGCACATTCTTTAGAAAAAAAAAAATTTGGAAAGAAGGGCACATAACAAATGCTAGAAGTACTCACACTCAGCTGTGTTTTTCTTCATACTAGGAAGACAAAAGGATTCCAAATATTAATTGTTTGCATTGTACTTCCATGCAAACACAGCTCTTCAGACCACGTGGGGCTGGAGCACAGGACAGCTTTAAACAGCTACCATTTCTAGTGGCTTGCTTCACTCTTTTTTTTTTTTTTTTTTTTCTGTACACTGCAGACAACTTAATCTTTTCCATACAGAATTCTCAAGGTCTTTTTAATATGCAACAGCCATGGAGCCATTTTTCCTTGCTGCTTTCTCCTGCATTGTAAGTGCACTTGGCAAGAACTCAAAGCATCCATGGCTGCTGACGCTTTGTACCCTGGCAGAGAAGGTGAAGGTTGAATCACTCTAACACTTAGGAATTGGTTTGGAATAGCTTTTACAGGTTTGGAAAAAGCTGCTCACCCTTCACAGCTACAAATGTTATACTCTACCCTTATACCCTGAAAGAGATAAAAACATACAATTTACAAAAAAAAGCTATTGTGCCTCATTGTACATTCTATTCCCTGAGTCTTGGCAACAAAGGAAGGGTTGAGCTGCCTTTGTGGGAGGATGATTATTGAATTGTGCACCTGGCATGCACAAGATTTTCTGTCTTTCATTGACTGCTGTGGACATCAGAAATGAATGAACCAGGGGAAGAGAGATTGTTCTAATGCTTTGCTCCCCAGCAGATTTGCACCAAGCTGAGCCACTCCTTCCTGGCTTCAGGTAGACCTTTAGCCCTTTTGAATTCTTGAAGCAGTTTATTTATATTCAAACCTCTTAAAATAAACTCTGCCTCATTTTCAACTGCCTCAGAGTAACAAAGCAGTATTTTCATTGCCTTGCCTAGGGCCATAAACTCCCTCTTGTTTCACAAAAATCCTTCCTTAAGTATTATCTTGAATTTCTTCTTCCTCCTCCCCTCTTCAGAGCTCTGCCCACTCCACTGCTTGGGCTCCTGGTCAAAGCCCTGAAAGAAACAGGCAGCTGAGGATGCTTCCCATCACCTCTGGCAGCATCCATCAGCTACATCTAGAAATTAAGCCATTAAGAAACAAAAACCTCTGGGGATTCATGAACAGCTCAGACCACTAAAAAAAAAAAAAAAAAAAAAAAAAAAAAAAAAAAAAAAAAAAAAAAGGGGGTTTCAGCCACATACAAAAGAAGCTTGGCAAGCAAGCAGAATTTATACATGTGCTTTCTCAAGTTGGAGAAAAAAATGGTATTTGAGTCATGGTAAGTAGTGCAGGAAACCGGTTGGTAGACATATTTTCTGGTTTATTGTTGATTTTGAAATGGTCTTCATTCAGAAAATAAAGTTTGCAAAAAAAAGTTAACTTCTTTTTCCATTTTTTTATAAAAATGCATTTTAAAACTGCTTTAAGGAATGGTTTTCAGGTTTCTTTTAACCAAGTAACCAGTTTTTTTTCTCTGATTTCTTACATTTACTTGTAGAGTAGGAATTTTCTCCCTAAATGTAATGAGAGAAAGGAGCATTTTCCAGGTATTGCATTTTTCTTCTCTATTCTTGGTTTGGACATGAAATCGTGAGGAGGATTTATTTTTTCTGAAATTGCATTCAGAGTGTTCTTTGTCAGTTTTACTAAGCCAAGCATAGCAACATTTATCTGACCTGAGCATCAGAGAAGACTGAACACTAATTAAAATAAAATAAAACAAAATAAAGGAGAAATAAGGTGCATTCCAGAGTTCCCAAGCTAAACTCAATATTTTAACTGACACAATTACTTTTCCAGCAAAATTTTTAGGAAATTTAGATATAGTAATGATATATTACTATACCATTTTTGCTTTTCTTAGAGATGGACAGTTTAATTTAAATGTTGCTCTCTGCTCCTCATGGTTTTGAACTGGTAGCTAAGTGTCAGTTTATGCCCGTTAACAAACTTTGTTTAGACTGTAAAATGTAAAAGAAAAATTTAAAAACAGCCTAATCTGCATATGACTTCATATGCCTAATTAGGAACATGGAGAAAATCCACTTTTCATTGTTCAGACTGCGAGGAGAGGGGTGCTACTCCTAAGGTGAGAATGTCTTTGTTAAGCACATCATCCCCTGTTAACACCTCCACAAAAGGGCTGCCACAAATCTACTTTATAACTAGAATCACAGCACCATTTTGGAGAGGGTGGTGATATTCAGCTATAATAGAGATTGACTCACTACCCAGAATGGTCTTAAGTGCTCCTCATTTTCTTTACATATTACCTACCTTGTCTGTGAAAACCATATCAAAACATACTTTACAAAATTACACTTAAGAATGCATCTATTGAATTTTACTATCACTCTGTCTATGATGATGGTAAATAATACTTTCTAGAAAGTATTGTTATGTAATGACTCACATTGAGTTGCTACTAAAAGGGAAGTCAAAATGCAGCCAGTTGTTCTGTCACAATCTATTTCTTTCTATTAATTACTCTTGCATTTAGCCATAAATCTTGCATTTAGCCTTCCTTCTGGTTTTGAGTGGAGCTTTTAAAATAAAAATTCAAATAGTGCTCCATTTTTCAGGACTTAGTTTTGAATATCATCATACAAACTGGTCCTGCTACTACTTTCCCCTCTAGAACATAGGAGAAATATAGTTAATAGGAATGCTTCCTTGTAATCTAGCACAACAAACAAGGCAGAAATTCAGCTTTACTCTTTTATTGTGTGCTTTTTGAAGTGCTCCTAGCATGCAACATAGCAAAATCAAATTTGTGGAGTTGGTCAAGGATCCAAGTAAGAGTAATACCTTTACCTGTTTCCTTAATCATGTCTCAGCCACCCAGTGGCTATTAATTAATTATTATATTTCTTCAATGATCATAAGCTCTGTAGATGCTTGCAATAAAATGAAAAAAGAACTTGCTGCCACTGTGCTTTCTTCTCTAGCTGCATTTGAGGTTATGGCTGTGCTGTTACCTGCCAAATGCTTCCTCTGTATCCACAAAGGAAAAAGAAAAAAAAAAAAAGAAGAAAAAAAGAAAAAAAAAAGAGAGAGAGAATGTAAAAATAAATACTGCTTACCCCCCAAATTATTACCTAATTTATTTCACTGCATTCCATAGAGGTCTTTGTATCCAGCATGCCTTGCACAGCATTAATAAAACCACAGAGTTGATTTATTTCCTTGTGTTTAGCCACAAGAAGAGGTCAAGTGTCTGGGCAGCTCCATCTGTGAGTCACAGCAGAATTTGTACCCCCTTTGGTTTGACCCAGAGCTCTGAGTCCTCTCCAGTGCCTCAGCAGCTCTGGCCAAGGCACTGAAGGAGGGAAAATGAGAGTCCCCATGTCAGCCTGACTTCCACCTGCAGCACACTCTGGCAGGAGGACACGAGGCACTTTTTATCCTTAAATAATCCTGCAGGGGTCAGGTGTGTGGGTGTGAAACCACTGTGTGACAGGCCCCTCACACCTGCATTTCCTCCTGTCCCTGCACTGATTGTGTGATGGAGAGAGGAGCTTGCACTGCTGGGAATGGAGCCAGGGAATGCTTCTCCTAGCAGGGATCTGAATCCCCCTAAATGAGCTCCCCTTTTCCTCCTGGGAATCAAAGGCATCTTCTTGCATTTCACTCAATTATCTGTTTATTGCTGTTCATAAGTTATGTTTTGGAAGTCTTAATTATGATAACATACACCTTTACCTTGAAATCTAATCAGTTTTTGTCATTGCAATATGCAAACATACCATATGTTTACATAGTTAATACACCTTATGGAATTACAGAAATTAGAAGTTACTAATAGCTTCCTATAGAATTAATATTATCACAATTTTACCATCTTTCATAATTTTTTTTCTGTACAAGAAAACATTTAAAATAATATGTGAATATTTAAAGGTCCCTGAGAGGGTCTTTACCTTATGTTAGAAGAAAAAATATACTAAGCTTTAAAAAATATATATTGAGCAATCCCTGCTCCCTTGTGCTTAAAGCACAAGCCTTATTCAAATCTTACAAAAACTTAACCTGTGATCACTTCCATCCTTTTAGCTGATTACTCTGTAACAACACGTAAGATTAACCAGATCAGTGCATAATACTAAAAAAAAAGAAAAAAAAAGAAAAAAAAATCCTTAAGAGCCTTTTAAGTATTATTGTAACTTTTGACTAATAACATTAGAAAATATTTGAAGACAATACTGTACTTGACAAAGAAATCCTGACATCTTCCATGGTATCCCAGAGAAGAGTCATGAAAAGCTCGTTCCTAAAAGCCATTTAAACAGAACACAAATGTGATACTGATGCCAGCAGCAGAGAGAGCACAAACAAAACCTGGGTTCCTGAAAGGTCTTTGTGAACCTGTATAACACCAGGGATTTAGCAGAATCCTCTTGAAAAGGTGACGAAGGCAAAGCCTGTCACCATGCAAACTCCATGACATATGGCCAATAGATTGTTGGTAAATATTTGATAAAATGAAACATTAGTCTCTCGTGTAAAACCTCTACTATACAAAGAGGCAAAGGTACAGCCACAAAGCACGTGCTCTTTTCTGACAATGATGCTGTTTCAGGTTGCCCATGTCCACAGACTAAAATTAAAGCTCAGTCTGTTACCACATTGTAATACAACTCAGCAGAAGAGGCCTCTGTAGATTTTCTTTTTAGTTAAACCTGGCTTCTGTGGTTCAACAGCTTGACAGCAGTGTAAAAGTATATTGCTTTTGCTGGAACATCTGTCTTTCAAGTCATTACTATTCTTCCTGGAAAATCTTCCCTGTCAAAGCCAGTAGAATTTAGGTGTTGGGTTTGCTTGGTTTTTCCTTTGTTAATATCTTATACTTTATCTAAGGTGTAAGAGGCACATGAAGTGCAGGTTTGGTGCTTCCAAACAGAAAATCATAAAACACATCTCAATTTGCTAATCACCACTGATAGAAGACTGGGTTTTATAGAGGGCAAATTAACTTTTTCCTTTTGAGCTGTGGTTGAAAATCAGAATTAGTTTAGTAGTAAAATTAGTTTAACAGCTTCAGCTCCAGCAGAACTACAGAAAAACCAGCAGCTTCATTTACAACTTGAATGGTCAGAATGCAAAATCACATTTGGATGTACCATGCCAGAATGATGTGCAAAATTGCCAATCCAAATCCCAAACTCATGGATGGTTTTAAAAATCTTTACTTTTATGAACATTTTATGAATATAATGAACATTGAGGCCAGGTTAGGGTTTTTTTTCAAGTTTTCATATTTTCACAAATGTGAGGTCACACTTATTTAAGTATATTCTAATTTTAGATCCAAATAATATTAATTTCATTTCTTCAGTTATTTCCTGATTTCTACAGCTGAATTTTTGAGATACCAAATTGCCTGAACAAAAGAAAAAAAAAAGTTTAAAAGCAATACAAGATAAAAAAGATCCACAGTACAAGATTCATTATGAAATTTGGCAATTAGCAGCATTGTACATGGAAAGTATAAACTGTGCTTGCCAGATTTCTGTGGAGGAATTAATCAGCCATGAGAAAAGTCTGTCCCAGCCCATTTGCTGGAACTATTTCACTTTCCCTCTAGAAGCAGTAACTTAGTGTTGTACAGATACATCACAGAAAATTCATGAAAATATGTGAATGGATATCCTGGACAAATTGCAGGGTCAGTATGTCTATCTCAAAAGTTATTATTCAGTCACATTTGGACAATCTCATATTTCACTATCAACATTACAGATGAAGCATTTCTAAATTGTTCAAATTCTCCTTACCCTGCAAAGTAGAGATACTTCTTATTTTTTTCATCCATTAAAAAAAAAAAAAAAAAAAGCAACATTCTTTTAAAAAATAAATTCACCCTTCAGAGCAACAATATTTCTTAAGGACAGTCAAATCCCAAAACTGCAATTATACCTTTTTGTATAATACTATAATCTTTGAACACTCCACACAGTGCTATTTAATTGTAAGTCATTTTCTGGTCAGCTCACTTATTTCAGCACCTCATTATTCACAGTCAAAATTTCAGCAAAACTAAGAACAAACACATATGCAACACTTAAAAAAAAATAAATTCCCGGCATCAGTTCAAATTAGTAATAACATTTTGAACATTTGTTATTTAAGTTTGTGTAATTATTTCCATCTTAAAATGTGTAACAAGGCAATTTGTCCGATTTATCATCATGTCATCTTCCATTATCCAATCATATCAAGAAAACATGAAAAAGTCACATTAGAATAGCATCTGTTAATATATTTAAAGTTCTGCAGCTACTAAACTGATACCAAGTGCAGAGACCACTAGATGGCATAAAGCAATAAATACAAGGAGAAAAAACATAATTATACTCCTGATTTCTATTGTGGCATTTACTGGTATTTCTTTTATGATAAAACATCACACACTGAGAGAACAGATTTTTCTTTAATGGAATACTAATAAAAACTAATACTTTTTTTTTTCTTCTACATGCAAAGTAGTACAGATGGGATCTTGAGGACACAAGCTTATCTAAGAAACTCAGGTTAATGTTATAAATACAGTCTTAACTCTGTCCTTTAAGATTACCTATTCTGTTACAACATTACTACCTATTCATGCTAGTTCAAATATAAGACATAGTAGTTCAGGTTTCTTTAAAAAAAAACAAAACACAAACCCAAAAAAAAAAAAAAAAAAAAAAAAAAGAAAAAGAAAGAGTGATGAGGTGTTGGAAATATCAGGCAGATATTACACTCTTACAAGATACAGTCCTCAGTTACATTCTAATCTCTGTTTTCTGTGTTTACACACTGCCTCAGTTCAGCACTTTTGTGCCCATATTTTATTTTCTATTATTTATATTCCATTGGTGCTATCTGTAACTGGTAAAGCCAAGACAGAGCAGGCTTCAGAAACAGGAATGAGGATGCTCATGAAAACATTTGCTAGCCAGACCAATGGTAAGTGAAAACTTCATCATCTTAGATGACTCTTTTTTCAGAGTGTGCTCCTTCACTTCTTTTCACTTTTAAATGGTTTCTGTAACTGAACCTGACAGTTATTAAGCCATTTTTTTCCAAAGACAATTTTTTTCCAGGAAGAAGGGACATCTTTTTTGACCAAAACTAAATTATGATTTTCCCCATACATATATACCTATTCCTTATACACACACACACACATATATATATGTATACACACATATTCTCATGCTCCATATATACATTATTCAAATGGGTATATGTATTGAAATACCTAGGGGAATATTCACCACATATATGCATTTTCATGTCCTGGTGCACTGGAGGAATCAAAGATCAGGAAAAATACAAGAAAATATTCTTTGTAGAGAGTGGGAAAAAGCCTTTAGCATAAAGCAATAACACAAAGCAGACCATTTTATTGCCCATAACATTTTCTGCTCATTATGAGTTCTTTAGTTTTCCAGCTGGGCTGTTCAACAAATTGGAGGTAACCAACAGGCCCCAGCACTAGATGTTAAATACTAGTAACACACAAATTTGGTTTTGGTGTTTCCACACAAATTTTTAGTCAATTTTTAGTGGAGTTTAATTAGGTGTTCCCTGTAAAGTTAAAGCTATTTCCTGTATGCTGCCTTGTGTGATGGTGCTTCCCTTCCCTGGATTAATATTTTCCCTTTCTGCTTTCTCCTTGTGCTTTGTGCTCCTTACTTACCTTATGTTGAAGTGCACTTTTACATGCTACTTCAAACTTTTCAGCAGAGATGCTGAAGATGTGGCAGCAACAAAACTCTTCCTGTGAAGAATATGGCCAATTTGGTACCTTCATACTCATTAGGGTTAGTTTTTATAAGTGGCCCAAATATCATAATAAATTATGGGGTTTAATACCTTCTTGATCTCTACTTACAGAACCTCAAAATTAACTTAAGCTGGAGAAGTGTCAATCTCTTTGACTAATACAACTAAAGCCTATTTGAAATCAAACAATTTGAGGCCATTAACTCTGTAATAATTGTTATTACTATAAAAAATTAGACATGCTGCACTCTCATTGTTCTGCTAATGTGCTGACCTCAAATATTGTGCTTATGCAAGCAAATTATTATATCATGAAACTTGGCCTTTCATGACTGTGTACCAATAGGCCAGTCCAGTTATGAGCAGCTATGGGAAGTCTAGTTACAGGACATAAAATTGTTAGTGTGTTTAATTTTTTCCTTCCAATATAGTTTTAAACCAAAACCTGCTTCACAGCTAATTGAATGCATAGGGAAAACAGCTGTTACTTTATTTCATTACCTGTTATAATCTTCACTGAGTAATAGGTTATTTCATTAAAGCCTTACTGGAATACTAAATTATTCCCACCCTGTCTGTACTGATATCCCACAACAGCCTGAAATTATTTCAAGGACTTATTTAGATTTGATATTTCAGTGCTTATGCAGCAGCTTCACTTGTTCGTACAAAAACCATGATTTGTATTTCAACTTTAAAATTAAAATTCACTCTGATGCAACTTGAACACCAAGTCTGCAGCCAAAGAGGCTGTAAATAAATTTTAAGTGTTTCTATAAAGGCTTTTGCAGGTGGAAAAGCCAAAACCTACCTTCAGTCATTGTACACTGTGCTGTCTGGGAGTCTGTGCAACACAAAGGTAAGAGAATGTAATAGAAATTCTTTCTGCAACTCTTGATTAAAGTAAGAATCAATACAATCAAAAAGGCCCCTAGAAAAGACACCTGTCCACTAGGTACTCATGGTGTTTGATAAATTAGTCTGGACTGCACAATAGCTCATAAAAAAGAACTCTGATTCTACCAGAAACACTATTATCTGCTTAACATTTCTTAAACAGAATTTAGGGGGTTTTTTTGTTTGTTTTAATTTGAAAAGACTGTTAAGAAATGTTCCTAAAGCTCCTGGAAGAAACAGGAGAGCTGTTAGAGAGCTTGCAGATACTGGGATCTGATAAAGCTGAAGATGACACAGAATGCAGGTTTCCTTGAAACTTCATCCTCACATGGTAAATTTTATGTGTTCCATATAAAGACCATCAGTGCATCAGACTTAATACTGAATGAACAAAGTTAAGTAATAAATTGCCTTGTCCCTGCCCCTTTCAGTTAATCCAACTAATCAAAATCAAAGTAGTTCTAAGTTTCTTTAATTAGTAGAGAAAGATTTAATATTCCAAACAGAAAATATCCTCCTCTATTTTCATAATAAACCCCTCAAAGCACCACTCAATACATTCTAGTTCACCTGCCCTGTCATACCAGCTTTCATACTTGTGCTGGTAGTAATTTTTTTCTGAGTTTTATTTTTTTTTTTTTTTATAATTGTTAATATAGGACTGAGTTTTGGTTTTGTGCTGAAAATGGTGGTGAAGAAGGAATAGGGGGGACACTTGGAGTGGAGGTATGTGTCTTCCCAGGTCACTATCACCACCACCACCATGCAAAATCACCACTTCTATCCACAACTGTGGGACTGCCAGCAGGCACTTGAGACTTTTCTTCTGGGATATAAGGTTTGGAACCTGAAAGAGAAAACTACAAAATGCATGAGACCTTGTTCTCCCTCTGCTCCACCACCTTCCTCTTTGTTCTCTCTCCTGTGTGGAACTTGGTAGCTCCAGCTGTGTGTTAAGATTTGTGGGGCTCATGGCACAAAAGGATGAATGAGAAGCAAAGTAAAAACATCAGAAATATGTGGGGCTGCTCCCAAAATAAGTGTTAAAGCCTTTAAGGATAAAAAAAAAAAAAAATATCATGAAAAGTCAAGGCATGCTGACAGTATACAACCACCTTGAACTCTCCAATTCTTCATCTGCTTTCTGGAATTCTCACATATAAAATTTCCCTTTTCCCTCAATACACCAACTGATACTCCTTCCACTAGATCTACACAAGCCAAAATTTCTGATTTCACTCAGTTTTGGCTTTGGGATTAATAATTATTGAAACAAAAAGTAGAAAAATTTCAGAAATTCTCATTTGATTCCAGCTTGATGGGCAATATATAGACCATCACTGTAAACTAGTAATCACTTTTCTTTTCTTGAAGCATATTGATCACAATATAGTTTCTTAAAACCAAAAGCAAAATCTCAGGACACCAAAATATCATATATCACCAGTCTACCTTCATTCAATTCACTTTTATATGGAAATTTATACATCCTAGTACAGCTTTGAGCAAAAGCCTTATCTTCAGGGTATTATATTGGATCTACAAAAGCTCAGACCCACAACCCTAGTTATGCCTTAAGCATTGCTGAAATTAAATGAGCTATGTCTGCTCCTAAAACTTAATAACATTAATCTTAGGGGTTTTTTTTTTTTTAAGTTTCTTAAGCTGCAAACAGAAATAATAACAAAGAATTCCTCTATAATTAATATGTGAAATTTTGTAAACCTCTTTCTGCACAAAAAGCAGAGCATTGGCACCTTAGAGCAACTTCAATTAAACTATTTTGAAAATTGAAAAAGCAAGTTAGGCAAATAAATAGAATGTAGCACAGAAAAAAACTATGACTAGATGAGTCCAATACATAATATGCTATAGGGAAATACCTTAAAATACATCTCATAGCTATAAGAATATCTTACTTTACATTTTGCCTGTTTACAAGATCTGAAATGTTGTGTTAATGAATCATGAGATCTACTCAAAATAAAGCCTTTAACATCTTTCTTCTCACAGTAGGACATATTTGACATGTCAAAATGACATCAGAGAGGCTAAATTGTAACACACTGCAGGAACTGACCAATTCAGACAGCTTGACTTACATCACAATGTAACTGACACCACAACAAACACAGTGATTTTTTAATTTTTTTCCCTAAAACAATTTCAGGGTAGAGCTGTTGAACAGGACAGATAGAAGAGCTTTTTTTTTTTTTTTTTTTTTTTTTTTTGTTAAATAGACAAGATGGTATGGAGCCTGATAGCTCCAACTGTGTGCTACAGTCAGCTCTCTGACCTGAGCAATGCTGGCCAGAGATAAAGTATTACAAAATACTGCTGGGAAGAAGGAGACACACCACAGTGGTTTAGCACTTTCTACATCTCACACACTTCCTACATCTCACACACATGGATCATTTTCAGTCAGGGTCTAAGCTGAACATGAGGTTCATTCACAAGTTGAAGACATTACTGAAGTTCTGGGTCATCACAGAATCAAAACTCAGAGAACACAATTATGTCTCCAGCAAAAATTATCCTGTTCTGAACAATAATACACCACAGATTTCACTTCCAAGGACATCCATGCTGAAGTCTCCCTTCTTTCAGTGCCCATCACCTGAAAATATCTCACTGTATATGTATTTACTAAGAACTTGGGATAGACAACTGCTCCCTAAAATGGGGAGTTTTGCTGTGGAAACAGAGAATAGAATTTGTTTACACTTGCCACAAACAATTTTGTTAACCTTGAGCAAACACTGTACTTCATATGAGCACAGTTTGCCAAATGAAGCACTACATCCAGCCTCATTAGGTAAAATCCAGTTTCCTCTTCAGGCAGTACAATGAACATCTTCATTTGTTGCCAGATTACTCCATCTCTAATTTCTTTTGCCAAAGGAAGTTGGAATTGTCATAGAGCTGAAGATGCCACAATGAAAATGGGTTGGCACAATTCTGTTGAGAAATTACTTCTCTTTCATGAGAAATTTCCAAGTCAACACAATGAGTAGTGACTTGAAATAGATATTTTTTTCTCATATATTCCTGCATATACCTGGGTACTCCAGGATATCAGAAATATGCCAGCCACATTGACATGCATGCCTTAAGAATGGAGGGAAATACAGAAAATCTTCTGTGATTTTAATTAAATTCCTTCTATTGAGATGAAAAGATTAATAAAAACACTGATTCTTAATGGCCACAGTCCCCATGAGAGCAGTATTCTGGTAAGTTCATGACAGATCCAGTCCATTCCAGTGGTGTTAGAGGTACCATAACCACATCTTTGAGAACTGCTCGTTTCAGGAGATGCTATAACTCTAGAGAAACATGTAAAACCTTGGGCTGACAGGTAATCTTCAGCAAAATGTTACACTTTATTCTGGCTTTTGTTATCTCCTGACACTGCTTTTCATACAAAGAGCTCTTTCATTTGCTAAAGATACATCTCAGACCCTTTGACCTTACCAGAGAATAATAAAGAAAACAGACACCCCCTCCCCTCCTTTTTTTTCTTTTTTATAACTTAAACTGGAACATATAGCAAGGAAATAAATAAGTAGGAAACAAGTATGTTTTCAACTTCCTAAAGATACAGCAACTAAATCTACTTCATTAAAAGTGAGCTGCTCCTTTGTATTCTTCCTCCCTATCCTGGCCACTGGCAAAGTTGCATTATTATCCTGTGAGTCATTCTTTCTTCAAAATATCTCTCTGGGTAGCACTTGTTAATTAAACTTTCTCATCCTCTCTTCCCCTTTTTCTCTTACAGTTGTTAGCAGTAGTCTTGTGTCCTCTCTTTTGAACAGACATCTATATGCAATCTCCCATTATTGGAATAGTAGGAAGGAACTATCTTTTACTATGTGCCCATTGAGCACACCATTACTAATTATATCAAGCATGCCCTGTGAGTTCTACTGAGAATTTATATAGTAAATTTTCTTCATCTCTTTAGGACAATGTCATCCATTGTGCAGTGTGTCTTTGGTGGCATTTTAGCTAGTGGATTTGAAAGGTTCTCCAGATTCATAAAGAAAAATGTGGAACATCTGTCCCTTTTCCCTAGATGTGACTCTGCAGTAGCTAAAGCAGCCCTGCTGCTCAGAAATGCAGATAGGAAATAAAATGTCATTTGAATACTTGTGGTAATAATAGCCTGGTGGCAGTGCCCTAGCCAAAGCAAATACCCATCAGATGTGTTTCTAGTAAAGTCATACATACTGATTTCTTAATTTCATTTTCATGAAAGAATAGCAAAACATTTTTTACAGAAACCAGGTTTGATTCCCAGCCATATAAACAGACAGATCTGTTTTATTATGAGCCTGTCCTACAAAATGCACAGAGCAGTAACTGAATGATATACCTGACTACAGGTTATTTATGCTCAGTGAAACAACCTCACAGGATGGCTCTGTAGAAGGCCAAGAAGTTACAGCTGATGTTTTTATCCATGTTCCTTTAATGCCTTGCTCTGTACAGAGGAACAGCCCCAACCTTAAGCATATGGTGGGATAGGGAAGGTAAAGTAAGACTGAAGAATTTCTGGCATACTGGAGAAGCAAGGTAAGCAGAGAGAAAGCCTGAGCTGAGTAACACCTAAAGCTCCTCATCTGAAATCACATTTTCACCATGCAGGCTATTTTAGACATTAATAACTTGAAAGAATGAGAAGCTTACAGTCAGGGCAGAATGGGAAGGTAGAATTCAGCAACTGGTCTAACCTAGGCCAAGGAAATCCTGGAGCAAAACCAGGAAAGTATCTACCTTTTGAAAAATCCATCCAGACCTCATCTAGAAAGCAGAGACACAGCAACACACTCTGGTGTGTTCTGGGTAGCTGTGACTGCCTTAGGTCTGACTTGGGGAATCCCCCAAAATCCCTTCAAGACCTACAGTTCCATGGATTCAGAAATCAGATAAAGAGAAGGAGGACAGGACATTTTATGTGTGATTTTTTGATATTTTTACTTCTGTCATGCACGAACATCAAAAAAGCATTTGTTGGGACTGCAGTTGTCAAACTGTAAGTCAGCAAGTGAAAACAGCTGTCTATCCTCAGCACCAACACGAATAGATCTGTCATCATAATTACAGCTCAGAGCTGGACTGTCTTCAAATACCAACAACAGCCTGCACTGTGAGCAGTGTCAAATAAGCCTGACTCAACTGGTTTAGAATCCATTTTTTCTAGAGAGCATAATGGCAGCCTTTTTCTTCCATGAAAGGTTGAAAAACTTTCTGTGTAAGGAAGTCTGTTATCTCTCATGTTAAATATTTCATGACTCGCTAAAAGAAATCGTTCTAGGAATCAAAAAGTGATTTACACATTTAATAAAATAATTATGCCATTTGTTTATGTGCACATAATTTTAACTTGATTACACTCCAAGAGCCTTGTTTCCTTATTACAGCAGTAACTGTCTTCAGATATTGCTTTATGGATCTCTCACGAGTGTTTATTTAGATACATACAACAGCTCAAGGCATTACAAGGGAACACTGATATTTTCATGCCCAAATTGTTGCACATTGGCAAGAAAACAAACAAGAGATATCTGAAAATACATCTTGATTTAGCAGGGCTCTGGACAAAGATGAATCTTATTAAGAATGCAATTTCATAATGTAAATATAGCATTGTCAGTAGGTCTGGTCAGCAGATTTACAATGATTATTACAATTCTCTGAATACCACTGAATATGAAAAAAAACAGGAGGAAAAGAGCTAGAGACAATAATTTCCCTTGGACACAGAAGAAGCAAGAATCAAAAATAAGAATATTTGAATCAATTCCCAGCCTGTCTTCTGAACCAAATCTGTATAGTGACTGCCCTCAGGAAAGCAGATTATAGTCCTCAAATTTGCAGACTGCCATTTTGAAATTACAACTTCTAATAGCTGTGCTGTAAGGACATAGTTTCTCTTTGGTCTGGTTATTTTTACAGTCAATTCTCAATAGCAGGCAAGCCAGAATACTCTGCTTCCCATCATGCATTACTTCTACATTCCCAATTTTTTAGCTATAACACCAGTCTACCAGACAACCAAAGCACAAAAGCATTCCAGTAAAGTAAAATCATAAAGCAACTGAAATTACAAGTCACCAATCCATATAAACCAAACTGGCTGTATAGTCAAAAACTTGCCTTTCAAAATCTTCTGGCTTGAGGGTTTGCACGTATCTGACATGAAGTTTTGTTAAATGTGCACTTTCATAGCAAGTGGTGGTATTTGTAATGTGGAAAGTGCACTATTTTTGAATTACTACATTATTATCCTATATTACTCTAAAAGTAGTTATAATTATAAAAGAAGGAAGGAAAATAAGAATGCAAAAAGAACTATGTAAAAGGAAAATGGGAGTGAGACTGCAGCTGGTTGGTAATTTCAGAAAAGAATAAACAAAAAGAGAAGTTTTAAATTCATCATCACAGGACCAAACAAATACCTTAGTTTGATTTGATTTTTTGCATGCTCCTGAAAACTTACAGCATGCTCTACTGAAATTTTTAATTACAAAATTCTTTTTTTTTTAACTTAAAATCATCTTAAACAACTCACTGGAGGAATCTATAAAAGTTTTAGAAGACTGATGCTGTGCAGGGATACACTTGAATTGAACAGTCCTTATAATTGTAACTGATAGTTACCAATGGGTTAAATGAGTGACACTGGAATAAAATCTGATGATGTTGCCTCTCCTAGGTTCAGATTGCAGAGCTCATTATTTTTCTTCTAGACACTGGCAGAGAGTTTTTCCCTCTGCCCCATAGCTCTCAGAAAAGGATGAGCCCAGTTTGGTGCTCATAAATACAAATACAACTGTGCACACATGGAAACACACACGTGCTATGTTGCATTATGCAACACAGTAAACATGGCATAAGTTTTTATCCTAAATTCAGCTGAGTGTTGGAGATGCAAGCAGGCACTAAGGGAAGAAGTGGCTTTAAATACAGCTCTTCAGGAGTGGTTTTCACAGCATCCTAATGCAATCTACCTTGTAGATTCTATCAGAGGATTAACTAAAGCTGCTAACCATTCTGAAAACAATGCAATTATGATAAAGAATAAGGAATAGAAGCAGCATGTGTATGTGCACATTGGTTGGCAGTTTGAATCTTGAAAGAATTAGCTGTTAATTGTTACTGTTATTATTAATTATTACTATTTCTTGTTTAAGCTGTCAGTGTTCCACTTCACATTAAAAATCACTAAGATGTCAGGGGTTCATTCACATTTCTAAAGGTCATTTTTGTTTCAGGGAACTCTGGGATCTCAGAAACACAAATTTAAATGCAATCTCAGTATGGTTTACACACTTAATCAGGGTTTCTTCATAATTTATGGGTCAGAAACAGAGAGAAACCTGTATCCATTCAGGATCCACTTTCAGCTGATGATGAAATGTTGCTTTTTATAATATACCTCTGATGAGGTTTATACAAAGAAGAATGGTATTTTCCATGAAATATTAAGTCTCTCTGTACCTTTAGTGTACTCTAGAACCACGCTGATTGAGGACTAATTTTTCAGTCTTGCTTTCCAGAATAGAGAAGCTGCATTTAAAAGAGGCATTATTGTTCAACTGAGTCTTCTTCCCCATGACTAAGGTTTGCAGAATCTCTTTCAAATTCCACACAGATATGTATGAGGACTGTGCAAGGAAGAGGGAATAAAATACACTATAGCAGACCTACAAAAGATGATCCCAAAATCAAAAAGTCCCATGTTATTTGTAGGTGTGAAGCTAAGGAAAGACCTTTGAAATTCAAAAAAGCTATTATTTGAGATATAATAAGCCACAATCTCCACTTGTATTTATGTGACCCAGTGAGAACAGATAGATATCTTCAAGAAAGGACCCTGAAACCCACTCATCTTTTATACAGAGAAAGGAAGAAAAAGATGTATTTCAATTCCATCCTGAATAGATGGTGAATAAGTCTGTAAGAGTCATGAATATTTCTTAGATATTCTCTTTAATCACATACACAATAATGTAATTAAAGGTGCAAAACCACACCAAGAATTAAAGTCTTGTCTAAAGAAGTGGTGATTTACAAGGAATTGAATACACAAAACCAGGTTTGAGTCTGAGTCATGTGGAGCTCAGTATACTTCTGTTTTTTGCCAAAGGCAATCGTAATAATGTTGAAAAATATTACAATTTTAAATATTATTAAACTCATTAAGAACTTGTTTTAAAGCTAAAGTGGATGTGACAGTAGAGAACAGGCTTGGTTGCAACTGTGAATCATGCCAATTTCCACTTGGAGAAGGTGCTCTCCAAACAGTTGAGTTGTACTCTGTGATTAGGAAAATGAGCTGAACCAGTCCCAAGGCAGCATTTCTGCCAAGGGAACAAGTTCACCGACCCAAAAATGCTGTTTGCTCTGCAGGTCCAGTCTCCTGCCAGCCATGCAACAACCTGAGGCTCCATCTGCAGCTGAGAAGGAATGAAACTGAGAAGGAGGAATGGTTGAACAAATTAATATGAGGCGTCTCAGCTTCAAAAGTTGTCAGGAGCTTGTCAATAGTGATTTAAATATGTGGGATGAGCCACATCCTGCAGACGTCATTTTCCTCATCACTTTCTAGATAGCTTATTTAGATTATACAACAACTTCTGAGTGTTTATATATAGATGTGAGGAGTCACACTTTGAGAAAACAGAAGATAATTAGAAAATGAGAGAAAAGCATCACTTTTTTTTTTTGTAAGAAACACCATTGTGGCTCCGTAATAGAATTTCTACTTCTGGTGGAGGCCATGAGCTCTTGTCTGTAAGTACACAAATCTAGTTTTTCTGCTTTTCAATAGAAAATTTGTGAATTATTCAGAATTATTCTTTTTCTCACTGCTGGTAAAGGAGAAGAAGCTACAGGTTATCCTCAGCTAAAACAGTCTGCATTTGCCTGTAACACATACAATTTGAAACTTCCACTAAATTCCAGAAATATTTAAAATAGGATATATACTTCCTCACAGTGTTGACAAAGGAAATATTTTCTAAACAAAGGTTAGAAATAACTAGACACTTTCCTTAGTCAGACACAGTAAACAACTAAACATCATAAAACAACTCCTTTTTTTTCCCCCTGGTGAACATCTATTTTAGCAGAGAATCACTGGGTTTTATAGGGCTTTTTCTTCTCAGAGAACTGAACAACTGTTTCTCTGAAATGTTCATTATTTCTTCAATACTTAAGAATGAAGAAAAATTCACAAATTAGCAAATTTGATCAAATCAACAAAAAGATCATTTTGTTGCTTTGAGAATGTCAAAATAAGAACCTTTAGAAACAAATTCAGGAGATATACAGTGGCCCTCACATTTCATACTTTAAATTCTCAGTATACCTGCAGATTTGTTATTCTGACCTTTTGAGTCTGAACTCAATAATTCTGATCTTAATAATTGTTACTAGGGGGGTAGTTTTCATTTTTACAATGTGTTTTAATGAATTCCTCAGCAGGTGAAACACCCCTTTTCAAAAGCCCAGCCCAAGTTACATGAACCATCTAATTACCACACACATTCACAGCCTTGTTGTTTTTTTGTTGTTTTTTTTTTTTTTTTTTAAATAACCCTAAATTAACAGGCCAACAATCCACAACCTCTTTATAGAGCCAGCACTGAACTAAAACACAAACTGACAACCCCCTTTTGTTTCAAGGCAATATTGATTTCAATTTCTAGCCTGGACACTTCTCAAACTCTAAACACTTTTTACTTACACATTCTTTAGTTTAAAGATTACTATACCATCCCTAAAATGTTCTGACTTAAGAGTGTGGTGGAAGAAAAGAGTGGTTAACAATTAAACCTTTTGTATAACACAAGGGAAAGGTTTTGCATGAAACTATTTACATAAAACCTTTCATGGTTTTCACTGGAACCAGATAAACATTAAGGCAAAGAAGCAAATCCAGCAATCACACATGCAATGATTTTAAGTGGCAAGATCTAGTGTAAGACAGAATATTATTAGTATTTCAGGCAATTTTTTTTTCTAGTTCAGCTCAGCCTGTAGTTAAAGTGTCCCATGAGTTCCAGTGAAGGAATGAAACATGATTAACTATAAGCAGATATTGCTGAATCAGGCCTGCACACATAAACATTAAGAAAATATTAATAGCTCTGTCCAATTCTCTCTAGGATTGTACTTTCAAGGAAAACATTCAAAATTGTGTACTTCAAATAACTATTTAATATCTAATAAACAACAATTTGTTATGTAGAATAGACCTCAAAACAAGATGTCATTCTGATGCCAATTTTCTACTTTCATTCAGTCCTAATAATCTTATAATTGATGAGGTGCAAATAAGCATCTTCTCCAATGCTTCATTTGGCTCTACACAGGTTCTAGGTTTCCTAAATATCTTAAGGACAAAAAATACCTTGTTTCCAATAGATACTAAAAAATGTCTTTCTCTTTTAATGAGAAAAAGCACTATTGAGATAAAAGTTAATTCCTGAATCACAACATATTATAATAACACCATGTTCATGAAGGATACAGTATTTATTGTCTGGAATTTCCCTCTGTTGACAGCAACTCACTTTCTTTCTTTATTTCTTTATTCTTTATTTATTAATAAAGTGTTCTCTTTACTTTCCCAGTTGCATTCCTAAGGCTTCCATATCAAAATTACTCAGAATAAGTGCATAAAAGCAGAGATGGCACACAGTATCTTCTCTCCAAGTGAGTTCTCCAGACACTGCACTAAGCAGACCATCTCCTTTTTGAATATTTACTTATTTTCATTTTCCCTCAAAACAAAACAGATCTTCAAGTACAAGTCACTAGCAAGGTGCAGGAGAGTACTGAGAGCCAAGTCCTGGCTGCTCACTTTCCAGAAGGTCAACATCTAGATCTGTACCAAAAATCACACCCTACAACTTTTTATGTACCAAAAACCAGACTTAAGCATCATCAGCTTAAAAAAAAAAAAAAAAAAAAAAAGGAAAAACTGTGGTAAGGGCTCAGTTCTTTGGAAAAAAAAATGACTGGCATTGTGCTGTTTGTACAAATTGTACACAGCACAATCCTCCTCCTTGAGGCCCAGAAAGAAATGTCACTAAAAAGATTTCAGGACCTATTCTCTCCTTTATATTTGCTTTGCTAGTGGAGCAGATCCCATACTGTGACTCTGCCTAATCTCCTTGTGTTATGATGCAGAACATAGCACTCTACATTCCATTTACAGTTAGAAGTTACAGGCTGCAGCCTTTAAATGCCTAAATAATTGTGTCTTTCTTATATTCTACATCTTTCTTGATTCTACATAGTTGTTTTTTCTTGGTATTGATCAGTATTTCATGTTCAGGGCAATGCCTTTATAGGCACAGCTGCAATACATTTAATGAAACAACAGGTAATAAACAATAATAATAAAAAACAATTGACAGTGACTGAATTATGTTTTCTGTTATGATCCCAAAATCCACCTGATCAGGCACAAATCCTGAATCATGCTCATTTTAAACCTGACATTCTCTTGCCCAATACAATGAAGGATTTCTTTTCTTTACCTGCTCTCCAGCTCAACAGAGAACTTAGGAAGGGTAGGCAGCACATGATGCTGTGCCAAAAATAACAAAGTAGAATACATCAATGGAACCAGAAGCAAAAGTAACCTCACGGTGCTGATTCACGTCATAGATGCCAACAACTCAAAAAGTTGCAGTTCATGAGTTTGTAAAGAAAAAAAAAAAAAAAGAGTTTTGGCCCCCACTTCATGGCTGCATGACAGTAATTTAGTAATTCTTGATGTAAAAGTTTGTCAGATGCATATTCCAGGCAATACCTCCTCCCCCTCGTTGAATCATATAGGCTGTGTCCTAATCAAATTATATTTTTGAAGTGTTTCCTCACTGAATCCCACAAGATTGTTTCTCATTTTTTCCCCCACACATGCCTCTGAAGCTAACTATCCTGAGGCTGCCAGCAGAGCCTTCTTTCTTCTCTCTCTTCCCTACCCCCCCTTCCCTTTTTTTTGAGGGGGCGAGGAAGAGAGTCATAGTTATGTTCGTCATTTTTCAGTCCTTCACAATCTGCCCTGTCAGCTGACAATATCTAAAAATATCAGGAAGACCAATGTTTATTTCTGTCATTTCAGGATTATGCCTATTTTTTTTTTTTTTTTTCACCAGAGTCACCATTTATTAACGTCAGGAAAACTTGTGTTCAGATCTTTTGTGTCCTGCTGGACTGTCAGTGATCTTCCCCAATATTTATGAGGATGCCCATTGATGTCTTCCAGCAAATGCAGTTGGAGGCTCCCCCCAAAAACCAGGGAGAGAAGGCAAACTGGAGAGCAGCACAGCAGAGACATGGAATCACTCACTAAGCTGCTGCCATTTGCTTCCACATCATTAGTCAGTGATTAATGCACAAGAACAAAACATTATGTCCTTGCTTGCCCACTGGTTACCCCTGCTTATCACAAGCCAGTTACATCATACCCTGTTTTTTATTTACAATGGACTCACTATTGTCTTTTGAATTATTTCCAGTTGTATCCCAGGAGTTGTTCTCTGTGCATTTGTAATAACCATGGACCACCTGTTTCCTCCCAAACTGGCTTGCAAGGAGGCATTTAATTCACTTGTGCCCAATCATTTGCTAAAACAGGTTTCATTGCTGAGTTACAGCCTGTGCTTTCCAGAACTTTTCCCTGATATTCTAGCAGAATAAAGCAGCTGATAGCATCCTCTGTACTCCCATAGTTCCTGCCACAAAAGCTTCAAGGAGAGCCAGGCTCACAAGAAGAGATGACTAGGGAAGGCTGTGGGGTTAACAGCCTGGTGGGATTCCTTGTGCAAATGTGTAATTTGGGTGAAACACCTCCACCCTATGGAACACTGTGGGCAGGAGGTATTGCCTGGCCTCTGGAACTGTGCAGCAGAGGAAACAGGTGACCCACACACAAAAAAAGGCAAAGTTAGGATGGCTTTTATCAATGCATATTAATAGTTCCATTAATTAAACTATTACCACATTAATAGTTTAATAATAATTAATTAGTATTAATTAAACACTTAATATTAATAATACTTACTAATAGTTTAGTTAATTAGTTTTATTAATTAATCTATTATTTTCCTGTGGGTTTCACACAGGGTAAAATCAAAGACAGTCTCTGTGGACTTCCTCCCAGCACAGCACTGAGTATTCTTAGGAAATACACACCATACAAATGATAGGTCTTGTTGGGCCAAGGAAGCATGAAGCTCTAACTCTTAGCAGCAATAGGAGGTCAGAGATGAGCTGAAAAAACATTTTTTTCTCCCAGTCAGGAAGGTCAGTAAGTTTTCTGAAAATGCTGGTTGTCATAGAACAGGAGAAAACAATCCCTTCCTATTGGCACAAGGAAACTATCTGTGACAAAGAACATGCAAATGAAAGAGGACACTGAAGAGGGGCTTGCAGAGAGTTTTCATTGAAAACTTTGCATACTCTTTATCAGTCACTTTTTAAAAAAGCCATGCACAATCTGAAGTAGCCTGGGGATTTAACTGTCACTTTTATTTTTAAAAGGATCTCCATCTACGATGACACATGAGACACAACACAGTGTCAATCATTATTTCAAGCCAAAGAATCCAGATTTTAGTAGGAATTGGTTGGGAGAAGATAGAAAGGGGTTTTGAACACATTCTAAAGCACTTTTGCAATATATACAAGGCAGAATGTGCACAACAAACCTGAAACAATTAGATATGTATATTACTATTTTGAATCTTGACTAGGAGTCAAAATCTGTAGTGCTTTTACTGGATGCACTCTGTCTCTCAAGTGCACTTCTCTTCCCCCATGTCCTGTAAGTGCAGAGTGTGGGTTTAAGCCCAAGCAATGCAATTATACAAGTGTCACCAAAACTGTGGGAATTAAAAAACCTCTCCAACATCATCTTTTAAGCTTGAGATAATCAGGCATTACTTTATTCTGGCCAGGATGTTATTCCAGCCAGGATGTGCAATGGAAATAGTTTCATCCACACATGGCTGTGGAAATCATTTCATCACACATGCCCAGGCTGTGTAATGAAAATCATTCTGCCACACATGGTTCCTTACCAGACTTGCCACATATTTATACATAAAAAACCCAAAGAAATTCGAGTTCATTGCTTCCACATTGCACAGTTCTTAGCATTTGATTTCCTGCTGGTTACTGATCCCTTTGCCTTTGATGCTGATTTGGTCCTCATTCTTTGGTGCTCTTATCAATCTTTTCCCAGACCAGGTACCTCCAACTGCACCAGGGGATGATGTCTGTTAATGTCCATTTATCTCCTCTGCATCTTCTGGCTACTCCCAACCTGTAGATGTAAAACTTTCAGAATCTAGGAATCTTCTTTTTGTTGACTGAAGCCCACCAGGCCCCACTCAGTGAAACTCAAAACCTCATGAATGGGGTCTTATGAAGAGAAACTTTAATTCCCCACCCCTTGGCAAAACAAACCCATGGCTAAAGTTCCTTTAAAAAATTTAAAAGTTATGCAGTTTCCAGCACAAAGGCTACAAAACCTTCTTCATGGGATGGGAAAGAGTAAGTGTGCTGTTAGTTTCTTTGATTAAGAAGTCTTTAGTAAGATAGGTCCCTTGTAAGGGCAATGCAACTATTAGAAAAAAGCAGTGTACCTGTTTCACATAAATGTTTTTCAGCCTTGCACCCTCAGAGTTAGGCCAGTTGCTGGAGCTTACTTGGAAATTTTACTTCTGAGGGCTTTTCTGAGTGTTGGAGCTGAGCTCCTAGAACTGCTAGAGACTCTACTTTCTGATGTACAGACACCAAGGGTGCTGCTCCAGTTACTGAAAAGAACCTAAATAAACAGGTCAATTAAAATTTACCAAATCAAACGTTGCTCTGGACATGATGGGTTGCACTTGGGAAAGCTCAGCTAGATTTGTGGGCTGCCATAAAGCCTTGGCAAGAAATTTAGTCTGTCTGGGGCTCTACCTGAATCTATCTGTACTGGTTGATAACATGATTTCCCTCCTTCTCTGGAGTATTTTAGAGATAAAAAAGAGTGATCCCAAGGTGTGTCTATGATAAGACAACAGCTACTCAATCCACTGTATGGATTCAACTGGACTTGTAGACTAGTCCAACAGCTTAAACTGAGCTTAAATGACTGGATTTTTTTCCTTTAACATACCATATTGTCAGAATCTACAATTGTCCTGGTTCTGGCCATCTCAAAGTTAATTTTTGCAGCAGACAGAGGCCAAGCAACACCACCTCCCACCATGCCAGGAGTGGGATCTGTGCTCTTTCAGGTTTTGCAGGGTTCTGTGAGGTGAATCCTTCACCTCTCTTGTAACTCTGCTATTACTGCTTTCTTCCTGATCATTTTCCTGTTTTGTTGCTGTTTCTGGCAACTTGTTCTTATCTCAAACTGTGATCTTTAGCTTTCTCTGCCTCCAATTCTCTTCTCCATCCCACCACAGGGGTGGAGGGAGGGTTTGGGAGAAATGAGAAAGTGGCTTGAGGTCTGGGGTGTCCCAGTAAATTGAAGAGTACCATTCCTAAGCCACAAACACACATCAAAATTGTGGGGCATTATGAATTTCACTGCACAGGTTCCCAGCCTTCTCTACAGCCTTTCACAGATGTCCACTTTACCCTCATACCAGTAACAGTTCTGTGTCCTTTGATCTACTTACATTTCACTGCATCTCTGTTTTTTTCAGCCAAACATGGAGCAGGATGAGTCCTCCTGAAAAAATCCAAACAAACTCTCAGCTACCACTACTAATATCAGGAAAATTAGGGATGCCCATATGTTTATCCTGGTCTTTGTTTATCAAACTGAAGATGGAGGCAAGGGAAAGTTAGTGAGACCCATCAGTTTGCCAGCTAGATTACATCAGAATTTCTCCTGAGCAACTGGAATACAAATAGAGATGGACAAGAAAACTGCATCAGTCATATTGGATGGATGCTAAAGAAGCAATTAGGCATATCTAGCCCAGACATACAGAATATATGAGAGGATCCAGCAGCAGGGACAGTGACAGAAAATATGGGAATAAGTATTAAGGAAGCTAGACAGAAATGGAAAATTAGCTGTTCAAATAAATTACTGTTCATTGTCAGGATTAGGAAACAATCTGGCCTATCAAAATTGCACCATGACTAACAGATAATTTGGAGAGATATTGACAATATTTGTGCAGGTCAATTTGGAGGAAAATCTGTACACACTCTAAAAAGAAAATAAAAATAATATTATGATTAAAATAATCTTAGGTCTGATTTAATTAACAAACAGTAAGTGAGAAAGTCTCTGAGGACTGTATGAGTGCACCCAATAACAGAAATTAATAAGTGGAGCATCAACATGACCAAGAGAATAGGGAAAAAAGTTAAGATGAGGCAAATTGTAGAAATCCTTACATAAAGGGTTTTTTGCTCCACTGCTATTCCCCACATCTCTACATCCCTCACCACTACAGATGTCATCATTTTTTTCTCAATCCTACCACATGAAGCTACAAGCTTAGATGGAATATAATCCATATCCCCTGTCTGGGCATGCATGTTCAGCCAAGGCTAGCACAGAATACATGGGGAAGAACATGTGAGAAGGCACAATAGTGCAGATATCAAGATTAAAGCTTGTATGCTCAGTCCACTCTACTATGCTGCCTCACTCTGAGTTATTACATCACTCCATCCCCACTTGAGGCAAGCCATTTCATCCTTTTAACATTTGTATATTTATATCAGTCTAAATATACCTGTAAACATATGTGTATAAATGCTGTGCCCAACCTGCCCATCAGCCCCAGTCACCTCCCACCTCCTGCTCACTAATAGCACAGTCCTGCATCACCTCCCACTCAGCCAAGCAATCCTGTGCTAGCTGCTCTCCACATACTCACAGCTATATATATTTGTGAGCAAGATAAAACCCTTCTGCAAAGTAAAGACTGTGTCTATTTTGCAGGAGTTCCAATGTATTTTAGACTCACTCTGATGCTCTGGGGTTTTTTACACTGTATTATGTGCTAAATTTGCATATACGTGCGTGTCTGCAACTCATCTAGTCTGAAAAAGCAAATACCACTAAGACAAAACCAACCAACCAACCAAAAATAAAACAACTAAAAGGAAAAAAGCAAACCTGGCCACATTTAGGTGGGCAAAAAAAAAAAAAAATTCTAGCACCATAATTACATCTTGATAATTCTGAACCATCATTAAATTTTACCAAAAAAGTCAATGCAATTATGCTTTACTACACAGAGGTGAATTTGCCAGAGTGACTGTGTTCTACTGTGGAAAGACAGCCTTGATTATTTGTGTTCTATATGTTCTGTACCAGTGTCTAAATGCAATCATGGTGAGGAATTCCCAGTGTTGCTGCACCATCTATCCTAATGCAGTGCAGATACATTCCAAATCCATCACTGAATGATTTTCACATGATGAAAATTTTCCATTTCCTCTCACTTTTCCTTGTGAGGCTTTTCAGTTGTTTAGCATGTCACCTCAGCACACAGGGTATTTATTGATTCAAACTGCTTTCTTGCCTAATTTCACCCAACCATTCTAAAGTAAGAAATCCCCTATCTTGGTATTTGGCCTTTTCAAGTGCATGTTAACAAATATCATAACCTTTTTGCTCCATACTTTTTATTTTGCCAAGTTATGCATAGCAATTTCTTTTCATAGTCAGCCTTATTGCCTTAATCTCTAACTTGCCTTTAGTGTCTTGAATTAAGGCTTAATATATCTAGGGCATTCCTTCAATTTTAAGAGTTTGCCATTCCTTAAAGGTAAAAGATACTCATGGTTCACTGGGTATGGCTGCAAATATGAAAAACTTTATAAAACTCTCAATGCAAGCTAGGCCTGAGGTCCTTTTAGAAGAGTTTGGGCTACAACATTTTGGTGTTACATGGATTTACTTAGTGCAAGATAGTGCTGTTTAAATGTTTAACAAACTGCCCATGATTGATGGAATGGCATTGTCTGATTGACTGGCACACTGAGATAAGAGATAGTCTCTCACTCGAGTCTAGAATACCATTTTTGTATTCCCACAGCACATGAGGAGTGCTCAGAATATTTCAGACATTTTCAGAGAACTGGACTTTTATGTGTACCAGTTAAATGGTATTCTTTGGGTTTTGGCAAGGGCAGGGAGGAACTTCCTCACGTGGTCATTCCCCTGCAGCAGTCTTGCTGTCAATTTATGAAGTGATATACAGTATGTTCTAGACAGAAATTACTCCTTGCAATAAAAACCTCTCTTGGCAAGCACAAGAAAAAAATACAGCTAAATTTTTAACACTCTATACCCAAAATGTTTAAAATATCTAAGCATTTTCTGAGAACAAGACTGGGATTATGTTAGTGTACCTCCACCCCTGAGGAGCCAGCAGTGGTGTTCAGATGAACATTAGCCAGCTATTTTTAAAACATTAATTAGTTTTAGTATATGTATATGTACATATATATATATACTATATATATATTTATATAAATATACATATATATAGTTAGTATTATTGTATTATTCAACAAACCCAACAACCAGAGCACTTCTATTCAAGCGTTTGTTTCATTGGAATTTCTGGGTGTCAAGTTTCCAGGTAGCAGAAATTACTAAGAAAGCTAAAAATAATTTTTTAAGTCAAACAAATACCATCACTATCTCCAGTTAAAAAAAAAAAAAAAAAAAAAGTCCATTGAGGTCCTTAATTTAATCTTCTTTCCTGTTTCTCCTTAGAGCTCAGCTAATTAGCTGCCATTTCTAGGGGTCCAAGTACAGGCCTGCAGGATACCAGACCAGAAAATAACAAGGAATCTTCTGAAGATCTGAGCATGACTCACAATTCTGTATGAAATGGCATGAAAATAAAGTACACATGCAGACATAGGAGGCAAAAAAGTCTAGGAAAGCATTTTAATTATGTTTATGCTTTCTGTGAACATAATAATAAGTACAGACAAGCAAGTAGGCAGCAACAAAACCCATGGGGATTATTTGCAAACTGCTGTAAAGTTAAACTAATTAATTAAGTGCAATTGATATTCAGTTGCATTATCCTCAATAGGAGAGAGGCAGGATTTAGTTACCATGACCATTTGTTTCAACTCTATTTCTACATCAAAGAATCAGGATCTCTCTTAAAAATTAAAAGTATATTCTCCAAACAAAGTATTATTGCAATGGGAATACCAATAATGATACTTAGTTAATTTTAGGCCAAAAGAAAGTTTGCTTAGTTTTGAGCAAGTTGTTAGTTCTAATTTAAACAAATCTGCATATTCCACTGGCTATAATTATGGAAAGCAGACAAAGTAGGTTTCATAAACTATAGGTAAGGACAAAACCAAGGAAGCCATTCTGTTACAGGGGAGATTGACTTTTACCACATTGCAAACCAGATAATTTTCTGTTAGTGGCATTTTGAGCTTTCTCTTAGTACCACAAAATTTTCATTCACCCCAGAACACCACCACTACTTAGAAACAATCATAGCAAATTTCCAGAAATGCTGATTGCACCCCACAGTGACCCTTTCCCTGAAGGTCATTTATTACAGCATGTTGCAGAACACAATGTACCAGACTGCCATAAGAACATACATAATCCTTGAGTTTCATCAACAGACACTGCTAACATTAATTAATTCCCCTGGCTCATGGGGAGATCCAAAATCCTCACTTTGCTTTGCAAGAAACCAAAACCATCACACTCAGAAGTCAAAATTACTGGAATCCTGTGTGTACCTATTGACTCCAAATTTGCAGTCATTTTCATTTCTCCTCTACACCTGCTGTTTTAGTTTCCACACTATGCCCACTTTTGCATTTCTCAGTTGCCATCCTTTAAAAGATGCACTGAATGCCAAACTTGAAATTATACATATCAAGATTGAGTTTTGTCCATAAAGGACAGTGGGAGTTCCATCTGTAAGTCTTCACAAACTACTGTGGTAATCACTGCTAATCACCCATGTTTCCAATGTAGTCAATATAAATAATTCCACAAACAACATTTGCAAAGTTCTGACATGTGGCAAATGTTCAGTGGCTATGTTTAGCACATACTGGATAATCCAAGCTCTTCATGCACATTAAATTAGTAATTTTGACTCATAAAAAGGGAAAGGAAAAGAAAAAGGGTTTTAAAATCTATTTCAACTACAAGAGGAAAAAAATGTGTATCATGCAGGAGTGCTACAAAGTTACAGGAAGAGGTGCTCTTTAATATAGTAAGCAAGGTACTTTTTTCTAATTTTGTACCACCAGTGTTATTACTAAAGCTTTTCTGTTGTTCAGCACAGAGGAATCTTTTGGTAGTGTATTGCTGCTACAAGTGTTCCTATAAAGATGTGGAAAGGAAACACATTAGTTGATACATGACTGTCAGAATAGTCCCTTAGGGAGAGATGAGACCTGCTTTTTCCTTTATGAAGGCTCTTACACTTTCCCTAAATTTCTGCAGCTTTTATTAGCAGAAATTCTGGTATTGGCTCCCTTTGAGAAGGAAATGCTCAGTTGTTTCTCCCAGAGAAAGTATCATAGTTATATTTATGTTCTTTGGAGAAAGTAGAGTGACAGGAAAATGAAATATCTTCCTACTAAAATCTCAGATTTCTGTTGCATAAATTTGAATATTTTATCTGCTAATGTTACTACAGTGCCTTATGCTTTCCAGCTCTGATGTTTTCTCCTCTTATGCAGCACAGCCACTCTTACACATCAGAAGACCAGTGAGGAGAATGCTCACCTGCCATGGATTATGGGAATTGTAATCAGAAATGGCCACAACTGAAGCATTTGGCTGAAATGCTGTGGGTATTCTCTCCCTTTCTTTTTTCCTCCTATTTCCCAAGAGAAAATTAGAAAGTGCAGGTGGAAGTCGAAAACTTTCTGTGAAAATCTTTTGTGATACAGGTGGATACTAGTCATGTTATTGCTGTGGTTACTGGCATGGCATTTGACAAAAAAAGGAACTGAGTCATTAAGGACAGTCTTTGCCCAGGGTCAGCCACTGAAGTGGTGACAAAATGGAAAGCTGAGACAAATAGTCCAAAGCTTTGGTCAGAGACTGCAGGCTGGGGAGAGGAACAGACTGTACAAAAGCCACAATTCTGACCAGTACAAACTGCTCTGGAACCACATCATGAACTTTTTCTCTTGAAACAGCCACTTCAATCTGCTCACTAGCAACTTTTCTTGCTAGGTTGTGATTTCCCCAAACCCCCACCCCAAAAACTATATTTTTTTGCATGAGGAAGAAGCATTATCTCAAAAGGTTCTCTGCCCTCATTCCTCTGAAAAAGCCTTTGGCTCTTTCCTTTGTCCATCTTCTAGGCAGCTATTTGGAGGAACTGCAAATGCTTAACAGAGATGCAAAACACAAGATTAGCATTCCTCACCAGTCTACACACATATATCACAAGATCCTTACTAGATGACGAGCACAGCTTGGGTAATACTACATCAAGATAATTCTTCCTTCTGCAGTCTAGCAATTTAAATGTGCTAAAGAAGATCTGCATGTTTATTTGGGTACCCTCGTGTCTAACACAAAAAGCAGGTTCAATCCAGCAGCATTGAGCAGAAATTCCACAGATTCCCCTCTCTCTTGCAGGATCTCAGAGTGTTAGTAAACATAACAGACAACCAATCAGCCAGGCTCCAGCAACACACACATCTCCAGAAGGCAGTGAGAAAGCCTTAAATAAAACATAGCACCAGCCTTCAGTGGAGAGCATGGAAACAAATGCCAGGGATGTGAAAGGTGTCGCTGGGATTACCAGTGACGTGCTCATGGCTGTTGAAAAAATCTCTGAGCCTCCTTCTCTCTGACTCACTGTCTCCCTTTGGAGGCTTCTCTCACGTCATTGAGGGACTGGGGGTTATCCACAGATCACTGACTAAAAGGCAGCTCCAGCTTCCAGTCTGCATTCCTCTGCTTGGATGAACAGGGCTGAGGTCACTTCCAAGCAGCCTTTGAGCTTGTTAGCAATAGATCCAGTTTAAAAAAAAATTAAAAAAAAAGAAAATCAACAAACAAAACACACACACAAAAAAAAAACTCAAAACAAAACAAAACAAAACTAAAATTTAAAAAAAAAGGCAAAAAAACAAAACAAGCAAAAATAGCCAAACAAGCAAAAAAAAAAAAAAAAAAAAAAAAAAAATTTAAAAAATCAAACAAGCAAAAACAAACAAACAAAAACAAACAAACAAAAAAATTTAAAAAATCAAACAAGCAAAAACAAACAAAAAAAAACCAAACAAGCAAAAAAAAAAAAAAAAAAACAAACAAGCAAAACAAAACCAACCAAAAAACACCAAACAAGCAAAACAAAACCAACCAAAAACACCAAACAAGGAAAAAAAAAAAAAAAAAAAAAAAACAAGCAAAAAAACCCAAAAAACCAAACAAGCAAAAAAAAAAACCCAAAAAATCAAACAAGTAAAAAAATAACAACCAAAAAAAAAAAAACCAAACGAGCAAAAAAATAAACCAATCAAAAAAAAAAAAAAAAAAGCAAAAAAAAAAAGCAAAAAAATCAAACAAGCAAAAAAACAAAAAAAACAAACAAGCAAAAAAAAAAAAAAAACCAAAAAACAAACAAACAAAAAAATCAAAAAACTAAACAAGCAAAAAAAAAAAAAAAAACCCCAAAAAAAAATAAACAAGCAAAAAAAAACCACCAAAAAAAAAATAAACCAAAAACCCAAAACAAACCAAAACAAAAAAAGAAAAAGAAAGAAAAGCAAAACAAACAACAAAAATCAGATTACCTCCTGCTCTCCCGTTCCTACCTCCTCTACACACCCCTCTCCCAAAATCAGCTCTGTTTTGTCCTGTTTTCCCCACGGGGTTAAAAATCCCCTTGACCACAGCAAAAACTCATTTATGGTTTCCAACTATTTCCAGAGGCTTTTAACTAATAATACAAGATTAAATATGCTCATCAAGCTCCTAAGTGTTACCTGAAAACCCAGCTTCAGGACAGTTAGTATAGAAATTTTTTTTTTTGTTTCTACTGGAAATAGAGGAGTAGCACCAGCCAGTGTAACCATTTTGTTATCCACCTGTTTCTAATTCACTTTATGGTGTGCTGCCCTGCTCTCTCACATGCTTTCCATCCCATCCCTGCTGTAGGAAGTGCTTCAGGCACTGCCAGCACAATGTCTTCAGCTGAACCCCCTTCCAAGTTATTATTACCACTCATTCAAGTTGTTGGGTTTTTTTTAATTGGATTCCATGAGTTAGTCATATTTTCATTGTAAGTATTAGGTTAAGTTAATAAATCCCCAAATAACACAGGCACCAAATACTACAGGCCCAGTGCAGATATTATTGCATTGCTTTAACTGACAACATTGTGGTTTTTCCCCCCTCTTCCATGTGGAAATAACCTGTACTGAAAAAAAAATATATTTATACTAAGATAACTGAACAGTACTAGGGGACTGTAATGAGTATAATTAAAATCTATGCATCAATGTAGTATAATATTTATGTGCAGATTAAAAAACAATAGGAGAAGATTATTTTTTTAAAGGTGATAAAAATGAAGGACTCAAATCCCATGTCTTCCATGAACACAATAAACTATTTATCTGACTGCAGCACATACACATCACAGGTGCATTTCATAGGGCTTTTACACATTATTTTCCTCACAACCTCATGTGTACTTGTCCCCTATATTGCCTTCTCCACATCTTATTCTCCTTCTATTGCTTTTATCCAGGTACAAATTTTTCATCTGTAATCCTCACCAGAGGTTGCAATGCTCAAGTAAGATGGCACTTTTTTCCACTTACAGCCCTGTTAACCAAGAGCAGAGTTACTCCAGCATGGGCTGGTATTCCCTCATCACTCAGCTAATACATCACAAAAGCCTATTCCCTCATGCTTGGTTTCACAAAACAAGATTATGATTTTTCTCCAGAGACAAGTTTCCATTGTTTGCCAAGAATTTTTGTTTCAGGAGGCAGGCCTAGTGAATGATAACATAAAAAGTGCTGGAGTGATGCTATAGAGACTGAAAAATGAGGCAGAGCCTGGAAAATAGGAAGGGCAAGCATAATAATAGGCTTCATCTGCTTAAGCCTTTTTGTTTGCTAATAATGAAATGGAAATTATAACCCAGAGATGAGCTGGTCAGCAGAAAAAACACTCAAGACTTTAACATGTTAAACCACTAGAGAAAAATTTTCCAGATTGTATTTCTTAGCACCCCAGCACAAGCCTATTAAATGAAGCAGACTGGGAGGATTCTATTTTTCATCTCCTACAAAGCACTCTGCAGAAGAAAAATGCCTTGCCAAGTTCTCAGTTTACATTTTGTGACAGGGTGATGCTCTTAAAAATTAGTTGTACCCTCCACTGAAAGTATAGTTTTCTACTGTCATGACTAAATCTCCTGAAATAACAAGTCAGTTTATTTTCACACCCTACAGTTCTCTCTGGTAAAGAAATTCCAATATATTTTTGTCTTTCTTCTTCCTATTTTCAACATTTGTGACACTTCTACTTTATAAGATAAATATTTGAAAAGGAAGATGTCTCTCCACACTACAGAAACACACTTTTATCACACTGGCTTTTAAAAGCAAAGTTCAGTTCTGAAAAGAGGGAGAAATCACATCATCAGAAAATGACTTTGGATAGTCCTGTACATGAATTATTCATGCTTTATTTTATAGTCCCCTTTATTCTCCAAGAAATATCAAATGATTCAGCAAGCCTATGATTTTCTGTGTTAATCAGATGTCTGACAATATACTCAGGCCTGATGATAGGCCAAAGAAAAAGAACTTCTTTATGTGAGCTAACTGCAAAGACTCTTGATGAATCCCACTCAGTTGCATGGCTTCATGTAATAAGATGTTCAAATGCAACATAATTACATTAGTGAAAATGGAAAAGTCTGTCTAATGATTTATAGCCTAAATTCTAAGATATCAAGGATATTTCCACCAGAACTATCATCTACAAAATAAACTATAGTTTTCAATTCTTTAAAAAAAAAATAGATACTGTCTCCTCATTTTATTTCTTTCTTTCAACTCTATTATTACAGCCATCAGAGCCTATGCTTTCTTTTTCTAGTATGTTTCACACATCACCACTATCTATAGTCAAGGACAAGGATATACACATATGCCTTATAATGACTCATATTTAAATATATAAAGTCAAGCTATCTTTATATTAATTCTTAAAAAAAAAAAAAAAAAACAAACAAAACACAAACAAACCAAAAAACAACAACTTTCTGGTTTGTTTAATTATTATCATCTAACCTGCTGAGGCTCCCATTACATGATGTTTCACAAAACCATCAATAATATAGGAAGACAGAAAAACTCAGCATATTATTCCAGAAGAACCCATAGAATCTCTAGGACAGCCTATATTGTTATATACATATGTATATGGTCTATACAGCCAACACCAAGTAGGGTTCTTCCAAATCCTTAATTTTTGGCTCATTCTTTCTCTCCCATTTTTTGGTTACAAGAACCCTTGCTACATCTGCCAGTATTTGGCAGAAATTCTTTGGTTGTCTTAGCAGCACAGTGTAGGTAATAGTAGGGCTTAACCACACAAGGAAAAATTGCTATTCTTTACAGCAGATACATAAAATCAAGTATAAACAACAATTTTTTTGCATGGAGGTTTTTTTTTTTTTTTTTTCCCTGTACCACACAGGAAGATTTTTGAATAACAAAACCAAAATGAAAAGAGCACTTCCATGTTAGGATATGAAGAAAGTTCAAAGATACAACTCAACTAATCTAAATCTCACTGCAGTCATGGAAGGATATTCTGCTCATGCCAAACCTGTCTATTTGCTTTCTTTACACCTGAGCAAGTAACATCCAGCTGAACCCAGTCACCATTTTGATAACAGCATGGTGTTTTATTAGATCAGCTACAACACAAAGCTGTAATCCTGAGTGTGTCTACACAGGAAGTTAGGCTAGTAAACCTTCACAATCAGCTTAAAATTCATGGTTGGGTTTTATGAAAATCAAAATGTGCCCTTGAGTAGGCAGGGTGCTTTTCTAATGCTGGTGCTGAAATTAACACTTTTATGTGGTTACACTTTTGAGATAGGTATGACAGATCATGCAGATTTTAAAATCCCATTGAAAAAAATACATATACATCCCTGTCTTCTGATTTTAATTCATGTAACAATATTTGTAATCTCCTATATCCTATGTAAGATAAAATCGCAATATAAGAATCTCACTATATTTGAAAATAATAAATAACTAATAAGGAAGGTTACTAACAAGGGTAAAAGGCTATAAAACACAAGATTGAAAAAAAAAACAAACTAAAACATTTGCATTATTTTTAATAATACAAGCAAGTCAACACTTCAAGACCTCAGAGCAGATTTAATTTGGTTTCTTCTTTATGACCTTTATGTACCAGCAACGTTCTCAGGAACGTAAAAAGAACAGAAGCCAGTTATCACTGAACTTCTAACCAACCCTTAAAATCTAACCCATGAAGCAGGCAGGATTATTGGGGGCAACACAGGATAGACATGGAGTGCCTGAACTAAGCAGATTATAAATGCACACACACACAAAGGATGGAAGGGGAGGACATGGAATGCAATGTCACAAGAGTGAGCCTTGGTACAGTAGCCTCAATTGCAGCTTTCTTGTTTTGCATCTGAGGCACTATTCAGGAAAGAGAAGAGCAGGAAAACAAGGCAATCTTAAGAATAAAAGCCAACCCATACACATAATAAATATTTTATGCTCATTTTGAGCTATGCCCTTTTTTTTCCTGTTGAGGTGGCTGAGCTGCACATAGCTGCCACTCTCAGGCAATCCTAAATTGTAAATCCTCCACTGCAGGCAGTGCAAAGAGTAAAAGGAAATGAAACACAGCAAAAGCAATCACTTCCTTGCTTAATTTGCACAGTGGGTGCAACAGTTGTGCTGTGTTAGTTACAGATTTATTGTTGGCTGGAGGGCATTGAGGTCTTGGAGGAAGCTGACTGATCAACAGACAATTGTGCTGGAGGACAAAAGTTTGCATCAGTGGCTGGTAAGCAGGCCTGACACTGCTAATTGCCCTTCATTGTGGCTCATTATAAAGTGAGAAGATGCAGATAGTCCATCCTTGAAGTGCCATCATGAGAAAAAAACAAATTAATAAATAAGTTATTAGCAGCAATTATGAAGAAGAACAATGAAAATTAGCAGAGGAAGTAACTTTATGAAAAAGAACACAAAATATACATACAGCATATACTTTCTCTAATCTCTTAAAACCATCACTTCAATACTAGCTGTATTATGGTAATTAATGATACTAGAGCTCACAGTTATGGCATTTCTTGGCAAAATTGTATGAAACAGATGTCTGAGCCTGAAGACACTGGCTTCTATTTTTCCCCCAAATAGTGAGCTGTTATCATTCTTCCTACTGCAAATATATTGAATTCTGCTGCCATTTTCTCTTCTATTGACTCAATGTTAAATCACAAAATGCATTGGTTGGCTGAGACAGGGTAGATGCAATAGTCCAAACTAAGAAGAGAAAAATATTAATTGTAACATGAAAATACTCCCTTTTGCAGCATTGCTGCCCCCTAACAAAGGCTGTACTAAAGGAGAGGTTGCTGGAAATTCTTTCAGCAACTGAGGAGCAAAAGAGGATAACTTGTGAAAAACACATAAAACAGGGTTAGGAAGGGATGATTAGTTCTATATTTTGTTAAGTTTCTTTTGTTACTGTTAAAGCTAAATGGAAATTGAAACCTGTTTTCCAAAGGGACATATAGCTGAACTTCAGTGATCCTTGTGGGTCACTTCCAAAGCAGGATTTTCTATGATTCCATGATCTCTCTTCCAGATACCACAGAAAGAGCATGCATAACACTGTATTTTTTGTTCTTGAAATGATGTTCTTGAAGTGTTTAAGGAGGAACATTTTAGGTGTGTCTCAAATCCCACTGTCAGGCAAGCAGTGATGCAGATCACTGCAGCCCAAATTACATTATCATCCTGCTGGAAAAGCCTAATAAACAAAACACACCAGCAAAGCAGGAGTGAAAAACAAGTGCTGAAGCAGTGCTCTCAACTTCATTGGCCTAAATGAAATGTTTGTGTGCTTGCCTTGTAAATTTTCTTCCTAGATGGAGGATATATTTTGAACTGAGTGTTAATATCCGTTTTCATTTTTCCAAGAGTCTGTGAATTTGAAATACCACCTTTATAACACTAAGCTGTTTAGATCCATGCTGTATTGCTTCCACTCAGATTGGCCATAATGATCTTTGCAAAGCAGAGAAATATTTGCTAGGAGAAATATCCCCACTTATAGAAAATGCCAGACAATGATTACATGTTTAAAAATAAGCCATCTTCTCTGTTTTGTAGAACTTTGGCAAAATTGTTCAGTGATACTGCAATCAGTGCTGGGAGTTTTGAATTATAAAGATAAAGAAAGATACAGTGAACTCAGAGCAGAGCTTGGAGCTGGCAGAGAAAAGTGAAAAAAAATTAAAACTCAACAAGTCATTTGGTGAACAATGGAGGAAGTTCAAAAACATGGGTTAAAGTGCTAAGTTTCTTCTGAGGTTTGAGTGGTATAGTTAACAAGCAGGACAATTTAACATCAAAAATATGTGATTCAAAGTAATTTAATGAACTTGATAAATCCCAAAAGAGGCAAGAGACTATAGAAGAAAAAAAAATCTAGTGATCAAACCTTGAGGGGTATCTTATTCTAATGCAAAAAATCTATTTCTAGGTAATGCACAAGGCTAGAATGCACAGATCTGAAGTCACTTATCAGGTCTGTTATTAATATCATCAGCAAGCAAGGGAGAAGCTCACCTCTCTTTGCTTCTGTTGTGCTTCATTAAATGGGGATATTGCCATGGCCACTTTCTCAATCTTTGTTTTATCTATTTAGACTATAAACCCCCCCCCCAGTGGAAAAATTACTTTGTTCAATGTGTTCATAGAATACCTTGCACAGTAGGATTCTAATTTCAGTTGATCTCTCCAATTGCTGCCATAATACAAATAATAAATGATAATATATTAAGACCACCAAAGAATAGCCCTCCAGTTTAATAAATGTAAATCCTCACTGGAGATAGTTAAATCTACTCTGGACTTAGAAATAGAAAATATATTTCAGGGAATAATCCTGAACCAGTAGGGGCAAAGCTGACCTATTTTTATCTCTAGCTCCATGAATCACGGAAGATAAAATGGACGTATTACAGTATCAAATTTCTATTTTGAATGATATAATAGAAGTGGAAATCTTTTGAAGCTCCTTTTCTTTCAGGCACAGCACTCTACATATTAAGCCCTATGTAAGGTGCTTATCTTTGAGATATGGAATAAAAGCTGTTGACCTTTTAAACATAAAATCTTGGTGAGCTTTGGTATGGCTTGATCTAATTATATTATAATGGATAGAAGGTAATCTCTTATGTAGGCTGTCTAGACACATCATCTCTTATCAGAAATCTCAGGGGGAAAATGGAACCTATAGCAGAGCAGTGATATAGCAATCTTTGTTGAAAGACCAGGATGCCATGGCTTCACAACAGACAGCAAGAGATGCATGACATTGCTAAGCAACGCTAGGAGCTGGTGAGGTTTTCCCTGGCTTCATATGGTGTGGTAGTTAAGGAAGTAAGAGCAAGAAAAGAAAGACAAAAAACAACCAAATGAACTGAAGTGCGTAAGAAGGAGAGCATGTGAACAAATGGAAAAGCAGGGAAAAGAAGGTGAATTAACATAGCCACTGGAGGATGTCAAAACTGCTGTTCCAGGAAAGCAAAAGTATTGTAATCTTGTCATTAAAAAGTAATAAAAATCAGTATGTTTATCCATGGATTTCTCCAGCTAAACTTTCATCATCCTATATTTCTTTAAAATTTGTAATCGTACGTGGATTGGAAAGTGTCTCTTAAAGCAAGCTACACTCTAAAGGCAATCACCATTTGTTAAAGCTCTTCTCTTGCAGTCAGGCTAGAGAGTGTTTGAAAACCACACAAGTGGGTTCAAATGTGATTGACAGTATGTTAAAGCATTTCAAAGAATAGAACAATCTGATAAATGGTAAAAACATTCTCTTTGACAGCTTGACAAGTTATTTGTACTCTAGAAAGCAGAGATGTTTATTTGTCTCCATCTTTTCTCTCTATAACATTAGTTCTCAGATGGTAAATAGGTTTGTCTCCATGAGTAGTGCTCCCATGTTTTCTTCTTTTTTAACAGAAGTACTCACTACTGCTCATTTAATCTCCACACAGCCACTGTTGTTAAAAATCTTCCCACCAAAAGAACCTCAGCAGGTAACATTTGAAAGTACAGCTTGAATTTTTCCTGGATACAATCAAATCCATGCTCATGTGCCAGCAAAGCTAGTCTAGAACAAAGGTATTGTACCACCATGCTTTCAATCTAATTATAAAAGTGCATAATAAATAAATATAAGACTCAATAAAGTCTTCCAATTCCCTTCTTCCACTGAGATTATTCCTCAGTTCTCTCTAAGCCCTCTGACTCTGGTGCAGTTTTTGTCTTGTGTCAAAGAAATGATATTTGGTGAAAGATAATGAGCAGAATTTCTCATTGTAATCTAAAATAGTTAAAAGGACCATCCAAAAGAAACCATTTGAGATGTCATTCTAACAACCATTAGGTGTGCATAATCACTGCAGCAAGCAGTCAAAACAGAATCTCATTTACCATTAGTCTCCCATTTAACAAGGATTTTTCTTAAAAAAAACCAACTTAGTTGCTGAAAAATTAAAATCAGCTATAAGAAAACAAAGTATCTAATTGACACAGGAGTCTGTGTCTTTGTATGTCATTTGAAATCAAGTCTAAGTTTCTGGTTTGCAACTGTTTTGGAAACTTACAGCAAGAACCATATGAAATTAACTCCCTTTAAAAAGAGTATTAACTGCAGACTAAAGGAGCCACAATTTCAGTGCCTTTTAACTGTTTCTAATCTGATTCATCACCAGGAACACAAGCAATCTTGATACACAAGGATAAGCAGACTCTTGGGCTGCAAACCAGTAAAATTGTACTACTGATGGAGCTGTCGCCTCTTGAACTTGTTTTTTGTGAGAAGACTCTTTTGCTACACAGTTTTCTCAGAATTTTCAGTCCTTAAGTGCCTGCAATGAGTATTTTATTTTGCAACGTCTGTAATTCCAGAAGTTGTAAAATTATACTTTATGTCTTATTGAGAACATGCTTCTTATTTCTAATGGCTAAAAAATATGTTCTATGAGACTAAGAACTGTCCACCTGCATTATTATTCAGTATTTTAAAGATGATGTATTTAGAGAAGCTTTTACTTCCTTGTTAGAATGACCCTTGCCCTATCTTTTTAATTTTATTTAATTGTGCCATGCTTTTAAATATCTCAATAATACTTTTACATCAGAGATTTATCCTTGAATGAAGTCCAGGAATTACCCAATAAACCTGAAATATTTTAGCTGCTTTGTTAGGGGTCCTCTTGGTTCAGTTGGGTAAAGGAGAAGGTTTTTTGGACCACAAGAGGGAGCTCATATTTTTCTGTTTTGTGCACAGCAATATGCAGAGGCAGAGTGGAGAACTCACTTTAACTCCATCTGGTATAAAAATGAGAAAAATCAGGCCTATATTAATATATATAAGCTGGATCCAGATGCAAGTTTTATACAAATCAGTTTTAGTTAAAGACTATTTCAATGAAACGAGGACTGTCCCAGATTTTGTTCAAGAACATATAATGCCACATTCTTAACTGTGTTTTTGATAGTGAAAATATGTAACATTTATGCAGATACTCTTCTATTAATAACTTCATGGCTTCAGTGAGACCATTTATGGGATGGCAGATGTCTGCCATGATGAATGATGGCTGCAAAATTCATCCTACCTCTATACACAATATTAACACACAAAAGCTAATGTTCCTAGAATAAATCTCACATTCCCCATCAAGCCCTACCGTGTATAGATTGCAGTAACAGAGTTATTTGAAGTTTTGGAATGCTCTTGAGCCATTTATAACCCAAAAGCAATAATTATCAAAAGAGCAATGGGAAGAAAGAAAATGAGTTTTGTCTGAAGACATTGATCACTGTGCCTCCACCCAACAATGACTTACTCATGTGCAGCCCAAGGAAGACTGCTGCAGAAAGCTGTGAGAGGTGCTGGAAACACAAGTGAATTACATCACCAAAATCTCTCCTCCTTCTCCACAGCTGAACTATTTTCTGAAAACCATTTTCTAACCTTTGGGCCTGTTGAAACCTAAATATCTTGAACCAAAAGATTTTATAAGTTCCCATGTTCTTCAAATTCCATACTTTAAAAACTTTCATATATTTTCTGGCACTCAAGTCAACTATTTTCTATTTTCATCTCATTCCTCACAGGTCTACACATCTTCACAAGCAGTCCTGCTCCCTTTGTATTTTTCTATGTCTTTGAAAGAGCCAGGTCTTCCTCCTTTAACCATAGACATCCACACACAAATACACCCATAGGCCTGAAGGGCCCTGGAGGTGTGGATGACACAAGATGGATCACAACTGTTGGAATTTTTTTTTTTTTTTTTTTTTTTTTGGTGAAATAAATTCATGTATGGTTTGAGAAGAAAACTTGACTTTTTTTTCTGTAATCTCAAGCATGGTTTATGCTTTACTGGCAATATTTCACCATGCAACCCAATCAGCTGCATATATGTCCAGTGAAAAAGAGCACAGATGCATCCTCTAGATCAGTGTATTTTGGATATTTGTCTGTAAGTGTTCCTTTTCATGGCCTTTTCAGTCATTTTAAAGTTTTCAACGAGGATTATTTATAAAGAACAAAAAACCTGAAAGATACTGTTTTCTATGCAGATGTGTTTCAATGTTATTTAAACATTGATATATTGGTATATGCACTGCTTTTAAAAACAGAAAAATAACAAGACTGTATTCTGCTGTGTTGTTCCAATATCTCACTAAAACAATAACAAACTTGTAATACCCAAAACACATATGTAGTTTAAATTAAGGGACATTTATTAATTTCTAAAGGTCACTCTTTTCTGCATCTAGCACTTGGCAGGTCCATTTTATTCATTTAATCCATTTTACCCCAAATAACTTCCCTGGAAGAAGAGTAGACCACCTCTAAATTCACACTATTATCATTAGTAAATTAAAAAAAAAAAAAAAAGTAAAGGCTTGCAGATCATGGGTGTTTCAAAGATGTAAATTTTCTATACATGATCCTAAACCCTCCACAAAGTAAAGAGAGTCATGTGAAAATGTTTAAGGTAATAATATTTTACCTCATGAACTTAACCATTGTTATCTCTACAAACACCATATTTACCAGAAAATGTTTTCCAAACCTAGCACAATGCTAAAAGATACAATACAAATAACAATAAAACAAACCTGCAGGTAGATCAGCACAGCAAAATACAGGCTCTTGAAGGTTTTGCATGGCAAAATGCTGCCTGGTGTTTCCTGAGGCCAAAAGTGCCAACAACTGTCAATTATATTTAAGATACAAAGAATAAATTAGTTGCAAAAATCTCAATATAGAAGTTTTTACCTCCTGCATTCTAGAGACATGCCAGGTGGTGACATGTAATGTCAAGCCTCCTCTCAGAGATCTCCTCAGCAAAGAAAGAAAATTGGACTCTTACTCTTGGGTCTCCTCTGCCACCTGCAGAGATGGGCAAAACCAAGGAAAAAAAAAAAATATTTGTGACTTTCACTTGTGGCATAATGAACTAAGTGTAAGAAATCACTTTCTGAAAGATGCACTTTTTTTTTTTCCATTTACTAAGCTGAATAATTTAAAATTACTTATTCTGTTTAGTGGCTAGACATCACTGTCAATGCCAGTGTTTAAATAACAGCACCAAACTTAAAGCTGATTGCAAGAATTAGCTTTTTCAATTTTTAGCAAAGTGGTTGAAATATATAAGGTGCACACACATACATTAAACATACAAACATGAAATCAAACCAACACAAGCCTCTCTTGAGACCAGTCTAGAAGACTGGAAACTCAAAAGATTTCTTTCAGTGATAATTCCTATCCCTTTATTCACAAAACTAGAATAGGATTCTAGTTTTCATTGAATTTCAGAATTTCATCAAATTCTTGATGCACATTCTTAAATGATATAAAAATAATGAATGCCAAAGTACTGAATTACAAATAAATTAAGGGTAGCTCTTTTCAACGGGATTATTTTCTAGTAACTTCCACTGGGAAATAATTCAAACATTAATGTGTTTGTAAACAAGGGATGGAGTCAAACAATGACAACAAACAATGCAGCACATTAAGAGCTCAGACATGAAGAGTTGGCCACACATCTAAAGAAAGGGAAACAGTCACAGTTATTTCTTCAGTTAAGCAAACAAAGGTATTTTCCAACTTATATTTCTTGAATAGAATGATACTGTTCCCATAATAAAACTAATTATCTGTCTGGGAAACACGAATCAGCCAACATTTTCTGTGAGCCTCAAAAGGACTGGAATACTAAACTGTTAGAATTTTGTCAACTTTTTCCTCTCAGTGGCATATGTGTCTACATATCCTTGTTCTCTTCCAGTGCTGAAGCACAAAAACTCAAAATGAGTTCATTTCTGGCTCAGTGATTTTATTCTGCACTTGGGGGAAGATTGAGGCTCTTTGCTTTGTCTGACTGGGGGAGCTTACCCTCTATAAAGAAAAAGCTGCTGTCAAATAATAACCAGTATAAAATTTCACAAAAGCAGTTGGGTCAAAGAAAAAAATTTTCATTTCATGTCAATTATTCTCATCTCCTTCAGCTAACTCTAAGATCTTATAAGACACTCCAGACTCAAATATTTGGCACAGAAGGACAAAGAAAGAATTACATTTGACCTACCAACATTTTCCAGACTCACTCCTGCCCTTACTTTTGAATCATTGTTCTGTTATATTATAGTATTCTCATCTAGTTTCCACAAAAACTACTGCACTAACTGCACCTGAAAACTGGTCAGGAAGAAACTTACAAAGCCACAGAAAAGGAGACCAACATCTGATAGTTTTTAAAAGGGCAGGTTGCTACTTTAGGCAGAAAAACAAAGAAGTCTCAGAGGAGTATTTGCCAGATATTAACCCTGGTGAATTGGACTATAGATAGGTCCATTTTAAGATGCTGTAAGTTATTTTACTGGAAATTCACATTTATAATATGAATACTTTATTATACATAACACTAACGAGGAGAACAGCAGCACTTTATGGCTTAGGCTAGTAGGGAAGTGTGTTAATTTGATCACAAATATTTTCAAGCAAACTGGGAAGCAAGTCATCCTCACCCTGAAATAAATAAAATACGGACTTCCTCTCAAACATATTCAATTGACAAACCTCAGAGCAATTCAGATGTCTTTATCTTAAAGTCTACTTTATTAGTAATCACTATGCTTACTTTTTAAAAATTTCAGTAGATCTCTTTTTTTTTTTCCATTTTAGCAAAACCCAGCTGAACTTTACATTTCAGACATTGCCTTGTCTGTCCTTTAGAACAGCTACTAAGGCATTACACAGAGTTGACATCAACCTATCCAGTCTGTCATTCCTGAGTCTATCTCAGCTCCATACTGGTAAACACTATATTTATTTTTCCTGATCATCAGGAAAAATATTTTATTTGGACTTACTACAAACCACTGAAAGGCTGACAAAAACCTCTCCATGTTTTTTCCCTCTGTACACTAGAGCACTCAAAATTGGGATTGCAAAGATGTCTGCTCAGTGAATTGAATCCTCTTCCTATGATAACCTGAAGGATTATTTGTAAAGCTTCATTTCATCCCCTTCTGATAGTGATAACTTGCTTCTTAAACTGGATAAAATACCTAGCTTCATAAAAAATGCACTCATATTGATTTTCTGCCTCTCACTCTTTTCATGTTTTGTTTTCAAACTCATGATGTGGGCATATAATTTTTTCTTAGCCTACATTTAGAATAATCACACATCAGTAAAACACAACAATGCTGTGTTGTCAGTAGTTACTTCTCTCTATTTCAATTTCTTCAAACATGGACAATTAAACAGTTTCTACTACACATCAACTGGATTTGGTCTTCTCCATATTTTTGAATATTTTCTCAGGCTGTTTAGAATTTTTATATGCAGGAAAATACACTGTAATCAACATGCTGGGATCAAAAATAAATATTAAGAATTTGAATTAAGATGTGCAACATGGGCATTGTCCCCATGACCTGTAGTTTTATCCCTTCTCTTATTGAGGTCACTGCAGTCACTATTTCCCACTCACATTCAGCTTACAACTTGACAGAATCTTAGTTTCAAAAGGTTGTGACTTCAAGAGAAAAAGACTACTACTGAATACTTCAGTTCTTTCAAATTTGTGCTGTTTAGGTCAACTAAAAAACTGTCTTTATCTAATACAGAAAAGTATTAATTCCAGGAAAGAGCATAGATCATACAGACAGCCCTCCAACTAGCACAAATTCATAATTATCAAAACCTTCCCCTCATCCAGACTTCCTCACAGTAATCTCCAGAGCAAGGCCCAGAAAAGACTTTCAAATGTTAATGTTCTTCAACAGAAAAAAAAAAAATAAATATATATATATATATATATATATATCCATTTGCAGACACATTACCCATCTAAATGCCAAGGAGAAAGGCCTACTACTATTTTCAGGGGCTCTTTTCTGGTTTTCAGATAGCAGCCATTAAATGTTTGCACAATTTTAGGAAGAGGAAATACAGTGTAAATGTATGTTTATGAGCAACTACCTCTTTGTACAGAAAGCAGTGGGAAGATTTTCTTTTTTTTCTGGTTGTTTGGTAAACCAAGAAAATAAGGCAGTTTCCATTGGACACTTTATAAAAGAGGAAGAAGCTGAATAAAGTCTCAAAGTGAAGCTACTGGATGAAGCTTCTGGAGACCTTCAGTCAATCAATTCCCAGATATGCCAGAAATCTTTCACATGTTTCTTATTCAATCACTTCCTTTCCATGGACTTCAAGGAAAGCTATTTATCTGTTTTTGGCTCACTGCTTTTTATACAAACTTGAAGTACTTCCACTTTGCATGTCTCTGCTTTTTCTCTGATTCAGTGTTTCTAGAACCAAAGTTATGGATGCTTCCAATATTGTCTTTTAGGATGTTTTCTCATAATGAACACTTATTGGTATTGCTGGCTGGTGTTCTCATACCAGGGTTCCAGCTGCCAAATTCCTGTCATGGTAAGAACTGCACACACCATAAATTGTGTTTAACACACTGTCAGTGGTGCTTTACCCACTGAAAAAGGCCATCAAAAAGGCTACTAATGAGTCAAAGGATTAACAGGCATTCCCCATGTTAACAACAAATACATTCAAAAAACATGCATGTCTTACACATGGGGTGGCACATGCCAGCAACTGACTGCTCATCTCTGTCACTTGATAGACTTAGCACTGAGTCTACCAAAATTTCCTTTGAGGAGATAATGATCTGACTTGGGACTTCTTCATTTCTCTTCATATTCCACAGGCAGGTTCATCAGCTGGGGAGCAAACTTGAAACAAGCCATGGTCTTACCATGATGTGTCATGATCTTTACACATTTGCATCACACTGAGGTTTTTAGCCTAACCCTAATGCACTCATTTTATACCAACTGCAATCTTTTAAAACATAATTATATACAGGTGCATAATTATTTAGAGGATTGGGTCCCTGGAATCCTCAATGTATTTCTCATCAATCTCCACGAGGTTTGGTTTGTTGTTTTGTAATTTTTTATTCTATTTTTATTCTATTTTATATAAACTTAAAGGTGTAGAAAATATTTTGGAGAAAACAAGCTTTTTAAAATGAATATTCATTTCTTTTATAGTGAAAAATCTCTCTCATTGGAGAAACTCTCCCTTAGTCAAATTCATTCTTCATTCTGAACCTCTTGGGATGCAACAATTTACTCTGAATTACCTTAGAAGAAATACTCCAACACATTGAGATGGACTGAAATGTGTAGTGATGCATTTGGTGGAGAAATAATGCTTAGGTAAATAACAATTATACTCTAGCATACAAGTTTTTCAGAAATAAAAAATGAACATGTAATTTAATTCCATGAAATCTTAATGCAATAGCTACTTAAAGAAGATACAATGAAGGTTCATTAGGGAGGTCACATCAGGTCCAAGACTAAACCTTGGACAAAAATATTTGTAAAAATTTTTCTCAATTACTAAATGTGAAGTTCTATGAAATTTCTAGGAGATTGCAGATTCTCTTTTTGTTTGTGGGAATCACCAGCTTTTTCAAGCCAGCTGAAACTGGCTGTTACACAGAAGATTTGGATTGTAACTGCCTGCTTAATTTGCTCTATATAAACCAGGCACTGTCTTACTATTTCCATGATAAATCCTCTACTCTAGGCACTGTATCCAGCACATATGGGCTCCTTACCTGGGAATGTTCTAAGGCTTTATACCTAAGCTTCTCCTCAAAGCAACCTATTCCTTTTGGTCACTTTTAAGGTTTAGAAATATTTTTGGCATAAACATCAGGATTATTCTTGAAATGTAGTGTGTATTTCAGCAGGCCTTTTTGCAGTTTCAAAAGGTGGCTGCACTTCAATAGTTTGTAATGTAGATGCATCAAAAGCTTGCATCTAATTGCTGTTGCTTCACAATCTGTAAGAAACTCAGCACAGCAAACATTGTCTCCAATTTATTAATCTACCACTTACCATAACATTTTGTGTAATATCCTGCAGTTGAATTTACAGACACTGGTCTAGCTCCCTCATAATTTTAATGTTTGCTCTTTCAGATACCTGCCAGGAGAGATATTGCTTAACCAGTAAGGTATACTCATTCTGAAAAACTATGATGCACTGTACAGTGGGAGTTTTTCTGCCAAGAGTTCAATTCTTTTTTCTTTTAATTCAAATAGTTCTTATCACTAGATATGCAGTATTGCACCTAAAGGAGTACAAACAGAAGCCAGACATAGGAAAAATATATAAGAAGCCAGATAAGATTTTTTTGATAAGCATTGAATGTTTAGGTAGGTCCTTGGTTCTGTCCTACTCTCCTGTGTAACCTTAGATGCAGAGCTTGAGTAACTCCTGTGTACAACAGAACAATACATCCCTGTCTCAGCACGTAGTGCATGCCTGCTCACTTCAAAGAGGGAACTCATCTGTTCAAAGTCCTCTCCTCACTGAATTCATCTTGAACTCACACTCCTAAAGAAAGTATGTCAACAGCATTCACTAGGCATATTGCATTACACAGCACCAAAGTGAGTTTCAAACCTCAATCACTAATGCACATATAGCTTAAATGAGCTTTTTTCAGGGGATCATTAGCATTGTCCTCATGTCACAGGAGGAAAACCAAGATGAAGAAAGGAAATATCATCTCCTTTATTAGGTCATCCAATGTGTCTCTGGCAAAGTTGGGTAGAAACTTGGGTAGCACCCACTATTCTAATGCAGGCAGTACTGATCATGATCACATGAAGAATAGCCTTAAGCAAGCTCACCAAACCAAAAACTCAGCACTTCCCCAACACAAAAGTCTAGCAAGGGGCACTTACATTACAGGATGAGTGATTAATAATGAAAATACTGAAATTACAAAAATAGGATTTGTAGTAATAAAGTCAATCTATATTTTAACATCCATGCAGTCTACTTGAGACACCTCTAAAAATAATCATACAGTTGTCACTGCTTTTCTTGACTCATGGGATGCCAAGATAGAAATATAGATAACTGAAGCTTCAGTTTGCAGGGTGCCTTTACTATTGATATATGTTTGTTACTTCTCAAAGCTTGTGGCTAGTATTAACCAGGACAGGATATATCCTGCAGACAAAGTGCAGGAATGCCACTAGTGCATTAGGATCCCTTCACAGCCACAAGAGTCAAACTGAAAATGCTTAAAATTAAAGTCTTTAGAGTCACAATATTTGTTTGTTTGTGGGTAGTCCTCTTAGAGATGAGAATATTCATGATTTCCTAATTCCACCATTAAATGCTTTGAAGAGACCTTTGACTATAACTTTGTGTGGGAGGAAACTGAGGAGTTCCTTGAATAGCAAAACCAAACTTAACAGCTCAGCAACCTCTGAGCATTCTTTAATCTCAGTCCAATAGTCAAATCATGGCCCAGATAAAGCACCACGGGTATATTTTGTATTCATTTAGGGTTTTACACCAGTACTGGAACAAAGCCACTCACAGTACTCCATCATCAGCACATTTTCTTCTGCAGGTCCAAGAGAGGAGTCCCCCATGGATCCAATGGGCTGTGGGTGGATCTCTGCATCCCCATGGATCCCCATGGGCTGTGGGTGGATCTCTGCATCCCCATGGATCCCCAGGGCTGTGGGTGGATCTCTGCATCCCCATGGATCCCAGGGGCTGTGGGTGGATCTCTGCATCCCCATGGATCCCATGGGCTGTGGGTGGATCTCTGCATCCCCATGGATCCCCAGGGCTGTGGGTGGATCTCTGCATCCCCATGGATCCCCAGGGGCTGTGGGTGGATCTCTGCATCCCCATGGATCCCCATGGGCTGTGGGTGGATCTCTGCATCCCCATGGATCCCCATGGGCTGTGGGTGGATCTCTGCATCCCCATGGATCCCCATGGGCTGTGGGTGGATCTCTGCATCCCCATGGATCCCCATGGGCTGTGGGTGGATCTCTGCATCCCCATGGATCCCCATGGGCTGTGGGTGGATCTCTGCATCCCCATGGATCCCCTGGGCTTTGGGTGGATCTCTGCATCCCCATGGATCCCCATGGGCTGTGGGTGGATCCCATCCCCATGGGGGCTGTGGGTGGATCTCCCCTGGATCCCCGGGGGCTGTGGGTGGATCATCCCCATGGATCCCCATGGGCTGTGGGTGGATCTCCATCCCCCTGGATCCCCGGGGCTGTGGGTGGATCTCTGCATCCCCATGGATCCCAATCTCTGCATCCCCATGGATCCCATGGACTGTGGGTGGATCTCTGCATCCCCAATAGATCCCCATGGGCTGTGGGTGGATCTCTGGATCCCCATGGACTGCTGTCCCTGGGATCCCATGGGTGGGGTGGATCTCTGCATCCCCATGGATCCCATGGGCTGTGGGTGGATCCCCCCCATCCCCAGGGCTGTGGGTGGATCTCTGCATCCCCATGGATCCCATGGGCTGTGGGTGGGTCTCTGCATCCCCATGGATCCCCATGGCTGCAGGGCACAGCTGTTTCACCATGATCTCCCCACAGCCTGCAGAGGAATCTCAGCTCTGGCACCTGGAACATCTCCTGCCCCTCCTTCTCCACTGCCCTTGCTGTCTCCATGTTGTTTCCCTCACATGTTCTCACCTCCTCTTCTTCTCACCTCTTCTTCTTCTAACTGGAATTCAAATTGCACCCCAAATTTGTTTTGATTTTCTCCTTAAATATGTGATCACAGAGGTGTTGCCATCATCCCTAATTGTCCCAGCCTTGGCCAGCAGTGTGTCCATCAGGGATTGGCTCTGCTGGATGTGCTGGAAGCTTCCAGCAGCTCCTCACAGAAACCACCTCTGTGTCCCCCCTACTACCAAAAACCAACTCCATCAGTGTAGAGCACATTTACCTGTAGGATCATGTAGTTGAAAAGAAATATTATTTTAACTCTGTTTTTCTCCCAAAGCCTAAATTTTGATGGGAATGCATGTGTCCTTGTTCTTTGCAATGGACTGGAAATCAAACAAGCCCTGACAAACAGCCCCAGCCTCAGTTCAGGTGGTAACAGTGCCCTTTTCCAAATCTGGGCCCTAAATATTGAACTGGCTTACAAGAAACTGAGAAAAGTTCAACTTAATTTACAACACCTTGGTTTAGTAAAGATTAAATTTTGAAAAGCCTGGATTGACCTGACTCAAGTCTCACATTGGACAGTACCAGCTATTACAGACTGTTAAAGTTATACCACAAAGCTATTGCAAAATACTCATTACATTTCCCCAAATATACTGATACAATTTTAATTCAAAAGCATTCACTTTCTCTAATGCATGAGGGGGGAAAAACTTATAATCATTCTCTTTAAATAAGAAATCAAACTCTTAAAGGAAATCACAGTTTTCCTTCTGCATTTTCTATGTAATCCTAGGCACAGCTACCAACATATTTCATTACAAAGATGAAGAGGATAAAAATACAGAGGATAAAAATACTCTTCAAATGAAGAGTTTTCAAAATTTTTGCTTTAGAATTTTGCTCTTCTCATGCCTGTAGAAGGTGAAAATAAAAGATATGTAAAAGAAAGAAGCTGTTCAGCATCCTCCCCCACAATATGGGAAAATTATGCTTCTTCTGAAAGCAGTATTTTAGCACAGTAGGATGTTCTTATGTTGTGACAAGATAATGTGTGTTTAAAGCACTCCTATAATTTAGCTGTCACACAGACACAGCTACTCAAGTGCATGTGTGTCAAGGTAGAATTAGCTTTGATCTGAAAAATACATCAGATGGTTTCCATTCCTAATACTGAATCAATTCTGTTTGATAAGGAATTAATCTGACCATTTTACACATAGCCATTGTCAAAGTGTTTAATCTCTGGAACTGATGCTGTGACTGCATAGAGCTGTTTACATAGTAAAAATCTAATTTCAATACAAATAACAATCACTTTTCAATGGTTTTTATCTGGGTACTTCCACTTTGGAGCATCCCAGATATTTAAGGGCCATCAGGGTATCAATCTATCCAGCAAATCTTTCTGTGAAGAATAAAAAATAAAGTACTTAATCTTGAATAGATACTAAACTTAAACTTGAGCTGAGAAACTCATTTTCTGTAGATTTTGTAACTTCAATATTAGAGAAATAGATGTGAAAAAATTCTTTTCCAATTTTTTTCACAATTCTTTTCACATTTATATCTGCCAACATTATGAAGACTGACTTAAACTTGCTGTAGTTTAAACTGTTAAATAGCTCATCTGGTATTAGGGTTTTTTCACCAAAATAATTCTTCCAAAAACAATTTAACTTCAGCTTCTGAGTTTTTCAGCACATGCTTCTTCAGACAAATACAAAGCAAAAGTAATTCCAATTTCCAGGAATCAGACTTCAATAAAGGAAAATATTTTGTGCACACTGTGACTCTAGAGTGAAAATCTTCATCTGTTTCAAGGAGCTTGATTTGAGGGACAGAAATCCTCATTTACCTCCTGCACATGCTCACCTGAATGCACAAAGTATTTCTGAGAAATTCCAGTGTTCTTCCAACACTGAGAATGCTTGTGTCTCAAGTTTAACTGCTGCTAAAAAAAAAAAAAAAAAAAAGCTAAAAAGCTAAACACCAGATCAGAAAAAGACATCAACTTAAATAAGGCATCACTCTCAAGCATTCCTTTCTGCCATATACATCCTAGTTTTCCAAAGTCTAACCCCTAGGCATTGACAAGTCTTAAATTAAGAACTACTGGCAGAGACTGCCTACATTCATTTAATGTAGCACAAAAAGTGGGACCCAGCACAACAAAAGAAAATTACATCCATACTTGTTCTTAGCTAAGTACAATTTGGGCTCTTCCAGTTTCTGACCAGTTTCTAAAGACTACTCTTATGGAGTGAAAACATCTATTTTGAGGAATGTAGTCTTTACTGCCAGTATTCCACTTCTATGAATAAATATCCCTGACTTACTTTCCTTAGTTAATAAAAATAAACAAGAGAATATGTGCACATAGATGGGCTGTTTCAGTATTCAGTGCAGCTCAGGCAGTAGGGCAGACAAAGGTGAAGTTGTAGTATTTTTTAAACCTTGCAGCTGAAAGAGTAGGAATGTAGAAAAGAATGAGGACTCAACCAAAACTAAAACATTTTACAGAAGAATGGGAAGAGAACCATGTCCTCTCTCAATATCTCTGACTGCACACATATTTTTGTGGCTATTAGTTGGACTACTAAACAAATTACACCTCTGAGCATTGAAATTCCCATATTCACACTATCTTAGGTGTGAAGAGTACAGAGATTAATTGGGCAGTTCCACACACATCATCTGTGCTTGTTGTTTCAGCCAGACCAGGGAAGGCAGAGTAATATTTCACAATATTTTACAATAAGGTTATTTTTCAAAGCCACAAGAATTAGCAGCTTTGCCACCATCCCTTCTCTCAGAGAATCAGCTCTTTTCTGGTGGTCTCTAGCCTGCTGACCTCTATTCCCCCAGTGACACCTTTTTCTATTAACTACATATCTGCCTCAATTACCTGTGTTCTTTCTTCCTCATTGTGCAGCAAGAACAACCTCTTTCCCTGCAGGAAAAAAAAAATTTAAAATTAATTAAAAATTAATTAAAAATTAAAATACCACCTCTTTGGCCTCTAAGTCCCACTTTTTTGTGGGTTTTGCTGTCAATGGTTGTGTATTTATTTTTCCATATTGTCATGCTTCAGTGGTCTATCTTCACTGCCTTCTCAAATGATTCTTCTGAGGAACACTGTGATTTTACTATAGTCTTGTTTAAAATACAGTTGATGGGATTTTTTTCTTGATCTGTGTTCTTGGCTGCAACTGTTGGACTGCAAAAGGACAAGGAGTAACAGGTGTACACAGAACTATGGCAGAAACAGTGCTTTCTTTTTTTTTATTCCTTTTTTTTTAGCTCTGAACAGAAGGAAAAAAAAGGATTTTTTTAAAAATTGTGTATGCAGTTTGGGGCCAGTTAAAAATGAAGCATTTGTCTCCAAAAGTTTTTTTTTTAATATATATATAAGCTGTTTCTGTCTTGAAAAACAGAAAATGACAAAGTAAGAGTCTAAGTAGGCAGAAAAACCTCAACAGATCTGTCCACATTAGACATTCAGAAACAGACTTGTTTACCTTTTTGAACAGAGAGTTTAATGGCTTTCAGACACACAGCACTGTCCAGTAATAAAAGAGAATTAAAGTGCAATTAATTGCACATGAAATTAATATATTAGTTGCTCAATGGTACAATTTCTATCCCTAATAGACTATGAGCTGGATAACTGAAACAGAAATTGTAACCACAGCACAACTTGTTCTATGCACAGATAACAGCAGCCATTAGCTGCCTTTAATGGTTTGCACAGCAAGAATTTGCACAATAAAGAAAAGGGCTGCAAGTATTCAAAAAACATCCTACAATGAAGTTGAAAACAGGCATTCTCCAGTCCCTGATGGAAAGGTAACTGCAAGAGCTGAAAAAAAGCAACTTACAGGACAAGAAAACCTGGGTTAACTCACTAAGTATGCAAAACACTGAATAACCAGTGTTTGTTTAATGAAGGTTTGTAGTGACCAGCCCCAAAAGGAATGAGTCATTATTTTGCTCCAGAACCCAAAGTTTGTTCCTTTATTTTTGTTATTTTAAGTAAAATAACACAAACACAAACACGCACACACAGATGGCTCTTCTAGAGTCAGTAGTGAATAAAGGATTGTGTTGAAATTCCCAAATGTTTCACAACATCTGAAGGGCAGAGAAATGACAGAGTGTTTCCCTCCAGCATCCTTAAAGTAACACATACAGACTGCACAGAATAGCTCTGCAGGACAAGAGAAAACCACAAAATTCTGGCCCCCATTTGGGACCTTTCAAAGGGCTACCACTTGTTCTGTGTCACTGGGAAGGGACACTCTGTCAGTCATCCCTTGATTTATCTATTGATTTATCTATTATTTATCTCATAAAACAGGTTTAGGGTTTGATGGAAAGACAAATCACCAATCTGTTACAAGCAGCAACATGGTTGATAAATTTGCTTTACTTATGCTGTTTTTATAAATATAACACAAAACCACCATTTTAATGGAAACTTTTGAGCTTGCCACTCATTTTCACCTTGAGAACTAAATTTTTGTGGGCCCTAAATGCACATCAATTCACTGTTTTTGGTAAAGGGTAGACCTTTGTCAAACAAGCAAAACTGTGAAACAGCTACATTAAAGTATATTTCTATTCCTAAAATTTACATGGGCAACAATACATAGAGCATGATATAGCCATAGTACAACAAATTACATGGTAATGAATGACAAGACAGCCATTGCTTCCCAAAAATTGATACCTGGAAATGCACCAAAAAAATCCTCATTAATCTTCTAGCACATTATGAAGGAATCAGTTAAGCAGTTTGAAGGCATTCTTCATTAAACATAATTAATGGCAAATTCTATGATACTCAAAAAGCAACATTAGATAGTAAAACACAACTGCTAGGAAGGAAACTTCAATATGTGTTATGTTAGAGATACCTGCAGCACCACTTACCTTAAAAATCATAATCAACCTTAATTCATAACATCATCATAGAATTTTTATCTAAAAATAAAAGGTTTTCTTCTGAGAACTACTTTAATAAAATTTCCTCTGTATTTTTTTCATCCACTATAAATGCAATTTACAAACTTTATACCATACACATGGCTTTTGTATTAACAATTTTGTATTAGATTTTAGTATTAGCATAGAGTAAAAAACTGAAGCAACAAATTTCACCAAAAAAAAAGTTATAAGAGTGAAATGCACACTCTGTATATCTGCACCTAGAGGACTCAGAGCTTTTTAATGCCTTGTCTTTTTATTTCAGTGGTATCAATAAGTTCTTTGCAGCTTTGTGACTTTGTTCCTAGCTGGTGACTGTTAATTTTTTAAAAAACTGTAAGATATGATAAAATGCATCACAGTGACAGTGAGATGTAAGAAATAAGTAGCTCTCCAGTTCAAATGTATGATAAAATCAGTGAAGTAAAAATTTATAGTATTGTACCATTTGAAATTGCATAATCACAGAATGGTCAGGTTGGAAGGGACCACAGTGGGTCATCTGGCCCAAGAACCCTGCTCAAGCAAGGAACTCCTTCCCTGGAGCACCTGGAATTCAGGACATTCACATTTTATTGTTGTCACATTGTATTGTGAGCCAGCAAAGAGCATGATTCCCATATGGACTCATGCTTCTGCTCCTCAGCTGGATTTGATCTCATGAGCTCCATCTTCTGTCATTTTGAAAAAGTTTTCAAGTAAATGGGGACTCAGAGTTGGACATTGAAAAGGTGAGGGTTGTTTCCTCTTCACACAGAGAACGAGCTCTATCCTTCTTAGCACAGTTTCAGCCAGTTCCCCAACCTCCCCCTCCCCTTTAAATTCAGGGTCAAACTAATTTTTATTTCTGTGGATTGGTTTTTCATGGCCTGATCTTTGGTAGTAGGGGGGACACAGAGGTGGCTTCTGTGAGGAGCTGCTGGAAGCTTCCAGCACATCCAGCAGAGCCAATCCCTGATGGACACACTGCTGGCCAAGGCTGGGACAATTAGGGATGATGGCAACACCTCTGTGATCACATATTTAAGGAGAAAATCAAAACAAATTTGGGGTGCAATTTGAATTCCAGTTAGAGAAGAGGAGGAGGTGAGAACATGTGAGGGAAACAACATGGAGACAGCAAGGGCAGTGGAGAAGGAGGGGCAGGAGATGTTCCAGGTGCCAGAGCTGAGATTCCTCTGCAGGCTGTGGGGAGACCATGGTGAAACAGCTGTGCCCTGCAGCCATGGGGATCCATGGGGATGCAGAGATCCACCCACAGCCCCTGGGGATCCATGGGGATGCAGAGATCCACCCACAGCCCATGGGGATCCATGGGGATGCAGAGATCCACCCACAGCCCCTGGGGATCCATGGGGATGCAGAGATCCACCCACAGCCCATGGGGATCCACAGGGATGCAGAGATCCACCCACAGCCCATGGGGATCCATGGGGATGCAGAGATCCACCCACAGCCCATGGGGATCCATGGGGATGCAGAGATCCACCCACAGCCCATGGGGATCCATGGGGATGCAGAGATCCACCCACAGCCCATGGGGATCCATGGGGATGCAGAGATCCACCCACAGCCCATGGGGATCCATGGGGATGCAGAGATCCACCCACAGCCCATGGGGATCCATGGGGATGCAGAGATCCACCCACAGCCCATGGGGATCCATGGGGATGCAGAGATCCACCCACAGCCCATGGGGATCCATGGGGATGCAGAGATCCACCCACAGCCCATGGGGATCCATGGGGATGCAGAGATCCACCCACAGCCCCATGGGGATCCATGGGGGATGCAGAGATCCACCCACAGCCCATGGGGATCCATGGGGATGCAGAGATCCACCCACAGCCCATGGGGATCCATGGGGGATGCAGAGATCCACCCACAGCCCCATGGGGATCCATGGGGATGCAGAGATCCACCCACAGCCCATGGGGATCCATGGGGATCCATGTGGCAGGGGAGGGTGAGTGAGGTGCTTTTGTGGGTGCCTGGTGTTTGGCCAGTGTCAAACCACAACAGTCTGATACAGATTGTAAACACAACAGCCAGATGTGACTTTTATTTTTAAAACATAGCTGTGGAAAATTTTTTAAGTCATAACCAAGGAAATCTGAGGAGTTTGGAAGAATTTTGGAGTAACTCAAACTAGGAAGAGAGCATACCTGATGTTGCAAAAGAAGCAGTTCCAGTATATCACATTGAAGGTACAGAATACTAAAGATCAGCAAGCCTGAAAGTTCTGTAAGTGCCAGTCAAAACCTTGGGAATAAAAGAAATATGATGTTTCTTATATTAGCAATGTTATTAATTACATTCTAAAACACCTGTCCAAACAACAACTTCAGAAGCAGCACCTATTCTTCCTTGCAAGAAAAGCTCTACCATTAGTTTTTAGTAAAACATATCTCAGTGCAGTCAAAATATTTTATTGCTCAACAGTGAGGGCTTGATGTTCATTTGGGAGAATTTTGCATATTTACATCTCTCTTGAACTACCCTTGGAGATTCTGGGAAGCTAATCACAATCCCATATCAGTAATCAATTCTTAATCTCCTGCCCTAGGCAGTTCATGTCTGTGGTGTCCATCCACACATTGGTTGACCAAGTAGGAATGGTTCTTGTTTTTTTGCAATGTGCAGACACAACCTCAAAAAAAAAAAAAACAAAAAAAAAAAACAAAACAAAAAAACAACAACAAAAAACAACAACAACAAAAACAAAAAAAAAACAAAAACCAAAACCAAAACCAAACCAAAATAAAACAAAACAAAACAAAAAAAAAAAAAACCAAAACAAAAAAATAAAAAAACAAACCCACCAAAAAAACCCTTTCCTGGTTTCCTGTCTTTTGACTGAACAAAGCCTGCCCCTAAAGGACTGTGGCTATGTTTCATTTATCCAAATTAAAAAGGACCAAAGAATTTTCACTGCTTTTCCCTCTGCCTTTTCAGAGGCTCCCAAAATGCTGAAGCTGATGCCACATGTTGAAACCTCACATCTTGAAAAGTTCTGTTTTGTCTCTGGGAGAGTCAATTTTTTCATTTCTTCCTTCCTAGAATTTATGTTCCCTCCCTACTTTTTCTAATGATATTTCAATGTGTACATCAACAGATTAGTTTAATCTTGGTGTCTTTTCCATGGTATGATCAGTAAAATTTTGCAACCCTGCCCTTTGTAAATGGTGCCAATTCTTGAACACTTGCATTTCCTATTTGACAAAATTGCCCAATTCTAGGAAGAGCTAGGAGTATACCACTTAAAAGGGGGAGTTTTATAAAAAAATTCTGTAACTAAATAATATTTGGGCTTGTTTTCCCTCCCCATGGCCACTGAAAAAGTCTTCCTGCTATTAAACTCTCTTTTTGTGAAACTATGGATTGCTTCCAGCTGCCAGTTGGGAGTGATCCCTTACCTGTGGACACCTACTTTGTGTCCAAGAAACTATCAGGGAAAACACTGTCTGACCAGGCCAAATGAAAGGGGCCAGGAATACTTCAGCAGGAAATAGCTTAGGCAATTGAGGCAATTGAAATTCCAGTTTTGGGAAACGTTCCCTGTTACTGTTGGACAGGATTTACCTCTTGGCACTGCTTGTAAACCCTAAACCCCCAATTTGTGCACAATAGCTTTCCACTAAAGTTTTGAGGCCCAGATAAGAGCTTTTGTAAAACTGACACATGAAATACCTCTTCTTTCATTAACATTGCAATAAACTAATATACAGGAAAAATATTATTACCTTCTTTTAAATTGGCTTTTTGATCTAGAACTCATGAAATTTTTGAAATAGCTTCAGATGTGCTGTTTGCAGCCTTACATTATTCCTGATTACATAGCAGAGCAGTTTGTTCCAGTTCATTCTTCAGTTACAGTTCTTCAAAAGGACCCAAAAAATTGGGTTTCATGGTGGAACCGTGGGGGACTGAATGGCAACCAGACCCTTCAATATAGTAGCAGTGTGAGTTTCTTTCACTAAAGCTATAAAAGACATAAATACACCATGCAAAGCAATATCTTAGCACCAATAAGAACTTTTTTAACACATTGAGCAGGCATGCACCTGGCTGGGATCTCCCTTACACCAGCATATAACCTAACACAAATTTCGTTTATAAAACCCCTAATAAAAAGCCAGGAGGTTGCTCCTCTGAGTCTGCTGTTCTACCTTTTATCTTTTCCTTAGTCCTCTCCCACTGTAATCCAAATAAAGAGCCATGATTTCATACCTGCCTGCCCCTGGTGGGTTACCACCTGTTTTGCAGCTGGTGGGTCTCTTTCTTTACATGGAACAGTTTTCAAACCAGCCCTTCCTTCTGGCACCACGAGACAAATTTTAGTCCCACTAAAACTTAGCGTCCAATTGCCTCCACATAATCACAGCCACAACCCCAAGCCCTCCTGCAATTATTCCAAAAGGACAAAAAACTGCAGCAGTTTGAAAACCTGCTTTATTCATCCAAGATTTAATGGTCTGTTTGCTCCTTCCGGAGACTACATATTGTGACATTTTGCTCAGTCTAACAGATGCTACAAGCAACTCTTCTTAAAGCTGTGACCCTTATTCTTGTTTACTGGTTTTGCATAATGTGAAAAGACATATTAATAGTCTCTCCAGTAACTGAGAATTACTGCAATGGATTTATTCTTTACCTAAATATTTTTTTTCCACATATATACATCTCCAATGAAACTCAGCCCTATTTGTAATGAAAACTGAGACATGCCCTCTTATTTCTCCTGATTGTTGTAGGATTTCACCTTTATTTTTTATTACAGTCCTCAACAGCACACGTATTTTTATTCAAGAACTTGAGAAGGAAGCAAGTGTCTTTTCAGGACAAATGAATAAGGGCATTTCAGAGAAGATTTTATAGGAGAAACTGTCATTACTGTGATTTAACCTTCATTGAAGAACTAACTGGTATGCCCAAAGGACAAGTTCAGGTATCATGACATACACTGAGATATTAAATTTCACTGTATTAAGAGAATCTATATAATTCAGATTTGTTGTTCAGCCAAGTATGGAGGCCATTTAAACATGGTTTTATACCTGACTTCTAATGTTTGCTGTTAAGATTCTCTTCTTCAAAAACAAAACACATTAGCACCTTTTGGATTTCACCAAGGACATTTTTAATTAAGATGGCAAATCTTGTTCCTTGCACAAACCCACTATATGGACTGGACTTGTTAAAAGTGCTTTGTAGCAATTATCATATTTTGTACTTGTTACAACTTAGGTACTTAAACAGGTATCTTCAGTTTTGGCACGTAGATAAAGGGAGAGATGCTCACACAATCTGCTTAGCTGATCATCTTCCTCCCCACTGCAGCCACCACCTAGCACTCACTCCAGCTGCACTGCCTTTAATGGGACAAGAAACACCAGGCTGGGCAGAAGCAGTGAAGTGAAAAGTGAAAAGAAGAGCTCAATCCTCATTGAGAGAACAGAGCCAACAGCAAAACCCAGCACCAGTGCTATTTCCTAAAAAGGTGGATGCTTCCTACACCTATAAATTTACCCCTTTCCCCTCTTTAGCTCTCAATTTATTTCTCCTGACTGTGTATTTCTAAAAAGCATTGTTTTGGAGTGCAGCCTGTGTGAAAAGTTGCATTGTGCTCAGAGGAATAGATCACTGACCCACAAAAGCCTTCTGGAGTTACCAATCTGCCTTCTGCCTGCACTTAGGGATTCTCCAAACTTATCTGGGCTGAAGAGATCTTAACAAAGTCTTTTGTATTGTACCAACTGCAGAAGCTTCAAGGGGATTTTTATGCTAATGATTCTCTTTAATCTCCATATAATTCAGGCCAACTAAAAATAGAACTTTTACAAACAATGAATCATCATGACTTTAAGTGGATGCAGTTCTGCCACAATCAAGTTGAAATCTCTGTTCCAGAGCACCATTCTTTACTCTCCTCACGTAACAAGCATCCAACAAGCCACTGACAAAAATCAATTGAGCTGATTTTTGTTCTCCTCTTACTTTAGGTGTCAGTACCACAACCAGAGACAAATAAAGAAACAATTCCAAGTACCATACTAATCTGAAGGATAGTTCCAGAAACTAAATAGAATTTTAAAAATACCTTTTAATTTAAGAAAATTAGTTACAAGCACATCAAATCTCACAACAGCAGTGATAGCCATGGTAATTTCTTTTTTTGAAAGAAAAGAACAAAGTACCTAGCCCCAAATCAGGCTATAGACCTACTTTTGCTGCTGTTTAACCCTCCTGGAATGTGTGAGAGCTCTGATTTTGTGTGAGCTGAACCGATTTTGTATGATTAATTAGCACCCATGTTACCTTGCAGATCAGGTTTTTGCACAGTGGTATTCCACATGCAAAGATATCCCCCAGTATCTCACAACCAGGAGACAAATAGCTTTGTAAATGTATCTCAAAGGTCAAGCAGGTCTGTGCAGGAAGAGGTTAGTTTTCTATCCCATTTTACTCAAAAAAAAAAAAAAAAAAAAAAACTATCACTAAAGGAAGCAGAAACAGGCATGTTGAAATCCTAAACAGTAATTCAAATGGAAATTTAAATAAATAAATAAAGACAATCTAATCGGTTGCTTTACACAATTCTTGTAGATTCTTTGTATTTTGCCAATACCCTCATGGAATTCCCTTAAGACAAATGATTGCATGCATTTTTCTCAGAAAGAAGGTGGAATAAATGTACAACTGGGGAGCAAAGACCAACTATTAATATCAGAGGTTAAAGGCTGAGGGAGATCCAGGTGTTGGCTGATGAAAAGTAAGCATAAGATAAGCTGAAAGATTGTTTCCTGGACTTTTAAAAGCTTTCATGCATTAACTTCTCTGACATTTGCTTTTGGATCTTATTATAATTTATTTTGTTCCTCTTCAGTGGAAGTTAACAGTGTGATCCCTGGGTTAACTTATGTACCTTACTCACAGTGAGACACATCTCTCAATTTACCCAAATTTCAACCTATGGAACTTCATGACTCTGTTGTGCCAGAGTCCTGTAAAAGAATGCCAATGTCAGTGTTGGGTAGCACAGATGAAAACAAATCCCCAGCAGTGCCCAGGATGTCTTGCAACTGCCTCTCCTACACAGTCACACAGAATTCTGACCCAAAATCTGAGCTGGAGGGGACCCACAATGATCCTCCAGTCCAACTCCTAAGTGAATGGCCCATCTGGAGACTGAACCCACAACTTGGTGTTGTTGGCACCATGCTCCAACCAACTGAGCTCAATGCACAATGAGAAATTACATTTTGAAGTCCATCATGTTTTAAAAACTGTTTTTTAAAAATTATTGCAATATAGACACCAATTAAACGGATGGGCACAGATGAAAATCACCAAGCAGAAGACAGATATCACAGCTGTGACACCTGTGACTAAGCAAGAAACAGGCAAAGAAGCAGCTCCTGAAGGACACCAGGAACAGTGAATCCCCCAAAGAGTGAGCTTTGCTACATTTTCCATAGCACTTCCTAATGAAATGAGAGGAGGAGAGATTTACATCAGATGTCAGGAAGAAATTCTTCACTGCCAGGGTGAGGCCCTGGCACAGGCTGCCCAGAGGAGCTGTGGATGCCCCATCCCTGGAAAATGCTCTGAGTAAACTGGTGTAGTGGGTGGCATCCCTGCCTTGGGCAGGGCTGGAACTGGATGATATTAAGGTTGCTTCTAACACAAACCTTTCTATGATTCTAGTCAAAAGAAGTCCATTCTCTGCTCAGCCATTTTTCCCAGTCCAGAGGTCACTGGACAAAGAAGTCAGTGAGAGGTGTTAAGATCCAGTTATTAAAATTGCCTCTGCCCAAATTAAGGTGCAAACAAAGCTAATGTGCTGAAGTCAACACTACAGATTTTTATTTAACAGTAAATGAGGGGTGGAGAGAGATAGGGGAAAAAAAAGAGGGGAGGAAGAGAAAGAAAATGATAGAGAGGTAGTTGGTGGATCCTGACATCATCCCTCAACTTCCAGTCTTCTCAGGTCACAGTGATCCATTTGGGGTCAGAGAAGCCCAAAACCACAGAGTACCCTGGGTTTATATTCACACAGGTTCATGTGGGAATGCACAGCCACCTCCCCTGGAGTGGCAAACTGTACCCTTGATTCAATAGTTTGGATCAGGGGACACTTTGGGAGTCTTTGATGGAATACAACACCTTCTAAGACATTGCAGCTGCCTCTTACATCATCTTATATAAGAGGTAAAATAATCCAACTTCCACACTAAATATTTGAAAGCCCTCACCTGCCTTCCCCTTTACAGCTATTTTGGCTTTCATCTTTAGTTTCTTCCTCTTTCCACTTCTCCCAGCTTTTCCTTTCTGCCTATAGCAGTCACCTTCTCACTACCAAACACTGCTCTCTCTCCAAGCTAATAATTATCAAACTGTTGCATCCACAGAAGAATTAACATTAAAGTTTAGCTCCAATTTTTTAAGTTACCCCAGAAGTTACTGAAGAGAACATCCAAGGAAGTACAATTACATAACATGCCCTAAAGGCCTGAAGTGATCAGGCCTGGAGAAGACCCAGTAAAGAATACTTATTGCACCTTATTTAGCCTTGGCACAGCCCATCTGGAAAGGTTGTTCTTACATGAATTGCACACATATGTACACACATATTAAGATCAAGTTGGAACTGCAGGCAAAAAGGGCAACAGTGAGCTCCTTCTGAATTCTGAAGGAGCCCTTAATGAATGCAAAGACACCAGGGGTTCACTTTGCTCACCAGGAACTGAAAGAAGCTTTCTGTGAAATGTGAAAGAATTTAAGGGCCAGCTAGTGCTTAGATGCACCTCCCTACTTAAAATTTTGTTTGCAATTTCTGAGGATCAAGAAATCCTCAGAAGGGTAGATATTCTGATGATTTCTTGTTGTATAAGAAATAAGAATAACCATTTACAGAGTGTGAACATAGGAATTACTCTTTAGACTCCCTTTGCTCAAAGTATGATATTTTTTAAATTTCCAGATCTTATTGCCCAAATGAGTCAGAAAAAGCCAGTGTCAGGTAGGTTAAGTTACTTCACATGTGTTGCACCTCAAGCACATCAGCAGTGCTAGCTTAGAAAATTCTGGTGAGCTGCCATGTGACTTTACCTCAGGTTCCTTGATTTCTACATATTGTTATTCCTTTGAGTTTTCTTTCTTGGCATTAAATACATTATTCCCTTACATTACTTAAATCTGCTCACAAATCTAAACTTATGCCAGGGAAGTCTTTCCTTACAGTTTGCCAACCAACCTTCCACCTTTGTGTACTTACTATGTTCACACCATGATGTCCACTTTAATTGTCCACAGATCATGATTGCAAAGATGAGTGATTTGTATTTACTGATTGCTTTCTCCAAAAATGAACACTATCCTCATCGTAGCCCTTTAGTAAATTATGTTCTATGGGTTTTTTCAGTAACATACATATTCCAGGAAAACACTGGAACACAAAAGATGTCCATTTCTTTCTCACATTGCATTCTCTTTCATAGTATTTCTACAGAGCTGTAGAAAACAAGATGCACTTTCCAGATTAAAAACTCTTTTTTAATTGTGTCCTATCCCAAGAGAGAAAGTATGTGTGGGGAAATTCTACAATACCTTTGTCCAGATTAGATTATTTGTAATGGTGACATCTGTGTATAAACCACCTTAGGAAATATTAAAAATTGATCCACTCTGATAAATTACTGTTAATGCTTTCATCTACATTTAATTAAAGAGAAATCTCATACATTGCTTGCCTGATAGGCAAGTAATGACAGACACATCCTGACTTTGTTGTCATCTTCATTTTTCAGTTCCTATAACTACTCCATTCTAAATGAATGAAATGCAGAAAAAGGATTACCCTGCCCTATAGTGGTTTGATTCATCTCTGCTTTGCCTCATTGCTCTCCATTGCTCCATAAACTGGATAGATTTCCCTAAATAGAAGGAACAGCAGGTTCCTTTCCCTCCCTCTACAGAGGGACAGAACAATAACTGTGATGAAGAAAGGGCCTTCTCATGTGTGCCATCATCATCATCATCACACAGGTCATTTGTAACTTCCTTTGAATCAGCTGAAGTGCCTGTGGAAGTTTCTTTGTGTTTTTCAACAAATGGTACTTAATATTTTGGAAATTATTCACCGATAAATGTTTCAATTTATACATTTCTCAGAAAGAAAAAATGTTAACAAACTGAAAGCAAGTCTTCCCATAGAAATTTTTACTAGGCTTTGTCACTGATTCCATGTAAAAAACCATGGATATAAAATAAATCATATCAAATCTGCCCTTAAGGCACTTTCAATAGGATTGCTGTGAATCTGTCAGTCCATGGGCAATAAAGAATAAACTCTAACAAAGATTTCCTAGAGCTGACCAGCAAAGAGGGATGTAATAACTCTGTGACAACACAAGTTGTCTCCATCAGCATAAGTGCACCAACATATTAAAGATGCCTGGAACATCACTGGTTTGCATGCATATAGATAACATCTATGTGAGGTTATCAAGTTTTTACTTTTTCCCTCAGAAGCATATTCCTAATTTTTTGTTATAAGAATATATAATTATATGTTATAAGAATGTTATAAGAATAACATTTCAAAGCAAACACATAGCAATATTTAAAATTGTAGGCTCAGAAATCTGTATAACAAAACCAACTCCCATAATGTGAAAGGAGTTCTTAAGCATCTGATGAAAATTTCATAACTCGATTCTCTTTTGGAGGTGTTCTTACTATGTGCACAAATTAATATTGACAGTTTCATTAAAAATCAGAATAATCTTTTTCAAAGCATACTGATCTTAGCAATCCAGGCTGTGAATATATTCTTTGAGAAGATGGTCAAAAAGCCACTTTCTTCCTTCTTTTCCCCACAAAATAATACATTCAGCTTGTCCATTATGAGTTTATTTTAATAATACATTAAGAAATATACTGGTGTGGGGAACAGAAGCACAGTTACTAGTATTATTTTATATCAAGATACAACTGGTGGATGTTTCAGATGGCCCTGTTACAAGTTCTATACATCAGTGTATCTTTATCTGGTTGGCCTGCTAGAACAATGCTATTTTGGGGGGGAAGGTGGAGGGAGGAAGAAATCTATTTTTCAAGTAACAGATGGATAAACAGATGGGTGGAAAAGTCCACTGAATAGTGTGTTGGCTGCCTGTCATTGCCTGTAGGACAGCCAATAAATATCATATGGATTAAACCTGTAAACTAACATGTCCCTATTTAATGAGTTCTTTCAGAGTGGTAAATGTTTTCTTGCCAATATCCATATAAATGAAATGCCACTTTGGAGAAGGTAGAGTTTTGCAAGGAGACCAAACACCTAAGCACAGTTTGTTCTAAGATTAATAATCAAAAGCAAACAGGGGAGGAACCCACGTGTGTGCAGTTTTACTGTCTGTGAGGTGGTCCTTTTGCACATCTGGAATAGATTCTTGCAAATAACTTTCAGTATGTTTACACTTAGGATAATGTTTTCATACTCCTTACATCTCTTCCTGTGAGAATTTTATACTTTTTTTTTCCTCCAGCTTGCATAAAGTGCTTAATTCAGTAGCCACTCATGGAGATACCACCCCAGACCAACAGCAGCAAACACATATTTCATCCTCTTTTGAGAGATTTTCTCTATTTTGGGCTAACATAAAATTAATGCAAAAAAAGCTGACATGACATAAAATTCCATATTTACTGGCACTTAGGCTATCCAGTGTCACATACATCTTGCTTTACACATAATGACAATTTGCCTATCTGCCAAAACCACCATGGCTGTGAGGAATGGAGGGCTCCTACTCACTTGAGAACATCCATCAGCACTTGGATCATTTTGTGTAAGTGTAGTTCCTTTACTTTTCTTCCAGCCTACTGTCTAATATTCACTGAGTAATTTCTTGGTCTTCTGAGACAGAGTTGACAATTTTTTCCTTATTCAACAAATCATCACTAATTTTATAAAGAGAGGTAAAACTCTTCCAGGCTCAGTTCCACAGGCTTCAAAAATGAGACAAAGAGAAAAATGCTGCATTGAAAAATCTGCCTTAAAAAGAGTTCAGTTCTCCAGAGCAATGCTCCAGTGCTCCACCACATGGGAGTCTTATTCCTGATTTTTTTGAGAAAATACAAAAGCACATATTCAGGTATAGTAATGACATGTGGATTTAAGCATTAACATAATTTTCCATAATTTTTCACAGGTAGTAGAAATCAATTTAATTTGCTGATTTTCAAAAAATTCCTTGAAAAAACTGTATTCCTGAAGAGAAAGTGCAGGACTTGTTGATGTCATAAAACATAAAATATTTAGTTGTGCCTACATGGAAAAAAGGATAGAAAAATAAAATGCAAAATATTTTAGTTATGAAAATATAATCTACAAACTCACCACCAATAGGTGGGGTGAATTTTACAAAAAATACACAAAAATGTATTATTTTTGTATACAAAAATTTCACACTGCTATCAGACATAAAACTCTGGGTGTACCCAATAGAATGTTGTGTGACATCAGGAAACTGATTATTATTGGACAAGGGAATAAAAAATTTTGTACGAAAATCCTGAATTGGTGAGAATAAAGATTTGGCCTGAGGTAGACATGATGAAGATTATCTTTGAAATTCAGAAATCCATTTTGCCATGTGAAAGTATCAGCATGAAGGCTTCTTTCCCTCTTTTTGCTCCATTGTACCCAGAAACAGCTAACTTCAGGTTTTTAAAAAGCAGCACAGACATTACTTGGATTCAGTTTTGCCTAGGGCTGGAGAGTTCCCAAGGAGCTGGTTCAATTTTCTTATGCACTCCAGCAGCCTTTTGAGTGACTGCACACCTCTAGATCTGATTGAAGGGGAGAATTAAAAGTAGAATATTCTCTTTTAGTGTAATGTAACAAGTAACCATGCATCTTGCTGTACACTTAGTCATCCCTCTATGTGTGAATAAGCCCTCCTGTGAAAGAGCTGCTCTACTCTGGGCATATTATTATGATTGACACAATCTGTCAGAAACCATAGTGAGGTTTTTGGCCTCTTTTCCTTAACTTACATGTAGCAGAAAATGAATTTTTTTAAGTAGTAGGAAAGTTAATAAAACCACTAGAAAGATAGCTGACATAAAGAAATACAGGCATATATTTTTACCTCTCAAGGCTGGAAAGTTTCCAATTTTGCCAAGTAAATCTTTATCCAACTCTTTCAAACACTGAAGCCTTACACCCTGAAATAACTAAATACTTCCATAGGAGCTTAGATTAAAATTAAATGAGGTTTACATGTGTTTCTGAATTAATTTTTTCTCCATAGCTGGTTAGTGTCTGGAATCTTAGAAACACCTATGTCCTGGTTACTTGAGGCAAGTCAAAGTCCTCAAAGTTTGACAGCATCCAAGACTTCAAAATACAATCATAGAGTATGAATTTATTCTACTGAATGAGAGCAACATGAAGCAATCAAGAGTTCTCAGCCTGCTGGATACACACAGATCTAAAGCTACTTCTCTCTTAGTATTTTTATATTCCAGCAGGGGTGGGTTATTCCATAGAGCATCAGCCAAAGCAAGGCATGAAGTAATTCTTCACAAAAAAAGTACAAACAGTGAAGATTATTGCCAGCCTTTTCAAGGTTTTCTCCTTCCATCCTCATTTTTGGTTGATTTTTTTCTCAACATCTATGTCACAAGCAAACTTTGTTTTCTCAGAGATCAAGAGAATCACAGCCAGGGGTTCCACACACATCACCACTGCCCATGTGGATCCTTTTTGTGCACATTTCTCAACACCAGACTAGAGCTGACTCATTCTGGAAGGAGTCTGGAGGACACTCAGCATGATTTGTGTGTCACACACACACCTCTCTGGGCCAGCTTCTGTGGACACACATCCAGGGAGGTTCCAAAGCAGCAATGTCATTCACAGCCTCATCACAGACATGCTCTTGCTGTCAAAACACCTGCTCATGTGTCTGACCCTGAAACATCAAAGCTGCATTGCTCCAGAGACAATCTTGACCAGAATCCAGGTTGCAAATCCTGGAATATTTGGTTTTTAAGGTCTGCTTTAAACACTAGATATGCTAGTTCTATCAGTTCCTTTGCAAAGCTGTGCAAGAGACTGTTATAATTTGAATGATCACAGCAAATACTTTTGCAAGTGTGTGTTATCATTTAGGATAATTAAAAAAAAAAAACAACAAAACAAAAAGACACAGAAGAATGAGGTTGTGTGTATGTTATTACTAATGTTGCAACATTAATGTTGGGTTTAGACCCTGAACCTTTGAGTCTTTTACTGCATAATATAAAAAGGCTGATTAGTATTCTTTGAAAAACCCTTTGCTAAAAAGGTTTGGCATTTAAAGTGAAAGTAACCCCCAACATTGCTGGTTTTATTTCCTCTTTTTTTTTCTCTCTCTCCTTATGTTAAAGCCATTGCAAATTCGTAGGATGAGAAGAACCTGCAGGAAAATAGTTTTTAACCTATGAGCAATGTAGGCTATGTAGGCTGATACAAATTCCATGTATCTTATTTAAAAGTCTTAGTGATTCACATTAGATTACTTTCTAAATTTGATTGTTGATAGAAAAAAAAGCTAAAATAACTCCAGAAAACAGCCTGCCATTCAAACACCTAAAAATGAAGATAAGAGGAAGTGTGGATTATCAGGGTATTTAATTCTTAGTTTTTACTAAACTTTTGCAAATAAAATTTTATAAAATACAGCTCTTCCTTTATTTCACTTCAGGTTATTTTTTTCTAATTAGAAATGCTGAAAAATCATGAATGGAATGCTTAATATATAGTGTTCCTGAACTCAATCAAATCAACTAATGAGGAAAACATCCCATCTAACTCTAAAACTTATCTTTGGTTTACAAGAGGTTCAACAGAAATTTTGAACTGTGGTTTCTTTAAAACTGAACCCCTAAACATTTACAGATGAAGTTTTCAATGTGTTAATAACAAAGCTGTTTAAACAAAGAATTGAAGCTAATATTACAAGTGCAGTGAAATGTGGTCTTCTCAAACAAGTTTTTTTCCAAGGCTCCAAGCTGTGATTCAGCAGCACCACAGACAAACATCTCTCTGCAGGTCCAAAAGATGTGGGGTGTTCCAGCAGGAGAGCATGGAACTTTACTCTGGCAGTTTGCTCCAGCCTGGAATATCTCTGCAGTATCACTCACATGGAAATGTAAGTTATGCACTACAGGAATTTAAAAAAAAACCTAGGGCCTCCTTGTGACTTCTGCTATAGACTACAAAATTAGCACCACATGAATGAAAATCACCTCACAAAGGTAAAAGAAATACATTTAAAGCATCACAGATTAAGAATCTGGAGTTCAGCAATGATGTTTGCCATCTCAGCTCTGTCATTTTACTTGCATTAGTTCCATTATTTTCTCCATCCTTGTTCATACATGACTCTTTCAAACAATGGCCACATCACACTACAGTAGAAACACAGACATTGACTCATATTGTTTTTAATTAAAAATTAACATAGGAAACATAACACAGACTTCTTGGCTTTCTGGGAAGGAAATGGGTATGGTGGTTAACACTATTGTCAAAAAATCCCCCAGCAGAACAGAGCTGAGAAAAAAGTAGGTGACTCTACCAACACTTTCCATTTCCAGAAACTCATGTATCAAGCATAAATACCAGAGGCCAACACAACCTAGTGACCTAAAATGAGAAACTGTGTTCTTTTATTTCATTCCCCTGTAGTACAGAATAATTCTTTATGTGATAGTTGCCATTTCTTCATCAAGTGTGATTAGGAAAACCACCTATGCATCTTCTTTGGAAAAACCTGGGCAGTGACATAAAGTTTTCCATAAAATTCACCCTTACATCTATTTATTCTATTTTTTTCCCTTCAAACCACCCCTGACTTTCTTCCATCTTTCCATTTCCACATTCCAATTATTTATATTCAAACACCACAATTCTTTGCAATGGAAATTTGTGAGCCAATCTCTCAGCTGTCACATGGGTACAGATGCAAGACAATATTGCAATAAATGGATTAATGGAATAAATAACAATCCATTACTGTTGTTCACATTTAAGGGCTTACAAACTACTAACATAGGAACTTTCCTTCATTAGCCTGGCTCCTTCCTCTTGAAGCAAGAGGCCTGATTTTCTCAAATACCCTAAGGATGACCATGTTAATTAATGACAAAAGGTTTTCTTTATGTATACACACCTAAATGCACATCTTCATACACATAAAATTAGTTTGGTTAGAACAGCACAAACACATAAACCTCGTGCTCAGGTAAACAAAATTGTAGAATTCATCCAGAATCCTCCTCTCCTGTGAGACCTTTGATGCCAACAAATTCACAGGCTTCAGAACATATTTGCCATTGCAGCACTTTTTATATTGCCACAGCTATCTCTGTAAAACAAAAATTTGATATAAAATTCTTGCAGAGCTTCTCTAAAATTTAAAGACAAATTAAATAGAGATGGAGGAATGGCCAAAACCTCCTCCACTTATTTTTCCTATATCTTCACTTTGGGGTAAGAAAGAAGAGCAGAATTTTCTTTGTTCTCCTTAAACCTGAAAAACCCCTATGCTTGTTTTCAGATACATAAGCAACTCTATTTCCTTCAGCATTCTGACTGAAAGTATTTTGCATTTTCCAATGGCCATCATTATGAAGAGGTGCAATATTCTCATTAGCAGTAAGGCAGTTTCAAAAAGCTCTTCATAATTTCAGTAACATGAAGAGAAGAGAGAAATAGGATTTATGTAGGGAAAAGGGAGAATTTGAGAAGAAATTCCCTGGCTCATGGGAAGCAGCAACTAAATGGTACAACCAGGTGAAAGTTGCCCTGTGTAAGACAAAGTGTTTATCCCCTCAGTTGACATCTAAAGACTTCAGCATCAATAAAGACCTTAAGAGTGGTAATTAGCATAATTTCAAACAAGTTGCTTGAGTTTGCACTTCATTGCTTAAGTGATATTTTACACAACAGAAGGTATTTCATACACACATAAACCAGAATTTTATTAGAAATGTGGTGAATGCTTTATTTTATAGACAAAGTAACAGGCTAATAAAGATGGAGTTAGAGCCATGATATAATTTTGAAACTATGCTGGTGCCAGGACAGTTTTGCAGTAGAAACTATATTGTAACTATATTATTAATAACAGCTTTGTTGTCAGTTAGTTCTCTATATGCATGCCATTTGTAAACAGATATATAAATGCAGAAGTCTATCCATATTATGATCACTACATATTCATGCTTTTTACCCGTTTTCCTCATCCAAATTAAAGATTTAAAATCTTAAAAGGTTAAGGAGATAAAGTGCAGCAGAAGTTTCCTCATCTCCCTAACAAACACTGGAAGGTGAGGGAATTTCAAAATTCTCTATTTGCTATTTCAGATAACTTCAGCCCTGTGGAATAATCAGGACCACTTTTAGCAACTTTTTAGCCTTTCTTCAGATTTTTTCCTCAAGATGACAACTTTCCTCAATCTTCCCTGTGAGAAGAGGAAGACACCCATTACAGTGTACTGGAAATATCTACAGCAGATGGATTGTTAGTAATGGGAAGACCAGAATTTGTTTATACAGGCAGAGGTACCACAACTCTGTTTTTAAATACAAATTTAATTCATTTACAAAAGAATACCCGAAAGTTTAAAGAAAGCAGACTGCCTAAACAGGTGATAACACTGTTTGTTTTAAGACCTTGAAAAGTTTAAATAAAGAAAGATATAATTACTGAAACTCTGCCAAGATTATAAAAGAAAACAATAATAAATTTATGCAAGAACATATTAAGCCCACACATGAACTATTCTTCAAGGAAAAGAATCTTTCCCAGAACAGCCACTTAGGTTAAATGGGAGGAAATTATGAAACTGAATCACAAAGCTGTAGGCCTCATGTTCATATTAAAAAGAAAAATAATAGGAACCAATCACCCACTCTTTGCCTTCTGTGATTGCTACTGCTTATTTATTTTTTTAAAAAACTAAACAGGCAAAATTAAATTTTTCTACTAATGAGTATGTGTCAGCTCCTGTGAAACAACAGTGAGGACTTCTCCACAACAGCTCACCACAGTTATTTTTAATTTATTCCATAGGCTTAAACATCCTGAATGACCACTTGGATAAAAGCATAAAATAAATACACTTGAGTAAAAGTGAAAACACTTATTCTGAAAATGCTTTTTAACAGTTTAGGCTTTTGTGCATCTTTAATTCTCAGCTAAGTGAAGCTTGTTAAAAAGCATTTTTCCTTTTCCAATTTACTCTTCACAGAATGCATGGTTGTGATTGAATGAATCAGTGTAGCTACATTAAAGCTACCCACAGTGTTGGGTTGTACTTGAGTAGGAGCAGCCTGTCTGTTAACACCACTGAATATAATAATAATAATAATAATAATAATAATAATAATAATAATAAGAAGAAGAAGAAGAAGAAGAAGAAGAAGAAGAAGAAGAAGAAGAAGAAGAAGAAGAAGAAGAAAGAAGAAGAAGAAGAAGAAGAAGAAGAAGAAGAAGAAGAAGAAGAAGAAGAAGAAGAAGAAGAAGAAGAAAGAAGAAGAAGAAGAAGAAGAAGAAGAAGAAAGAAGAAGAAAGAAGAAAGAAGAAGAAGAAGAAGAAGAAGAAGAAGAAGAAGAAGAAGAAGAAGAAGAAGAAGAAGAAGAAGAAGAAGAAGAAGAAAGAAGAAGAAGAAGAAGAAGAAGAAGAAGAAGAAGAAGAAGAAGAAGAAGAAAGAAGAAGAAGAAGAAGAAGAAGAGGAAGAAGAAGAGGAAGAAGAAGAAGAAGAGGAAGAAGAGGAAGAAGAAAGAAGAAGAAGAGGAAGAAGAGGAAGAAGAAGAAGAAGAAGAAAGAAGAAGAAGAAGAAGAAGAAGAAGAAGAAGAAGAAGAAGAAGAAGAGGAAGAAGAGGAAGAAGAAAGAAGAAGAAGAAGAAGAAAGAAGAAGAAGAAGAAGAAGAAGAAGAAGAAGAAGAAGAAGAAGAAGAAGAAGAAGAAGAAGAAGAAGAAGAAGAAGAAGAAGAATCATCATCATCATCATCTTAGGGATATCAGTATTTAACCTAATTTATTAATTTGTGCAGAGATAGAGATGAGTACTTTTTCACAAATCTCTTTCCAAGTCTTGTGTTCACCCCAATGAAGATTTTTAATCGATTCCCTGCAGAAAAGCCAAATAAGGAACAACCATGAGCAAAACATCCACCAGAGTTCAACTTGCATTTTGCAAGCAGGACTGGTTCCTTCTGGTAGAATGCTGCTTTGTTCTCACAAAGTCAGGCCAGCAAAGGTCATGATGGACAAGGAGAAGGAGAGGACACCTGGGTGAGCAGAAGAGCCACAGGCAGCCTGCAATGCAGAAAAGAGACCATGAAAATAAAACATGGCAAAATGCATTGAGTAATTTGTTAAACTATGAAATAATATACTTATTTCTGCATGCAGACACACATTTCAGCAACTGTTGGTGGAGCATCACACAGAATCTCCTATGGGCATTTAATTAGATTCTGAATATTTTTTTCCTACACATCCTGATGATGTGGAACATTTCCAAAATATTAGGATTATTATTAAGTATACACATGAATATTTGGATATTTTTGCAAATAGGATTTTCATCTTATGTTTTCTGCATAATGGGCCTTGCCATGGGCCCTCTGGTTTAACAGCTTCTGGCAGAGAGATATATCCTTCATTTATTATTGTAGTTGTAACAATAAAAAACAGCAAAGCTGAGGGCTTTCATCCATCCATAACTCTGTGTGTATTTCTTCAGGCCAGTGGTTAATTTTTTTACTGAGACTTTGATATGCCTTAAGGATCTGTACTTTGTCCCTTAGAAACAGCTTTTTAATTAACTTATTTATTTATTGATGAGTGTAGGTGAGAGGAAAGAAGCAAGGGTAATAAGCAAAGCACACACTCCCAGCCTATTAACCTCTGCTATTCTAAAATGCTGTAAAACCCCTTTAACTTTCATCTTTTCTCTCTCCAGACAGAACAAACAAGGTTTTACATTCAGTAGGGAGGAGAACTAACACCTTTGCCAGCTAACACCAGCATAAAATGACCCCTAGATCAATAGGGTTTTGTATTTACAGACATCTGTCACAGATGACCAATCCTCCAGTAGACTAAACTCAGAATAGATGAAAATTGGTTGTTGAGATGCTGCTGGAGATGGGCTACATTGCCATTTCACATGGAAGACTCCAGGGTTCTAACAGTCTTTCTTGGACCAAAGCCCAAACTATTGTATGTGCCAAAACTGTACTCATCAACCTCTTTCTGATTTATTTTAACGTGGAGTTCTCCTCTGCAGCTCATCACATAACACTCTAAATCATTCCAAATAGAAGGACAGTTGCTATATAATTGCTATGAAAAGATAATTGCAGACATTGCAAAGAAAAAGCTTGAAGATAAAACATGAATTGGCATTTAATGACAGTTTGACATACTACTGACATGCTATTAAGTAGAATATCACTGATAGAAACCCAAGCTGCTACAGTCAGGTTAGCCTGTTGAGGAAAAAAAAAGATTGTGTGAGAGACATGGTTTCTTTGCCCCAACTGCAAAGGCTCTGCCAAGCTAATAAATTTTTGTTGAACGAGGATTAATAGCTCTGCTTTAACTAAACTGCTTTCATTTCCAGGAGTAACACTCATCTGCAGAGTTTTTACTAAATGAGTTATTAAAACAAATTCACATCAAGTAATTACAGATTGTGTGTGTTTAAGATCATTATTTTAAGTGAAATCACAGCTTTTCTTGTCATATTCAGACATCTCTTCAGGCCTGCCTAAACTTTACCTCTGCATTTTGCTGCAATAAGGAAATTTTTATGCCACTGGCCCTTTCTGCCACAGAAAGCTGTCAGGGCATGCAGTGGGCTACAACTCCATTCTCCTTGGATTTTGGAAAGGAAGTGGTGGCTGCAGTGAATGCAAATAGAGCTAATAATAATTATTAAAGCCTGCATACTCACACATTCTAATATTTTTCAACTTTTCCCCCAACAACACTTGAAAGCCTCAGAACATTTCAAGCTGCTGGAATTAACACAGGGACAGATCCCATATAATCACTAACTGCCCACCAGTGCAGCATAATTTGGGGGAAAAAATGGCAGCATGACTCAGGCAATTTGAATTATATCTCAGCTTTAATCACTGGAAGAGATATTCCCAAAGAACTATCTTTCAAATTAAACACTTCTCTCCATTGCAGAAGATATACCCCTCCAATTTAACCTGCCCAAGAGGAGGCATGTGCATTACTCTTTTTGAGAATGATGAAATGATTCTCCTTATCCAGTAATAACCCTCAATCTTTATCATTACCCAAGGCAACTTTAAATTGCACAATCACCAATTACACCACGTACTGCTAGTGGTATCCTCCAGCTCTCAATATCACTGAACAATCCTTGCAGGCTGCAGTTGACAGCCCAGACCAAGCCACATCCAAACATTTTCCTGCTTTGTCATGCAGGATGGCTTTAGGGACAGCATGAGAAGCCAGTAAACCATGGACCCCAAACCTCCAGCTCCCCAAAGCACTGTCAGTCTCATTCTGGCAAAGTGCCTCCCATTGCTCAGGAATCTCCTCTGGAAAAACATGGACCTGGCATTCAAGAGTAAGGAGATTGCTCTTGGGGAAAACTGTGATTACAAAGCTGTATTTATAAATATTTTAATGCAATAGTTTAAATCCAACAATCTGTAACCTTACTAGGACATAAAGTGTAAAATACTTCTGGGGATGCATTTGTAAAGGTTCATGTTTCAGAGAGGCTTTTGTGCTTCAGAGAGCAAAAAATTATGTGTTGAAGATGATCTGATTAGCTGATAAATCACACATAAGCAGGACATAGCAACAAGCCTTTTTTCTTCCAATTCAAATCTTTGCATACACCTTCTGGAGTGCAAAACAGAGGGCAGGGGAGGATGGAAAGAACAGAAGTTTTTAAAAACCAGAAGCAAGGGGTTAAAAATGGCATGGCTATCCTGAGGGGAATGGGAGGGATGGAGGGTGGAAAGGAATAAAATAAAACTTAAAGGAGGGAAACAGAAAGGGGGAAAATAGAAAGGGGAAAACCAGAAAGATTATACTTTACTATCATACACAGCTATGGGAAAGATAAGGGACTTCAATTTGCATGGTTTTCTCTGCTGCCATGAAGGTTGGAATTATGGGCTAAAACAGCTTTAACGTTTCAGGAAATTTGATATCCTCATGCCCTTGGGAAAACTTGGACCATCATTAATAACAAAGGTAATGAGTGTTGTCAGCACTGAATCTGATGCAGTGACTTGAACAGAGACACATCTCATATTGTCATGTGCAAGAATAAGCAGAATTACAAGTGAGGATTTTGCTTAGAGAAAAGAAAACCTAAGTTAAGCACAGTTACTATTCAGCCTTGGTATTAAATTAAGAGGAACAAACTGTGAATGCCTGCTGAGGAATGCCAGATATTCTGTAGGCTATAGAAAGTGCCTGGGAGTAATGCCAGTTCAGGTGGCACCCCGTGTAAGAGAGAACATGAATGATAGTCAGGAGTTCTATTTAGCAGACAAAATTGGTTCTGTACCCCTAATACAAATAATTAATTACTTCAAAGGAGAAACTATGGCAGAAATTCTTAGATCTTTATTTCCTCATCAAAGTTAAAAGCAAAAAACCCCAAAACAAAACCCAAAAAAAGTGTAATGTTTTCTTTGTTCAAGACTATATTCCAAAAAGAAGAATGAATTGCCTATTCTCTGAAAAACTAACTACTTTTTAAGATTTTTTTTTCTGTACAAAGAATGCTCAAATGAAACAGAATCCTGAAAATAGCTAAAAATTGACTAGGTCAAGTAAAATATTTGCCAACTATAACTATGGGAATGTATAAACTGTGAAAGAGTATTTCAAATATGCAGCTGAATTACTGAACTATTGGGAAATGTGATATTTATGGAGGGCTGTGCTCCCTTTGGTGTACAACTGCATCTAATGGTCACTGCAATTAGATTCATTAATTATTTTTGTCTCAGAGACAAATGTTGACTGCTGCTGCTGTTTCACTTAATTTTAAAAGAACAATAGCCAGCTTGCCTGGAGGAACAAAAGTTCAAACAGCAACCAGAAAATACCCCCCTACACTCAGCTTGTGATATGTTCTTTTCCAAATAACTCGAGATCTATTAATAAAGAGTTAAGGCAGTGCTCTAAAAAGTGAGATACTGGAATACTTTCAGGGGAGGCTGAGATTTTAATCTCCATGTCAGTCATCACACTGTTGGCTACAGCAGTGCTCCTGCCCAGGTGTGCAGGCTGCAGCTCAGTGCTGCTGTGTTTATTTAAGACACACTCATGAAAAACTGGCAGGGTCCTGGTGTAAAGGCCAGTGTGACAAATCCTTTAACTACCTTTGTTTTAGACTACTGTTAAGTGCAGTACAAACACATGGCAGGGCATTTGCCAAGCTCATGTAGTTAATCACTATTTTATAATTTCACATCAGGATGTGTGCTGTTTAGGTATGGAGCCCATGTTTTTTACAACAGGGGAAACATATCTGTAATAGGTGCAGCAACACTAGAGATTAAATACCCTTTCCTCTCAAATTATTTTTCTGTCATGCACCTGCCCTCCCAAAAAGAGGTAGTTAAAATAAATATACAAGCTCAATTCCAATGATTTTTTTTAATTATTATTTTCCTAACTTTAGTTTTCTGCAACCCACTGTCACCATTCTGGAATGCAATATACTATGTACCAGTGAACCTGCCTCCACACCAAGAACTGTTTTAATTCAGCATTATCATATTTAGTCACTACCATCATACAAGTGCTGGCAGTCAGCCTGTACTGCCCCATTCCCAAAGCTGACCCTGTGTTGCAGAGTTTCAAGTCCTTTCTGCTTCCAAAGAAGCCCAGCATCAGCCTACTGAACTTAACCTCTGCTCTGCCAGCTCTGATTGCTTACCAAGATTTCAGTTTTCATTTCTGAACTATGAAAAATGGGACACTTTAGAAATCAGGCATACAAATTGTGGAGCACTGGAACAGGCTGCCCAAAGAAGTGGTTGAGCCACTGTCCCTGGAGGCATTTAGAGACATGTCCTCTCTGCTGTGGCACTGGGGGACATGGTTTAGTGATGGACTGGGCAGTGCTGGGTCAACAGCTGGACTTGATGTCCTGAAAAGTCTTTTCCAACCTTAACAATTCTATCATTCCATAACAAAGCTGGGCCCACGAGTGAAAGCTGCAGGATTAGGCTTGCAGGCTGTGCATGTATTAACAGGCATGCATCTGTCATTGCTCTTGAGAATGTAACTTTTGCACTGTATTACAAAACAGCTTTTATGATATCTCCATTTTCAGATACTTATCAGCCAAGACTGCTAATACTTATTGCAGTACTTAGCAAAGTCTACAAGATATGCTCTTCCACGTGAAACTGATTAAAAAAAAAAAAAAAATATATATATATATATATATATATATATAATTTATAAGAAAGATGTGGAGGGATGAGCTTAAAATACTGTTCAAATTCAAAAAGCAGCTTTTCTAGCCTGAATTGTTGATGACTAAGTGATTACTAAGCTTCCACACATTTTAGTGTACAAGCTATCACGACGCTTCGAGGTTTTTTTTTACAGTTACTAACTTGTGGTATAACCTTGTTAATGCTATGTTGCTATGTTAATATTATTAGTAAAATTACAGTTAATACAAAGTTCTAATAGCATCATAAGTCTAGCAGAAATCTATTCTGAGCTCTAGTATACCTTCAGTACAAATATAAACCACAGACAGACTACATTTTCTTTGCCAGAATCCACATCCACAGACTGGAACTGAAAAGATGACAATGAAGTACATAAAACCTAAGTTTTTATTTAGGTATTCCAGCATGTATAAATTTTAAGATATGATTTATATAGTGTCATTATTTTCATTCCAGTTTCTGTTATATTCACTAATGTTTCACTGTTTAGGCATTTTTTTGGTATGAATGGTCAAAAACATGAAGTGTATCTGCCACTTTTATGTCAGCAAAAATTGTATGGGCACTAAGAATAGACAGAACTGCTATACATATATATTTTATTTTAATAATAATCCAATTATAACTTTTGAGAAACTGCACAAGTTTGGTTTTTTCTGTGTTTTGAATTAGGCATCTTCTCTGAAGTATTTTCAGGTAAGAACATGACTTTTGTTCTTTTAAAATTCCAGTAAATGTACTGGCATGTACCTACCTAGCTGCAAAACAAGTTATCCCCATGCTTTTATCTTGCATTTTCATGTTGACAATAAAGATGCTCTTCCTATGATCATCTGCAAGTGCTCTCAAAAGATACCAGAGCAGAGGAACTCCCAGGACAGACAGAGGGAGCTGTATCTCCAGTTTTCTTCTTTAAAAAAGACATCTATAAACAAGCTGTCAAGTTTAAACTTGCAACCATAAAAATGAATTAAGAAAACCCTCCAGCTTGTTTTTCACCATTACAACCAATCAAATTAAACTTGTAAAAGCAACAGGAAGAACACGATTTGCCTAAAGATCAAGGTACAATGAAGAAATTTTAGTTTTTATAAATATAGCTATGTCAGTAAGAAATTTAGACAACTGATGTCTTGCTCTGTTTTTTTAGCTTTGATTTCCCATGAACAAATATTTGCCCCTTTTCCTGATTCAGTGATGTAATAGCAATACTGAAAAACATGGCATTACATCAGTGAAATATGTCAAGTAGAGAAGTATTATATAGCATTCATTTTAATAAACTTCTAAGGACAGGGTTTACAGTTCACTGAAAAAAGAAAAGCCCTTCCCTCTCATTCACCTGAAATAAGCTTAAAGAGGACCCAGAAAGGTAAATACAATTCTAGCTGCAAAGGAGAAAGAGGGAAAAATATACAGATTATATTTAGATGCATATATTCCTTCCCACAGTTACCTCTCATTATGTACAGACACTGAGCTCTCTCACAGCTACTGTTTAACCCCAAACTGGCAAAATTAAGCAATGAATAGAAAAAGTAATAGAACAATAGAATACTGCAATTATGAAATTTTGTTAAAATTGCATACCAACCTCATAAAGAATTTTTAAAAAAAACTTTTCAATTTTACTGCTGATTTCTTTTAAATTAAATGTATTTTTCTATTCTATCTTCTACAGGGTCTGGGTGAAGGGGAAGGGAAAAAGCTGTTCTACATTCATTTAAATTATTTACAAGATTCACTTGTAGCAATGAAGTCTTAATTAATCCACAAAATCCTGCTTTAATTGCAGTATAATTCCAGTGTAAAAGGGCCTCTGCATTTGATTATATTTCTGGAAGACTTATAAATTTCATTTCATATTATTTTAACTTACAGATAAGTTTTAAGTTTTAAGCAAGTGGTTTATGAAAAAGTAAATGTATGGATATAAAGACTGACTCCCATACTCCACTAAATGCTCTTCAAAATCCTGCTGTAAATGGTACTAAACCTGCTGAAGGGCTCTTTCTTGAGAAAAGCACAAGAAAACCAGGTCTGAGCCCTTTCTTACTGTTGCTAGAGGTAAATATGTTAAGTAAGATGGACATTAAAAAACTGACTTATGGGTTCATTACTTCTGTTTATTCAAATTAATCTCATTTTTCACCAGTACTTTTGCACAGTGATACCAAAAACAGTGATTCACAACTGATTATTTAAAACAACTAAGTTATTTTAAAATTTAAATTAATCAAATCACCAACAATCTGTGTCTAAGACTTCTTATTGCTATACTCCCACCCCTGCACATCACCTTCCCTGAGGGCATAGCTCTTCTCACTGTGCTGTTACACTGTCTAGGAGCATAAACTCTCCAATTATTGCCATGTTTTCCCCAGTACAAAAAGTAATCTTAGAGCAATTACATGAATCATTAATAATCATATAAATGCTGCTCTAGAAAGCAGAATGCAAAACATCTGATGCCACACTTGCTCCTGGAAGAGGCACTTGCTGTCAGTGCTCATTGAAGTCAAATTTTGCCCCTTCACACTCCATCAGGAATTCTTTCCTTCCAACTTCCACCTATGGAACACCTCCACACATCTTTACAGAAACTCATGTTTCACACTGGGATTTTTTTCAAGTCAAGTGGTGATCTTGGCAGATATGACTGTAAAAGATTACTGATACAATGCTCAACTGAAAGTTAAAAAAACCCCAAACAACCAAAATTGGAGATACTAATTCCTTCTATGACTTGCATTATGAAACAATGAAGCTGATTCTTTTTCTTTAGGAAGAAATAGTGAAGTAATAATTGTCAGCAGGCCCTGTAAATGCAGACAATTGTGTTTATACTGTTAAATTATGTTTTAACATAAATAACATAAATTATGTTTTAAAGTGTACTAATTCTTTATTATAAATATCTTAGTCACAGGATAAGTGTGTCTACTTTTCAAATAATTATTCCATGCAAATTTCTTTAGCAGGCAGGTACTTCTGATGGCATACCAACTTTTACAATAACTTGGATTAATTAATTAAATCTTCTTGTCTAGTAAATTCAATAGAAAGCACGTTTGCAATGCATACAAATAGTCTTGTCCTATAACTGCACATCTGTGTAAAAATGCCCTATTTTTTCATGAACTGAAATTAAGTGAAACAGTTAAAGATACAAGAAGACTTAAACCAAATATAATCAGAGTTTTTTTCTGGGAAACCAGAGAGGTTTTTTTTTTCAGGCAAGCAGAGGTTAAAATTTTAGGACTCTCCATATGTCATGTTTAGAGCTGAAAATGAGGAGATGCTGAGAAGAGGGAAACAGACACTCTAAAGGGAAAAACTCAACAAATTTTATATTGTCATGGCTGTGCAACTCCAACCTAAAGGCAAATAAAAGCCTCTTTTCCCAAATGAGGGAAGGTATTTACACAACCTTGTATACAGTAATTCAATTACCCTAAAAAACTATGCCTTTGAATTTGGGTATGAAAAGTGTGGATTTTAAACATTGTTTTAAGGATTCTTAATGCTTTCATATAATTTCTGCAAATTCTGCAAATGCAAATTCTGCAAATAGAAATTCTGCTGTAACTGGATGGTCCTTCCCTGAAGTGTGTCCTGAACAACACACAGCATGGCACTACAACTCTTCTAAGCCTATGCTGGAGGCACAGTTTTTCAAATCTACAATTGAAATATATTTCAGTATGAAATCTTAGCTAAAAATAACCTTAGCCATTTATATTTAATGTTTGCATGAAAAAAAAAAAAAAGTCTATTCAGGGTGTAGTCTGTTGTCTCAAAGATGACAAGAGTAAGTAATATTATTTGAAGTGGAATGTTTTATTTAAGCAGCATGTATAATGGAGCTAGTGGAAAAATATTGAAATTTCAGAAAAGAATGAAATGCCCATCATCATTTAACTGTTATTTCAGATTAGTGATAGATGTTATCATCTATACCAAAGAATACATTATATGACTTACCTTTACCAAGGAATTAAAAAATATCCAGTATTGCAGATATGTTATATATTACTGTACACCATATTGTATATTAGACAGTGAACCTAAATATCAACCTGTGTCAATATGACCCAAAAACTACCCTGAAGTAGTCATTTACATCAACACAAAGAGGATGCTTGATGAAAATCAAGTTCAGAATGATCCAGTCAGTTGTTCAGAAACCAGTGTAGTAGTCATTTCACTGAGTCAGAAACTGCATTTTTTATTCTCCCAACCAAGTTTCAGACATCACAAATGACATCCTGGTACCAATTTGATTATCTAAATTAAGACTTTTTCCTGAAGAGATGAGTCACAGGTCAAAGAAGTTGAAACTTATACTATTTTCCATTCATTTGTAGCACATAAAACTAGAAAACCAGTGGTCTTTTAAGATAAAATATAAACCCCAAACTAAATTTAATTCATAGTAACTAAAAAAGACATTCTATTCTAAATGTTCTACAACCTAGTATATACAGCACCTGAACAGAAAGCTAAGTGTTAAGAGTGGGCCTTTCCTAAAATAATAGAATACCTACCTCTTAATAAACAATCACCAGTAAAGGAGAATACTAATACTAATACTAAGACCCACAATACTGCTTTTTTAATGGGTTAATAATAATTCCATCCACACCTAAAATTGTAGTGGATCTCTGCACAGAAGTTACAGCTCCCTTTTTAAGAACCCTTTTTTCCCCCAAGATACATTTATTATTTACAATTATTAATTATTAAACAACCAGGTTATCACTCAGATGTAAATATTTTTTTTAAAAAAGGTAACACTCCATTTAAAAATTCCTGGATAGATGTCACTTTATTTAAGAATTAGCTCTTGTCCCATAGCCATTCATGCAACAAGTTAGAGACATACATATCAAGAATTCTTAGGTTAGTTTAAACTTACTCTAGACTAAACCAGACATCAAGCATTAGGTGTGTGAAATCCACCCCCATAAAAATATGTCTCAACTAGCTACTGAACTTAGACTGTTAATGTCAAAATTTTGAAATTAATCTAAAGGGAATACTACAAATACATCAAACCTGCAATTTTTATAAACTTGGTATTTGATGCTCTTTTAAAAAAAGATGTCTTTTTTGTATAATTAATGACACCCACTTACAAGCATTTATTTTACATTTTCATGCTCTATACCACTTCCTAATCAAAAAAGAAGCACAAAGGTAAGAAATAAATGTTTTCTGAAAGACTTCATTTTATTTTTCCAGTCTGATACTACCTGTCCAGTCAGCATTCTGGAAAACAGAATTTAAGGAAATTATAAAATCATGTAATCATATATTTTGGTTTAGAGTTTAACAGCAGCTCTTAGCTTGGCCGACCTTCCTCTTGGGTTTGTTTGAATATCCTTGGCCTGGGGTGTGAGAACCTTTTTCTGTATAAAACTCCACTTTGAGTTGGATTTTCCACAGGGAGATTTTTGTGTGTCTTCTTTGGAGGAATTTTTCAGAGCCTGTCTTATCTTCTGCTTTGAGCCAAGGTTGTACTTTTCTGTCATGTCAATGCCATGAAGGAAACGTTTGATGATACGATCCTCCAGGGAATGAAAGGACAGGGCTACCAGGCGACCCCCAGGTTTCAGAAACTTCTCAGCTGTCTTCAGTCCTATGAAGAGTTCATGGAGCTCATCATTCACAAATATTCTCAGGCCTTGGAAAGTTTTAGTGGCAACATGTGCAGGTCTCTGAAGCAAATCCTTTCGTGCATAGAGAGCTGATGCTGGAAAAGCACCTGCCATACATTTAAAAGATGCATGTTAATAACTTAATATTTCTACATCTTGACATCCACTCATGCAAGATTAAAGGGAAACATACTCAAAACTGAACCTTGAGTAGTGAGCTTCCTTCTTTATAATATACCTTTAATTTATGTTTTTAATTCACATCTCTGAATGTAAACTATATTAAACTACGATGGGTTGTGGTTAAGTGTTGGGTTTTTTCCCTAGAATCTTTTATAGACATTCCTTCTCCAAAAGCATCACAGATTTGAAATAAAAAATAATGTCTGAAATCAAGATAAAGGAAGAAAAGATAGGAGAGAGAAGTCTCACCTCACAGCTCAGTGTAATCAATGTCAGTTTGGTATCTGTGGTTATGTTATCCTTTTAAGAAAAGAATCCATGTACAATGGACACAATTTTACCTGCTGCCTTTCAGATAACTGCATTTCTGCACAGGCAGAGAGAACTGAAGACAATGTCTACCTGGTAATAACTATCTTTCAATGAATTACTTGAAGCTTTAAAAGAGCTATCCTTGTTTGGGAATAGCAATTGTTGAACACTGCACCTGTATTTCTTCAAATGTTCACAAAAATACCTCGAGAAATTTAGAAAATGCAGCTGATACTGTTGTGCTTTCACATGTCTACACAGCAGAATATGTCAAGGTGTGTCAAACCTAAAAACCACCAGATAAAATATTTTTTATTAGATGCACACATTCATATGTCTGAATCCTTCAAGACAGAATTTGGCAACAGGATTGACTCCTCCCAACAAACAAGGGCATGAGAATTTGTGGCTTGAAGCTGTCTCACAAAACAGAGTAAACAGGTGTAGCCTGCAGGAGCTAGGTTTCTCCATCATTTACAAACTCTAGAAAAAGTTAATCTAGCTAGTTAACATAATTTCTTGAGAATATAACCTTCTATATTTACTATGAATCACAAAAAGAATGTAGACTCTCATTGTGGAAGCCACAAAGTTCCTTTTGATGAGAGACCTCAATTAAAAGGAGAACAAAAAAATCACAGAACATAAGGTACCCCAAGAAATTGACCCCAGTTGTACTAACTGGCCTGGTATCTGTTTCCATATGTCCTTACATAGCTATAAATAGATGTTTTGAAAATGGAACCCTTAGAACAGTGCCAGTTGTGTGTGATGAGAAGTGTCTCTTAATGCATAACATAAAGGAATGCTGTCCTAGGCAAAACAAATACAACTTCCTTTAAAGGTCCAGTAACAAATACAAACACTAGCAGAATGTTCAGAACTACTGAATGAATTTGATTAGATAAATAGATAAATAAAAGAAAAATTACACTGAGGCTATTAGCACAACTAGAACACAGTCTGGTCTTTGGAAAGTTCTTCCATTATCCTGCCATGCCTGTTGAGTGCAGTTTCTTCCTACAATAACCTTCTATGACAATTAACTGTGACATTAATTTATTACTATGAATAATTTATCACACACTGAAGAAAAATTAATTAAAGCCCAGATATATTCTGTAAGTAAAATACAACCTCACATGCCTCAGTTGAACATGCACAAAGAGCATTGCAGGTCCTATAATAAAGTACAGAATACTAATATTCAGGACATTGGTAAAGAATGCAGCCACTTTGCAGTTTTATGCAACCAAAACCTCCCAGACTAAAAACAAGATCAAAGACTTACTGGTCTATTGTCAAAGACTGGGATTAACTAACAAATGTAATCTCTGGTAGTTTTTTCTGTCACACTGGCCTTCAGCTTTTTAGTAGAGACTACAGATTCTGATCTATGTTCCATGGGTGAAAAATTCTCCTATCACTCTTACTCCTCTAGTTTAGTTAAATAAAAATCTGTCTGTGCTTTCTGCTCAGGCACATCACTTCTCACCCAGTCCCCTCCAGTAACCAAGACACTTAAAGCAAATCCTTCCTGGTAACTGGCTGTTCAATGCACAAAAACATTAAAAAAATTTTAAAATAAATCTGTATGGGAAGCTTGTAAAATGAATTTCATTCATAAAAACATCACACTTCTGGCTAGATTAATGGTTTGAAATCCCAGTGAGAGAAATAACCATTTTTAGTTTTAGGATGATGATACTTACACTGTGAAACAATCTAACAGGTTCACATGTTGAAATGTATTGAAATTTCAAAAGCTTGTGAATGGAATTAGCAATGTGCTGTGCCTGTCAATATGAACTATTAAAATCCCCAGAGTGTAAGAGAGTGGGAGAGTTTAAAAATTAATTCAGATTGTGCACCTGTTTGCAGGAATTCGTCTGTTGAATTAGCATTGCATTTAATAAGTTTCTGTGACGCCACCAATGTCCTTTTGTCTAGGCTCCCTCAGTACAGTGTTAATTCTCACCCATCTGAAATTCAGGCACTATTACAAATTCCAAACTGATAATTAAAGTCTATAAAAGTGAACCAGTCTGAGTGAAATTGACTGTACTGATTCAAGTTCTTTTTAAACTTTTAAAATTTCTTTAACATGTCATCATCAACTCATTTCAAGTTAAGGTCAAATGATTAGATGATCTCAAAATTGTCTTTTAATAGATTATGTATCTAAATAATGCTCAAAATAAATATATTTTTTTTAAAAAATTATAGATATAAAGGTATATCATTCCCTGAAAAGCAATCAAAATAGACCATTAGTTGTACAGGAAAAGTATATGAAAAAAACATTCTAAAAATTTCACCATTTTTAATGAGTTTTCCTGCACATGCAGTTAGACCTATTGTTTCCAAACAACTCAGTGAGTTACAACAAAACACATCAGGAAATGCTTCTTAATCAACTTTCACACATCTGTTCACAACCCTTCAGTTGAGAACTACTGATTTTTAGTATTTGCAGAGCATTCAAGGATGCAAATAGCTCTGTGAAAATTATAAACAGTGAGAAGAGTTTGACTGTGCTTTGGGAACAGCATCTCTTCTCAAGACTGAACCAAAACCTCCTCCTACTGCAGATTCCAGAGCTCACAGAGATCTTATTTAAACAGATCAGAAGCCTTTAGGATAATATTTATAAACACAAAGACAAATTTTCTAGTGCTGTTTTGTTTCCTTGAGGTTTTTTTCAAATACATCCTTCACTTTTATCTCCAAATCAATTAGGAACTGCAATACAGGTTCTAACCTTTAGGGGGGTGGCAGGAAAGACCAGAAGTCTGGCATTCTATAAAAAGAAACTAAATTTTCCAAGTTCAGGTTAGTCCAAATCTAGATTCACTGTGATGTGATTATCAGTTGGACCTTAAGATAAAACTTGGGAGCTGTAGAAAGTCTGAAGGCAAAGTAATCAATAAGAGGAGAAAGAAATATGGACACTACACAAATTCTCAGATACTGACACCCAGCTTCATTGGCTAGATTGTTCTGCTTGTGTTCTGGTTCCTATACTAGGCAAAAAAAAAGATCCTGTTCTGGAAGATAATCAGGCTTGCAAAGAATCTGAAAAGTCTAAAATGTAAGATTTTATTATTCTATTTATTATTCTATTATTTTATTTTTTGAAAGACATAACATTTAACTAATATAGGTCATAAAACTTACTCTGGTAAAGTCCTGAATTAGTCAGTGTTTTTTGGGCTGTGCCATCAAGAGGTTCCTGTAGCTGTGGTCTCTGGCACTTTAGCTCTGGCTTATCCCAATAACTTCACCAATATAATTTCATGTAAGAATATATATTAATGATAGATGATAAATTAATCAAAATATACCACAATTACGAAAAATTTCTTTAAGGTTTTCTTAATCAGTTCAAAAACTGACAGGATCCATCATAGTGCTTCCTTACTGGATGAATCAAATTAAAATTGGAAGAAGTTTTATGCAAACAGGGATCAATGTAGCAGCTCTAAAATTGTTGTAAGTACTTGTGTACTCCAAAAAAAGCAGACAAAACATACATATTTATTGTCTTGGCAGATGTGTGCTGGGCTCATTGTCTTGCCATGTACACTACCTGATGCATACCTGACTCGTGGATCAAGAAGCTCTTCAAATATAGCAGAGAATTTAAAGTGACAACAAAAAAGTCCTTCTCATTGTCACAGAAACTGACTATTAACAAATGACTCACATGCAGCACATTAAACATGGAGGGAACTTCAATTGCTGTCTTTTATACACTAGTTATTTTCATTTCCTTAGTTTAAGCTGTGGCATAAAATTATTTCAGAATTACTGGGTTGCTTTTCTATAACACATAACATATCCTTAACACAGTGATACGGTTGCTTCAAATTCTTAATCAACAGTTTTTCAAAAAGTATGATATATATATGACAAACCCCAAAATTATTATTTCAGGATATTGCTAATGATGATATTAAAAATGTAAGGTTTTGGGCCTCGGTTGACTGGACATTTTGCTGAAGTATTCTGACTTCTACAAATCCAAACCTTTCAATTTTTTCATCATTAAATTTAAGTGGTTTAGACCTCCAGTTTAAGTAATAAAAATTTTTAAGAATACCATAAATTTTTCAAATTTTCCACTCTTCAGGATACTGATAAAGTATTTCACTATGTTCTTTAGCAAATGTTAAATTTGGATTAGAATTTTAAAGGTCTATATTCAAAGTCAGCAGTTTAGATTTATTCATGACAAGATGTAGTGATTTTCATCATTTGGTTAAGAAAATAAAAACATCCTGACGCTACATTTCATGTTAATGAACAGGATTCGTGTCTTATATTTTTTCTTGAAAATTTTTACTTGGGAACACAAATGTAAAGGTTCTTGATGCAAGCACTGCTCCTGCCTAACTGCATATCCTTCAAGTTGTTTACAGTGAGGAGCAAGGAAGATGAAGTGTTTCAATAGTCTCTTCAGGCTGATCTAGTTGGCATGCACAAGGTGAAGCAAGCCATGTACTGCTTTGTACTGCTTCTGATTCTTCAGAAATACAGAAATTATCCGATTTTATTCATAGTTGGAAACTGCCACAGTACCTCCCCTTAAAATATTAAAACACAGAAATTTTTAACTAAGACAGATATGACATATCTGATTTTTGAAAGTAGACAGGCTGCTGTCATTCTGTGGTTCGACTTGGCCGACAAAACGATAAATCACTCCACGTTAAATCTATTATTAAACTAATTGTCAAACTACAATACAAAAAAAGGGAGCTTAAAAAAAAATAAAAAATACAAAAAAAAGGGAGCTTAAAAAAAAAATAAAAAAAAAAAAAAAAAAAAGAGAGAGCTGACATCACAGCAGAACAGGCAGGATTAGATCCTGTACAAATAGATCCCTCTGGGACTTTGGGGATAAATTTTTTTTTTTTTTTTTCTCCAGCAGCCAGTGGGAAGAATTAATGAGGGTACCTGCCACGATGCTGGCCAGCTGCAGGGTGCTGGTGATGGGGTAGGTGCTGCGTGCCTGGACGATGGCTGCGGCGATCCTCCCCGCGTGCCGCTCCTCGCCGTAGGCGCGCAGGACGCGCGCCAGCGCCCGCTGCTCCAGCGCGTTCACCACATCAGCGGCCGTGGGCATCTCGGGGTACCTGCACCACAGCAGCAAGCAGCACTCAGCCCTTCCATCCCTTCTCTTTGCTACCTGCAGCCTGCTCCCCAACTTCAATCACAACAGCTTTAGCTTCTGAGTATTGTCATAAGCTGTGACGAGAATAAATATATCCCAGTGTCATGCTAGGATGGAAATTATGTGTGTGACCTTTCTACTTAGCCAGCTTTAGAATATAAACTTGCCTCTTATTCATTTTAGCCACCTTGCATCATATGTTGTTTTCAAGGATCTTTTCTTTCACGTCTCCTGTTATGAAAACAATTGCTAATGAAGATAATTAAATGTTATTTTTTACTAAAAGGCATAAGAATACATATAAATACTCTCCTGAGATAATAGAAATGACATAGTCATATAAATTACAGGACTTAATTTATATAGTAATATATAAAATGTAATGTATATGTAATTTATATAGTCATATAAATTACAGGACACAATTTAAGCAGTGAAAGCCTTCAATCTATATATCTATATCTCTGTCACTTTGCTACTGAAATAATTCAAGGAATTTTATGAACATCATCTATGGGTTTACTAATCAGAGAAAACATACAAACTACTTAATAAATTCTCTTCTAAATTCTCTTCTCTTTCAGGCATTTTTTATTCCCCTGCAGTATCTTAACAAAAGATAACAAAACTTAGAGGCAGGTAGTATCATAGCAACAACCATAGTGTAAGGAGTGTAAGGCTTTTGTTATGCCTCAGGTATCCTTTGTTCTTATGCTTCTGTTCTGTGTTTGTTTGCACATGATGCATCAGACTTATATTTAAGCCTGGAGTTTGGATTCTGGAAATCTGAGGACTGAATCCCAGGAGAATCATGGGAGCATTTTGCTCCAGAAAAAGCAAGTCTCATGAAATCTGCTGTGTTAAAACTTAACATTAATATGGTAAGCTAATTCCTTAGAAATTCAGGCTTCCCATTGGCTCTTGAGAGCAATGAAAGAATAAATGGTATTTCTTAAGACTCCATGTTCATGAAAACACTGAGAAAAAAAATTGTCATTCTCTGTCATGTAATGGGTCATGCAATTACAGCCACCATCCATACAGGCAGATCTTTGGTTGCTCATGCAAAAAGAAAAGTGCTGCAGAAATACATCAGGTTGTCTGAAGATGAAAAATGCTGCACAAGTGGAAATGATCATTCCACGATTTACTATTGAAAGTACTAAACACCAATCCAACAGGATTTAAACACAGAAGATTTACTCAATAACCATTAATTTGACAATTAAGTAAGCCTGATGTGCTTCCTACACAAAGAGACAGGAACTTTATAATTTTGCTAAGTAAAACTTAAAACAAATATAATTGCAAATGGGCATGGAAGCATGCATCATACTAGCATGTTAGAAGCAATGTAGCTTCTAATGCAGATAAAACTAGCAGATATAATGGATAGGATTTTATTTATTTATTTTTATTATGTTCCTTTTACAGAGAAGCAACTGGACAAGATGGTCATTGCACAGAAGAAGGATGCTGCTCCTTTCCTGAGGGAGCAACTGAACCTGCTCAAGTGAAGTTTCCACAAATAGCAAGTGTGGCAGAAAAGGAAAGGGACTGCAGTAAGAAGATGTGAGCCTGCAGATCAAGTACAGGCAGAGAAACTGTGGAAATAATAGACCTCTGAAAGAGAGATGTTCCTGTGACTGTATGCCACACACTGCAAAAATGTTCCAATTGAAATGTACAGTTAATAAAACATTACTGGTTTAATTACTCATCACTGGGACCTTCCTCTTATTTCAAAGAAGGCAAAGACAATGACCAGGTCTGAGCATTGAGATAAAAAAAACTTTTTTGGCAAAAGAAGGTCAGATACTCATGCAAAATTAGATGCCATTGTTTGACAACAAGAATTCTTCATTCTAAGAGGAAAGCAAATGCACAGGGGTTGCTGAGCAGACAGTTTTTGACGTTCAAGAAGAAATACTCTATTACAATGTACCTGTCACCGTCCATCCTCATGTCCAAAGGTCCATCCTTCTGCAGGGAAAAACCTCTTTCAGGTGTATCAAACTGCATAGAAGAACAGCCAGCATCCAGGAGAACGCCATCCAGAGTCCCTGGCTCAACCCCAGATGAGATTAACAAAGCCTCTGACTGGCTAAACTGTCCTAGAAGAGGTTGAACCTGTTTCCTGTAAGAAAGCAACAAATAAATAGCTTCAAGTTTAATTAGAACAATGCCATCTCTCCCCCTTGCATGGCAGAAATTAGATAATAGCACTCAACTTGTCTCAGAAGCAATAGGGCTATTCCCAAAGTAATAGTTTATGTATTTTCATATGTCAACATTGAAAACTGGTCCAAACCACCCCCAGTGACTCCTTCTACTTTAACTCTTTACTCCATTCCTGCTTGATCTTAAAGAAATGAGAAACTGACAAAAAGATTATTTTTTTCAGTATGCAGGCCACCTTTAGCAGGAATGTCCTGACTACTAAGGCACCTGCCCTGCTTAGCAGGGCCTTTAGTCAAGCAAGGCCAAGGTGCAGAAAAGAAAGAAAAGATCTTGGACCTAGAGAAGCAGATAAAAATGGAACAGGAGTGAACAATCTTGTGATTAATATTTACTCACCAGGAAAAGATTTCCAAGTTCCTGCCATGGGACCAAACACGTTTTTAGTGGCATTTGTCATTTTAAAAATAACTGGGAGAATGAGGTGCACTGAATCATAAGCAGGTAAAACACTTAGTGTATTTTGGATTTAGGCACCTGATCACTGGAGTGAGTAGTTTAACATGCAATTTTGTGCTTACTGTTCTTTCTTAGATTTAAAGGGGTTGTTTCTTAATATTTCCATACTGACAAGGAAAAGAGGAATGGCAAGGGAGAAGACAACACATCTTCTCCACAGGTTCTAGTGTCCAACCACACAGAGCTCAACCTGACAGAGACCAAGAAGTGTTTGGACAATGCTCTGAGGCACAGGATGAATTCTTGGGGTGTCCTGCCAGGAGTTGAATCCAACTCAGGGCATCCAATGATCCTATGGTCTCTGAGGTTTCCAACGCTTTCTCAGCTATCTAATCCCAAACTTTTGGGTTTTGCCTATATATAAGGTGACATACAATTACACAATTTATTTTACCTGTCTCTCAACATCTCAATGAATCTCACAGACTTAAAAAGATTAGTCAATACATTGCTGTATTTTTAAGCAGTACCTGCAAAACAGAATGTATTTCTGCCCATTCCAGGAAGCAACTGCCTCCATGTGGAGAGAAAAGCCTTCCATTAAAAGGAAGAATCCAGCCACATGGAAGAATATTTAGCTACACAATGTTCTCCTCATTAGAGCAGAACAAATCCACCTACTAAAACAGCACAAAACCTGGGAAACTGTGTGAATGAAAAATTTCCATGAGGGATAGATATCATGATGATCACACACACAATTTTGAATTGATATCTGTCCATCCCATAGCTGAATACAACTGTTCAGCAGTTCCTGAAAAGCACAATGATCCACTTAAGATACTTTGACCAATTTAAGCTATATAGTTATACAGCTGTGAGATTGTATTTCTTCCTCAATATAATGAGAGGAATTTTCTTGAAAATATGTGCCACTTTTTCCAGCTGGGCAGTGTTTCTACCTTCATGACTCATGCAAATGAATGAACTTTAAAATTTCATATGTGGGAGATTAAAATAAATGAGACCTGGATAAAATATAAATTGCCATTGTCCAGTTCCCCAGCAGACAGTAATCCATGTCAGTGGCTCTGAAGCAGTGCTCTACCAATCGATCTGAAAAATTACTCTGACCAACATTTATTTCTTGCTAGAAAATTTCTTACATTTCTTTAAACAAGTCATAAATATGTGGATGGCCAAGATGCTTGTGACAGCTTTTGATTTGTGATCTGCCAAACTTCTGTGATTAGCAAAGGTTAATTTAAAAAATTAGTAAATTTTAAGTAAGTAGAAATTAACTCTTTGGTAGAGAGATGCTTCAGCTGGAAAACATTCAGGAGTTTGCAAAAGGAAAAAAAAAAAGAGATTGAAAAATGATTAGGTTGACATTTGAAGTCAGTCCTTCAGCTGTGTGAAATTATAGCCTCTGTATATAATGTGTTTGTGATGCACTGGCTCGTGGGTACCAATGGTGGATATAGGCATCTTGTGGAATATAAATTCTCACTAAAACCAGATGCTTTTCATGAGGCTATAATGACTATATTATAATGTGCAGGCCAGTTCTCTGAATTTTAAGCATCTTGGCTATCTCATACACTTCAGTTAATCAAACCAAGTACATAGTGAAGAAAGATTTATTACCTTTGAAAGTAAATACAAATATCAACTCTTCTTTTGATAGGATAGTAACAATGATGATAGTGATGACAAGGATTAATCTATTAGATTATAAACATGATACATTTATTTAAAATAAAATATTTTACCAAGAATTAGAAATATTTATTAGAAGATAAAGAAGACTCTTCCCTAATCTACCATTCTTTATACCTATATTCAAATAAAAACTGGCTGGGAAAATCTGCAACCAAGGAAAAGAGCCAAGCTTATAGTTCTGAGAAGCCTGAGATGAGAGAACATATCAAAACATTACACAGCAAGACTAAATGGGGATTTTCATCAGGTCTTGGTGAAACCTTCAAAAGCTGCTAAGACTACAAAGAGTCACACAGAGAGTATTGTAATCATTTTATGCAATCTTAGAAGGTTAAAATACGACTAAACCAAGTTGCCTTAAGTGAAAATATTTAAACCTAGCATTTTATATATTCAGAATATTTTAGAAACATAAAAAAACTACAAAGGTCTTTTAGCTCCTCTCTTATAAATCAAGAAACAAGATTTGTAGGGTTTAATATTTAATGACTTGAGGATACCACATAGAAAGCTAAGACAATTTCAGAGACTATGGTCTGAGGATGTAAAAGAGCAGAAAATATCTATCATATTAGCTCTCATTTGGGGGGCAGGGTGTATTGGGTAATAGCATGGTAATTGCTCAATGAATTCCCAACTGCTACAGACAAGCAATCTCTAACTTCTCAAAATATTCAACATGTTCACTCCCTCTTTAGTAATCTTGACATTTTACAAGAAAAACATATATAAGATTTTCAACGAACACTGGGAATATGGACAATCTAGCCTATTTTAAAAAGAATAAAAAGTTATTTACAGTAACTAAAGTCGTGGGCCTTTAATAGATTTTCTTGTGCAACAACTTCAAAAGCTTGTAGAATTCTTGGGAAATAACACAGTTGGAAAATAATACAGAACCTTGGGTTCAGGTGCTTTGTTCAGGTCATAACACAGTGTTTTATTATATTATGACACATAGCATAGTAATTCTGCTAGACAGGCCTTGATCTGCACTTCTTAACTACATGAAAGGGCAGAATGAGAAACAGTTCAATGTCTCCCATAATGTTTCAGGCTCTGCAGGTTTCAGTTAATCTCTGGTATTCTGCAATGCTCTATAAAAATATTTTTTTTTCTTTTACTCAGCTGAGAGGGATCCACATAGGAAAAAGAGTAAAGCATTAACACAGCTTCAACAAAATAAATAGAATCTTTTCTCTCATTTAATTTCTCTCCATTGTCACAGACATTGACATGATCATCAATCATTCAAGTAATTTCACAGAGATGTGAATTTGATGATGTTTCAGCATTTTTTTATGTATACATAATAATACTTGGTCTTGATGTTTCACTATTGCTCCACTTAGAAACTCTATGTATAAATACACAGCAATCCCTTGTCAGCAGTGAAAACCACATTTTACTCAACCAGAATAAATGGTTCTTCAGGAGAACAGAAAACAAAGTTTTTCAGCTAACTCCTGGCACTGCACATCAAACAAGGAGCCCAGGCTGGTGCTTTGATCCAGTAACTCCACTGGGACTGCCACCAGGGGTGCCAAGTGGCACCAGCTGCAGTGAGGATACTGGCACAGACCTGGTTTGACACTGACTCACCTCACTGAGGTCACTCACAGCTGTCAGATAGCTGCAATTTTCACTCATGGCTGCACTGCTTCAGGCATACCTAGAGGCAAACTATGAAGTACTCTAGCCATAAATCCCTGGAACTTTCAGTATCCTACCTGGAAACTGCACCTCAGTATGACGTTCCTCTCAAAAACGTATCTGAATATCCTGCAAAGAATTTTACACTACCTTTGTCAAATGGAATTTTGCCATGGGTTTCATGCTTGCCAAGTGTATTGGTTTTGCATGGCCTGGTTATTGGCAGCAAAGGGTATTCCCACTTAAGAGCAGAAAACATTTAGAAGGTATGCATACATTTGGAAAGTCAACTGCTTCTCTTCATATAACCTAAAGACATCACACCAAAAAAACCCAATGAACCTCCCCTTTTTGCACTGACTTGGAGAACACTGAGCATCTTACACTGTCAGAAATGCTATCCCAAGAGTGCCTTTCTCTGCCTCTTTTTGTCAGCTGCACATCTCTCTTATACAAACCCTCATGAAACTAGCAACTTCATGCTTCAGGTGTTCTCCTCTAGCTTCCAGGAAAGCTTTCCTTACTCTGCCACATTCTGTAAAATTATGAAACCCTCTACTCCTCCTCTGTCACTACACCACGCCCCCAGAACTGTTTCCAACAACCTCTCAAGTATACCTGCTCAAAACAGATTGCTCACTATTTAAATGTTCATTTTTATTTCTATATGAAATATGCACTCCACTATTCTGTCCACTAACACAAGGTCAGCAAAAACTACTGGAGAAGACACTACTTCAGCTAAAGGAAAAGATGCAATTTTTAAACCAAACACACAAATATCAAAAACGGTTTCCACTGAGTACATCCAAAATCTTGCCAGATTAGACATCTTCAACAGCAGCTACACTCAATCTCATCAAAATATGAACATTTAAGTTCCTAATGAACACTATTTCCTGCTAAATTGCACATTGAGGAGGCAACTCTTTCCCTTTTTCAGGGAAAAGTGAAGACTAACCGATTAAGACTAGTGATCAAGGCAAACTTCAAAATTACACATCTCACCAAAACTTGAAAGAATGTATTTTTTGTTTCATAAATAACACAAAGTTTTGCTGCATAATAAGAGCAAACTTTATGCAATTGCATCTAGCCACTAAAGCCTTTGCTATAAAATATGTAACATCGTTATGTGTGGCACCTTTATTACATAATAATGTATAGAATACATAATATGCTGTCATCATTGGGATGTGCAAAGAAAATCAAGCTGTCAGAATGGTTTGCTTGTCACTCATGACAGCTCAGGGGGTAAGACATCACCCTCAGAAAAGTTTCTCTATCAAACTATCAAACATTCACCATGACCCTCAGCTTTATTACCAACTTTAACTGCCCTGGCACAACCAGCATGTAGGGATGTATCACACACCAGATGAATCTGTTGTGTCACCTCTCCTAATAAACACTACTCTCACTTTTACAAGGACTGCAAGAAGTTTTGCTGGACTTTTGTTGGACATTTCTGCTGACAGTTTGCACAACCAATTTTTAAAGGTGAATGTCCAGCTCATCATGCAAGTTCTAAGAACATTTTTTCACTGTAAGAAAGCACAGCAAAGCAAGTTTTTTGGGAGTTGATAAATCTTCATAATGATATCCTTATTCTTTTTCTACTAGCATCTTAAAAGATAGCTTGATAAAAACTATCAAACTCTCCAGTCCACAACAACTCAAATATAAATTCACACTTTCATTAGAGACACAATGGTACTTCATTGAATTCAAAAGAAATGTTGCTGGTGGCCACAGAAGGAAGAAAATTTCTGTTTAGATCAGTTCCCAAAAGCCAGTAAAACACAGAAAGAAATTCTGGATATACACCAGCAAGCTGAAAAGTACAAATCAATATTAGGAGCATAAAAGCTATATATGAACATATTTCAGTCCATGAATATAAGAATATTAAAATCTTTAGCAACAATCATTGTAGAATGAATTTTTTTCAACATGCAGGAAAGGGGTAGATCATTCTTTTCCAGTGTTAACACACAGTCTCAGAGGAATCTGAAATTGTATTGAGTGTTGCAAACTGGAGACAAGGCACAAAACCAGATTTATCATTCAATCAGCTTCACTGATCAATTACTGATTAATTGTGATCAGGTATATACAATGACCAAAATACCATATATAAAATATTAAAATTTAAAAAGACAAGAACTTGCATCTCCTTCATCTCATTTGTTACATGAACAAAAAAAAATGTATTTCTCTAGTACCTCCTTTCTCCCACTACAACATTTCAATTTCTGAATACGTTTCTCTCTTATTTAAATCAGTAATTAACTACTCTTTCTTTGACAAACCATTTCCTTGTTTGAAACAGTAGTTAAACCTAAAAATACTGAGGATAAATACATCTAGCATCAAGAATTTATTACAAATTAAACAAGTAACTTTTTCTTCCTTCCCATCATTCTTTTCCAAGCTATGCCACAGAAGAACATGTCTACAATTTAAATTGACTCTCATCTCATGCATTAAACTCTCTGCCTATCACTTGGACAGCATCATATCTCCCAGCTTTATGCTTCTAATTGTGGGAAGGAGAAATAAGAGAAGCAAAACACCAGAGGAATGGAAATAAGGACAGATGTGAAATAGGGGCATCACTCAGCTACAAGTTCCAGTTTGCTCATAACCATAAGACATAGGAACATAAACTCTTCATAAAATAAAAACTCAATCATATAATGGGTTTAAAAGACAGGCTAATATTCAGTATTTTGTTCCTTATTTCTTTCCCAGTAGTTTTTAGCATGCTCTTCTAACCACCATGAACACCACACATTAATTTTCCAAGAGCAAGCCCAGTATTTCACTGGTGACTGGTCAGCTCATAGCCTACATAACCTAACATGTTTTAACTGCTTGTCTTTTCACCTGCTGCCTTGTAAGGTTCTGCAGTTCTCCAGAATAAGCTTCATTTTTGCTGTATTAGGTAACACAGCCCAACCAAAAATCAACAGCAATCATGCCACCAATTTACTGGCTTATTTTGATAATTTATGAATAACTAAGTTGCATGCTCTGCCCACATAACCTTGTGGGAAGCACTGGTGAAATGAGCTCAGAAATAAAATTTCAATAGCTTTGAAATAGGATCAGAGTGACCCCTATAACCAGGCAGAAAATCTACACCAGAAGATTGCTTTGCTTCTACTACTCACACTCTACACAACTTTACCTTGTTAAATTGTACTTGTTACTTCTATATTTACAAACTCTGGAAATTTGTTCCAAATTATGAAACACTTAAAATCAAAATTAAATCTGTGTTTGTGACTCAGAACATTTCAATCTGATCTTGGGAAGAAAGTAATGTGCTTAATCCTAGTAAAGATTGTAACACGTATATGCATATTTCAAAGGTAGTGTTTTACTAGTTCATCAAATCAAAATCTCAAGAAAGTAATGATTTCCAAAAACTGCACATGCAAAGTTAGGTTTAACCCTTAAAATAATCTTAGTTACAATAGTAAGCATTAAATTTTGGAAAACTACCCAGGTTACACAGAAGAATACAATACTACCAACTCTAAGCATGCTTTTGATTTAAAATGCAGCCTTAGCAATTCACTTCCCCAGTCACCTTGACCTTTTTTCCAGTTTAAAAATTTCAATTTCAGAAAGCAATCATAAAAATAAAACTAGTTTGTTCAGGAACCATGAACTTCTTGCTGCTCTTTAGACACCCATGTAGAATTATACAGACAATTCTATATTAAATTCTAATTCTGTAACTTCATTTATTAAGTACCTTGTAATAAGAGCTGGGAAACTTAAATGCATTTCACCAGTGATGATCTATCTTGATATTCAATGTTTCCTGCACTGACATTTCTACTTCATACAAGTCATGAAATGCTGCATTCAAATGAACCTCCCTCCTATAAAATGAACATCCAGAAATTGTGCAAATTATCTTTTAAGTAAATATCAGAAATATTTTTTTGTTTTTTTTTACTGAAATACTCTAGTCTCAACAATGTTATTTTTTATGCACAGAGACTACATGCAGTCTAATTACTTGCCACTGCAGATTACATCATAAAGTGTGAAGTTGTAAGTATTTGAAGAAGTAAGAAAACTTTCAATTGAATGTTTGCTCCTGAAAGTACACATACAATTTTAAATTACTGCTCTGTTACTCTCTATTGGGAAAATATTTTCAATTGAGATACACTGGGGGAAAAAAAATAAAGAACAAAAAAGCAGCCATTTGACATCATCCTTACAAATCCACAAACTCAGAAAATATTTGTAGCAAGTTTCTAACCTAGAAGGGGCAATGTCAGTCTAGCTAAATTTGTTGCATGCACCCCAGTAAAGGATGGCAAAGTTCCTAAAAAATTACCAAAGAGAAATGTGATGAGTTCAAAGCACCATGTGTGAAAATATGTACTAAAGGGCCTGAAGAAAACCCTTGCCTATCCTGGAAGCTCATCATCTGGACATAACCATAAAGATATGCAAGTCAGAAGTCTTAATTGGAATAGAAATGAATTAATGGTAAGACTTCATTCAGAGTGTGCTATGTCATTATGAGCCTGGTCTAAAAGAGAACAACTCAAAGTGGAACTGGCACAGAGGAGCTAGAACAGGATGAGTAGAACTGAGAGATTATGAGATGAGAGGATAAAAAAAAATCCCAGACTTGTTTTGCATACAAAAAAGAGTATTTTAAATGCCAAGGAGAGAAAAGAGCTAAGATATATTAATAAACTATTAGTTAATTTTCTTCAATTAAAATTAAATTAGGTAACTGCTTTAACTGGAATTTTTTTAGAAGTTTCATATAATGAAAAATTAGACTCTGGAGTAGCTGGAACACTGCATATAGAACTCCTAATTACTTTTAAGATAGAGCACAGAGAAGGAGATTAAATTATGCACTGGCTTATAATACCATGCAATTAAATTCAGTGATGTAGAAGTCTCTTACAGCATGTTTATATTTGAACAGCTATTGTAATTCTCCATTGAAAAGTTCACCCTGAAAATGTTTATGTAAACTTATCAAGACATATACACATTACACATTTTACATGTGTATAAACATACTCCAGCCTAAGAATAACTTACCCCTTAGGTATAAACGATTCATTTTATTTTTAGAAATCCCTAAACTGAATGCATAAACACAACATTGGCATTGAAAAGGCTTCTTTCTCTAATTTTTCCCAAAACAGTTACTGGGGAACTTTTAACCAAATATAACATTGATATTGACTGGAAAATGGTATTTTGTGACAGAAAACTTAAAAAATACACTGCTGTGTATTTTTAGCATTTTCATTTCTTAATTCAGAAGATGAGAAAGGAAATTCCGAATTCATTCCCTGCCACAAAAAGATAATTAGGATCCCAAGATCAACCACTTTTGATCATTATTGAAGGAAAAGTTCAGCAGTTCAAAAGTTCACGTGCCTGCTTTTCCATAGGGTGCAATAAAATAGTCTAAAGTCATTAACTAATTTATATAAAAGGAGACAAAAATGAAACCCCCAAACAAAACCCAACTTACTTTAGTGCTATTTTTAAGTATCATTCTATCCAACTAGAATAAAGAAGAATGGGCACATCTAAGAACATTTTAACCTTCTGCTCCATGGCTTGGGACTTTGTAGGATGCATTTCTCCATGTTTATGAACAGTTTTCCATCTGCTTTGTATAATAGCTGATTCCTCAATTAGACAAGGACTTTCTATTATGTTACTATATTTATTAAAGATTAAGACCTTATAAGTAAAATAATTACAGGTAATTTTTACATCAAGATGAATACCCTTCCAGGTGCAAGAAAATACACAATATGATCTTGACAGCCTTCAGAAAACAACTACAGTCTACTTCAGCATCTATTTAAACTGAAGTTTTCCAAAACTGGGATTAGGCAAGAATCCATTTGATCCACAAATGCTCAGATTGTTATGAGAATTTCTTTTTACTTAGGAATCACAGAACTAGGTAATAATTTGCAAAAGAGACCTCAAGAGGTCTTCTAGTCCAAAGTTTAGTGCAGACCTAATTCAATGGGTTCCTCAAGCTCTCCAGGAAACCTCTTCCAGTACTACAATCCCTATGACCATTTTTTCACTCTAACATCTAATTGGGATTTCCTGCCTTTTAACTCATGTCTCTGACATTCCAAGAGACTCCAGCTCTGTGGCAGCCCTTCAGGCAGGTGAAAAGCTTTAGTGCAAATTGTTGGTAAAGCTGGCAAACGGTTTTCAATTACTTAAGCCTTCAAAAATACTACAGATCACTAATCCTGTTCTAATTTTTTTTCCTAGAATTACCAAGACAAACTTGAAATTAAGATATAGCAACTGTGTATTTAATCAAATTATAAAACTTTGACATACCCCTGGAAGATTAATTCTCAGTTGTATTTTGTCACATAGATAGCTAAACAGTTATTCCTGAATCATTTACATATTTACTACAAGCAGACTCATTTTCCATATCAGGCTATTCATTTATGACTTAGGAGTTTTTGATGTTGGATTCTTGGCAGGATATAAAATAATTGCTCATCATTACCTGAGGACATGAAAAATTTAAGAATCAAGCTCTAAACACAAGCTGGTTTACATCTCAGTATTTTTGCACATTCTCAAAACAGCTGATTTTTCAGTTCTATTATGGTTCCTTTGGAAGTGCCAGTAAATTGAAATTCATTCCTCTCCATTTGCTACAATACTTTTTAGTAAAAAAATTCATTATTGAGTAGAATAACTCTCATTGGAAGAAAGTCTCATTTTTGTTACCATACAAATATATTTGTGTTCCCATTCACAAGCTGAACCACTGAAATCATTATAAATACCAATATCAGCACTTCAAGTGAAAAAAAATGACCTTTTATTTGGAATAAATGTCTCTTTCCAATGCAAAACCATGGATAATCCATTAAATTCTTCACAATATGAATTCTTCACACCAGCTCCACTGGTGTTCCTACAATGTGCTCTGGTCACATTTCAAATCATCCACTAGAGATACTAAAGAAACACAATTTCATTTCAGCAGTATAATGCCTTACCTAGAGTATCTCCTCCCTAAGTTGGTATACTATAAAAGTAAGTATAACTCCATTTGAAAAACTCCTTTAAAATAATTTTAAAAGACACTAGGTTTCCAATAAAAAAATATCAAATAAGATCAAACAATTCAATAGAACCATCCACTGGAAGTCATTCATGTCAGGACAAGCAAACCTTTGGTTCTGTTCTGCAAAGCACTGCCATGAACTTGCTGCAGTAAATTTCATCCCCACACACCACCTGCAACACCAATGACTTCTGTGTTATATTCACAGTATGGTTATTAGATTTGTTACAAAGTGTATAGCTCAATTTGATTTATAAAAGTAATCCTCGAGTGATCCCAGAGCTATTGTTCTGTCTTAAAAAAGAGTCCAGAAACTATCATCCAGAAACCTTCCACTGTGAGTCTGATTGCTCAACACTCATGCATTTGTGCTGACTTCTCCAGTAAAGCAGTTCTGACATCATAGTCCTTTTGACCACAAAATGAGTGAATTATCTGATTAATCTGTATTAACACCTCATGGAAGACACTCTGCCAAAAAGATTATCAGAGTTCTGGTACTATTAGATGGGGGGATAAGAGGCATGTTCACTTCATTATAACTGCTTTGCATCACACATCTTACAAAGAAGGAGCTGAGCCAAAATATTCAGGCAAAGGCTTAAATCATGTCAAAACCACATTGGGGTCTTCTCAAAACATGCAGATCACTCTGACAAACATTAGGGTCTGTTTGAAATGAAGAAAAGAGTAGAATCACATTCTTCACAATAAGGGTCTGGCATTGCTTCTGTATAGATGCATCCACTAGGAAAAAAATGCACACACTTTCACAGTGTAATTAGCAAAAGTCTGATAATCAAAATTAAGAGTCAAGTATTCAATGTGTCACAGAACTTATCAGGTATCACCTGAAGTAATGTGCCAAATTTTACAGCAAGTGCTTTAAAACAAGTTGTCAATAAGCTGAAAGAGATCCAGAGACCAACAAAGAAGTGGGTAGAAAACATGAGTCATATGGAAACACTGTAAGTTGTGCTTTGTTTTGTTTTTCTTTGTGAATAAGAAGGCTGGAGGGGATCTGACAGTTATCTCTGTAAGAAGTTATTAAAAAGGTATCAGTATTCAGCCATTCTGCATGCCAAACCTGAGCAAGTCAAGGAATACTTGACTGAAGTGGCAGAAAAGGAGCTCTGAGCTAGACACTGGGAGAATATTTTTATGTATAAACAACAAGAAATCACCCAGACATATTATTTATGCAATTCCTGTTATTATGGAAGGCTCCTAGGAAGAGGCAAGGCAAACAGTGTTTAGTAATTTCAAAAGTGCATTAGGTTTTGTTTTAATTTTACAATTTATTGACAGAACTTAAACCCCTTGTTTCTAACATCCATGATTTATTTTATTTGAATTTTCTTCTGGAAATCATTCAGGGCCAAAGTTGTTTCATTGCTAAGTTTGATCAGGAAATCTGCAGTTAAATTTCAAATTGGTAACACCTGATTTCATGTCTTTGGAAAAGTGACTGATCAAATTTTTGCTTATATCATTCTGTTCTTCCTTCTGTCTTACCTCCTGATACACCTCTAACTGCATCAGGGGTAGTTAGCAGTATTTTATTTGTAGTAAAAATACAGGCAGAACAGTCCTCTTCCTGCTCTTTTCCCTGCAGTCAATGGTATCTCAGTATCATGAATGCCAGTATCCCTCTAATAAACTGCAGTTTATATAAAAACAAATACTATATATATATATAGATTATACATATATTACAAGAAGGTTGTGGATAGTTGGTATCCTTGCCCATGGAGGAGGGGTTGGAACCAGACAACCTTTAAGGTTCCTTTCCAACCAAATTGAGTTAATTATTTGGTTGATTTTTTTTTTAACAGGTATAACATATAGAACCTTTATTTCTTTTTGAAATTGAAAATTTTAGCTCAAAGCTGAGCATATGAACACAGGTGTTATAAAAAAATAAAATTTTTAAAAAGTGGGTAATTTCCAGTCAAGTCTGAAGAGACCAGTGCACACTTAGAAGCATTTTCACTGATTGATTTCGTGCTGAAGTGGACAGAGAGGTGCAAAGCCACAGTACTTTCCATGGCAACTCCAAGACATGCCATATATGCTTTTGTAGAGAGGATGAAGCCAGGCTGAAATGCACAATCATGCACGATTTTCTTTTTTTTCCCCCCTCTATACAAAAGACCAAAACCTGTCTTTCACTCAATACATCCACCTTGAACTACATATCCTGAAGATGCACCTCAAAGTTCATGTAAAGCTCTTTTTTGGCTATCTCTGATTTACCCATAAATTTTAACTGCTGCTGTTGAATGATCAAGTGATATTTAATTTCTGTTCTTTGCATTTTGCCTGTCACATTCCATATTTGCATCTCTTCCTTTCATTTTACCTCTGTCTATTGTAATATTCCCTTCAATTATGAATTATTCAAACCACTTGTCCTTTTGGAATTTTTCTGATGCTCGATTTTTCTCATCACACTTTACACATAGCTCTTGTTCTCTAGACTTGCTTTTTACCCTGCAATTACTGTATTTTCCCCATTTTCCACATGTTCATTCATTTCCTGCTCTTCTCCATATTCTTCCCCACTGCTTTTTTACAACTATCAAGGCAATCCCATAGGTATTCTTGCAACACAATAATTTCCACGGTCTGTGAACAATGAAGAAGTGTTTACCCCAGAAAACATCACATAGAAAACCTTCCCTACAATCCTAGGGGTAAGAAATTTTGTCTTTACTTAGGATGCTTATTTATTGCTATTATATCTAATTTATCTATGCATAACACAAAGAGTTATGAGCTTCTTCTCTGTTATATTGATACTGACAGTGATCAAATTGAATATATTCATGTTCATTACAGATAAACCCCACTTAAATGATATGAAATCACTGAAATTTTACAACTCTTCACAAATGAAAATCAATCTCTTTAGCTCATTACACTTAAGTTTCACCAACCAACAACTGAAGTTGTAGGCTGAAACACTGACTTGTAGGTATGATTCAGTTCTTCCCAAAAAGCTTTCCATTACAATACCTTATGAACTGGACTTTAAATAATTACTTGTGAATCTTGCATGTCTCATTTAATCTAATTTCTCGTGAAATGGCAAATATTAAGAAAATACAATCCATCTGAAATTAATTTGTATATTATCACTGTCATATATTGCTCTTCTGTTGCATACTTTATTCATTCCTGTGACAATGAGAATATAGGGTGTCCTAATTACAGATATTCTCTTATAAAGGGTAGTATAGTGTATTGAAGGGGATTAATATTCCCAAGAAGATTAATCTAAAAAGCTAGCATTTGTGATAAAAGTATCTGTTTGGGGGTGGGAAGAGGGTGGAGGGCAGAAGTAATGAAGGAATGCTGAAAAAAACCCAGGAATGAAAACTACAGTGGAACTGTGCAACTATTGCCTGGATTATAACATACAAGAACCTTAGCTCATGATTTTTAAAAACTTGCATATTAGGGATATGCACATTGTATCTATCTAGATTTTCACAGGTTGTGACAGCTTAAATATGAATCCATTTGGAATAGTTCCTTCAGAACTTTACAAACTGTTACTCTAATTTCCTTTTTTACAAAATATTCTCCAGTAGATCTTTTCTTTGATTTTTCCACGTGTACTAACAGGAGGAAGTCTACAATCACTATTCAGATACCCAAAAATTACTGTTCCAAATATTTCCTAAATATCTGCAAGCACTCAGGAAAATGCAGCTAAAATATTTAATTGTAATTTTAAAGCTGGATTAGCATTAGAGTGTAATTCTTAAATCAGAGATTTAAAGTAATTTTTCATCTTTCAGAAGTAGTCAGTCTTGTACTCACATTTCCAGTAAGGCACCATAAGCAACTAGCTAACAGCTTCAAAAGGTGCATATTCCAAGAAACAAAGGCTGTTCATGATCTTCATGAAAATCAAAAGCATAAACAAGTGGTCTCTCCACCAGAAAACTTCTTTAAAGAAAATATTGAAAGGATCATTCAGAAAGACAACTGAGATTTTTGACATGACAAACTTTCTCGTGCCATGGCAATGACTACACAGCTCTGAGTGCAGATTCAGACAGATGCAAAATAAATGTGCACACAGGAGTAACCAACAAGTGAGTAGCCACTCACTTTCTGGAAGACTTAATGTCCCCTTCATGAAATTACTAGGCAATTAAATCCTTTCTCCCTCTCTAACTGCTTTCCTGTTTTTCCCAAAGAAGCTGGAAACACTTCCTGCAGTTTTCCTTCTCTTCTAGAATCAAGCACAGCTTTTCTCCTTTTTGGGTCTCCAGATTCTGCCACCTCCTAGGCAGTCTTTCCATTCAAACAACCCCTTCTTTCTCAGGCCTCACAACTACCTTTTTCTACCTGGCATGCTTCAACAATTTTGTCAGTCACTCCTCTGCAAAAGAAAATGTTTGTCTCCATTAACTTGGTAAGGACCCTAAAACAGGTAGGTAAAAGACAGCAGAGCTTCTGATGTGCTGCATCCAGAACAAATATCTGAATTACAGGAGATAGCAGTGAGGGATGGCAAAGGTTCCACACATGTGAAATACAAGAACTAAAAACAGAATATCCAAAAAGTTTCCCTCTCATGGCTGCCCAAAAAATGATTGTTCACCTGGAAACCATATTATAACTAAATTACACATAAATGCAGATAGCTGTTACTTTAAGATCAAGCAGCTTCTATTCACTTGGAAAACTAGGATGTAGCTGCCAAATTTAGATTGCAGCCACAACCTTTTACACAGCATATTAAAGCTGCCCTCTTACAATAAAGATCAGAGCCTTAAAGAGAAGCATTTTTTGCAGAAAAGAGCCTATGACAAAAGCTGGCAATATTTTCACTACTGTTATAAAGAACACAAAATCATTAATAAAGTGCAGGAATGGAATAATAACCTTATATAAAAGAGCATTCCCTTCAAAACAAATCTCCAGTACACTGGTAAAGTAACATGTACAAACAAGCATTTTGTAACTTCAGTCGACAGGTAACTCTAAACTCATGCCTGAATACACAGTGCACATTTCCAAGCCCTCAGGAGAAGATCACTGGAAACTACACAGAAGGAAAACATATCTGTTGTAGGTTCTGTTTGTAGATGCTGGCATTTCTTACTGCCAGAATACAGACAGTGAATCAACAACCAGGAATCCCATCCTATAGCACCCTCTCATGCAGCTGCTCCATCCCACTTTGTATGCAGTGTCTACAAACATGCACTCCTAAGTGCTGCTTAAGTTTAGCTTGTTGAGGAAGAAAGGCAGCATCAGAAACCTCTGCTGAAATTGCTCTCCATCTGTTTTTGACAAGCCCAGCCCCTTCACCTGATTTTCCCCCACACCTCCTATATCTCCCCAGTTCTCTACCCTAAGTCACTGCCCCCTCTAACATCCTCCTGAAGCTCCCAGACTGACCTGAGAGGATGACTCAGCTGTAATTACATTAAATTCTAATAAAGGCTCATGCATTTGACAAGGCAGCCTAGCTTAACCCCTGCCTCTCAAATACACATGTGCAGCAAGCAGGCAAGCCCAGGTGTGGCTCAGCAGAACCTTTTGGGAACTCTGCAATAATTTCTACTTTTATTATGTTGTTTCTGGAAAGCTACATTTAGCAAGTCATAAAAAAGATCTCTTCCTTATTTCTATCTTGAGAAAGAATCCTAATTGGCTAGATCCAGTCATAAAAATTTAACCATGTTTCTGAAAACACGAGTGCCAAAGGGTAATGCATCGCTAATGGTTGCCAGTGGAATAAATAGCAGTGCTGACGTCAAAACTTTGTTACACTCCAATAACTGGCTCACTTGGGGTTTCAGGTACAGCAAGTTACATGTCAGTTTTAAATAAAGTTATAAAAATAGAACACACAGTGAACCATACTGCCACTATGCAGCCTGAAACTACATGATTTATTTCTAATAAAATGTTAACAAAGGTGACAGAGGGTATGAAAATAGTATTTTCTACCTCATAATATCCTTTTACTTAGATTTGAGAGGGCAAAACAAGGCAGACATAATTTTTCTTTTGTTTTCCAAAACATATGGCCAAAACCAGAGTAAGCAATTTTGAGTGGAAGCGACATTTTAAAAATACTTATAGTATCTTTACCCAAAAGATAGTAAAATTCAAGTTGTAAAAATCTGCATTACAATGCATCTCTGAGTCTCACTTGAATAAATTCATTAAGTACCAAGAAGCTTTGTCTTTCATTTCCTTCTGTAGTGCAATGATTAAACAAAATATCCCCTTTCATTCTGTAAAAGATGAAACCTTGGGCTGTGCTTGTATAACTAATAGTTTAATGGTGCAGTGATTCAGCCACCCAGATGATGGACAAAACTATGGTGCATGTATGGAGCTGAATGCTTGAATTCAGCAACTTACTTGAATACATAATTCTGAACACTTGATTTTAGGAACATGGTGGATCTGGTAGTGCTGGGTTATCAGTCAGAGGTCTTTTCCAACCTAAGTAATCCTATAACCCTTTCTCTACAAAAATAAAGTTTTAGATGTGCCAATATGGCTGCATTCAAAGGGAAGTGAAAGGACAATTCTCCTAAGGTAACACAGAAGGCTAGAAAGAAGTTTGAAGAAATCCCATTAACTTCAGGGAAAGAAAAAAGGAAATGTTGTCACAAGTCTCATTCAGAAAAACAAGATTTGCCTACATATAAGTGCATGCAGTCAAGTATCCTGGAGGGGACTGTGGCAAAAAGAAAAAAAAATCCCCTTGTTTCACGTTAAGCAAAGTTTTGTCTCTTTGAGGGCACTCACTATCATTACTTAAATGTTTACTAAAGGTTTACTCTTATTTGAAAGGATCACAAGGATTAAGAGAGAGTGACCAGAAGAAACTCTACCCTTTAGTCAGAAACCTCCAACAGGTCATAGAAATGGACAAGCCCTTCTAGTCCTGAAATATTTGAAGGCAAGTGCCTTCCTGCTGTAATGGCAATGTCCAGAGGGACTGAGGAATAGGAGAAAAAAACCAACCAAAAAAAAAAACCCCAAAATTACAAAATATTGACAATATTGAGTGAATATTCTTGAGCAAAAGCAGTGCAGTAATATTTTATAAATTGAGTAAACATTTCATTAAATATAAAGAGGAAAGTTTAAGTTCTACATAAAACTACAACAAAAACAATCTTTATTTGAATTGGTTCTTTGTATTCCTTACAAGAAAACCATTTTTTATAGCATTAAGTGCAACCAATAATACCTATTTTCACTTCTATAATTTATTTTCTTTGTTCATCAGCATCAACTGCACTACAGGCTCCTGCTGCTTATTGTCCTGGTCAATTTTAAGCCCTTAGGTGACTTGTTAACAAACGATTTGGAAATAAAAAGTGACACAAAGGCCACGTAAATCCTTATTAATTATTAACTCACTCAACCTCCAAACCACCTGCAGGACCTCCTAAAGTTGATTATGGGGAAGAAAGACGTCAGAAAGTCAAAACAGTAAGAACATTCTGGTTCTAGTTAAAGGTTCTAGTTTTCATACAAACTTTTATTGAAATTGTCATTCAAGATTAAAATATTCAAGGATGAAAATGCTTAAATATGTGTTAAACTTCTAACAAGTTGTGACTGGGTTGAGCATTGCAGATGAACCTTGTTGACTTAGGGTATGAGCTAAACCAGTAAATTATAATTTCCTTTTGTCTTTAAACCCTTTAATTCTAGAATAAAGTCAAATGCAAGTTTCAGATCCCTTCTTAGCTTAGGTAAGAGCACATGGTAAGATCACATGCTACTTTTAGAGAGGAGCTTCACTTCCCACTACAGCAATGCTTACAAAGCACTGAATCTTCAACCATAACTCTTTTTCCAAACCTTATCACAAGCAGTAAAGAAACAAAGTTCTAAGATGCTATTCACTCCCTGCTTTACTTGCACACTTTTCTTTCACAAAAATCCCCTCAATGATTTAAAGAAAAAAATCTTATCTGTTTGATGATAAGATCTGTTGTTTGAAAAAATGATTTTCAACTTATCATAAACTTGCTCATTATTAAAAGTACAGGTTTTGCTTTCCATTGGTTTGTTGGGTTTTTTTTTCTTTAAAGGGCATATTTGAACATCTCCAGGTCAGTCATAATTATCAGAGGGTTTGCCAGCATTTATGTTCACAATACAATCAATATTTTAAAAATAGAATTTAAGTCCAACTTCATTTCTAACAAGTATAATGCTCTCTGATGAGTTAAAACAAAGTTGACAGTGATACAATTGACTTAAATTAATCTCAAGAGATCATTTTAGTAATTGATGTGTTATGGAAGTTATGTTTCTCCTCTGCAGTATCTTTCAAAGACAAAGAAATAAATTACAACTTCTATTTCTCAAAAGCAATTGAAAATTCTCAGCACAAGTACCAAAACTATATTCATTTAATAACTTAAAAATGGAACACTTCATTAAATTAATCAGAAATGGTCTTTCATAAGCATTTATTAACAGAACCTGCATTCCACAATGATGCTGGTGGATGCTCTGGAGCCTGAAAGGAGGTTGTAGCAAAGTGGGGGCTGGTTGTTTCTTCTAGGCAGCAAGTGATAGGATGAAAGGGAATTATCTCAAGTTATGTCAAGGATGGTTCTAACTGGATATTAAGAATATTTTCTTCGCCTAAAGTATTGTCAAGCACTGGAACAGGCTGCTCAGGGAGGTGATTGAGTCACCATGCCTAGAGGTATTTAAAAGACTTGTCAATGTGGCTCCTAAAAACATGGTGTAGTGGTGAACTCAGCAGTGTTTGATTTAATCCAATTGGGATCAATCAAAAGATCTTAGAAATCTGAAATGATTCCTTTTGCAACCTAAATGATTCTATGATTTTAACTGCCTGCTGAGAATCAGGAAGGAAGGAAGGGAGAAAGAAAGAAAAAGAAAGGAAGGGAAGTTTGAGGGAGGGAGGGAGGGAGGGAGGGAGGGAAGGAAGGAAGGAAGGAAGGAAGGAAGGAAGGAAGGAAGGAAGGAAGGAAGGAAGGAAGGAAGGAAGGAAGGAAGGAAGGAAGGAAGGAAGGAAGGAAGGAAGGAAGGAAGGAAGGAAGGAAGGAAGGAAGGAAGGAAGGAAGGAAGGAAGGAAGGAAGGAAGGAAGGAAGGAAGGAAGGAAGGAAGGAAGGAAGGAAGGAAGGAAGGAAGGAAGGAAGGAAGGAAGGAAGGAAGGAAGGAAGGAAGGAAGGAAGGAAGGAAGGAAGGAAGGAAGGAAGGAAGGAAGGAAGGAAGGAAGGAAGGAAGGAAGGAAGGAAGGAAGGAAGGAAGGAAGGAAGGAAGGAAGGAAGGAAGGGAGAAAGGGAGAAAGGGAGAAAGGAGAAGGAAGAAGGAGAAGGGAGAAAGGGAGAAAGGAGAAGAGAAAGGGAGAGAAAAGAGAGAAGAGAGAGAAAGAGAGAAAGAGAGAGAGAAAGAGAGAAAGAGAGAAAGAGAGAAAGAGAGAAAGAGAGAAAGAGAGAAAGAGAGAAAGAGAGAAAGAGAGAAAGAAAGAAAGAAAGAAAGAGAGAAAGAAAGAAAGAAAGAGAGAAAGAGAGAAAGAGAGAAAGAGAGAAAGAAAGAAAGAAAGAAAGAAAGAAAGAAAGAAAGAGAGAAAGAGAGAAAGAGAGAAAGAAAGAAAGAGAGAAAGAGAGAAAGAGAGAAAGAGAGAAAGAAAGAGAGAAAGAAAGAGAGAGAGAAAGAGAGAAAGAAAAAGAAAGAGAGAAAGAAAGAGAGAAAGAAAGAGAAAGAGAAAGAGAAAGAAAGAGAGAAAGAAAGAGAGAAAGAAAGAGAGAAAGAAAGAGAGAAAGAGAGAAAGAGAGAAAGAAAGAGAGAAAGAAAGAGAGAAAGAGAGAAAGAGAGAAAGAGAGAAAGAAAGAAAGAAAGAAAGAAAGAAAGAAAGAAAGAAAGAAAGAAAGAAAGAAAGAAAGAAAGAAAGAAAGAAAGAAAGAAAGAAAGAAAGAAAGAAAGAAAGAAAGAAAGAAAGACAACAAATCAACAAATACAGAAATACATGAGAACTGGAATAAGGCTGCATGTTTACATAGAGAGAAAGTTCTAGGCCAGTTTAATATAGGACCAGAGGGAATACTTGTAGTAAACTATACAATACCCATAGCAGCAAAAATAAAGAATTGGTGGTAAAAACCTCCTTGTATAACAAACAAATATTCCATAAATATTTGGCCTCAGTTGTCACAGCTCCTGACATATCCTCAAACAGATTTTGGAGGAGTAACAGTGAAGGGTGCATTAACAGATTATTTTTTACCGAAATAATACAAGTATCTAATAATACTTTTGAACATTGATCCTAGATCTAATCTACACAGTGTCACCCTGCAATCTAAGTCTTTAGGAAAAATTGCTGATGATGGTGATGGTAGTGAAGGAGACATGAGAAGGAACTCAGGACTACAGGTCAAATCCCATGAACATTTCTGCAAAGTGCATGGGAGTCCATACCCATCTGAAAACAAAAAGCCACAGCAAGATGCCAACTTGGTTGAACAGGGAAATACTGGCTATGTCAAAGAGAAGAGGGCCAAGAGGAAGAAGCAGGACAAACTACCAAAGAAATCCTGAGCTGTATTGCACTCAGCTGGAATTAGGAATACCTAAATCTGTCTGAAGGGCAAACTGGAAAGGGATATGCCATGAAGACATGAAAGACTGAAGAATGGCACAGGCAACCCAGTAATACATTTCACTAAAAAGGCTGAGGCAATTAAAGCCTTTGACTAAGTATTTACTGGCAAAATCTGCCCTAAGTGCCCACTGTCACAGGCTAGGAGGAAATGTGCTGACACCACAGAAGGGCAAAGTGAGATGGTCATGAGGAGCAGCTGGACATGTACATGGACACATGATCAGATGGCACAAACTGGAATGGGTCAAGACAGCTGGCTGATGTTACCAGAAAGCTCCTCTGTCAGCTCTAAGGCAACTCCCTGATGACTGTGACAAAGTCAGTGCCATGATAACTTCAAAAAAAAAGTCAAGAAGGATTTTCCAGAGAACTACAGGCTGGGAGATCTTCCTCCATCATTATGGAATTTACACATGAAGTCCACACAAAAACTATCACCCAGCACTTGAAGAGCAAGATGAGAACAGACAACATCTATTTATTTAAGGTAAAACACTCCTGGATCAACCTCATTTATTTCTAAGACAAAGTATCTGGCTCTATAGATAACAGATAAACAGTATATTTATTTTCATTTTAATACAGCTTTTGGTTTTTCACCTCTATTACCTTGGAAGGCAACAAACAAGGTATGGACAAAAAGCTGGATTCAAGGGCTATTGGTGTAATGAATCAATGTGTTACTTGCATCTGGAAGTCTAGCAGGAGAAGAGAGCTTCCTTCCAGAGACAAAAACCTGTCTGACCTGCCCAGGGGGATCCAATTTTGAGCTGAAAACTCAAAAGCAAGATTCAGTAATTAAAGGGTTTACACTGCATATCTGAATGCAGAATTAGTGCATAAACATTTTTATGTACCATAATTTTATTATATATTTATGTATTTCTATTAAATGCACAACACCAAATCATTAAGAAGTGTCCAGATTGGAACCCAAATACTGACATTTCTTCCTGTAGCAACGGTTAGAGATAGGGGAGAATAAGACATTTTTGGTTCTGCACATTTCTATTTTTCAATGTTTAATATCTTATTAATTATGATAATTAAAAATGGAAACATATTCCTTTGAAAGCAAGAAATTCCCCTGATTATACAACGAGATTCAGTTCTTGTCTTGAGCCATGAAGTCATTGCACAAAAGGAGTAACAAATCTCAAGTTTTTAAAATTCAGTAACATTTTAAATTCATAATTCTTGCTACAATAGATCTGAATTTATAATAAACTAGTATCTCAACTAAAGAGCTATGGATAAAGACATCAAATTAACATCAAAAACTGACAGGGATTTCATTTCCAGTCCATTTTTTATCTGCAAAACATCCAGGAAACAGAATTGAAAGTTTCCTTTAGACATAGTTTTGGTGCCCTGTCCATCAAGTATGTGACCATGCAAAACAAAGAAACAGATGAGACCCAGAAAACCAGTGCCTTTCATGTCTACTGCTCTATTCTGCTAAATTCCCCATAAACCCACAACAGTCCAAATACCTGGGAAGAGCAAGATGGAAATTAGCAGTGGATATTGCTCAGCTGGACTTGAGCAAAGCTTCCAACACTCTCACAATATCCTCAGAGGCAAACCCAGGGGTTGGGCTGGATGAGCAGACATTTCAGGGGATGGAGAAATGGCTGAACACAGATCCCAGGGACCTGCAGCCAGGGCACAGGGTCCAGCTGAGCCCTGCACTGCTGTGCCCTCCAAGGGTCAGCACTGGCCCAGTGCTGTTTCCCTGACTCACCAATGGCTTGGGCAGAGGGGCAGATGCCCCCTCAGCCAGTCTGCTGATGGCACAAGGGTGGGAGCAATGGCCAGAGTGCTGCCACCCCTGCAGAGGCACAGGACAGGCTGGAGGGATGGACAGAGAAGAGCTGCCTCCCATTCAGCAAAGGGAAATGCAGGGTCCTGCAGCTGGGCAGGAACAGCCCCAGTGGCAGGGGTTATTCACCAGGGCAGGCTGAGCACTGCCCTGCTGGAAAGAGCCTTGGGAAAAGGAGCTGGGGTCCTGCTGGGTGACAAACTGTCCAGGAGCCAGCAGGGTGCCCTGGGGACAAGGACAGTGGTGTCCTGTGGTGCAGGAGGGACAGCACTGCCAGCAGGGTGCCCTGGGGACAAGGACAGTGGTGTCCTGTGGTGCAGGAGGGACAGCACTGCCAGCAGGGTGCCCTGGGGACAAGGACAGTGGTGGCCTGTGGTGCAGGAGGGACAGCACTGCCAGCAGCCCAGGCTGGTGATCCTGCCCCTCTGCTCAGCCCTGCTGAGGCACATCTGGGCACAGCTGTGCCCTGCTCTGGGCTGAGTTGTTTTGTTTATTATTGCTGTGCCCTGCTCTGGGCTCTGGGTACCAGAGGGAGGAGCAGCTCCTGGAGCAGATCCCGTGACAGTGACAGAGGTGACAAAGGGACTGGAGCAGCTCTCATGAGCAGGGGCTGAGGGAGCTGGGTCTGTGCAGCTCCAGGAGAGATGACTGGGAGGGGACCCTGCCCATGTCTGCCAGGGTTTGGAGGGATGTCAGAGGATGGAGTCAGCTCTGATCACTGATGGCAGGCAAGAGGCCACAAAGCCACAGCAGAAACTGATGCACAGCAAGTTCCACCAGAGCAGAGCAAGAACTCTCCTGTGCAGTGGCCAAGCACTGGGACAGGCTGTCAGAGAGGGTGTGGAGCCTCCCCACTGAAGGTGTTTGAGAACCATCTGGACACAGTCCTGTGCCATGTGCTCTGGAATGACCCTGGCTGAGCAGGGAGGTTGGCAAATGACCACTGTGAAATTCTCTACCACAAGAATGACCTGAGAGGTCTCATCTACTTTGTTCCATACAGCAAATATTACAAACAGCTCAAAGTCTGGTTCTATGACTGATCATGTATCTTCTCATTATTACCAGCCATTTTAGCTAATATTATTGATAATCTATTTGAATTTTTATAACGGACTATTTTTAAATTTTTTAAATTTAAATATATTATATTAATATTATATTATATAAATTATATATAAATATATTTTTTTAACTACACATTTTATTTTGAGAAATCTAATTTTTTTCAATTGCACAGTATACTTTCCATACAGGCAGAAATAACATCATTTGAACTACAGAAGTCATACACCACATCCTATCTTTAGCATACTGTAAGAGTAAAGCTATTTGTGGGGTTCCCCCCTCCATACCATGATAAAGAATAGCACTAGCATTGATCTTTGCATTCAGCCTTTCCATAGTTGCTGGTATTGATGCATATAACAGATTAACCTTAAGGACATCAATTTCTGCATAAGAAAAGTTAACCTTACATACCCAAATTTTGTTAGCTGGAAATAAAGTTGTACTTTATACTCTTGAAGCAGTATCCAAGATGGTCAGTTTACCCTTAAGTGAAATGAGCTCTGTTGCAGAATAAAGATTAACAAAGTGACAGTACAGATGACTGAAAATGTGCACACATTTTTGGTCCTGCTAGTTGGAAAAGTAACAAACTACACATTCAATTCTGTCATTAGAAATAATTTTTACTTATCTATAGAAAAATTAATTTTAATTATTTATTTTTAGAATATGGAAAAGTACTAGCATGATTTCAGTTTTTGGCTTAAACATTACTAAATGCCAGAAGGTCCTATCTTAATATTGCACTCACTAGGTGCTAACATAGTTATTGTACTCACTAGGTGCTAACATTAAAGGCAGACTCTAGGATGGGTTGAATCCACTCACATGCTGGATGTCACACATCTCTCCAACCTTAGTCTAAGACTGAATTGCAAGGAACCAAAACTCATTCTAATAATCAAGTGAATGAGATTTTTTGCCTTGTCTTTTGCTGCTAATCACTCTGTTCATTAGGAAGAGCCAGCAGGCATGAAGGAGGTAATGATAAACTGCTACCTTAAACTGACAGAAGATAAGATAATGCAGTACCTGTGCTCAGAAAGGATGAGCAGTGACAATGCAGCAGTGGATTAAACCTGCCCTGACACAGAAAACTTGGGGGTTATAGCAGCTGGTCTCCAAGCTTTGCAAAAGTACTTCCTAGTTTTTTTGAGGGGCAAAGACGCTGGTTTTCAGGAAAAGAGAAAAAAAAAGGTGTTTTCCCAGAGAAAGCTTGTGGGAAAGGAGTGCTCCTCATCTTCCTCTTTCCTTTCACAGCCAGGCAGGTGGCATAGATCTTTCTGAAGATGGATGGCCAATCTGGATATCAGTATCAGAAAGAATTTGGTTCTGTTTTTCTAATTTATATTTAAATATTTAAATTGCATCAGCCTCTAATGACCATGGCCAAGTCATGACCACAGTAGGACTGACAGTATAAACAGCATCAATAATACAGATTGTTTGTGCTGTTGAGACATGCCACTTGTATTATTTCTCATAAATCTGTATGTGTCAAGACCCCTTAGTAGTCAACATTGGTCTCAAACATTTGCACCATTCAGTGGTGACAAAGCCACAGGTAACTTCCATTCAAAGTAACATGTTTTCTCCACTGAGGTTTCACACAGAAATCCTCTGAAATCTCTCTATCCAAACCTTTGCTTCTTGATCAAAGTTGATGTATTTTTCAGGCATCCAAACACAAAGCAGCAATTAACTGCCTGATTTTACTTTCAGTCCTTTCAATATTCTGTACAATACTTGGCACAGCTGAGTCACAAAGACTAAAATCAAATTAAAATGTAAATTATGTTTATTATCATGACAAAAAAACAGAATCATGCAGTCAAAGTAATTCATTTTTATGGTCTATGTCACCTATATGCATAATCCTAATGCATCTAAGAATAATAGTATCTGAAGGCCAATGACTCAATCAGAAAAATAATCTGAATTTCTCTGTACATTTTTTATATTTCATAGTTAAATATGAAGCTTAATTCTGATACAAAAATGTGTTTACAAATATTTTCATTTAGTTATTTATCAAAGTAGAAGAAATAAGATTATGAATCAGAGACTATCAGCTTTTTTTTGTTTGTTTAATTTAGCCACTTAGTAAATTATATGTTTATCTTAAATGCCAACAAGTCTTGACCTTCTCTTAGTAAGTGACAAGCATCTTTTTGTCTACACATTTATATAATTTCCATCTTCACAGGAAACCACTAGTGTCTGCTATCCTCAACAATTATCATCTATTTACTGATGAAATAAACTTTCATCTGTATTGTTTGATACAAGAAGGAGTATTTTAACACAGTTTATATCCTCTTGATTTCTGCAGAGTGCCTTAATGCCTCCTATTGCAAATGTGAACAAGTATATGAAATGTAAACTGAACTAATACAGGAAATGGTCTGCAGTCATCCCAACACAAAGTGGTAGAAACACATTCTGTACTTGAATTTACTAGACAACAGTCTGCAGGTAAATATTTTGCAGCCCACACAATGAATCAAAATCCATTACATCTGCAATGGAATGAAAATTAAGAAGTGTGCATACAAATTATTTAATTACAGTTTCAAACTGTGTAATGTTATAGTGAAATTTCTGTAATTATGCTGTGTAAGAGAAGCCTGATACTCAAATCACAGAATCATTTGGGTTGGAAAAAACCTCTAAGATGGAGTCCAACCATTAGCTCAGGGCTGTCAAGTCCACCACTAAACCATGTCACTATGTGCAACATCCACACAGCCTTTAAATCCCTCCAGGCACCATGAGCCCACCACCTCCTTGGGCAGCCCATTCCACTGCTTGACTGCCCTTTCCATGACAAAATTTTTCCCAATATCCAATCTAAACCTCTCCTGGTGCAGCTTGAGGCTGTTTCCATTTGTCCTATGGTTATTACCTGGGAAAACAGACTGGCACTCACCTGGCTACAGCCTCCTTTCAGAGAGCTGTAGAAAGGCAGAAGCTCCTCTCTGGGTCTGCTTTTCTCCAGGCTGAACACTCCCAACTCCTCATAGGACTTTTTCTCCAGTCCTTCCCCAGCTCCATTCCCTTCTCTGGACATGATTCATCACCTCAATGTCATTCTTGTAGTGAGGGGCACAAAACTGACCCGAGGTGCAGCTTTATCAATGCCACACACAGTGGGCAATCACTTCCCTGGTCCTGCTGGCCACCCAATTTCTGATGGGAGCCAGGATGCCATTGGTCTGCCTGGCCATCTGGGCACAGCTGGTTCATGTCCAGCTGCTGCTGACCAGCACTCCAGGTCCTTTTCTGCAGGGCAGCTTTCCACTCTGCCTGCAGCACTGCAGAGAGTGGCTGTGACCCAAGTAATTCATTCTGCTGACCTTCATACAACTGCCCTTGGCCCAGCAATCCACTCTGTCCAAACCCCTCTGCAGGATCCTCCTGGCCCATTAACCCACTCTGTCCAAACCCCTCTGCAGAATCCTCCTGGCCCATTAACCCACTCTGTCCAAACCCCTCTGCAGGATCCTCCTGGCCCATTAACCCACTCTGTCCAAACCCCTCTGCAGAATCTTCCTGGCCCATTAACCCACTCTGTCCAAACCCCTCTGCAGGATCTTCCTGGCCCATTAACCCTCTCTGTCCAAACCCCTCTGCAGAATCCTCCTGGCCCATTAACCCACTCTGTCCAAACCCCTCTGCAGAATCCTCCTGCCCCCCAGCAGACCAACACTCCCACCCACCTTGGTGCTGTCTGCTAACAGCCCCCTTGTCCAGACCATCAAAGCCCAAATACTGAGCCCTGGGGAACACCACTCATAACCAGGCACCTGAAATCTAAATTCAGTCAGCACCACTCTCCTGACCTGGCCATCCAGCCAGTTTTTACCCATTTTTCTTATTTTTAAGAATACATCTGTGCAAGCCATGAGCAGCAAATTTTCTCCAGGAGAATTCTGTGGGAACAGTGTCAAAGGTTTTACTAAAGTCCAGGTAAATGAAATGCACAGCCTTTCCTTGACCAGATTTTAAGAAAGCACTAAAGGGACAAGATACCCAACAATGTAAAAAGTGAACAGAACAAATTGTCTTGTATGTGTTTTCTGTGTGAGGGCAATTTTGAATTTTATGTTTTGATCCAGAAATATGTTTGGCTTTCCTACTCAAATCTTCTGGGAAACAAAATAAACGTCACTAAAGTAATATTTTAATATTAATGGCATTTGAGGTTCTTTTTACTACTCTCAATTGAATTTTTCCCCTTCATATTTAAGGTAACTCACTTATCTTTGCTGCTTGTATTTGAGAGACAGACAGATTGATGACATACATGGAGAATTCTTTAGAAAGAAATAACCCTACAGGTAACTAATTAAGTATATTTATATGTGGTCAAGGCACCATTATGATGAATATGCCTTGACTGCACTTTAATGGTATTTCTTATGCACTACAGTTAAAAGTTCAAAATATATATATATATATAGCAAGAAAAGCAGCAATATATAACACTTAGCTACAATTCATAAGCACATTAAAAAATCTTATCAACATTGAAAAAACACAAAAGCTCTGTTTTTTCTAGAATTGGGGGAAAAAAATCTATATACAATGCACAGCTGACCTTTTTTTCATAAACATTGTGTAACTGAAAGCAAAATCCACAAGCACTCTCATACCTCAATATCACTTTAAAACTATATTAAAATGGTATTTAAATTGTATGAGGAATTCTGTACAATTTATCCATAGTTTTGGGGCACGATTTCTTACTCTGCTCAGACAACTACAAAGCATGTATTTTTCCCTCTACATTGGCTATGCCTGAGTTTCTCACACTTAAAAATTTTCCATTATTTAATGGAAATCTGGTTAATTGCCAGATTCCAGCCACCTCTAGCCTCTTCCTTTCAGTGGGTGTGAAAGGGTTGACTTGTCATATTTATTGCTGCTGACTGAATTTTATCTTGTTCTCCTGGATTCTCAGCAGCAATTCCCAAGTTAGTGGCTTCCCCAGAAAGCACGTCAAAGGATTCCCACCCACACACTGAATATCTAACAGACCCTGACCCATTTTCTCCTTATTAAAGCAGCACTGCGTATTTTTAAAAATAAAAATAATAAACAGAGACACTAAATGGATGCTAGAGCTGCAGCTGGAATCTACCCTCTTCAGATTTAAGTTCTGACAAAATTGCTACCAAAAAATAGAGACACATTTAAAATAGAAACTCAAATGTATTTTCCTCTCTTTTCTCCTCCAGTGACTTATTACTCCAGCTACCTTTCAGTTAGATACATGGAGGATTTCATTTATAAGTTCTGAATATAGAAAAATCCCTTAATTTGGCCACATTTATATCCTCTTGCCACAATATCTCTGGGCATATTTCACAGAATTACGTAATTGTTAGGGTTGGATGGACCTCTGGAGATTTAATTTTTAAGTTCTGAATATAGAAAAATCCCTTAATTTAGCCATATTTACCTCCTCTTGCCACAATAACTTTGGACATATTTCACAGAATCACAGAATTGTTGAGGTTGGAGGGACCTCTGGAGATCATCCAGCCCAAGTGCCCTGCCAAGACAGGGTCACCTGAAGCAGGTGTCACAGGAACTCATGCATGCATATGTTGGGATGTCTCCAGAGGGAGACCCCATAACTTCCCTGGGCAGTGCTCTGCCACCCTTAACAGAAAGAAGCTCTTCCTCATGCTGAGGTGGGGAGGTTTGGGACTCCTGAGGGACATTCTCAGCAGTAAAAACTAAGGCACGAAAGGCATTCAGTACTTCTTCCTTTTCTCTGTCTTGTTACATCCATCTGATTCAACAGTGACTCCCATTTTCCCTAATTTTCATTTTCCTGCTGATGTACTTGTAAAAGAACTTTTTGTTGCCCTTGATATCCCTTGCCAGATTCAATTCCAACTGGACCTTCACCTTCCTTGTTTTATTTATGCATACCCTAATAATGTTCCTATAGTCCTCCTATGTGGCCTGTCCCTTTTCCACATCCCACACATTTCTCTTTCATCTGAGATTTACTGCTCCCTGCTCATCCAGGCAGCTCTCCTTCCCCCTTTGCTTGATTTCTTGATCATGGGGGTACACAGGTTTGAGCTTGCCATCTTCAACAAGCCTTCAGCTTGCCATCCAGCAGGGCCCCAGGTCCCTTCCCGCAGTGCTGCTCTCTGCTTCCCCACCCTGCACATAATCCCAAGGCTGCCCTGTCTCAGGTGCAGAATCCACCTATAAAATGCTACAACTCAACTCTGAGGGTGAGGAAAGTTCAGGTTCTTCTTACCAGACACTCACAAATCCAGGGCAGCAGAGGGGATCCACCCTAGGGTGATGAGGGAGCTGGCACATGAGCTTGTGAAGCCACCCCCATCATTTATCCTCACTCCTGGCTCACTGGGGGCTCCCAAATAACTGGGAGTTGGCCACTGTGATGCCTATCCACAAGAAGGGCTGAAAGGAGGATCTGGGAAATGAGAGACCTGTCAGCCTGACCTTGAATGGAAGAGATCATCTTGAGTGCCATCACAGGGCACCTACAGGACAGCCAAGGGGTCAGAGCCAGCCAGCGTGGATTTAGAAGGGGCCAGAGCAGCCTCATCTCCTTTTACAACCAGGTGAGCACCTGGTGGATGCAGGAAAGGCTTGTGGGTGTTGTGTACCTGGATTTCAGCAAGGTCTTTGTCTGTCTCCCACAGCATTCCCTGGAAAAGCTGCCAGCCCACAGCTTGGGCAAGAGCACTCTTGGCTGGGCTAAGAACTGGCTGGATGGCCAGAGTGGTGGGAGCTGCTGCAAACAGCTGGGGACAGTCACCAGTGCTGTCCCTCAGGGCTCTGTGTTGGGGCCAGTCTTGTTTAACATCTTTATTGATGGTCTGGATGAGGGGATTGAGTCCTCCATCAGTAAATTTGCAGCTGACACCAAGCTGGGAATGAGTGCCAATCTGTTGGAGGGTAGGAGGGCCCTGCAAAGGGACCTGGACAGGCTGGATAGATTGGCCAAGCCCAACAACTTGAGGTTTAACAAGTCCAAGCTCCAAGTCCTGCATTTTGGCCACAACAACTCTCTGCAGCACTACAGCTGGGGACAGAGTGGCTGGACAGTGCCCAGGCAGAAAGGGACCTGGGGGCACTGATGGACAGAGCTGGACATGAGCCAGCAGAGTGCCCAGCTGGCCAAGAAGGCCAATGGCTCCTGGCCTGGATCAGGAATGGTGTGGCCAGCAAGAGCAGGGAGCTCATTCTCTATCCTACAATAAATATCCAGGTGACATGCAGACATCCTTCAATGATTAGGACTTTTCACCAATGCTGTATTATTTAAGAATTCACTTCATTCTAAGGATAACTTGCATCCATAAAGGTAGACACCACCATCAAAAGTAAGAGCTAGGAGACCTCCTTTGTCAATGAAACCATAATAAGTTACATCAACTGCTATAAAAATTCATCTTTTCTAAGCAAGCAGAGAATTACTGATGTCAATTATCAGCAGCAGAGCACCCAACACTTGTAAAATCTCTTTATCCATCTGGAAAATAAACTTCTCACATGCAGGTTTGCATAGGATACTTTCAGATAAGGTTATATTGAGTCAGAGTTCATTGAGTTCATTGTTGCTTTATGTTGTGTGAATGTTTTTAAAAGACTGGTTTCCTTCTATGACACAAAGAACAGAAGACCTTACAACTCCCATGACATTTGGCAGAACATGTTTGCAGGCTTAGTTTAAAAGAAAATGGACTTTCCTTGACAATATTCTCCACGGGATTCTGTCAAAAAGAATTCTCTGGAGAAATAACAGTGGATAGCTTGCAGAAAATTGTAAGTACACATTGCATGGCACTTCAGCCCAAAAAGAACTAAAAATTGAGAGAAATATGTGTAAGTGGTCTTATAGGGAAGGATGGCTAGAAACTTAGCTATGCTGTCCTGACTCATGCTTGCATTTCTCCCACTGGGTCTCTGTCAAGCACACTTGAAGAAAGCAATGCACAGTTCAGCTTTTTACCTTAGAAAACTTGAGGACCACTTTCTGCATTGATTCAATATTACTGCTGCCTCAGAACTTCTTTTTGTGTGGGAAAACATGACTGGACAACCAGGTAGTTTTTTATCTGCCTCTTCCCAATTTCTTATTGGAAATACTTACTTTTCTTCAGGTTAAAGCTGTTTTGAGATAATGTTTTCAACCTGACAGTGAGTATTCTCTCCTTACTACCCTACCTAAATTTCTTAAGTCTTGATTAGTACATATTAATTAATTTTGTATCTACATATTTTTCTTCTTGGTCACATGTGAAAACTTGACTTTCTGAAAAGCTCATGTTCAACTCTATACATTGCACAATTTTGCATGAACACACTGATGTTCTGACTGGGCTCTTCCTTGAATTAAATAAAGGAATAAGAACTTTGCATAACTAAGAAAGATGTAAAAGTTTGCACTTAACAATTGTTCATTCAGCAAATTCAGCACTTTTATTTAAAAAGAAAATTGAAGCATGAGCCATACACAGAAATCACACCTTATTAAATTGTTCAGTAGTTTCTTAAGCCACTGGCAAAACACTTAGCAAACCTAACACCGAATTACAATTATTTTGAGGTTTTTTGAATTAAAATCTTGATAATCCATATTTAAATTACATAATTATTTTAAAACATTATTCCACAATTTTTGTGAAATATGTACCATGAAGATATGTTTTTGTACCACTTTGCAATCAGAATCATCTCAAGGCAAGCAGAACACAGTGATCTTTTTAAAATCAATTTTTAAATATAAAAGCAGCTACTTGATGCATGCTTAAAATTAAAACTGCAAAACACACATTCAACTCCAAAAACCTAAGAAGAAGCTGCATGCTTCATAAAAAAAATTGAATTGGATCTCCTATTTAACAGGGTACATACAGCATAGAATGCTATTCTATGATAAGATATTAAAAACTGTAAAAATACATTAAATTGCATATAAAATAGCAAAGCATCAAGCTTATCTCAAGCATGTGTAAGAGAGAAGTGACAACTCACGGGTAGGTTTGTGAAAGCTGCTGGGCTATTCTGTAAGCTGTGGGATCCCTGTCCAGTGCATACACAGTGATGTCTCTGGCTTTCTCCAGGAGAGCAGTTGTGTGACCCCCAGCTCCAAATGTCATGTCCAGGAAGAGCTTGGAGTAAAACACAGACACCTCTTACCCCAGAGCAGTGAAAAACTGATGGTCCATTTAAAACTTATTTTGATAACCTCCCTCAGGTACTAGTGGAAAATATAACATTGCTTTTTTGGAAATATTTTTGTATTTTGTGCAGACTTGCAATTAGGTCAGAATGATCTTTTACTTAAAAAAAAAAAAAAAAAAACAAGTAAATAAATAAACAAAACAACAAAAACATCCAAAACAAACAAATAAAAACACCAAATCAAACAACACCAAAACAAAAAAAAAAAACCACCTTCTATCTCATGATTGTGACATCAAATCTCATATTGAGATACAGTGACTGGAAAAGGCTGCTGACTCCCAGCCACATCACACAGGAGAATGTCTGGAGCAAACAGTTTGCCTGCAGAGGCAGGAGACTGAAAAACTGGTAAGCAGATTCCAATTGGTCCCAGCTTGAGAAAGGAAGGAAGAAGAAAGCTCTGCAGTTTCTGTAGATTCCTTCTAGAGAGGTTTAGATAATCAGCATCCATGTGTACACCAACAGGCTGACCCAGAGGCTTTGCTCCTGACACCTCCCAAATAAACAGTGCCCTGGGACACAGGCAGCCACCTTGAACCACAGTAAGTTGGGCTGTATGAGCCCACTAAGGGGAGAAAATCAGTAGAACTTAATGCTTAATAAAAGTGTTCAGTCTTCTTTTACCTATAAAAGAGCCAGTAGTGTTTCTAGAAGCTGCTCTATGCCCTTTCCTCCTTTTTGGCCTCACAACACTGGTACTTGACTGATTAAAAGTCAGGAACTATTTTTGTTGACAGAAATAACTGGCTCTTCACTAGCAATGCAGTGGTTGTAGGACTGCAATTCCACTTAGGAAATATTTTCTTTTCAAATTCCTAAGTAACAATCTATAATTCTATAGTCTAGGGGAAGCTACTGGAGCACAGAAAGAAAATGATTTTTATTGTTTTTATGACAATGTATCTCTGCACCTTGGTATTCCCATATGCCTTTTTTCTCAGTTCATTGAACTTACCTCTGCTGACTGGGGGAAACTCAAGCTAAACTTGAACAACAAATTCTCCATATATTTCAATATTAATATCTGCATGGGTTTGGGGTTTTTTTCCCACTTCTCAGATTATTTTTTATGTGAAACAGGTTTTGAAAACTATTTATCAGCTACAATCATATTAAATAGAAATTAATATGAACTAAACTTATTCTCACAAATTATACACCCCAAGGGTAAGCACCTTATAAGTGAAATTTTCCAATTTAACCTTTGAAAGAACTAAGATTCAACCACAAATTTCATTGGATAAGAGCAGAAATTCAAAGGCAATGAACACCCAAACATTTTTCCAGAAACCTTTTTTAGAAAACATAAAGACATATACATGAAAATAAATTAAAAAAAAAAAAAAAAAAATTAAAAAATACTTATGAGACAAATAATATAACTCTACTGTGGCTAAATTATTTACTGTGGCTGCATTATTTAACATAGTTTCTTTGTGCTATACTATCATGTTTCCTGAGCTTATGCTCTAGAAGCAAAAGTTTATGCTCTAGAAGCAAAAGTATCCTACAATATTTTACAAAGCTACTGAAGGAAACAAAATTTAATTGGGTGATCAACCAACATTAAATTGCATCACTCAAATAAAAAAATAAAGCACTTATGCAGAATTTTTTTTGCAAGCAGTATCTATAAGACAAAACTATGCTACAGAGGACACACCACCCATATTATATAAATGCTCTCACAATCTATTTAAGCATTCTGACTTATCTTCTGCCATAACAAAAACAAAAGCATACTCATTGAAACCAATTTATAAACACAAAACTGAAACAGTTAAAAATATAGTTGTTTCTTTAACACAACTCAACATAATAATTTAGCTAGATTTTAAATATACTTGCATAAGCTAAAGATTCCAAGCATGTTCTCTGTAGGTTCTCACATACCACTAAGATTCAGAGAAGCTCTCTCATGACAAAGATTCCAATCAGTTTGGGTTTTCTTTGCATTGTACTGTTACTTCTACTATGCTCAAAAAACTCCAATACTGGCTATTGAGTGGGATATTAAACTAATTAGATACTTTTTTATTATCTCCTTTCAATGAAAATTATTAATATAAAAATGTAATTTTTAACTCTGCACTTTGCTTAGAAAATTGCAAAGATGAACATGCATTCTAGGAAACAGACAAATCCTCTTAAATTGCTTTTAAATTTTCCAGGGTGAATCTGTTATGCTTTGATTTCCACTCAAGTTATTTCCATTTAATCCTTACCAGAAGTAGTGTACATAAGCAATAAACAAACCTCTAACTTTTATATTCTAGTTCTGTAGGGAAATCCATCTTGAAAAATCCCTTTAGAAATATGTGAAGGAGCAACAGAAAATTAAAACCACTTTCTTTTTTTTTTTTTTTTTTTTGCATAAGATTAACCCACTCAGAAATGCACTCAAAAAACTTAATCACAGGAGTCCCAAGTGTCATTTAGGATTGCACTTATTCTGCAGCAACACATTACAATCAAAACCAATTTAAATTACATCATAATTCCTCTTGGAAAAAAAAAAAAAAAAAGTTTAATCACCATGAGTCACGTCTTCATGGTTGGGTTTGGTTGTTTTGTTTCGTTTAAAAAAACAAATGCTCTTATTCTTTATCATAGTTAGAAAACTGAGATGAAAATTTTCAAAAACATCACTATTTTCCTTCCTAAAACAGACCTACAGTGTTGGCAGGAAAAGTCATGGAAGGTAGAGGAAATGTCAGAAGAGCTACTTCTATCTTTGAAATAAAATACTTTGGAATAGTAATTTTATTCTACTTAAATTCATTAGTAACATGACTTTCCAGAAAACAGTCTTTTCCCACTAATATGCTTAATTTCTTGTTTATTTCTTGCATGTCTCATTGTCTTCTAAACATCTAACTCTTCTTTGGTCATCTCTGAAAGTATTGAACAGATTCAATCCTTCTTTCACCAACACTTCCATACTACAGAAAAAGTCCTTTGTTTCATCATGTTTGAACAGCAGAATATGAAAAAATAACTTAGGTATTTTTTGGCCAAATCTCCAGACAATTTTGCTTTTTTAAGCAATATATAACATTGAGATTTTTATTTCCAGATGAATTTTTGAAGATCTTATAGCTCATTCAAGAATACTTATATTTTGTTTAACAGTCTTGCCTTTCCTCACAGGTATCTGCTTCTGCTTTCATTTATTTTAAATTTGATAAACTTTAAGCTTGACAAGTCCTTTTTACATGCAGCTTATTAATGAACCATACACAAAATCTTGAAAATAAACCAAAAATAAATACTAGCAATGCAGAGAAGAGAAAGGACAGGGACTCTTGTACCATGACATGGTGACAAACTCTCAATACTGTGACAGTATTGAAAAGCTTTAGTTAAGAATCCATGCAAGCACCTACTGTGAATGAACACCTGCTTATTGAATTACTGAATTCCACTGCCCTTTCTGAAAGAGCCAACACAAACCAACCAAACTTTTAAGACATGATCTTTAACCTGAGAGCACTAGACACAGGGGGATACAGCTGTGACTCAATCCACATTCAATTCCTCATAATCTAGCTGTTCCACACTTTGCATCTAGAACCTAAAAAAAAAAAAAAATAACTATCACCTTAAGTTATCAAATAGAATGATTATGATACTAACATGACCATTTTGGAGCATTTATCAGATTTGAAATTAATCACTGCAATATCCTGCTTCATAATATCTTTCTTATATATAACATCCATCTTTCATGCCTGAAATAAAAGATGCATCATTTTTTTCTTCCTCTTTCTCTCTTGCCTACTAGTTTTTAATCAAATAAAATTAAATGACATTTTATCCTCCTGGTCCTATAAATACTAGAAAATATTATTACATTAATTTCTCCTGCAGTGACTCACAATTCCATTGTTAAGTTCAGATAGTCCCATCAGAGTCCCCTTGGGAATTTTATAATCATTTTGTGACTGTACATTTTAGAAACCATTTGGCTCTTTCATGACATACAGATAGCAACAAACAAAAATTTCACAGCTTTCATTTTACAACTAGCTCTAGTACAGTTAGAGACATACAAAGAGATTGAGTTTTTGTATATAAGACTTTTTACTGAAAAGTCCTCATAGTAAATACCTTTTAAGCATTTCATTTTACTAAGACTGATATGTAATTTCTCTAATGGTTATGTTCCACATGTAATAAAGTTTAGTCCATAACATTTAATAGCCTTTGTGAATATTTTTCCTTTGCTGTGTACCAAAATGAGATTGCAGAACTTACACAAAATTGAAACTCAAACATGACACATAAATTGAAACAGCATGATACTTATACTTAAAAACTCACTATTCCAGTATTTTCCACTCTCCTCATTCTTTCTTTTTTAAAGGCAAGAACTTTATATCCTTTTAAAAGTAATTTGATCCTTTATACGTACAACTTTATTTTCCCCTACTAACCTTAACTATTTCAAGCACTCCAGCAGATGTTCTTTCAAAAAATATTTTTTCTCCCTCTTACAACCCTGACATTGTCTGAAAGAGGACTTCAATATATTAGACAGCATCTCCAAAAGACTTTGGCAAATTGTACAAAATATCTAAGACATACTGAGTTAGAATATAGGACATGAAGTCTCATGCCAAACAATCTTCTATCCTGGGCATCAACACTTCATGAGCAGTCCCTCTGTTTTCCATTGCTGACCATGTCACAAACTCCTGCCATTTACCCTTTGTGCAGACAAACTGTCTCACTTTGTTCACACTTACACAATACCAAAATGTCATGAATACCTTATGATAAACTAGCACAAATAAGGCATTTGCCATGCCTCTTTGACACATATAAAATTAATTTTTTTCTAAAAACAGAAAGACAGTTATTTCCCAAAAAAGTGACCTTGCACTGCATAATTATTTATTCAATCCCTAGTCCTGTTTATCCACTTTTTCTATTAAAAAAGAAATTTTAAATCTATGTTGACAACAACCACCTCACATGCCTTCAGCAAGTGTGATCACCTAAACCATCTTACCTCCAAGTTCTCTGATTAATAAAATAAACAAAAATCAGCCTCAAAACAACCTTCCAGGGAAAATGCCTTTCCTTCCTCCAGCCCCATTTTGCACTTCCTTCAATGATTTCAGACACAACCACAGAAGAGACAACTGCACAATTATTCCCCTCTGATACTCTTGTTATCCTTGTTGTTGGCATTTGTCCCCTTCTTGCCTAAAGAAACATTTCACTGAATGGCAGCCATTCAAATATAGTGAGCAGAAGTAGTAGTTTTGCAGTACTGCTTCCCAAATTAAATGCTCATAAGAATCATCAAACTTAGAAGGTAATGTAGACAGGTATCATGTCATGGAAAGAAACTAACACTACATAAATTATAGTGCATGATCTCTATATAATGTAAAACTCATTAAATTTTGCCATTTGCAGCATTATGTACCAAAATCAGTCCAAATGTAGTTTTCAGAGGAAAATGTTACTCAAAGCTACTTAATAGCCAAAAAAAAGGAAAAAGAATCCTACCTAATCAATTACCTCTTTTACCTAATGGGAAAGACATACTTCTTGAGGTGCATAAAAACCAAGTAATGCTGTTTTCAGAATAGAAAACAATATAAATGAAAACTTTAAAACACGAGCAGAAGGATAGAAAACAATATGAATGCCAAGTTTAAAATACTAGCAGAATAAAAATTAACTTGAAAAAATCACACACTTTGCCAGCCCCATATCAATACAATATATAACATTTTAACAGTGATACACACCTAATGGAGGACATTCCACCCAAAACTGGGCTTCACAAACTATAAACTAGAATCACAGAACTTTCCTGTGGGAGAAGAAATATATCCACAAATCCTGCTCTAACAGCCAAGAACACAGCCCCAGTCCCTCACTATTCATGTTTCATCTTCCAGAAGAAAAAAAAAAAGACTTACAAAGAATGCTAATTATGAAATTAATATATTTTCAATTTTATCAATTATGAAATTAGAATATTTTCAAGAAACTTGCATAACATATTTATTCTGAAAATGGTTCTCATTCCACTTTTTTACAGGCTTGGTGGAGGAACAGAATACTGATTTATTTAAAGCATACTACAAAGAAAAAGTGAGGAACAGCTACCCAGCACCCAAGCTATGCCTAGAAGAAACACCTGGAAACTGCTGCCTGAGAAAATAAAAATAAAATAAGAGATTTTTTTCCATTCAATTGACATCCATGCAAATGTCAAAGTAACAATAATTTTCCTTGGGGTATTATTGTACTGAATAGTCTAACAAAAGCAAGTTCACAAAAATGAATGGTGACGTGATGAGAGCAATGGTTACATGATGAGAGAAATAGGTTCTGTAATATTTCTGTAATATTAAAGCCACCATCAACTTGTGCATCACAAGCCAATCAAAGCTACATCACAGTGCCTCTCTCTGTTTTTACTGATATTTCTCAGTGGGATGACAAGCCAACATTTTTCACAATAATAGATTTTTCATACTTGAAATGAGAGCTAGCGTTTGCTTGAAAATGCAAAGAAGGTCAAAATACTAGGATGCTTGTTAAGGCTAACAATAAATATTTATTACTGCATTGCCAGGCACTGTTGGTCTGGATCACAGTATTTATTCTTATTTTATTTGTATCTATTCCATCTCTTTGTGGAAAAAAAATCCTGAGAACAGAAAAGTAATATAAACAAAATAATCAACACATTGCAAGATGCTTTTTGCTTCTTCATTCTTCTGGTGTTTCTATGAGTCATGTTCCCTAAACTTGCTGTCTGAATTTCCTTGTTATTCACAACAGAAATGGTTCACTGTCACAACACAACTTGTTTTCCACTCTGCTTTATTCTTCAAATATCAACTCTAAGTGCAATAAAATATATCTGACCTCTTGTTCAAATACCTTGAATTTTCTACAGCTTACTATTTTAAGAAACTCAGCTATTTAATATACACTAAGTAGAACAAGCTGAATTGAAGTGGGGACCAGTGACAACAAATTCTATCAGAATCTTTTTCTAGCAGTGATTTTTTTTTTTTCCCAAGAAATAGTCAATCTGCTTTATCCTTTTATTTCCATATCTTTCACAACTAGTCACTGCAAAGGTATGAATAGAGACATTTTAAAAATAGTTACTGTTGTCAGTGTTTCTTGAACAAAGTACACAGATTATTGTTTGGGCACATATTTTAAAGTCCACTGTGAGAAAAGGCAGTCTCTTCTCAGTTCCTCAGTACTTCATTTTCCTTCTGCAGATCTCAAAATTGAGAACTAATGTTCAGTGCTGGCCTTTGTTAAAACCAACCTCACTGAGCCTGTAGTTTCAATAAACACAGAGAGAAAATTAATCAATCAGAAGGACAAACGAAATCCACAAACTTTTTCCTTCTAAGTAAGAGGAAGGAAAAATACATCCAAACTTCAACTTATTTTCTTCCTATCATTTAAATACAGGGATTTTGCTAAACAAGAGCATTAAACAGAACTTACACTACCACCAAACAGACTTCCAGTCCTATTCCAGCCAACAGGCAGGACTTAGAATACCCAAAATCCTAAATAAGCATCTGGTAGGAGATAGTGGCAAACACTGGTTTAAGAAGGCAATCTTCCCAAAATCACAGTTCACTCCATAATCAGTCTCCAGCAGAATTACAAATGTTAAGACTGGTATGCATGGAGAACAAATGGAAACCTCAGGGAGCAAATACACCAGGTCTGACTCCACCAGACTATCAATGAGAACACAGCTAGGGAAATGCATAAATTCACACGCATGCACAAAATCTTACTAGCAGGAAAAAGTACCATTTGAAAAAGTTTGTGCTTAAAAAACCAAACTTATCAACCTAGAACTGTTCTGATTTGTTGCCTCCTTCTTCCCAGCTAGAAGTAGGAATTAATGACAATAAATGATATGCCTCATGATATTCCAAACAGTTTTCTGAATACCAATTACAACTTCAGTGGATGAGAAAATATTTTTTATCCTAAAATGCATCTGGTCTATTTGGCAGAAGACAGGACAAAAAGGTTACTAACATTTCATTCAGGCCTTTCTAACAGCTATTCAGACAATCTTTGGGATATGGCCAAAAGGATTTGTATATTGTTGAGGTTTTTCTTTAATTCCACTTCTTTATTACTTCATCAAAATGCTTTGAATTCACCACGATGCACCTTAAAAAACAGGAACGTATGGAGATACTGAAGCTCTTTAATTTTAAGATAATTGTCCAAGTGGACAGAGAAACAAAAATGTTTCCAGAAAAAAACTTCCCCTGTTGCATGCAGCAACATACTACATGGTAATTCTAGGAACAGAAAAATATTATTCTTTTCTTTTTTAATACTATTTTTAATGCACAAGGAGATTATATATATATATAGTTCCATTCAGTAAATGCATACCAATGAACACCAAAAACATTGTGTTCAATAACTTTAAATACTATGTAACAACACAACTAGCTTTCTAAAAAGAAAAAGCAGACAGAACGATTTTGTCCAAATTAATTTACAATCTCCAAAAACTGAAGTTCATGCTTTTTACTAACATTAAACTGTACATATATACATCAAATGCTATACAGTGAAAATTAATTCAGACTGCAGAACCTGGACAACCAAGTACCATAGAGCTCTGAAACCTGTTCTGTAGCAAAGTATTTTAAAACAAAGTCAAAGTGTCCAGTTTATGTATTTTCACCCTAATATCTGATCTAAACCTCATTTGCTACTGAAATTGTTCACCAACAAAATAAACACTACATTTCTCCTCCCCTCTTTCTCCAGGTCACCTCCAAGGCATGCACAACTCAAGCCTACAATCAAGACTTCCACAAACTGTTGATTTTCATCAAGTTATGTCAGTGTAGATTATCCCCTGGAACTCTGTGACATGACAAACATGTTAAAAGTATTGTTTAGATACACTGAAAATAATAATTGAAAAGGGAAGTTTTTTACATTCAAGAAAAAAATTCTCCTACACACCAACCATGTATTCAACATTTCTTACACCACTATATATGCACTACCTATAATTCTGTCAATAATTTCCCACCAAAGCTGACAATCACCATTTCAGCATTTCATCTTCTCTCCTACACGGACTATGAGCTTTTCTGAAGAAATTTTACAATCAGTTTTTGCAATGTACAGCCAAACATGTGAGTCTAAAATCATTATGTGAGATATATGCAGAAAATCTTTGTTTTGCAGCTCATCACTTTTGAGACCACATGTCATGGAGCAATTTAACTCCAAATATACCAGAAAAGGAAAAAAAAAAAAAATTTAGGACTGTCTTTTCATAACACATGTTATAAATAACAAGTCCAGGAAATTAAAATAACCAACAGGAAGCTAAATTTTAATTGTGGAATAATTTTAAAGGCACTTTTAAGGTATAATTTTGTCAGAGATGAAAAGGAAATAACTCCAAATCTCCTTACATAGAATCTATTTCAGGATCACTTTGCATTTTAAGTTGCATACAATTATTTCTGAACAAACTATGTTGATCATTGTGTGCAGCAAATAAAAGAATGTAGTACAAAAGGAACTTTGAAGCATTCCCCTTAGGCCACTGTGAACGTATTTAAGTAAGAACAAAAATAAAAAGCACTTCTTTAAAAACTTAAGGCAAATGAACATTTGCAAACCAATAAAAACCCCAAACCTATTAATTGCAGTGCCAGTGCAAAGTCACACACAGGTAAAGTCACTTACACCAGCTCAGTTACACAGAACAATCCAAAGGGTCGGTGTTGACTTTGGAACATCTTATTATGGTAACAAACAATCTATTTAAAAGAGACTAATGGAAGTAGGATCACTTTTCGTCTGAAAGACATATGGAGTCTTTTTTCTGTCAACTGAAGTTCATGGCTGGACTCAGCTTACAACTCTGATCATACTGGCATGCTTAAAACCCTACAGAAATCTCACAAATATTCTCCAGTCAACAAATTCATTATAAATAATACTTACTGAGAACAGTCCTTTCTTCTAATTGTACATTTACAGGAAAATAACAATGCAATTATATGCTCAATTTATTTTGAATATAGCAGAGTAATAAAATAAAACCCCAATCAATTTAAAAAAAATCAAAATCACACAAAAAGCCCACCCAACACCCAAGGTCCTCTCCAGAAAAATAAAATCTCCTTGAAAAATTATGTCTTTTCATCTTTGGTGAAGTGTCAATCCAAGATCATAAGTTGTACAAACTTACCAATTCTATGAATGAAAGTTGCTGTTAAGAGTCATTTACCCTCAACATCAAAATATCTACTCATCCAAACATTTTAAACAGTTTTCTCTCAGTAATATTATTTCACTTAACATTCCCTACTGATTAAGTAATTGCTATTAAAAAACAAAAAACAAACAAACAAAACCAAAACAAACAAACAAAAACAAAACAAAACAACAAAAAAAGACCTCTTGACAGATTTTCAAATAAATACAATATTCTTCTACAAGAGAAAGTCAAAAGGTAGTCATCTGGGAATAATCTCCAATTAGGTTTTCACATCATTCATGCAATAAGTTATATTAACTGTTTCTTCAGTAACCAACTCAGCAAATTCTCTTCTCTTCTTCTCCCTCTACTTATTTTCATTCTTTAATAACTCATATATGAACATATTAAAATTAGGCTTCTGAATTTCACCATCCAAAGGTGAATGTTTTAATCACACATGCAGAAACCCAAAGTAACATGGGATTTGTTATCTTTTTGGAAATGTCAGCCCCCAAACAACATGAAGTAACATGTTTTCTTTGACATATGCCACAGAAGTCTCTTTATATAAGACAGTTCTCATGCAATTGAAGTATTTATCACACTATGAATTCAGAAAAGACAACAATGGTTTTCCTTGGCAAGATCAAGTATAAAATGGTGAGGGAAGAAGAGACACTGCTACCAGGAATGCAGGTTACATTAATCCTCTTTTCAAGAAATTAATGGAATATTTTTGGACCATGGTAGAATTCAGCCACATATTTACTAAATACCAAAAAATATTTTCAAATACTTTATTTTTCTTTTATTTTACATTAAAATACCTCAAAATAATTTACAATTACTTTTAAATTTTTTTTGCAATTTTATAGTATATTTTTCAGCAATTGTTTGCCATATACTAAAAAAATCCCATACTTTACTGAAAAATTAACTCTCTTACTGTAGCTAAACACAATCACACTCTAAAACAAGTAACTACATAGTTCATTTTTCAGTATTTAGAAATGCAGTGCTACTAAACTTCATCAAACAGAGAAGATTTAATGACCTCCAATACACTGTAACTGGAGATGCTCATATTCTCATCTGCTATGCAGATACAATACACTAATACATAATTAAAGAACAGGCAGTTACTGATTTATATTTATGTGAGATCAGCTTTACAAAAAGGAACATGCTTCAGACTCACAGGCAATTAAAACCAGATTAATTTCCTACCACAAATATGAGTTTAAACTCCTAGTGAGAACAGCACGACTTGTAATTTACTTTTATACACTTTATTACATTAATACAGCAATCAAAACAAAAATTGACATTCACCCCTGACAAAAATAATGAGCATAAAAACCTTGTAGAATTATACAGTTTTCATATAATCTACTTGGCCCTTCAGAGCATAAAATTGAACACCAGGAATCCCCAGCCTCTTGTGGGAACTGTACAGGTGGTTCAATAGTATATAAGAAGTCTTAGCAGCATGCAATTATAGTAATAAAATATCTTTAAAGTGTTGATATAAGTCAGTGAAAAAGAACATGCATGCACAATCTGTCATCTAAACAAGGGTACCTTTACTTCCATTTTAAAGCAAAAACATCCTCAGTTCTATCACCTGTGTGTTTTAATAAAGAATGCCGTGGTGGAAATCACAGAACACAATGGCAGGACTAAATAATGCAAATTTTAGGACTGGAGGTTTTATTTTTCAAAAAAAATAAGATGTTCAGCTGCTAATTACAAAAAGAATAAACAAGTGGATTAAGAACATAATAAATCACATTTTACACTGAAGTTGTTGAACTAATTGGTTGCATTTCAACATGAAAGTACAGATACTATCATAAATCAAAAGCTGGAAAGAAGCAACATACCAAACTTCACTTTCTGATAACGCTCTTTGTTTACCAACAAAGTACTGCCTGTGGCAGCATTTTCCACAAGAAGGAGCTGGTCTGGCTCACATCTGTTAGTTCACTGGAACAAGAAGCACTGAGCAACCACATCTCACTCAATAACATAGATTAGATACAGACAGTGGTTTAATTAACCAGTTCTAACACAGCATTGCTTGAAAACACAATAAACGGGCCCAATGATATTTAACATCCTACTGTAAAAACTGTTCTAAAAATCCCTACAAATGCACAGAAAATAAGACAGCTTTTACTACAAGAAGAAAGAGTATAAATACAGTAAACTTTCTTGTTCCCTTTGTCCATTATTTATTGCCTGCAAATAAATTGTTTTACTCAGTTTTTTATACTGATGCTTGTATGCCATGATCCTTTATTAAAGACCAAAGGAATTACCATTAGTAAAACTAATTTGCTTTATGATCTGTGCACACATACATTACAGTTCTTTTCAAACAAACCTGTTATCTAACTCAGGATCAAACAAATTAATATGACAGAGTAGGAAAGACCATACAGATAACAGATACCAATTCCATGTAATTACAGATAAGCTGTCACCTCCCTCAGCACAAAGCAATTAAATGTGTTTATCTTCAGACCTACAGTGCTTAGCTGTCTTGGAATCAACATGCACACCTAGATGAGTCTGTGAGTTTTGGAACTGTTAGCTTTACCCTGTATATTCATCCTAAAGTGAGTTGCACAAGAAAAGAAAGATTAAAAAGCAGTTATAGTTGTAAATGATCTCTTCAACAAGCAGAATCTGAGCCACCAAGTGTGGTCTAATCCATGTTAGACATTCAATAGCTCAAAAAGGATACAGGATTAAAAGTTTATCTTAGTGGTATACATTTTTCTTAATAAACTCTTACATAATTTCTTATGTTGTTAAATTATTTTAAGATGGGAGCATTCTCCTGTGTTGAATACACACTATATTTAGCCACACAACACCCTTATCCAGGTGGATGCACCCTGTTACTCTGCCTATACAAACAACATACAAATGAGAGCACATAAGAGGTGCTGCTGACCAATCTGAATTGTCTTCAATTTTCTTTCAATGAGTGGAAACACCCAAGAATAGTAATGTCAACTCTAAATACCACAGGTATGCATCATCCTAAAAATCACTATATGGAAAAGTTAAATACCTTAATGTAAACCCCATTATTTCTTTCCTGTCCATGATAAACTGACTATCTTGCAGATGTTATTCAGCAGCAAGTAATAAAACAGCAACATACCAGAGTTACAGAGAAGGGCAACAGCACATTTTGGAATGACCAACAGCTCAGAAATTGTACCAAAATTCATGCAAAAAAATGGCAAAGTCAAGTACTACTGATAAAACAGAGAGGAGAGGTCACAAAAATCACCTAAGTGCAGTTGGACAAATATAAAGGCAAATTAGAACTCAATAAAGGTTCATTGAACAAAAACAACCAAAACCTGATACCTCAGATCAGTTTAAGCTTTCCTAAAAGCAATGCACAAGACAGTCATGCTTGCCACTACAGCAGTCATGACCTACAATTCATACATGAAACTTATTTTCCATAAAAATAATGTGTATGTTGTCTACTCTTCCTGGCAGGACAATGTTAGTAAATGACTGTACAAGATTCTTAAATTCCATTTAAGAAACCTACTTCAAAAAGAAAAGGTTTTTTTCTATGCTCCAATCCCATTCTGCTTCCTAAAAAAAAAAAAAAAAAGCTGAAGTACAAATTTAACAACAGAAAGTAGTCTGAAGGTTAATTTTAATATGATGCCTGCACTACAGACATTTTCTCCAGAAAACATTAAATAATACTTAATTCAAAAATTGGCATAAAGACTAGAGGACTGGTTTCCTGTTGCTATGTTCCAGTTGCTCAGGTTTAAAATGAAACCAACCAGAGGATATCAGGTATGAAAAGTGGATCAAGTCTCACTATCAGCATTCTTTACAGGATGCAACATGGGAGGGAAGCTTGTCAGTGTCACATGTACATCTACACTACAAGGAATTATTACTGGCAATTCTTCTTAAGAGGTCACATCCCATTACCAAAAATCTATATCCCTTATCACCCCAGACTCTGCAAATTACTTTTGACAGCATGAGTGATCATAAATTTTATAATCAGGGATCTGTATGAAAAGAGCTCAGCAAAAACAGAAGAGAGAAAATTTCACCCTACTCTATCCAACAGATACTGTATTTCTGCTAAAATAAAGTAGCATGTCACATTGCAGGATATGAACCTAAAGATCCTTGAGAAAATCCAAGCAATTTGATACAGCTTCTGGTGAAGAAACCCAGGAAATTGACTAATTTTGGAACTTGTCTAAGAAAAAAGACTGCAAATGTCCACACTACAGCAACACAGAAAATGTGCCTCACTTTGATGAAGAGTTAAACTTACACAGGCACTGCAAAATTAAGTATCATGTGTGAAACAGACCAGTAGGTCCCTTAACTTACAGGTAAGCAAAAAAAAATTCTCCAACTATTCTGGTCAAAATGTATAGGCATTTTATATTTCTGAAATTAGGAATATAAACAGTTAAAAAGGGACATCTCTAAACATAACAAAAACATCACACACAGAATCAGAAAAAAAAACCCCACACCACACAAATTCTAATTACCACTGAATTATGAATAAAATTCAGACATTGAAAGCACTGAATGTATCAGATATTTGCACCAAAACTTTTCAGTTGACAAATGTGTTGAATGGGACAAATAAAACTGAGAAACAAAAGGCAGCAAAATGTATTAACTGAAACAGAATATTGTTTTCAGTATTTTTGCTCTTTCAGCATTAACACTTGCTCAAATGTAAACACAGTTATGAAAATCTAGTCAGTTCCAGAAATGAGATTTAATGGCTGCTTCCAAAAGGAATCAAATAAAACATTTTCATTCATAAACACTACACAGGCCACCAGGATTGCAAAGGAGTCACAGAGACTCCCAAACTTTCCTAAGTTGGGCTGTGTTTCCACCCCTGGGGCAGCCAGTTCCAGGTGCACTGGACACATCTCCAGGTCAAAGCAAACTGTGGCCTGCACTCTGCTGCCACAGGAATGCAGAAAAACACACCAGCAGTGTCAGAGGTGGCACTGCTTTTCTTCCTTGAACCCCAGTCTGCACTGAAGTTGCAGCAAGTCCAGCACAGCAGCACTCAGTGATGCTGTGACTTCATTCAGCCACAACAGCCTCCTGTCAGCCTCCACCCTCCATGGGCTTGGGCACTGGCAATGCAGGACTTTTAAAGCATAAGGGAGTCTTTCTCTGGCTCTCCAGTTCACAAAAAAATCTCATGGTGGGGGTTACAGGGTCCCAATTGGTGCAGTGTTCTTCAACCCTCAACAATGTCACAGCAGAAGGGCCCTCTGAGAGGGCATTAATTCAGCTGTCTAATTTACTCTGTCTACACAGCAGCTACCCCAAAAGCCCAGCAATGCCCTTCTAGGTCCTTGAAATACCCTCTCTTCAGGTAACCCATGCTAAGGATGCACAGGGCTACTGGGCCAGTCTCAATGGAGTGTTTGCCATTCACTCCCAATCAGGATCACTTCAGCCTCCAGTACAGGCAGCTGTTGGGATGCCCCTGGCACCCCAGAAACAGAGATGGATTCTGCCCATAGGTATCTTGATGGCCTCTTGTGACATTGTTCCCACAGGTGTCAACTAAAGCCTTATGCTCTTGTGGGTCTGATTTGCCAGACCATGGGATCCACACAGTCCCATAGGTCTAAATTCCCTTTCCCCCCCTGGCTGGAGGCAGGGTCTCCCTAGTTCTGGCCACAGTACTCATTGCTCACATGAACTGCACATCCAAAGGGAATTCAAGTCTCAAAAGCTGTTGTAACAAGCCTGAAGGAGGAAAAGGGAGTAAAAGGCTGGGGAAAATCATCCTCCCCTGTTCCCTCCCCAGACTGGATGTGATTATTGATGGACTCACAAGGGTAAGGGTAGGAGAGCAGCACTGCATCCACATCTCCAAATAGCTTCATTGCCCTTGATGCCATCATGTCATAAACTGATATTCCACAATGCAGCAAAACACTCCTGATCCCTCTCCCTGCTTTGGAAAAGAGCCCATGGTGGGCACATGGCTCAGGCAGGGTGAGGTGCCACAGCCACAGGAACAGACCAAGTGACATTGTGACCAGGGGCACCAGACCTAACACAGCAAATACTTAGAGCAAACTTGTTTCCGACTGCTCTGGGCAGAGCTGTTGTTATCTCAACCCTTCATGACCTACACTGGGCACCAAATACAGCTGTCCTGGTTTAGGAATGGTACTCCCATATTCAGTACCCACACCAAGATTCTCCAAAATCACACATCACTCTCTCTCCCTCTTCCCCTTCCCTCCCTGCTGGGGCAGGATGGAACTGAGAACTGAAGGCACAAGACATAGAGAGGAAATGAGAATTGAAGGCACAAGAGGTAAAAATCACAGGCTGGGGAAAGAACAATTTACTGGAAACAGCAATAATATAAGAAAACAAACATTAACAGCAACAATATTAACAACAAAAAGTATAAGAAATTATTTACGTGGAAAACTATCCCTGATAACAGAGAATACCAGACAGTTCCCTGCACCACACTTTCTCAACCCAAAGGAACCCTTCTTCCAGAATAGAGTGAGTCTCTTCCACCTCCCCCTAACAGTGACATGAGATGGTACAGAATAACCTTCATGTCCTAATCATGCTTCTTCCTGACTACTGCAGAAAATAACCTTGTTATGGCCAAACCCGGGGCAAAATTTTTACACTTAACTTGATATATGGTAACTAGCAACTGGGAGCTTTTGCTCCCAGAAAAACAGTATGGATATACACTGCTTATGGTAATAATCACTGTTTTATACAAGTGTTAATATTTGCTTTAAAATAATGCCATTGTTGTTTTTGATAACTTGACCCTTGTATCCCATTGTTTTGCTTTCAGCATGTATATATTTTAATATACTACTCAAATAAAAAATTAGTAACCTGACTTGCTGAGCAAAAATAATGACATTCCTAAACTATATAGGAAAATGGTTTACAGAACCATAAAAAACACAGGACTAAGAATATGTTTCCAATTGTACTTACTGGAGTGTTTGTTAAATTATTTTAACTATTACAGTCTTTGAACCTATTCTCAAGTTAGTACCTCAATTGTTTCATGCCCTAGTAGGTGTTAAAATTTATCTTCTGGATTTTCCAAATGCCAGCTCCATCAGGTTCTGAGCACTTACTCATGCCCACTCAGAGACAGGTCAACAAGAGAGAATTTTTTTATAACCTTTGCTGAAATTAAGTCTTGAGTCTCTAATTATTCTCTCTACCAGCAGACAAAAGACTAACAAATACTTCCAAGATTGGTGCTACTGATTCCACTTAGTGATTATATTTTTCTTCCTTTCCTGCTGGAAGAACAAGCTAATCCACTAGAAATTTTGTGCAACATTTGCAAAAGCAATCCATCTACCACAGCAAGGCAAAACCATTGGCTGTAACATGCAATATGTCAATGTACAAAGAAGACAACCTCTAAACACTTAACTGTTCTACTAAGTATATTATCACCATTAATTACTGACTTGTGTTATGAAGAAAGCATTGTCCCACACAATTCAAAAAGCATGGTTTATTAATTAGTGTATATAGACACTCCTCCACCTAAAGCAAATTACAATCCCACTACTGGTGAGATTTTCCAGACTTTTGTACTGATACAAAAATCCCATGAACAGATGAAGAATATTGTTTCTTCATTTTCAGTACTCTAACTCAGAACACACTGATTCTGCTAAGCAATAACCTAATCCAAAGTATTCTGAAGTGATAAAATCCAAAAAAAAAAGTATGTGCTAATGGTGTGTGAGAAATGGGATGAGAACAAATAAGAAACTATCACCAATTTTAACTCTATAATCACGATTATATGACTAATATTTTACAAAGTAATCAACTTTATTAGCAAAACTACTGCTGTAGCTTGTACTACTGTACAAACCACAATACAACAGGTCCTATATTACAAAGTTTAAAATCCAAGCTATAATTTTCCACCACAGAAATCTCTTCTTAAATCTCCTGCACAGAGCAAGGAAAAAAAATCTTCCATTTCACCTAAACTTATCTAGTTTTATTTAGAAACAGAGTACTTCCAAGTAGAACTTTATTCTTCTCAGTGACTGTAAAGTCAGTGAAAACTTTGCTTTAGATCTTTGCTGCTTTTTTCAAATTGAAAAAGATGCTTTGAAATACGCTGCATTTTACTCCTCAAGAACTAATTTTATTGCTAGTCTCTAGGATAAATATGATTTTGGTGACCATATTCAAAACATCTAAGCATCTTCACAAACTGATGAAATAGAACAAATACATACATTAAGGAGTTACAGCCATAAACCTACTTTAAAACTGAGTTTTTAAAACTTAGATAACATGCAAAACCAACATAATGAACACTTTGATGGAGAATAAGAGTAAACTGGGGAAACATAAAAAACTGTTAGAAAAGGAGCAAAACCAGATTAAACCAAGATAAAGACAACAAAGGAAAAATGCATGAAGGAGGAAATCCTTTACAAAGGAAAGAGGCCCAAAAAGAACTTCATCAACAAGCCTTGCATTCCTAGGAGAAAGTTGGTATGAGGGAAATCTACAGTCCAGAAACCAATAAAATCACATTCAAAGAACAAATTTCAGAGCCAACTGATCGTTTCAGGAGAGAACAGAACACCTTCCATCACTGCTGCTTTATATGAAACTGGGCTTAGATGAGGAAAAGAAAATAGGAAATGTGGAAAAGGATTCCCTTAGGACACATCTCTCTGGTCCAATAAAACATCCGAAGGCTCCAGCAGTTTTCTGTGGAGGACTATTAAAATTGTTTTTATACAGCTGTAGCAGATGGTATGATTCACTTATCTCAAAAATACAAGAGCTCAGGGAACTTGATGATATTATCAAGCATCAAGTTCCAACAAATAAAAAAGTGCCTTTCATGCAAATATTGAAACTATGAATAACGCTGTGGGGAGAGGTCTAGTATTTAAAACAATTTTTGGAGAGATCAAACTCTAAAAAAGCATCATACCAATGATAGTATACAAATACAACCCTCATCTTTCCCCCCTACAAGGAAGTTCCTCAATTACTGCAGTCAGACAAAGGTTCTACAGGGTAGAAAATAATAATTCTTTCCCTTCCTCTCCTTTTAGGCTCCTGCTGTTGGGCACTGCCAGAGACTGGACACCTGGTCAGGTACACTCCTGTAAAAGTGCTGTATTACTGATGGCCTTGTGATTTAGCAGTATCTTTCAATCTGAAGAGCTTCAGTGAGACAAAAAACTCTTCAAGAGAAAAAGAATATATAATCAAAGAATCTTCTGCCTCCTACAATCTCTAAAAAGAAGTTTGTTCACCATCTCAGCTTCAGTATTCATCACATATAGAAGTAGCACAGATCTTTCTTAAAGTCCAAAATTACTGTCTCAGTAGTTTTAAGAAATAGGAAACTCAGCTGCAACCATTCATTCATGTTTTCACTCCTCTTTCTCAGTGGGAACAAGCAAGCATCCTGCACAAATCCAGCAAGGTTTGTTTTCCCTAATAATAGAAATGACCAAAGGAAAAAACTCAAACCTTGCTTTTCTCCCAATACTTTAAGGTTCTTTTATTTTCCTTAATGAAAGGGACAGCTTCAAGACATGTCCTGCTCCATGTCCCCAATATAGTCCTTTGCCTTAAGCTGCATGATGGTAAGAAACACACACACAAAGGAACTGAAGAATTGAAAAAAGAAAGGCTCCAATGATATTGGAAAGCACAGCTAATTACCTGGAGATGGTGGGCAAAGAAAAGCCATTTATTATTATAAAACAGGGCACAACACAAGATGAACATCAGAAGTGAAAACTAGCAAAATTGAAAATGTAATCTGCAGGACAAGACAAAGAATATATTTATTTTTAAGTCTGATTTTTTAAAAGCTTTGAATGATGCTTTAAAGAGTTTAGGAACAGTGAAAAAACATTAATCAGTACTAATAGGACAGTTCTTAATGACAAAAACTTTAAGAAGTCCTCAAAGGACTCTAAACATCTGTAAATGCACAGGCATGGTAAAAAACATAATTACTGAATATGTGACCTAACAGAGCAAAAAAATTCAAACTGAGTACTATAAAAATCAGAGAGGATAGTAAAACATAATGGCAATGGTAGGTCTATTCAACAGAAACATCTTAAAATACAAATTTTAACAGCAAAGACAATTAATCTAAGTTGCTAAAAACAAAATACTTCAGTGGGATGTCAATCAGTAACACAGAGCTGACAACTGTGCTTTAATTACATTTGAGACTGTTACCAATTAGTTAGTCTACAGCAGTACAGGCTTCATGCTATGACTCAGTGCACTGACTCATTCAGTAAAACTTTTCCTACAGACCTACCCAGGCACCCACAAGGATGCAAGATCAAAAGGAAAGTAGTTACATTGACCTTCTTAGCAAAAGTCTTGTTTTCAATTTAGATGGCCAAAAGTGTATCCTGACACAACTGCTCAAGTAGGCTTTTTGAAGGGGAGAATTTCAGGAGTACTGTTTTAACTCCATTTCAGATAAACATCTCAAAAAATCAAAATACAAATAATGTTTTGTACAGTTTGAAGCTGAAGCAGTACATTTTAAATCTGTTTTGTTTGTTGTTTTCTTTTCCACAAGCTGCTCAAGTAGAATTATTTACTATTAGTAAAAAATATCTACCATCAAAAAATCCTATCTTCTGTCACTTAAGAGTCATGGGTGATTTTAGCAACTAAAGACTGAAATATTTTGTGTGTCAGAAGGAAGGTCACCAGCTGATGGAAGGGGGTGGGAAAGAGTGAAAAAATGTCTTCATCCATTTCTCTGTTTCAGGAAAAAAAGTATCTTTGGTTGGATTTTTGAATTATAACAATTCTACCATTGCACTAAGCAGTAATGGCATTTTCAAGTTTTGCAATCAAACAACAGGAAGATAATCCTGGGTGAAAGATTCTTCCATTGATATTCTCATGGACCTCCAAAAACATGTTGGATTTCAAATAAGACTTGTGTCCCAGTTGTTCTTTCTGAATGCTCAGGCTATGGTGCCAAAGCTGAAAGTGCAGGATCCTGGAAAAGAAAGCTGTGTTAATTGTTCTCATGCTCTCAGCTTCTGGTCTGATGGTGCCAACACAGTGCAAGCAGTCAAAGAGGTGAGTGGATAAGAGGTGTCCAGACTCAAGCCAGACAACCTGTTGAGAAGTCTTTCAGTGTGCCAGCTATGTAAACCTTGTTTCTGAAAACAGCTGGCTGCTCACTGTCATCCAGCTCTAGTTGCACACTGGCCCTGTTCTCACAGCTTCAGTTTATTCACCCAAAAACAAGGTGCAAAGAAACACAAAGTTTTGCTGTCAGCTCATTCCATGGCTGCACAACCAGAAGAGCAAGAGGAAGCATGAATGTATATCCAGAAACCAGCACGTCCAGTGCACTTGGCAATGCGTCAAGCCATTAACACGTAAGAATTTAAGAGTTTTATTTTAGGCCTGGAGGAAATGGGAGGAACAGGTAAGGCTCTTCAGGATTAAAATGAGCATGAATGTTGGAATTAAGAAATGTTTTTAAATTAAAGCATGTTTTCTCCAGAACTATACTAGAACCTACAGATCTCAGTATTTAACATTAATTTTTAGCAAGTGAAAAAGCTGTAACTCAGAACAGGCATACATCATCTTCTCACAGCAAAGAGTGACAACTTACCTAAGATTAGTACTAGACCAATCAACTAGACTACTAAATTGCACAAGATGTTAAGTGTTAGGTGTAGGAGTAATTAGGCATTATTTTCTGATGTGTGTTTTCCCTCTTGCAGTTAATTTCTCTCAGCACAGGTGTTTACTGTGTACTTCCAGAGGCCAATAAAACTTAGCAACATGGCCCAGAAAACTGAAACAGAAGAAAAAGCTGTATTGTTTTCTGACACATTAGTGTGTTTAACTGATTTGCAAAAGTCAGGGAGGGACAGGAGCTTAGGGAGATGGTGATATGGGGTGAGCAGGCATGCTGGACTCGTCCCCTTCAGTGGCATCATGACACTTCTGTGACTTTGTGCTCAGCTTGGCTCTTCCAGCAAATCCTAAGGAACAAATCAATCACTTCCATTCAAGTTTTCTTTCCAAAAGTGAAGCAAGACTGGAAATTGCAATATCCAACACAGAAACTGAGAAATGCAAACTGACAGATGGACACTGGAACTTTGGCCACCTAGCTCCTGTGATTCCCAGCAGGTCACTACACCAAGCAGGAAGGTCACACTGGTTCTCATTTTTCTGTAAAACTCAGAAACTCTAGAACTGCTTCCCAGACACACTGTGACCTCAACAGCTGCAAGTGGATGTCCCTCCAATTGCTCCCTCCAATTCAGAGCTGCAAAGCTCTAAACCCAAATGAAACCTCTTCAAAAAGCCAGGAAAAGAGAGATTTCTGCTTGGGCACCCAAAGCAGAATTTCAGTATTGTTGCCTCTAAATTCTGCGAAGTAGAAACAATAGTATTGTGCTACTTTATAAGAGAGCTGTTAATATAAATTCTGTGTAATGAATTTTAACTCATTAACCTATAAAGGTAATCTGTGAATGATTCAAAGGTTACAGGGATATAATTCAATAGACAAAAAACTAAATTCAAAGCAGAAGTAAGCAGCATATAAGATATGTCTGTAAACAAAATATTTAGTTTATTTCCCTGGCACTGGCTGGCTGTATCTACCTGAACAGGCCAGTGGAAGGAGGTTCTCAAAGTACAGAAACACCATTTTGTCAAAGCCCCTGCACAAAGGCCAGCAAGTTTTACTCCAGATCATTTCCCATGGTCATTCTCCTTTCTAACATTGTCCTTAGATAACAGCTGGCTTGTAAATTCAATGCCAGCAGAGGTCAGCATTCAATCCTGCTGAACAATTTTTTACCCATGTAAAAACTTCTTAATTAAAAAGTCCTCCCTCTTCAAACAAAATACACACTATGTGCACTCACTTCCACACTGACAATAGCAATACTGCCAGGTTTAGATAATGGCAACTATCAAAATTTAAATTATTTAATCAGACCATGTTTCTGGAACTATTCTAAATCTAGACCTACTTTTGCTAAAGCAAAAATATTGATTAGAAGATTTGGCAATTGGAAATCTTTTTTCATTCTTGTTAGAACTTCAATCTCCAATGGGAGAAAACAGTTTCCTTGAAGCTTTCTCCTCTTCTGCTCTGCTAGAAGTCACCTTTGTTAAATGAACATAACTCATGTAAACTGAAACATCTGCAGCTTCTCAAAACCATTTAACAAGGATTTCAGACTAAATCTGGAAAGTCAAAGTTGGCCTACCCCTGATCATGTCCAAATCATGTATCTATCAATTTTCATTACATTTTTCCATTCTAAGCACTGTTTCTTTGGCTGACTCGAGATGCAACTTAAAATGGATAACTATCCTGTCTTCTCCCAATTTATCTCCAAATTATTCACTGCAATTACCACTCTGCCCTACCTAATGCACACACAGATCAACCATGGAGAGAAACGTTTATATCTTAATTTTTGCACAACAACCTTAGAATTTGTCCTCAATTTTCATTAAATACACAAAAATCAAAACAGTATACTTGTTCTGTATGTCTGACAAAAGGCAAAGTTTTTTAAATGACATTCAATAAACTAGATAGTTAAAAACCACTGGCATCATGAGACAGGATGGAAGTTATTTGTGAGATAGCAACAAAGATTTGTTAGTAGAGAAATGTACTTTTAGAGAAATGCTGGAAGAGTTCCACTGTTTTCTGAATGAACTAAGAAACTACACACACTCAAAGTCTCAGAAGAAAACATTATTATAACATACACTTTGCTGCTATTCACATGCAAACAACAAAAACTGTCCTAGAACTAAGAAAGTAAGAGGTTAATGAGACCAAGATATTCTTGCATTTTTATACTATTTTATTCAAATTTAGTGAGAAGCAATATTTAGGCTTTAGGATTTAATAATCTTTGCTGAGAATTCAAAATATTTTGCAAATAAATTCTGTGAAGTAAATCAGACATAGCTGCTTTTAAAGTAGAGCACTTTGATTATTAACCATCTTTTCAAAATCATTGCCTTACAGAAGGGAAAATAATATTACAAATCCAGTGAATCACACACGGTCCACAGACACCTGGTTATGCTACATGCCCATCCTGAAAAGTTGCAATTTTCATTTGCATTCTGTTATTTCTATAAGAACTGTAAAAATGAAATTACTTACTATAGGGCTATATGTTCTGATGTCATCTTAACATCAGTCAGTAACAAAATACTTCCATGTTTAACTTAAAATTACTTCATAATAAAAAGAAAAAAAAAAAAAAAAGAATAAAAAAGGAATTTCTAGAAAATAAAAATGTCTGTGGCAAGAAGTAGTTAAGGTTACCCTGTAGAGCAGAGCCTCATTACAGGTTTCCCTGCAGTAACTTGCAAATGTTTTAAACCTATGCAAAGTAAACAAGCTTTATACAAATCTATAGACCCAGTACCAATAAGATGCTACTGATGACACCACTATGAAAATTATGAGCAGCTACTGATCTATACAGGCATAATTCCCATCCAAAGCTTGCTCAAGTACACAAGAGCTGAACTTGTCAGTGAAAATATTATAAGGAGATTAAAAGGTATTATGCAGGATGACATGGACTGCCTGAAAATAAAGTTGAACAAAAAGTGAATATTTAAAGTTCTATATTTTTGCTAATAGTAATATATTACACCATAAAACCTGTCTTTTTCTGGCACCTATTAAAAATAAAAGAAAAAAATCAAATTAAGTACATAGAAAAGAAGAATTTTGGTTGCAAGCAAAAGATATCTCCTATCAGTTCTATACAGTGCATGTCTTTCCTTTATGTAAAAAGTTATCAATTGTAATCTAAAAAAATAAGGACTGATAGGTAAAACATAACTGGACTAATTTTTTCCAAAAGTACTCTTGACAGAATATGAAATGATAAAAAAGTTGTTTACATGCGAAGTCTAACAATTTACATCACAAAGAGAATATAAATTAATAGTTGGCATTTTGTAGGAAAACAACCTTCTCAGATCACATATTAAGTAGAATATAAAATTATTTTCCAGTATTGGTCTATTCAACAGTAACATAATGCAACTATTATTTCCCATTTTTCACATTCATCGCATTGGTACACTGAGGATGTTACTAAATTATATTAGTATACACTTGAAATATCTGTATAATCACTAAGTTTGTATATCCAAGAATTTCAGTAGCTTGCACTATCAACCAGCTCTTCATCATTTCACACAGAGGAGAAAAAAGATTGCTATGAGCATATTTTGAAGAAGCCATCAATCATAATCACTTAATGCCGCAAAATAATTTCCAATGTATTTTCTTCACAAAGGCTCAAATTTCTGATTACAGCTAAATATGAAACAACATATGAACAAAAATGAACAGGTTTTGTATGAAAACATGTAAAAAGGCATTGTACTTCTGCTTTGCTTTGTTTTGCACTCCTCACTTATTTTCTAAAGCCTCATACCTTAATTTGTGGTTTGATTCCCCAGAACATACTGGAATACATCACCTGAAGACACCTACAATTTATCTCAAAGTACATGACATCTTTCTCAGTCATCAGCTGTAGGTTCACCTCAAAAGCCTGGCCAAACTCCAGTCACTGGCAAACCACTCTAATCCCTACACATCCAGAAGCAAAGCCATGCCCTAGACCTTCTCATGTGTGCCAAGTGGCATTCCTTGCCTACTGTGAGAGCTGCAGCCAAACACTGCACTTCCAACAGCTCCAACAGAGAAATATCCAGGAAGATTACTGGGAGCAAGTATTTTCAATGCAGGAGAACACAGGTCAGCCCATTCCCCCTTTGCTCTTGAATAAGAGGCAAGAGAAGCAAACAAGAACCATCACAACCACCTGCCTTTGTCACCTGCTTTTAGACAGCACTGGCAGACCTTGCTTCAGTATGCATTATTTATTTCACTCATTTTCCTAAGAGTAATGTTGTCTGGAATTAGATTTAATGACATTATGACTCAAGCACACCATTATTAACATTTCCATAGGAAATTAAAATTTCAGTGTCTGAATGACTTCAGCTAATCATCAGACTTAACAAGAAAAAGCTGACTTCCTCTGCTACCTCAGAAGAAACGTCTCTCCTCAATTATAACTGAGGAGATATTTAAGATGCAATGAAAATTTTACAAAGGCTCAAGTAAAAATCTAATTCTTTATTATTAATGGTTACCCAACCCCAAAAAAGTCATGGACATGTTTTTGATAAGCCTTAGCTACTAGGTTCTTACAGCAATTGGACATTAAGTAATACCATCTTCATACAGAGTGAGCCTGAAACAATATTTATTTATTTCAGTGACATTATTAAAACAGAAGAATTTGTCATTTATTAAAACAAAATTATTAGAAAATTACTTTCCCAAGATGTTGAGCATCAGCAAACATCATTGCAATGAAGATAACATGCTCAGAAAGTCTGGGACAAAGAAAGAATATTTAAAAAAAAAAAAAATCAGACCATATATTTGTATGACTTCAGATACCTGTTTAAACAACAAATTTAGCAGCTTAACCTTTTAATCATCTCTTTACTGAGATTAATTCTGTGCAAAACTACTCCCAACAGTATAAAACACAAAATAAGAAAACACAACCTTACAGATATCTTCCATACTCCAACTGTGATCTTCAATTGCTAGTAATATTTTGTGTGATAGAAAAAAGTCTGCATTTCTGTTTGCAAACTCAAATTCAAATATTTAATAAGAAAGCTTAGCCAAAAGGCTGACTAAAGACACACAGAACTAGATGAGGAGGAAATGAGTAGCTACATATATTAATTATCACCCTTTCTGAGAACACAGGCTCGCTCGAGTTAAAATTTAAAGGGCTTAGATTACTTTCTGGTGAATTTTATTAGTTTTCCCCAAGAGGTGCAAAGACTAATACTGTCACAACAGAGAAGGAGAACATATACAGCGTCATTACAAGCTGAGTCATCCGAAAGCACTGAATCTTGCTTTATTATAACACAGCATCTTAAACAGCCTCCTGAAGCGCTATCATTTGTTATGTGATAGAACGGTAACAGCAAACTAGCCCAGCATCACCATGAAACCAAATCTGCACATCTGCAGTCCTTTTGGGTAGGCAGACCCTGGTCCCTTGCTGGTCTCCTTGGATATAGCAACTGCAGCCTTTCCTTCCTCTACTGCAGTAGAGAAAGGTGCAGAACAAAGTTGGTGAGAGGTCTTCTACTTGTGGCTGCTGGTAACATTTAGATATGCCCTCAGAGAGCCATGATGCAGGTGGGAACATGAGGTGTTCAGGCAGATGTGCAAGAACTACAACATGAAGATTCTTTCCTGTGCAGCAGTAGCCATCAACTCACCCTTCCTCTCATCCAAGTATTCTAGTTATTTTCTGTCTAAAGACCTAATTATTGAAGGAGAAAAAAAGTAAAATCTGAAGGGAGTTCTTCACCATGCCTCAATTCATACCCTGCCATCATTCAGATCCAAATCCACGGATATTTGTCATTTCCTGGTACCACAGCCCAATCGCTCAGGAGTACCAGCTTCAAAATAGAGAAGAGTTATGCAGTGCTCTCAAATAAATTGCACGTGTTTTCAGTCATCTGTCAACAAGGAATTTAAGTTCCCTGTATTTTTGGAGGGCCTACTACAGAAGTCAGCAAAACAAGAAGACAATTGAAGAGTGTGACTTTCTCTGCCTCCTCTACTGGCAAGCTGTTAATGAGTATCACCTCCTGTCCTGTTTTCTTCCCAGTTTCCTTCTTTTCTCTCCCATCTTGTGACAGACACACACAGATGCACATACTGTAAAACACGGATGACATTTTGTTGGCATTACACAGTTAAATATTCCTTCTACCTTACTACATTTTATTTCAACTGCACGTCACAGCAGAGAGCAATTGGTTGTAAGTCAAGGACCATAAGCAAATGGGGTCTGCTTCTCCAAATCTGCATGAGCACTACCATTGTAAAACCAGACAATATTATTATTTAAAGTAACAATAAACACTTGAAGTACTATCTTTCACGTATCTTAGTCAAAACTGTTTTGAATATGCACTAACTTTAAATGCTAACTTCACTAAAGTCATCCCTCTTGAAGTATGATTTCAGCCAAGTATTTTAAACAGTGCTATCTGATGAGAATCCATTTAACTAGTTTCCTAGTAGATACATCCAAAAATAAATGTACTTTGCACATATACACATTTGATGCATTTTATTACACACTTCCACACACAGCCGTGATCTGAAGCCTGGCCAGCCTCTTCTCTAGATTTACAATATGTGCAGCCAGGACATCAGGCAAGATAAGAGTGACAGAAAAAATACACAGAACTACATGATCAACTGAAACAACTCTCAGTATGCCCCAGTAACACTCAAGTACCATGGGGGAAAAGTGTGTTCTGTAATTCCCAGAGTATTTTCAGAATTACTCTATATTATTTTATTGAATCTTGCACATTTCTGTATTTTCCTTTCTTTTTTACAACAATCACTACAAAGCTCACTGTGCTGCTGATAAGAGAATAATTAGCCATAAAATTTGCATGTGGAAAGAAATTTTCAGCATGCTTCCCACAAAAAAAAAAAAAAGTTGTGTCTACAATAAAGAACATTATGCAAATCAATCATTTTATGTCACCTTATTCATTTTACAAGTCCAGTGAAAAACAGGCTAAAACAATAAAAACTTCTACTATGTCCATGTGTGTGTAGTGCTTTTCCAAAGCAAGTATTTCATTACTTATCTCATCATGCAACTAATATTCCTTTCCAAACTTGGTATTTTGGCTGCATTCTACAAAAAAACTCATACAACTTGAGAACTCAGAATTAATTTTTCCAGCTCCCTTTTCCATTCCTATTTTTTTTGGACACCCTGCAGAAAAACTTCAGTTTTGAGAACCTCTAGTATAAACGAGTCATTCCAATTATAAATGATTTGCAGATGGCTTTGGAGGTACTGTGATAAGAATCCTGTTCACCAGCACAGACATGTAACTATTTATATACCACAACACTTGGAAACCTTTGTCACAAAACAGAAGTCCCCTCTGCAGGGTGCTCTACAGAAAAAGGTTATTTTTGCCTTAAAGCATTTAGACTCAGTACAAGGCAGAAAGAGAATACTGATGTATGGAGAAGAACACACAGAAACTAAGACAACAATTTCAAAACTGAATCTACATTGTCACTCCAGCAGCCTAGCTCAGCTTCCTTCAAGTGTCATCTATTACTTGACTAACTCTGCAGAAAAGGAAAGAAACAACCACCCTCCAGATCAGCATCCAACAGTACTGACAGGACCTCCAGGAGGTGAAAAGCTACTGTCTTCAAACTTGAACCCCAGAGCTCAAGCAGCACCTCACTCACACAAAACAGTATCTGACTGTCAGTAATGTCTTATACTCCCTTCCTGTTATTTAGAAGTCCATGCTCATACCCCTTCTGAAAAAGAATCACTTGATGTTTGGCTGCATGAAAATAGTAAATATCCTGAAAACAAAGCAGTATGTACCTGAAAGAGTGAAAGGCTCACAAAGCTGCATGTTTTCAGGAAATACTTGTCTCTTTCTAGAAACTAACACATGATTTCCAAGACAAAAAGGATACCTCCTTCAATGAATGCCAAGTAGCAAAAAACATCTGAATAACTTATGGAGAATCAAAAGGGAAATACCCACAGTAAGTCCCAGCTGACTCAAGATGATGTCAGAGAACATGTCTTTGGGGAAAATTAACTGCCTTCTTTTTTTTAAAAAGAAATTAACATAATGAGGTAAAAAAAAATCACCTACTATTAACTGCTTCTGATGAACCACTTAAACACTGGAGAAAATTGAAAGGTCTCATTCATTATTCCCACCACAAGTTTGACCACCTACCATTTAATTTACAGATACTAAAAAAAAAAAGTTTCTAAAACTATCATAGACCAAATAATACTAGCAGAGCTTACAGTATCTCCATTATAGTCTCTTCTAGATCATACTCAACCATAGATAAAATCAATCATACAAAACCATAGATGTCATCAGACTACAGGCTTCCCCATAAAATCTGAGTAGGGCATAATATTTGTTTTTCTTCTAGCTGGAGTTTAAATATTATATATAGAATTATTTGTTGGTGCTGGAGCACTATCATTTCCTAGAGCTTTGCAAATCAAAAATCTTTAAGATTCTCATAAGAACAGTTAAAATTTCAGAGTTTCATCCTTTTGCATTCACACTAGAACTCACTGCTATTGAAATTATTTTACTTAGTGTTATAGCCATGGTATGTGGAAAAGATCCACATCTTTAGTTAAAAGACAAATGATCATTGCAAAGGAAAAAAATAGGAAAAAGTAGGCTGAAAACTAGGGTAATATCATGCTTCTGGATGTCCAAACATTGATTCAAAATATGTTTAGTTCTTTATGACAACAGAGAACTGTCCAGACAACTGCAAAAACATTGGTCAGATATTTGCAAACAAAACTCCTGGACTGAGAAGATTAAAATGTAGTGTAATCAATACAGTAAACTTAAAGAGGAAATTACTTATGTGTGGACTTACTGCAACAGACTTTTCATTGAGAAGCGAGGTAGATTAGCAAAAACTAATTTGTAGTGTTTGCTTCAAAGACAGGACTACTACAGGGACTTTGTGAAACAAGGCAATAAAAGAAGATTCAAAGATAAATGAAGTATTATTGCTCAAACTCCTGACAAACAGATTCCCCAGAGGAGACAGTCAACAAGAATATTCAGTGGGAGGGCACTAACATCTTTATCTCAGCGGTGACTCACTCTTAAGTAACATTTATTTTCGTAAGAACCTCTATAAGTAAGATGAAAATCCCATTCAGTGACCATAACTATAGGGAGAACATCATCTTTCTAATTAGATTCTTTTTTATATGGGTAACTTCTTGTCTTAGGACACAAGAAGAAATAGAGGCCCAAACCAGCTATTTTATAACAAATAATATAACTCTATTAAAGCCGAGTAAAGGAAATCTTTATGTGTGTAGGAGAGAATAAAGCAGAAAAACTAAATTCAAGATCTGAGCACTACCTTTCCTGCCCACAAAATTAAGTGTTTATAGACTTCCTGTCATGACTGTAATCTTAAAAATATAAATTTATATGACACTCCCAGTTGGCATCCATGTTAATACAAACTGATTACCACCACTCAGGTTAGGGAGAAACTATCTCAACCTGTGTTCAAAATTTCACTTATACCAGCAAAACTCAGTTGACACATTGCATCCTTTTGCACACTACTTATTTTTCAAGGCTTCAGTAAGTGCTGCAAATATATACAGAAAAAGAAAAATGGAAGTGCTGAGCAGTTTCCAGTTTCAGTCATGCTGAACAGGTTAGCAGTATTATAAATGCTCCTCTTCCAGGTAAACACACCTGGGCTCTCTTACAGCAGTAATTTGTAGTTCACTACTAGCCTAGGAATCTGGAAAACCATTTATACACAGACCTGAAAAAATCCTACCCCAACAATAAGCTACTTTACATTCATAAATATTTAAATCAGAAAAAGTCTTCAGGGGCAGTAACAGTTACTCTCTGCAGTTTATAACCTTAAACACTTTCTTTTACAAGTTCTTTTGCCAAGTAAGGTTTTCTACATCAATAGAGAGAGTTTAATGAATACTGATGTCATCAGGCTCTTCTTATCTAAGTAAAAACTCACACAGTTGGAAAAATATTTCATATATCACAGTTTATATGTTCATTTAATGTGTGAAAATGTCATCATAGTTCTGACACCAGAATAAAATCTGAACTCAAATTTCCTTATGTATTTCTCTAATTTGGGTATCTTCAACAGTAGAACACATGCAAGAGCAATGTATATGCTAACGTGTATCAACACTATTTGCATTTTCACTGCTTCTTCAAAGACTTAAAATGGTGCACAATGAAACACAACAAGATTTGACTGCAAATTTTTATCACTGAATCCACTTCAGACTTGCTATATCACCTTGCCACTGTTGGATCATGCTGTTTACAAATAAAAATAAAAACATACACACACTTTGACCTTTCTTTTTTACCTATTGTTTCAGTTTTTGTAGTAAAACTACACATTGATAAGCCTAAATTATTAAGATTGTATAAAGCTAAAAAAAGCACTAAAATTACAGATGAAAATATCTGAAATGTGAATGTTATTGAAGAATTTACATTATTTTAAAAACCCTTTTAAATTAATACTAAGAGCACCCAGACAAAAAACTTTTCACTGTGTATCTTTTCCAAGGATGTGTGTAACCATATACTTGGACTATACATGCAATGTAGATACATCAAACCAGAGACCTGAATCACCCCAGACACCAAAAACAAACTACTTACAGTACAACACCCAAATAAGGCTTGAACTAGTTCCATGGTAATGAGGCTAAACAATCTTTAAAACCTACAAACTTACTACCTCTTTCAAGAGGCTCTTCAAAACTGATAACCATACATGAGAACTCCCCAGTACTATGAGTGATTAACACAACCATAAGAATACACAAGTGCAATTCAGAAAGACAAGCACAAAAGCAACAGAATGGTCAAATATGACAGTTTTAATAAATACCACCTACCTGAGTATTCAGGCACACGGACACCAGAATTTTATTAGTTTGAATACAGAGATTTAACTTGAACTTTAAAACAATTTAAAGGTACAACTGACTGTTTAAGAGCATCCCTTTATTCCTCTAAACAAAAGCTATTCCTACACTCCACAAATTTTTCTGCTGGACTGTTAACAGATCACAAATGTTTATTAATCATTTAACTTACCTGACCTGGCTGAGGGGATAAAAAATTAACAACCTCCTCCACCATCACTGGTATGTGCAATCTTCCAAAATTATTGTTTTCTGTACCTTGAGGCAACTCTTCAGTTCCACGTTTCTGGACAGTTTGTTCCTTTGACTCAGAGTCAGAAAGTTTTTTTGATGAAGAATGGATCCTTCTGGCCAAACCAGCCACATTTACTGAATTCAGTTTCAAGTTACACAGAAACAAACATTTGCAAACTTGGCACAGATTTTGGGATAACATTTTGGAGCTGATCAACCTAGAAGAGCAGTAGATGTCAGGGAATTACTTTCAAACAAGTATTTGAAATAGTTTATTTGTTTTAAGTTACAAAGCAGAAATGCTATAGGAAAAGCACTATGCATTCCAAGTTGGGCATCTTTATAGATATGTTGTATCAGCAAAATGTTTTCAGAACTTTCAAGATTACCTACAAATCCACCATGTTCAAGCAATAAGCACATTCTTCTCACTACCAAATTTTAATACATGCTTTTCTTGAATTTACCTTGCCAGAATCTACCAATATTTTTCCTGCTTAAGAATATGCTGAAAAATCTAGTCTCCTGATAATTTAGGCTTCAGCTGGGCAGTAATCCCCCCACCTTAAATCTGTGCATCACTCTAACTTTGAATAGACAGATGTGAGGTTCTGCAACAAAGCATAGTGTGTCTACAGAAAACATCTATTATCATGGTATGCTGTGCTGGTTTTGCCTGGGGTGCAGTTAATTTTCTTCACGGTGCCTAACCTGGGGCTGTGTTTTGGATTTCTGCTGAACACAGCAGGGAGGAGACACAGCCAGGGCAGGTGACCCAAATGCACCAAAGGGATATTCCAGACCAAATGACATCATGCTCCATATAGGAAGTGGAAGACGATGTTTGGAGTGATGGCATTTTTCTTCCCAAGTAACCATTACCTGTGGTAGGGCCCTGCTCTCCCTGCAGACGGCTGAACTCCTGCCTGCCCATGGGAAGTAGTGACCTAATTCTTTATTTCGTTTTGCTTGTCTGCACAGCTTCTGATTTACCTATTATCTTATGTCAGCCCCTGAGTTTTCTACCTTTTTTACCCTTCCCCTTCTCTCCCCAATCCCAGTGGTGAGGGAGTGAGGAGCGGCTCTCTGGGGCTGGGGTTAAACCAGTGTTAAAAGTTAAACCAAGTGTGTGCCACCATCCTACCCACACTGACCTACACTGCTCCGAGCCCAGGACGCGTGGTTAACACGCACGAGGGACACACTGTGCTCACAACCACTCTCGCTCCACACAACTGGAGATCTTCTTCTTAGAAGTGAGCCAAAATGTGCTTTAAACAGCGCAATCCTAAAGGGGCACTCGGGCATGACAGCAGGCTGCCACCTCGAGATGAGGACTCGTCCTAAAGCAGAAGGTAAAGACAGCAAGGACAAAAATTGTACCCCACAACGATTTTTATCAAAGGCGACCGGAGATGCGTCAGCAGCCCGCACCCCGGTCCGCGACAGGCCCTGCGACGGGCGAGACGAAGACTACAGGCGGAGCCAAAGCCGCCCGCTCGCCCGTCAGCCCCGGCCGTGCCCCCGTGCCCCCGTGCCCCCGTGCCCCCATGCCCGCTTTCCTCCCTTTCCTCCCTTCCCTCCTTCCCTTCCCTCCCCTCCACACTCGCAGCCTCCCCTCAGGCCCCACCACCGCCACGGCGCACAGCGCCGCGCGCCCGGCCCCACGCACTCACCGCCGGCGCGCTGCTGACGTCACGAGGGACAGCCAATCAGGAGGCGAGGAGGGCTGCCTGCGTGTGTTTGAATTCGGCGGCCGGCGGATGACGGTTGGTGCGGCCGCGGTCCGTGCGTGAGTCCGGGGGACGAGCCCGGGAACCGCTGAGGGCACGGCTCGGGGAGTGAGCCCGGGAACCGCTGAGGGCACGGCCCGGTGAGTGAGCCCGGGAACCGCTGAGGGCACGGCCCGGGGAGTGAGCCCGGGAGCCGCTGAGGGCACGGCCCGGGGAGTGAGCCCGGGAACCGCTGAGGGCACGGCCCGGGGAGTGAGCCCGGGAGCCGCTGAGGGCACGGCCCGGGGAGTGAGCCCGGGAGCCGCTGAGGGCACGGCCTGGGAGGGCCTGGCCCTGAGGGCACGGCCTGGGGAGCCCTGGGAGCCGCTGAGGGCACGGCCCGAGCCTGGGAGTGAGGGCCCTGGGGAGGGAGCCGGGAGCTGAGGGCACGGCCCGGGGAGTGAGCCCGGGAACCGCTGAGGGCACGGCCCGGGAGTGAGCCCGGGAGCCGCTGAGGGCACGGCCCGGGGAGTGAGCCCGGAGTGTGGGTGCCGGGGCAGGCCTCTCTGCGGCGGGTATGGAGGGAATTCTTTGGCTGTAGAGCCGAGCCTGCAGCCGTGCCCCGAGGAAGAGCTGTGTGCAGTGGGGTGGGAGAGCCGTGCGGGTCTGGGAGGCGGCTCGGCTGAGGGAGGGCGAGCTGGCCCTGGAGCGGCAAAAGCGCCGCTGGGAGCCTTTGCTGTGTGGATTACTGTCCGCTTTTAAGGGTGAGCGAACAGCCCGCTGTTAGCAAAAACGGGCTGTTTAAAGGAAATTCCGGTTTGGTATCAGTTACTGCATCCCATGCAAGGCACGTTAACGTAAATCCCGCTTTAACTCTCTTTAAACGTGCGACGTGACTATGTCAGTGATCCAGGGAGAGCAATATAGGCGGCTCCTCTTTCTGCTGAAGAACAAAAAAACTACTCGCTTTAGTCTACGGATATGTGGTATCATCTAAAAGGTTGGCCTGTTATACAGGAAAGCCTGGAGGTCACTTAGTGATTTAAACTTAGTAGTTTAAATCCTAAAATAAACGTAAGAATTGACTGGGGCAGTGCGAGTTGGCTTTCTGAAAGCTATGCTGAATTAAATCGTGTTTTGAGGCCAGTTACAGTGTTTCCCAAAGTCTCACTGCCATTGGGGCGGTCCATTGACAAGTCATGGGTGGATCCAATATAGGTGCCCGATCAAATGTGTGAACTGTTTGAAAAAGTAAAAGGTGTCATATTGCAAATAAAAACCATCTCGTCAATTGCAGGAAAAATTCAGCGCTTGGATCTGAAGAAGTGTTGGAAGTGAAGCTGGGGAGCGGACGGGATGACTCCTGCTAAGGAAGAAGATGTCTGTAGCCATGTGAAAGTGGTAGTCCGTGTCCGTCCAGAGACCCAAAAGGAAAAACACGGCGGCTTTAGCCGGGTTGTCCGTGTTATTGACCGGCATGTGCTGGTCTTTGATCCGAAGGAGGAAGAAGTGAGCTTCTTTAACAGGAAGAGAGTGACCCACAGGGATATTAACAAAAGACAAAGGAAAGATCTTAAGTTTATGTTTGATGCCATTTTTGATGACAGTTCATCCCAGTTGGAAGTTTTTGAGCATACTACCAAAAATCTAATTGATGGCTTCCTAAATGGATATAACTGCACAGGTAACTTTGCTCTTTATCTTCTTTAATTCAAAAACGTCAGTGATTTTTCTCTAAGTTTCTACCATTCTGTCCAGTGGCTGCAGAGGTGTTAAAAAAGCCCAAGATAGAAAGAAAACATCGTGGTTTAATTAATAGATATAAAAGGCTGACTTTTGAGCATATGGAAGTTAGGATAGCTCCACTCTAATTTAAAAATAAGTTTGTGCTAAGGCTATAATAGACTTGGGAAATTTATCTGAAATATATGTGCTAACAGGAGTCCTCTAGAGTCATTTAAGCAGAAGCAGTTGTGTCACTGAGAGTGTGGTTGTGAGGAGTGTTGTCTTGCACAATTCACTGAGAGTGAGTTGTGTCACCTGCTTTATCAACTCTTCAAGGTCTTGGGGTTTTTTAATTGGCTGCTGGAATGTGGTAAGGAAATGAAATGCATATCAGCAACAAGTTGATGGCTTAGGGTTATGACAGTAAGTAAATAATATTTTCATGTAACATATCAGTGAATGAATTTTGAACTGAAAATTCAGAAGTGTTGTTTTGAAACATCTCTCTCTAATTATAAATATGAAAGGTAAAGCCTAAGTAAGAAACTTGAACCATTTATGAAACAGTTGTGCAGAATAACAGAGGTTTGTGAATGTCTACTTGACTTGTGTTCTTGATTAGCTTAATAATAAGTTATGTTTTTTCACTTTGCTGGGTTTTTTTTGGGGAAATTCAGTGCTTGCATATGGTGCAACAGGAGCTGGAAAGACTCATACAATGTTAGGTTCCCCTGAAGATCCTGGAGTCATGTATTTAACTATGATGACACTTTACAAATGCATGGATCAAATAAAAGAAGATAAAACATGTGATGTTGCTGTCTCTTACTTAGAGGTGAGTCCCTGTATTTGGTATGTTGCTTTTAATAAGTTATATTTTATAAATAAGGACAAGCTGGTTTTGCTTCCCTCTGGTTCTTCCTGGGGCTTGACAAAATGTGTCCTTATAGGAGTAGAACTTTATTGTGCTCTGCAAACTTGGTGTTCTTAGGCACCTGTTACTGTTCTACAGAAGGCTGCCCAAAACCAGCCACCCCTTCTAATACACTTATATTATCTAAATAATATCTATAATATGAACTGATTGTTCATAATTTGAATTGCATGCCTCTGAACATCTCTGGATGTGCACAAGAAAATATAATTTCAGAGTAATATATTTTAGGACTTCTCAGTAGCATCTATAAGAACTGTGAAAAAGCACAACAAAATGATATTCTGTTTTTACAGTGAATATTTTGACAATGCTGCTGAACAGTGCTAGTAAAATGGTTATCTCTTTAGCTCTCTCAAAGTCTTAATGGATTCTAGTTGGTATTTGGGAGGAGTAGAAGGAGATGGGAAAAGCTTGCATTGCCATATGCTTTCACAGACCAAGAAAGCAGACATTTAAATAATTTTAACAGAAGTAGGTTTGAACTAAGAAATATTGCTGAGGTATGGATTGTGATGTACAATGGAGGAAAAGAAATGCTTTGGATTCATGCTTGATGTAAAACTGGTTTTTGTAAAAAAAAAGGGGAATTTTTTTTCTATAAAGAACGCAGATTATATACTAGAAAGAATTATTCACTTCTAAAATCTAAAAAGAAATCGTGTGAATTGAATATTTTAAGCTCAGTATAGGAAAAATGTAAAAAAAACTTATAGCATGAATTCACTACTTTGTCTTAAAGGAGTGTTAAAAAAGACTGGTGATTTGTTTATTCAATTCTGTCAACTATGGGAAGATATTTTAATAAAATCTTTTAAATTCACTTTTAAAGGTTTACAATGAGCAGATACGTGATCTGCTGGTCAAATCTGGACCTCTGGCTGTTCGTGAAGATGGCCAGCAAGGGGTGGTAGTTCAAGGTCTGACATTGCATCAGGTATGTAAATATCTCTAGAAACTTAAAATATGCTTGAGATATTTGAGAAATGCTCCCATTGTTCTGAGAGTTGGATGGAATTTGGTAATTTCCTGGTGGACTTTTTTCTGGCCATAAGCAGCAGCAACTTAGAAATCAATTAATTAGTTAAAAGTACATTCTGGAAAAAACCTGCTAGTCTTATTGAATGCAAATATAGCAGCATTCAGTCCTTGTTATTAAAAGGGTACCATTGGCTTGATGCTCATCCAGTAAATTTTGGAAGCTTTCTTTTTTTGGCTAAAATATCTTGGGATTGCCTTCATTACCATCTTGGATTGCTCTGCTGTGAAGTCTAAAGGTTGTTTTTGTTTTTAAATAACCATGTTTGAAAAATTCCATGTTAAATTACTTCTCCAGACTAGCACAGCAATTCTTTGGTAAGGTCAGTGATAGAACTTAGTTTTTTCAATCTCAAAATCAATTCCTCTGGACCTGCTTTCTTTTGTATGTTACATGCCATGACAGGAAACAACATTCTAAGTTTGGCCAGCTCTGTGAACATCCTTGTTTCCAAACTTTGAGTCTTGTGAGGAAAAATTTTTCTTGTACTAATGCAATAAATAGTGATATACTAATTTAATTCCAGTCATTCTTAAAAGAGGCTGATTCTAACTATGGAGAATCTTTCAGATTTGTTTAAATTTATACCTTGCTGCTTTTTAGCTGAGAATATTTGTTTGAAATGCCTGTTTCAAATGGGAAATTTCTCTTACTTCTAGGTAGCTAAAATTTTAAGATTTTTTTTTTAAAGTCAAGATTAATGTAAATGTGTTTTAGAATCAGTGTGTTCCTATAGTTGTTGGAAAAGAAAAGAAACCTGTGTTTGTCTTGTGCTCTACTCTTAAAGCCTAAATCAGCTGAGGAAATCCTTCAGATGCTGGACTATGGAAATAAAAATAGAACTCAGCATCCCACAGATGTGAATGCCTCTTCTTCCCGGTCCCATGCTGTCTTTCAGGTAAGATGATATAGCCAATGAACACTGGTCATTACTGTGAGTAGCAGTTTTTGTTTAAAGTTGGATACAGTGGAAGCTTTTACTTTTAAACTGTATTGAACCTTAGTTTGGGGAAGAGGGAATTGAAGTTTTTCAGTTTACTCTTCTTGTTGCCTTGTTACTCCTTGGAAGTATGTAATGGTTCTTAGTGTTTATGTTCAAAGAAATGAATTCAGTGAAAAGATTTCCAATTCCAATTGTTTGAACTTATTACATATAAAATATGTACTTATACATTCTTAATTTATATTTCTTAGAAGAAGTAACTTTTATGTAAAATAGTAATTTAAAGCTTTAATAGACTTCCATATTGTAATCTTATAAACTGAAAGTAATTGATGATTCTTTTAATGCTTTCTGTTTTCATGATGTTTCTTAGCATTTCTCTGGCAAAAATAATTTACAGCATGCAGTTATGTCTGACTATAAACTAAGAATATCAAGTAGTACTTTCTCATTTTACTTTCTTGGTTAATGTTAATTTTTACAATAAAGTTATTTGCAAATATCCTGGTATAGACCAAGTTTTAGAAAATTGAAGTGATGATTCTCAGAAATTAGTTTTGAATGAGTTGTACAAATATGCTAAAACTTAAGACATCTCCAAAGATTTTTGGGATTAGCTACACTGCCTTATTCTTCTACTTATCTTTTTAAATATAACCTGTGATATTTAAGAACTAATCCTGTTACCAGCAATGTTTGGTTTGTTTTTTGGTTTTTTTTTTCTGTTTGCTGTTACATACTGCAAAGCAGTATCTTGAATTATTTATTTTTTCCCTTCCGGGTTGAAAAATATTAAAATACATTTGATTCTGGTCCTTGCATTAGAGCACTTAACTGTTGGTAACTTCTTAACAGTATCTGCAGACTTAGACAATACTAAATTACTATAGCAAAGTTTAAAAAAGCCAGCTTCTGAAAATGGAACAGAACAAAAGTCATTGTCCCTCTAAAATCTTCTGTTTTCCTACATACCTTAAACTTATGTTTGAAATTGTCCTTCCTGTTTTTAATTTCCCCTGAGGTCTGCCCTTGTTGTGCCTTTTACATGACTGTACAAACACTTCTTTTAAAGTTGTTTGGGTTGAGAGCTGCCTTGTGGTGTGTGTGTGCTGCCTTTAGAAAGGCTCAAGGTACAGTGCTACAGGCAGAGCAGAGTGATGTGCTGGTTTCTGTTTGTTTACTTGCTGGGCTGGGATGTCTTGTCTTATCTTGCTTACCTTTACTTAGGAAAAAGCTCTGGATTTTATTATCTGGCAGGCTTTTTCTCAGTACACTTCTGAAAGTGGTAAGCAATTAAATAAGTCACTTCAGTTTCTCATATATGTCCACAAATCTGTGGCATTCTGTATAACAGAATTGTGTCTCTTTTCCAGAGATATAAGTTATGAGAAATCCCCTGTGCTGTCATGATTGCCCTTTATCTTTAATGTTTCTTTTATTTTAAGAGTTGCTTTTTTTGTAGAGATGTGTTATTTTTGGCTTTTCTTGTTAACTTTATGGGAGCAGGATATTTTCTTAAACTAACTCAGAAATTGTTAAGTCTTGGCACAGGACATTCTGAGCTGATTTTAGAGATGCACATTCTGCCTTACTGTACTGTATGTCTTATGTTTGAAATATCTATCTGGGTCAGGCAATTACTGCATCTGAGAGGAAAATCTGAATTGCCACACTGTTCTATTGAGAGTGTTCTGCTTTGGGGTATTTCCTGTATCTTTTGAATTTTGACAAAAGCTCAAGTCATACAACATAGTTTGGCTGTCACTCTACCTTTCTCTACTTCATTAATGATAGTTACTGTGTTGCTCTGGTAGTGTGTTCCTAGCCTGAGGTTCTTTTTTTTTTTTTTTTTTTTTTTTTTTTTTTATTTTTTTTGTCTATTATACTGGAAGCAGTACAACTGAACTTTGTACTGTTTGGTATAGAAACATGTCTGTTTCAAATAGATTTACATTTCATGGCAAGCCATAAGAATTATATTTTATTAATTTACAATACTTGTCAATCTGTTTTCTTTACAAGGTACTGTGAAGACTTCATTTCTCATGCACAGAGCTTAAAACTATAGAAGTAGTGAGATGCTGTCTTTACTTGTCAGTCACCTGATATTCATGGCAGCTCTTTCCTAATTCACTGTCCAGGAGGGCATTAATGGATGTGTCAGTAATCATTAGCCATATTAAATGGCAAGGCACTCAACAAAAAAGAAGAGGAAATATATACTAAAAAGGATAAAGCCATCTAAGGATAGCTTTGTTCTTCTTACTGGCTGTATATTCATGCTTTGCCTACTTCCTTATAAACCTCAAAAAAGAATACCTTCAACAGCCAAAGGAAGCAGAAGCATTTAGTTCTTTATACTGTGAAAATATCAGGAAAGATGGGGTGAAGGGGAACAAGTGGCTTCAGGAGGTACCACGTTTGAAAAGGTCCTGGGGTGTATTTCCACAGCAGTAAATGAGTATTGTTTCCTATTAATGGGAGATAAAATAAATCTAAATCACTGAAAGGTCAGTCTTTTCCTGGTTTATCCCTATACATCTCTTTATAGTGTACTCCTAAATGTGCATTTGAAACAGGAACGCTTCTTTCAATTTCATGTTCAGGAGTGTGATACTCATTTTTAGTGCAGAAAAATCAAGACCTGTGAAGTTAATTTTCCCTGTAAAAAAAAAAACTCACTTATCTTTGCTGCTTTGTGAGCCTGGGCCAGTTGGTCACTTCATCCTCTGCAGGGAGAGAGAATCAGAAGCAAGAGGAGGTACCTCGTGGTTCACTTAAGTGAAGGGAAAGTGGCAGGTGGGGCAATTACTTGCTACCATCAGACCAGTGCCCAGCCATTCCTCATGCAATGGCTACTCAGAGCAACTTTCAGTCAGTTGAGGTCAGCTCTTTGCTTGCAACCTCTTGCCCACTGCCTTGACACCATACAACTGCTGTTCAGCAAGAGCTAATCACCAGTGTGTGTTATCAGCACTGTGTGGGTCACAAGTCCTGGAAACAGCATGTGGGCTGATGTGCAGAAAATTAACTCCACCTCAGGCAAACTCACTGCAACTGTAGTTCCCTTACTAATACATGAAACAAGGGACTTTTGAAGGTGTCAGAAAGAGATTCACTATTTTCCATTAGACCAAAGTGCTTGTTGATGTTGGATATGTACTAAAAGGTTTAATTTGAATTATGAGGATTCCAATACAAATGTCTTAAGACAGTTGTTACGCTATGAAATTAATTTACTTCATCGATTGGTTGGTGGTTGTCTTTTAATTATTTTATTATTTTTTTTTTTTAATTGTAGATTTACCTACGGCAGCAAGATAAAACAGCTAGTATTAATCAAAATATTCGTATTGCCAAAATGTGTCTCATTGACCTGGCAGGATCTGAACGTGCCAATGCAACAAGTGCCAAGGGGGCTCGTTTTGTAGAAGGAACAAATATTAACCGGTCCCTGCTTGCTCTTGGAAATGTCATTAATGCATTGGCAGATCCAAAGGTATGTGCTGCTTTCCCATGCAGTCTTTACTGCCTAGTGTTCTGAAAATGCTTGAGAAGTGCTAAGCTGATTGAATAATGTGGTTTATATTGTTGATGCTGCTCACATTGCCATTCTCATATTAGATTGTCTTAAGGGTTTCCACCATTATATCTGTGATAGCTGAAAGACAGTCCCAATGAGAGAGAATTCTCAAAAATAATGTGCAGCTTCCTAAGGATAGTGTCAAAGATGGATGGTACCTGCTTTTCTTACCTAGATTTCTTCTATTCTTACTTTGATTTCTTCAAAATCAAGCATATATAGAGAAGCTTGCATGAGTACATGAATAACCTTACAATTAACCTCTAATCTTAGAGGGAAGGAGCTTTTATAGGCTAAAATAGTACCTCTTAAAGTTGTCCTTTTGGGATCTCACATGCATCCATGCACATCCCTGCTCAAAGCAGTGAGTCAGTCTCCTGGTCTGATGGATTATAGAGGTCCTTCCCAACCTGGGTGACTTTGTAAACTGGAAATAGTTTCATGTAGCTTACTTTTTCTGTTAGTTCCCCTATCACAAAAATAGGAGTTACATATCCAGACATCAGAAAGTAACCTAGCTAATACATACATGTGTTGTAAAGGTGTTGAAGAGCTCCAAGAGACTTAAAATGTGTAAGATGTATAGATATTTCAAAGGAAAATTTATTATGTCAAAGAAAAGTTTCATGGCTGTTTGTCCTTTGTTACTGTTGAAATTCTAATTCTTTTATTTAAAGTACAGTTAACTGAACCATAAATATATATATGTGTATCACTCTTTTTAGAGCAAGAAACACATTCCTTATCGAAACAGCAAACTTACCCGTTTGTTGAAAGATTCCCTTGGAGGAAATTGCCGAACAGTAATGATAGCTGCTATTAGCCCTTCTTCCTTGTTTTATGATGATACCTATAATACTCTTAAGTATGCAAACCGAGCAAAGGATATCAAGTCTTCTGTGAGTATATTGGTATTTATTGATCTCTTGTCAAAGTGCAATAGTAGTATTAAGAGAAAAATAATTTCTTTTGGAATATTTGATTTTCCTTCACTTTTGTCTTAAATTTTGTTCCATCTTCTTTCTTTATGGTCAACTCTTCCTTATCTAACTGATAGGTGTAGTAGATACATAGTAGATCCTGGATCTGGCCTAAAACCAATGTAGCGCTCTATGTCTTGGTTTAGGGCAAACTTGGGAGGAAACCTCCAAAAGGTCCCTGCCCCCACCAGGAAACAAACCCAAATGGGCCTTCCCCCAACTGGTTTGGGATGATATATCCTCAGAGAGAAGTGGAAAAAAACCTGTTTATTCAACAGGCAAAGCATTGCCCAGCACACACAAAAAAAAAAAATCAGTAATTCTAAACAACAAAACCTATTGCTGCTCTGAAGAGATGATAAATTCAAAAAGTCTCTCTCCTGTGGGTGGTAGCTTGGCTCAGTCTGTGAGCAGTCCCTCTGGTGCTGGAAAATGCTGCTGCCCAGGCCAGGCCCCATAGGCCACAGGTGCAAGCTCCTGGTGCTCCCCCAGGCCAGAGCAGGTTCAAATAATTCCAGGAAAAAAAAAAAGAAAAACTATTCAGGGAGCTTCTCTGCTTCAGTTAGTCAAAAACTAACTAAAAGCGAAGGGGAGCTCTTTCTCTCTGACCACCATGGCGACACAGTCCAGGAGACAAAGTGATGAAACTCCCATCTCTGTGTTTTGAAAACAATTGCCTCAGACATTCCACTGCTTCTCCTTCTCCCCCTTCACTCTCAGACCCAGCCTTAAAGGTACAGAACTTATTTCTGGGTTAAACAGACGAATGAGGATACAATTCAACATCACAAAGTCACCCCAGGACACTCTGTTAATAAGATTATGGTGCCAGTTTGAAAGAGTTTGTTTTGTGAGCATGAAATTTAGAAATAATCCTCAGCTGGTAGAATTCACATCTTTTTTTAGTGTCTTGCTATTACTTTCTCAGAGAACTGTGAAGTATATTAAAAAAGTTTCTGACCAGTTGTACAAAAATGAGTCCAACTTTGTATAGGTAGAGTTCAGCTGGAGTCAAGAAGCTCAGTGAGATTGCCTTGATAAATTAAAAGCTGTGATGTCCTGTTTCTGCACTCTATTGTTTAATTTTATTTTTCATTATCTCTTTTATTGCAGCTCCTAATTCTTTCTATGCAATACAGGGTTCACTGTAATTTCCATTTGTTGCTTACTTTAAGGTGGCTTTTAGAATAAAATGCACAAGATGGACATTTAAATAGTAAAACTAATCAGAATAAATGCAAAATGTGTTTGCATATGTGAATTCTTGGTTTGTTGAGGGAAATGACCTCTCCATGGGTGTGCAACAGGTGACAGCAAAAGCAGACAGTCATATTGTTGTTGTGCAAGTCAGAATTTTATGAATCTCTTTCCTCATAAAATGGTGTATGTGTAACTGTGTAGTATGTATACACGGTGTGTTTATGCATCTAAACATGAAGGAGCTGCCTTTAAATTCTAACTTGTCTCTTTACAGCTGAAGAGCAACATTGTTAGTTTGGACAGTCACATAAGCCAGTATGCTAAAATTTGCAATGAACAAAAGAAAGAGGTATGTAAAAAATCTGTTGTTAAGAGGCTGAAATGTTAACTGTTAACTTTGAATATAAAAAATAGTTTATGGGATAGAATCTATAAGGTAATATGGTTCTAATGTATTTTGAAGTAAGAAAATTTTGTCTTCTGAGATGAATATCACCTGCTGCCATTTGTAAAGCTGTTCAGGGTCAGTACAGAATGATGATTTTGGAAAAAGAAACAAAAAACATATTTCAATTAAAAGGTGTTTCTTTTGGTTTAGATCCTAATGCTGAAGGAGAAGCTGAGAGAATATGAAGAAAAACAAGCAAGCATTCCTGAAAATCATAATACTGCAGAAATTTCAAACAACCAGCAAGTGGAAATAGAAAGGTAAATGAATCATATTGAGTTTGCTTCCAAGCTGGAGTTCACCTAACTTGTAAAAGCATTTGTAAAATAAACCTCCTATTTTCAATATTGATTTCCTCATTTCAACCTTGCTTTACCTAGATCTAGGTATGACTTTGCCTATCACATTGTTTCATTTTTGAGCAACTTGGTGGTGGTTTTAAAATTAAAGGGGGAGATGTAGGAAATGACATGTCACAGGAAGGAGTATGTGAATGCTGATTTCCAGCAAAGCTTCTTAACAGGTTGTGTTTGTGGGTAGGCAGAATGTAGTTTGCATAAATGACAGCAGCTCTTGCGACTGTTGGCAGGCACTGATTCATGTGGTATCGTTCCTACAAGGTTTGAGAGGACAAAACCTGGAAGTTTTTCTGCAGAGAGTTCATTTTGTTTGTAGATTCCTTATTTTCTATTGTTTTAATATTTATTGGCCTCTTCTTGGTAGTGTTCCCATCTTTTCTTATGTGAGGTTCTCATGAGAGAACACAAAATGTAACAAACTAAAATGTGATGCATCAATTTGTTGTAGAAGCCATTGTATTCTGTGAAGAGGGTAGGTTTTGGAGTGAAAGACTTTCTGGATGTGTCTCTGCATATCTCATCTCATATTTCTGACAGCTACCTAAATTATTTTAGCTTTTTTTTTTATTATTTGACCCTTTGAATCTGTTACTTTTTAACCTGGAAAACTTTGAGGTATAGTAAAAAACCATTCAAAGCAAGATGTTGTCTGACTGTGCTTTATTTTAGTGGCATTCCAGACATTACAACAAACCCTTTCATTCAGGTTATTTAAATTTAATTTTCAAAAGAAGTGTGGGCTTCTAAGTCATGTTGATAGTTCTGACAGTTTTCCTGCATATTTTTGCACTGTATGTCTTAAAGATTGATTTAATTTCCTGTGATTTGCCCTTTATTTCATTCTTTGTGTGTGGGAAGAGTCAGTCAAGGGCAAGGCCTCTAAAATATCTTTTCAGAAGGCTGGACGTATTCTATGCCAAGATTTGCTGGTCAGAGAGTGTTTGCTTTTCATTGTTATGGAACATCCAAAGAGCCACATGTAAACCTATCCTAGTCCCTCTAGATGTCAGAAATGATGTAGATGTCTCATTCTTTTCTTTCTCATTAATATCCTGTCAGGTTCATCCTACTGATGTTGTGTGGGTAATGAGTCGATTTCTCCCATTCATTTGCAGGTTTTGAAGGTAATTTGCTGCCTTCTCCCTTTTAGTTGGGATAGGGAAGAGAGCCTTATCCATGATACTGTATTTAGGTCCAACTACCCATGATTTTTGTGTCACTGTTGAGACTCAATGAGTACACCACTTGCTTCTTAAAACCTAGAAACCATTCCTCCTTCTGCTGAAGCTTGGAGATGTGTTTTCTGCCAGTCTTTCAAGTCTTGAGCTTGTAGAGGGTAGACAGTGGACACTCAGGAAGTACAACCAGCAGGTCCTTGAGCACTTTCACACTAGGTAGTGTAGGCAGTTCATACCCTGGATGTGCCTACTCAGTAACTTTATGATTTTTCAAGTGGAGACCAGAGGGTAAAGGTAGCTCCATAAGAACAGAAATGTGCTTATTGAAAGATTGAATCCACAAAGGCTTCTATACTTTATGCTTTATTTGGAGGACTGGTGAATATAAGTACACAAAAGGTTGGTTTTACTGGTAATGGCTCCTCATAAGGAGGGTACATAGAATCAGAATCTCTACCCTCATCTGAATTATACCCAGCTTTTTACTGTGATGGAAGCTGAGATTATCCATTCTTTGACTCCTTATTGCTCTATTTCTCAAGCAGCTGGGAGGAACCATATTTCTATGGATGCAATGGAGGACAAAAATTCTCCAGACAGTGTGCAATCAATAGTATAGTTGCATGGCCAGGAACAGTGTAGGATAAGAACTCTGATACTCTGCAGATGACACTTTCATTATAGACTCTTCTAGGGTAGAAAAGACCTCAAAGATAATAGACTCCAACCATTAACCTATTATTGCTCCTTAAAGAAATAATACTTAAATTCTCTGAGTGTTTTAGTACACTTTTACCTAGATTTTCCTCTAGACACTCAGTGAAAATCTCTTGTATTTCTAAGCCTGTGAAGAAAAATTATTTTCTTACTTCTGTTTCTTTTTAAATGGTGAGTAATAAAACACTCAGATTAAGAATCAGTTTTTAAACTTTAGACAGTGAAGTAAAATTGCTACTTCTGAAACACTGGCAAGAAGTCAATTGCATGACAAGAATGTCTCTTCAACTTGTTTTGGAGTTGAACATGGGCTTTGTAGCATTTTTGCAGTTTTTAATTTTATGGGGTTTTTTTAATACTAAAAACTGTATAACCTCAAACGTTGCATGTCTTTAAAACACTTGCATGTTAAACTGGGCTTTTTTTATGTAATGTTCTAACAACATAGGATGTAATGAAATACTTTGTATATGAGGTTGGTTATTGTTTGACATGTGCACTATCTTCTTGGCCATTCTGTGCTGAAGCATTTTCAGTATGCAGGAGTGAAGTGAAAAAGTATCACCAGTGAAAGTTATTGCAGTATGGCAGTACTTCCAGGTCTGCTTATTCTGTCTTGTCTTGCAGTCTAGGGGTAACCAGAAAATTGGTTGCTCAGTAATTCCTTAAGTACAATCTACCACTAGTTTGGTTGTGCCCCCTGTTAGTCTAGTATGTGTTAAAACATGATCAATGTTCTGAGTTTATCATCCCTTAGTGATGAAAATTGTACAGCTATTTCAGGGAAAGTGAGATCTGAAGACCTTTGTGGCTTTCCCTTTTTTTTTGAGGGTAGCTAGCAGGTTTTTGAACACTTTGTGTCTATGGCAACAGTAGTCTGATCTGTTTAATAAATTGATGTAAGAAGTAGAGAACATAGGTATTTAGTATCTTTTGGAGTAAGAGAAAGGCATCTGAAGCTTCTTCACATAAGTCTTTTAAATCTCCATGTAGTCTTCAGAATTATGACAAGATGTATTTTTAGTGACTCCTTCAAAATTTCACATCTCATTTTCAGTTCAAATACATAAAGTTCTTACTCATGTACTGATATTTATTTATTGCCTATCTACAACAGGCTTTGCTCATTTCCTTTTAATTTCTTTATATTTGATTTATTTGGAATTGAAAATTCCGCTACCAAATGAAATGGTCATAAAAAGTCTTCAAAAATAATTAATTATTATCCTTTGGTTTTAGATACAAAGAAATACTTAAAAATGTTTTTGCAAGCCGTGAGGAAATCAGAAAAGAATATCTTAAGGTGGAAAGAAAACTGAAAGAAAATACACTAAAGCAATATTACCAGAATCAATGTCATGAACAAATTCAAATGATATGCTCTGAAGAAAGGGTAGAAAAGGTGAGTTTTCTATAATGGAGTGCAGGATATCATCTCTTCATTTTGGTATAATTGTGTAAATTTTGCTTAAGTAATTATGTAATTAATTAATGCATTTAATTAAAATGGGACACACAGATTATCACTCCTCTATGACTATTGATGTAGTGACCTAATTTTTGAGGTTAACAGCAGGGTATAGTTGTCCTCTAAATGGAAAAGAGTACTCTTTGCCTTTTTAGGACCCTACCTTGCTTATATTCAACTTGCTGTTGCTGGTTTTGTGCCTTTTAGTTGTCAAATTTCAGAAAGAGTACAAACATCAGAAGAGTTTGATGTTTGTAGATAGTGGATTTTGCTTCTCAATGCTTTATCCTTTAGCAGGCTTTCTGTAGGACATACTGCATAAGGAAAACAGTAAAATTGCTTCTTCATATTCATTCTTGAGTTACTAGGAATTGTTTGGCCATCATATAGAAAAGGAAAAAAATCTATATATAGAGAGAAGCTGGTGAACATAATTTAAAAGTTTCTACCTTAAATGCTGATTTTTTTTTTTAATTTTTTTTTCTAAGGCCACTTGCAAGCGGGATCTAAGGCTTTCAGCACTTAATAGCCACTATGTACGTATGCAGAAGAAAAAAGAAGAGCAGACCAATCTTTTTGAGGAAAATACCAAATGGCTGCACCGTGTTGAAAATGAAATGCGCCTTCTGGGTCAAGATGGGTGTATTCCAAAAGTAAAATGCCTTTCACTTTGTCATGGTTGGGGATGGGGAGGAGAATTGGAAAAAGGGTAAAATCTCTGAGTTAAGAACAGCTTAGTAATTGAAATAAAGTAAAATGTATGGAGAGAATATACAGAGAGAGGCAAACATGTTTGGGCATGCATAGATAAGCATCTATATGTGCCTGTTGGATTTTTAATGCTCATTGCAGCACACACACTATTGGTCAAAGGAATCTACAAATCTATATTTATGCATGTTAATAAAAATCAAATAATTCATACTTTTCTAATATAAAACTTAATTATAATAATATAGCTCTACTGCTTTACTTTTCACTATAGGCTGGTTTAATATTATTTTTAGTTTAAGTTTTAGTTTCTTTCTACCAGTTTTATGTACAGCTGTTTGATTTTCATTTTTATTCCTTATTTCCCAAAGGAACTTCGTCAAGACCTGCAGTATTGCCATTTAAACCTAGAAGTTCAGGCCCTTAAAGCCCAGACTGAACACATGTTGTCTCTGGTGTCCCTTCAAGATCGGTTTAATAAGCAAACAGAAAAGTAAGTACAGCTTCGTGGCAGATGGGATAAGACTTACCTTCTGACACTTGTGAGAAGCCCTATTAAGAGAATTTAGTTTTAATTGAAACAGAAGCAAGGTTTTCCTCACTTTTTTCTGGGTTAAAATTGTGTTTTCTCAGGCAAACTTGTCTTGTCTTGCTGTTTTACAGAGTACTAAATACTGCACTTCCAGTTCTTCGGAAGCAATACCTGATTTTGAGGGAAGCTGGGTTGACAGATTACTTAAGTGAGACTGAATATGCAGAGGTTGAGCACCTGATTCAAAGACAAAAATCGGTAGCTTGGGCTGACCAGACTGAAGAAAAGACTCAAAATCAAAACCATGAAGTAGAAATGTCAGCTATATTTTCATTCCCACAGCTTGTGAGCAGACCAAACACCCCATGTGGTAAGCATATCATTAAACTTTTCTCTGTTGGAGATATGTTTAAATATCTTCTGCAACAGTCAGATATCATCCATAAACACGGTTGTGCACTTCTGCAGATACTGAAGCCAGATGTAAAATTGGGTCTCAGACTCACTTTCTATAAATTTTACACCATTCTTAATTTGATATAGGAAAGAAATTTACTTTTTTGATATCTAGACATGCACTGCAACAGATGAATTCACCCTCTTTGTGTTACAGTGTACCCCATGTATCAGTGTTCAGAGATTCTGTGAGTGCTGTTAAAAATTCACGTGACATTGGTGGGAAAGGAATCATAGTGTTAGTTGGTTATAATTCTTTTAGAGTGTCTTGAGGCGTTAACCAGGTATAGTTTTGTGTAATTCCTAATAATAGCCTGGAGGGAGATGAGATTTACTATTTAATACAGGTTGACCTGGAATCTATTTACTACAATATTTTAGTCGTTCATGTTTCCAAGAATCAAAGGAACTGACTGTTTTGCTGTATCCTCATGGCCCCATTTTTTCCCCATAACTCTATTATATAGCTGGCTTTCTCTCTTTAGCTGTGAAGTGAGTTGCCCTGGAGCATAGTCTGGGTAAAAAGGGATGGAGAATCCTCATTAGACAGTGCTGTTCTGATGGATTACATGCAAAATTTCATCCTGATAGTGCAACTGCTCTGGGGCCCATGCTTGTTTTGTGCTGTGGATGGGGAGCACCCCACACCCTGAGGCTTTCTCATTACTGCTAATAATCTGTCTGACAGACATCTATAGGTAACATGGGAAAAAGAGAGAAATACTACTTCAAAAAGTACTTCAGCTTCTCAAAAGGTAGTAGCTCCAAAAAAAACATTGACTTCTGACAAACTGAAATGAGTTCCTCCTATTGATGGCTTTCTTCTTCAATACAGCTTGAGGATTATTCTATCAAAACCATGTGTTGTCCCTCTTGTCATAAAGAGTGTATGTGATTTTTGAATATGTTTGTGTTCCTGTTGATACAGTGTTTCACTGTCTGCAATGCTAAGTTCAGACAGCATTGGCAGTGGGCTAAGTTTTTCAGTTTGGTTTGTTTTTTTGGTTGGCTTGGGGGTTTTTTCATGAGTGGCATTAGTTTGATTTTAATTTGGGTTGGTTTTTCTTTTCAGTGTGTGTTTGCTTTTGTTTCTATAGAGAGGAGAAAAAGAAAGTTAGCAGATTTGCATGCTTCTACTTATTCTGCCCATATTAGTCAGGGATTCATTCAGCAAGACTGAAAGCTGGTATTTATTTTAAATCATAGATATATGTTTTAAGATACTGGGGATTTTTTGTGTAGAGGTACTTTTTTTTTCTGATGGAATAGGTAGGAACACTAATCCAAAAGCTCTGTAATACCCTTTGTAACAAAATATTGATTGTAATGATTTTATCTTGTCATATGCAGGTTATCCTTGTTGTGAATAGTAGTTTCTGATGCTAGTATGCTATGTTAGAGTTCTTGATTAATTTGCTTCTTTTCTACCTTTCTTGAAGTTTTGTAAGAGAGCTGGTCAGTTCTTAGTTAAAATGACTATTATTTAAATTCCACATTAATTATTAAAACATTCATTTTATTAAAATCATTAGATATTATTTAAGGGGTTTTCTTGAAAACCTTATATGTAGGTTTTCTAATTCTCTTATCCTAAATTTTGTTGAACGTCATATTCAAGTAAGTAAATGGGCATTGTTTTCAGCTAAGACAGATTTTTTTTCAGTTCTAAATGGTGCCTGAAGATTTTAAAAAAATCCTTAGTGGTATTTTATGATTATTATTTGCTTTTTGGTCTTTGGAAGAGGAAATATGAGGCATTACTGTCACTCCTTTCCCCTTCTCATTAGATGCAGGATAAAATGTGGTAGAAACAACTGTTCTCCAAATTTTGCAATCTTGAGGGAAAGGTTACCCAAAATACTAATGATACTGATGCAATCACTTGAATACAAGAGGAAAGGAAAAAAATATTCCACTTACTAGTGCTTGGATTTTTTTTTTCTGTTCACACAAACACAATGAAGTAGCTCCTCTTCAATTGTTTGAATTCACATTTAAAATAATTGGACTATTAAATGATACTAAGTTATGGAAATACATTTGTCTTGTGCAAAATGTATGCAACATGCTAATAAGAAAAAATCATAAATCAGAAAAAATACATTAGTATGGAAGAATATGAAGTAGTTCAAGGGCAGCATCCCAACCAGAAATGGGAAGGATGTAGTAATTTTCTCTAAAGATGAAAATAAATTATTCAAGAATCCAATCCTTGCATCTTGAAAGTATGTTTGGTAAATGTTAGCAACCTGGCCTAAGAACTTAGTGAAAAAATTTTTAAAGTGAGTTTTAAACAAACTCCCTTGCACCTTTGATACTTTGATATTTTATTATCTATAATTTGTTCAAGGTATTGGGAAGGAAGTAGTGCTCTAAGGTGGGAAAAACAGAACCAAAAAACACAGTTATTATTCCTTATATAAAACTTCATATTTCACATTTAGCATATTTGCATGAACTGCATCTTGTCATCATGAAAGAGTAGTGCATTTCAGTTTTTGTGATTTGGTTCTTCTTCTTTTGAAGGACACAATTATTTTTAATCTCCCATTTATATAAGTGTATGTTGCCTTGTTTTGGAAGTTTCTCCCATAATTTAGGGGAGAAGGTAAAGTTAATTGATGGCAATACAATGATTCCTTTATAGGAAATGTAAGTCTGGAGCATTTAGATTGAGGAAGAGAGTGTACTAGGTCTGCTAGTAACAAATCTCAGGTATTGCTTTGAACCTATGTTAACATATTTGAAAGACAATTTTTTGAGGTAAAGTCCATCTGCAAAGATAAGATAGCACTCATTTATAAAATGCAAAACATGAGAAAAATATTCATTTCTCTTCAGTGTAGGCTTACAAAACAAATAATTGTATCTTATGTTAGCTCAGAAGTATCCAGTGATGTGTACAATACCCATCCCTTATCCATATTTGGAAGTTTCAGTCATTAACAAACTACAGGTCTCTCTTGAGTTATATGTGTTTAAATTGGTAGTGATGCAAGAAACCATCTGTATTTAAAGACAGTGATGAATTCTGTGTGTTGCAGAACATGAGGCAGTAATTATTGCAGAAACTTTTGTAATGACACAAACTTTTGCCTGTGGCTCTTTGAGAGAACCATGACAATGTTCAAATGCAAAATAATTGTTATTGGGTGTCTTCACATTAAAAATAAAGTATTTTAAGTCACATAAATAGCTTTTCTCACTACAAGCACTGTCTCCAAAAGGTCAAAGCAGCTACATAATTTCTGCAGAATAGGTAAAGCTATGAAAGCAGGACCTTAAGAGGTCCTGAAAAGGAGTCTTGTGTGTTTCTTTGTTGACTGGTCCTAAAGAAGAGAGTCAAACTAGTAATTGATATGGAAAAAGAATCTAAAAACTGCAAGTAGAAGGATAGCAAAGGTGAAAGAGTAGGGGGATTTATTCTAGGTTTTGTTAAGTCTTCTACAGAAATAAGTTATTGTAATGTAATTCTAAATGTTCTTACTTTTTTATATGGATTGATTTTGTTATTATCTTGTTATAAGGTCCTTCTTCCTAAAAGGGTTTTCAAAATAGCAAAGAATTTCAGCTGATTTGCAGTAATGCTTAAGTCTTTGTTTCTAATGAATATTTCTTCCTTGGAAAAGATCTCTTAAATAGTGTAAAGTTGTAGTGTGGGAGGAAAAGATAAAGATGTTTTCTGGCCATTCATTCAGTCTCTGTTTCTCTGGTCAAATTATCAAGGTGTTCAATTTTTGTGAATCAACTATTGATTTCTAGCAAAAGCTAATTAAAGTTCACATGCTTTGCCAAATCACATACCGGGCTTCACTCCAGGAGTTGACATCCTTCTATCTTGTTTTTCCTTTAGTTTTTGAGATCTTTAAACACCTTTGTAAAATTCTGACCTAAATGATAAGTTTGTTGCTTTTTACAGAAAATGCTGGCTTTCCAATATTTTCTCTTTTTTGTACATATGCATTAAAAATTTAGATTAAGCTTGTGTGTGCTCAATGTAACCATAAATGTGCAGTGTCATGAACAATTTAACTGTTTGTCTTAAAGAAAGCACAAGCTATGGAAACCAGTTCATTTATGAATGTATTTGGGCACCCATTCTTAAGTGTTCATTAATGGGGAGCCATACAGTATTCAGAGTTCAGACTGCTGGGTAGAGAGCTCTGACTGGTACTTGCAAGTATTTCTTTGAATGGGGAAGTTCTTGGCACTGTTTCAAGTATCCCATTTCCAGGAGCTTTACTGTACATTACCACTGAGAGAATGGAATTGATTGATAGGAAAAAAAAAAAAAGGCATCCATTGCTTCCTCTTGTCACAAACATTCTCATCTGAAAAGTCAATTTTTTTCTTTTGTATAGCAGGAGAAATTGAGGTATAGTTGTATATAGTAAAAGATTTGATTAAAAGTAGGAAAAGCATGTGTCATGTATAGGAAAGATTTGTCTTAAGGAGCTCTTTCATCCTGTCTTATGTGACTTGTAAGTATTTTTTCTCATGCTATGTAAAACAGTACACCTGATCAGTGGGACTTGCAAGAGACAGCCTGGATTTGAGCCTTTTTCAGTTCACAGCTGTTGTTTGTGAACCTGTTGTGAAACTTGCCATCACAGTGATGATGCCTTTGGGTCACAGGAATATTAAATAATTGAAATGCATTGACTAGACCTCATTTGCAATTTGGAATTCCATGAGTCAGTTGTTAAAAGAATGAAAATGTATGATTAGAATTGTAATTTGATCAATCAGTGGTAGCCCAGAAATGTTTATTGAAATGAATACATTAATATTTAATTTCACTTTAGCAGAACAACCTGGTAGACTTAATTTAGCACAGTTTCCAGAAATAATCCCCTTATGCATGTATTAGCATGAGTTCCAGAAGAAGACAAGTCTTGGCCATTATTTTGCCCTAATGTCAATTAGAACTAACTCAATTCATCAGAGTTGTTTTGCCATGAGCTCTGCTCACTTTTCCTGTGACTCATGTTTCACCCATAGTGCATTCTGCTTCTTGTATTAATGCACAGGCCTGTAAATATCTGATACTGCCATGTTTCTTGTCAGATAAATCAGTACTTCTGACTAGTCTTTGGGGACAAATGATGCAGCAAACTAAGGACCAAAACCACCTTCTATCACTGGGTGGGGGTGGTTGATCAGTGGATGATGGCTTTTATCCCTTCATTAGTATCTATCTTAAAGAATTTTTTTATTTATCTTTCATAAATATCAGCCTGAAATTAAGGATCAGCAAATATGTGATCTCATCTCCAGAATATATTTGGAATAATGTTCACTTTTAAAGGATGCATTGTAGCTGAAAATAATAGCTAAGGAAAGAAAATGTCCAAATTTTTCTTTTACACCTACTTCATCAAGTTTACTGCAGCTATTCTATGAAGTATATAAGTGATTCATTTCTGTATATGAAATAAAAAATATTACTGAATGATGATAATATTGATGCAAAAGATTAAAGTAGCTATATAACATGAAGCAAATATAGACTATAATTTCCCTGCTTTATTATGGGACATGTTTGAAAAATGTTTTTGTAGTTGGAGCATGTTGTTTATATTTCAGTAGAAAATTAATGGCAATACTTAATCATTACCATTAGATATCCATTCAGGAACTACTTGGATTTGTTCTTTAAGGAAATATAAATACCCCTACTTGGTTCTCCACTGTATCATCTTCATTACCATGTATTTACAAGTTTATGGAAATAGTAGAGTTTCTGTAGCAACTTTTGTTGTCTGAGTCCCTTTTACATAAACTTCTCAATAGTAGCTATTAAAAAAACTTGCAAAAAGTTAGCTACTAGCTTGAGTATCTTGCTTCCTTAATAAGATGGAAATAGAAATATTGGCAATTCTTTGTGTCCAAATGTTTTTCTTGCTGTGTTTTTATTTACCTGAGATCACAGCTGTTTGGAGTGATACACAGTAGAACAACAAGCTAAAGTAGAATTAGAATTTTGGAGTTGTTTTTGCTACATCATATTTGGTTTATGTTATTTATTGAAGCCAAGTTAAAGACAATATTGCTGGTGATCTTTGTTTACCTGTTTACTGTGTTAGGAGCAACCTAATATTTTCACAAAAAGCATTGGCAAGGGGGACTTCTTAAATATTTTATATTTTTTCCAACACCTTAATGACAAGAAAGGCTTATTATGTTTTAACTTAGTTTTACAATGAGTTTTATTCCAAAAATAAATAGATTTTAAAAATAGATCTTTGTTTTTACGAACAGCTTATATTTGCCTTATATAGAATTCCTGCAACTATTGTTGTTAGTTTACTTGTATTACAGTACAAAATGCTATCCATTATGATGGAATTCATCAAATTATTTATGTTGGCAGTACTTTTGTATTCTTTATGTATTTAGTTAATGATTTAAATGCTAGTACTTACAGTTAATTTTAAAATGCTTCCCAGATTTAGGCCTGTAGAAGCTTCTAAATCTTGGCACTCCCATCAAAATGTTTCTCCATCAGATTTCCTTCTAGTAACTTTAGGACATTAGCAAAACCTCAGTGTCTTACAGTAAGCAAACTTTCTGAAACTGAAACCTCCCCATTCTGATGTAACAATGGACTAATAGAATTCTAACCATTATTTTTCCTGAAACAGACATTCAGATGCATATAAGTAGGAGTAAAAACTAATAAATGAATATTTTAAATGTGTCCTGAGGCATTTAATGGATAGTTATTCCAAACACTAAATTATATAAACCTTATTCTTGTGCTTAAGACTATAAGATGTCAAAAATCTTTTTTTTTTTTTAAAAAGTTTGGATTCAATTTTTGGTTGTGATGACTAGAACTTTTTTTAAATATTTGTTAGTCTATTACACTGAGGTATATGTTGTACTTATTAACACAAAATTAAACAGCAAGTACATAATGAAGCATAGCATTGTTGATAGTGTCATAAAGTAGATGTTTTAAATTGTTCATAAATAAGTTTCTTGTTTGTTACTAAATCCAGCCAAATCTTGGAGAAATGTGTCTATTGCAGTGGGCATTTTTTTTTTTGAGGTGGAGGTAAAGATTATTTGGGGTATACTTGGGCTCTGTTTTGCTTCTGTTTCCATCCCAATACTCATGGGATCCTGAATTAGCATTTCACCTGGGGAAAGCTGACTGTGGGTTAGATGCAGTATAACATTTCCATTTTAACAAAGATAAAATGAACTGTACATAGGTGCACACACAGACAAACTCATAATTCTGTTATGTCATGTCAGGTAGTCCTCTCAGGCCCAAGTTTTCCATGTATGTGTTTCTTCAAAGCTGGAAGCAACATAATAGAATTGTAATTGTTCATGTAATTGTCCACACTACTTTTCCCCATAAGCAGTTTAAAACATTGTTCATTCTGACACTCAGTTATTCCTGAGTGAGGAATAACTGTTTGCTTTGTTTTTTCAATGGCTTGAATAAGTTGTGGCAGCATAGAATAGACTTGTGGCCAATATCTAACCATCTAATTTACCTGGTACTTGTACACTCTTTGATACTACCTGTTCTATCCTCCTGGAACAGGTCTAAGTCTCACTGTGGTCTTTAAATCCTTGGCTGCCCCTTCCAGCTCTATGTTGTATTTTCTAATTGGGCATCATCTCTTGTAGCTGGTTGTTCAATCATATGGCAGATCTAGTACCAAAATCTGCAAGCAAAAGCAGTGTTCATTGGCTTTTCTTCAGTGAGAAACTGACTTGGGCCTTTTCCCCAGGATATCTGATTTCTGAGGGTACTTGGGAAATTGGCTTTTTTAAAGCATCTTGGCAAATTGGGTTGCAACTGGGCCATGAGCTCAAAATTAAATGGGGCCTGAGAAATGGTAAGCAGAGAAAAAGCTACAACTATTTAAGCCTTGTTTTCTATAACAAATCAAGCTTGTGGAGGTGAAATAATGCAATACATACATGTTTCTAATCAGTCTTTGTCATGTTCAAAGAATGTTTTTGGTTAAAATACCCTAAGAGTTAACACATGAGAAAGAACAATAGAAGCATTCAGACTGAGGAGCTCAAGCCAGCTTTCTTACTCTGAGGCAAAAAATATAGTAGAATTTAGAAGAAATAAATATTTATCAACACTGTTCTTGGAATACCATAGCTAATTCCCAAGTAACTTGCATCAATTTAAAAAGCAGGAGGTTTTTTTGCACTTAGGTTGCTCACAGGCAGTGCAAAAAGGAGAAGTATGAATCTGGCTGCCAGCTGAAGGGGATCCAATTTGTAGGCATTTTAAGGATACTAGGCTTCAATTCTTAAATTTGCACTGGAAGTTAAATATAGAAGCACTTGGGCTTTTGACAATCCTCTCCTGCTCTTGATTTGTTTAAAACAGGAATTCCGTAGGTTTTTAGTTATTAACTGAAAGTCACCAGTTGCCTACCCATTTGAACAGTGAGCTATGTCTTAAAATGATACTCCTTCACTGAAAGCTTGAGTAAAAGAAAGGCCTTTTCTGTGTTACTTTGGAAATTGTCTTTATTACCACTTGCTTGAAAATAAAAACATTGGCACTTCAAGAAATATAGTTTCAATCAGGATAGATGAGAATGGCTGATTACCCTGTATTGCTTGCTTTATTTGGGAGGGTGGGGGAAGTTGTTAGTCAAGAGCTTTGCTCCCCACAGTTGATGTAATGGGGTCATAGAATTCTAGTAACTTTTTTTTTGTTTCCTCTTTGCAACTTCTTTGCAAAACCCTGCGTTCTCATTTGCAGTGTCAGGGAATTTTGTCCTCAATGGTTCTGTGTCATTCCTTTTTCCACAGTCTCTCATTATTCTGCATGGTACTTGCTGGGGAAAAAAATGGCTGGGATCAGGAATCAGCTCTAAATTACCATGATTGTACCACCTTAAAACATGAGTTTTGTTATGGTAGTGCAATAATTTTCAATACTCTTATTCTTCCATTCCCTCTTGTCATATCTTGTTAGATCTTAGTTGTGATTATTTCTATAACCTCTGGGATTAACTATGCCAACCTATGCATGTTTATAATACTTTGAGTGTTACAGAGCAAATACCATCTTAGACAATGCTGCAATAGAAATAATTTCATCTGTATGATCAAGTTGATATGTATAGGAAATAAATAGTATTTGTAATAATTTCTGCTAATGTCTCAGTATGCAAGAGGAAGGGAAAAGCAAGATTTAAGTAGTATGTGCAGTTAGATGTGCTAACCACTGTTACTTATGTTTCACAGGCACCTCTTTTGGTACACCATCAAAAGAAATGAATAAAAATACACAACAAGTATTAGAATATACAGGACCACCACAGAAAAGAACTAGGAGGAAGCTAATGGACTCTCCAGTTGTAGTTCCAAGTCCAGCTGCCTCCAAGCAATGCAGCTTGGAGGATTCTCTTGCCAAGGAAGTCTATCCCATAGTCTATACACCAGACTCCTGCAGAAAGCCAGAACAAAGCTTCTGTACTCAGACTGTGGTAAAGTCCTTACACCTTGCAGGCCTGGGGACAGCCAGTGCAGGTAGTACAGATATGCCAGCCAAAAAGGCCAGTATTATGGACACTACATGTGATGTAATACCAGACTGTGATGAAGCTGTCATGAATTCAACAATAATTCTCTATGAAGGTACAGATGAAACAACTGAAATGTCTACTTACTCATCTGTGAAGGAGCCACAGGCATGCAGCAATAGCATTGTGCCAAGGTATTTTCTTTTTATGTGGGCAAGAAATATTACCAAGTAATTTAATCCTATCTTTACAGCTGGGTTTTTCCATTTCTATCTGTTTTATAAATAAAACCAACATTTTGAAAATCAAACCCTCAATTTTGATCAACATCATATTCAATTCTGCCTTTATTCGAAAACAGTAGTATGTTAGTGACAACAAATAAAGTTGAAAGCTTATCCTGTTTTATAAGATATGTACCAAAAAGAAAATACAGCATTTTAAAAATTGATTGTGATGCTTCAGGCAAGTTACTTTCTCTCTAAGTTTAATGTTTTCTGTCTATAAAATGGATACTTAACCTCTCCACATTGTGAAATGCCATGCTTAAAGCTGCTGTGCATGTGTGAAGTCTGCAAAGCTACCTCAAATAACATTAATGAAATTAATTTCCAGTTTTGGTTTTCAACTTACCATATGTTTGTTTACAGTTGAGAACAAGTTTACTTGACTTTTACCAAGAATATGTTTTACTGAAATGTAATTCTTTTATTGCAGGCTTGATCTTTCTTCCTTAGTTAACAAAAGCTCTGCTCCAGTATTTGAGAAGCCCTCGTATATGGCAATGACTTCAGCTGCTCAGAGAAAAAGAAAGGTGTTAAGGTAAGATGAAACTAACCCTTCTATACAAAATTAGTTTTCATTTCTTATGTTTTTACTTCAGTTTCATTATTCTATTTCAAATCTGAAAACAAGTCGTTTGGACGTGAATGTTCTGATATACAGATGTCTGAATTCAATTGGAATTGTTTTGTTTTTCTCTGTAACTTCAGTTCATTTTTTTCTTTTGTCTTGGTTTAAGAACTTCTGTTTTAATACTTGCAAACTAGTATCATGTCTTGTGTAGCTGCTGCCTACTCAAAATAGAGAGATGGCACATAATTCTGAAAAGAAATTTTGTCATCAAGTAAAAATCTTAAGTTTGTTGAAAACATTCTGCCTTTGCTGGAGCACATTAGAAACTAAAAGAGTAGAAAGCAGGGAGAAAAACATATATGACATTACTTACATGATCAACTTTGATTTTCTGATAATTCATTTTCAGTCTCATATTGTGACTTAATTTTTGCGATCTACTCTAGGAGGAACTTCTGTATCATCTCTTCTGGTTTATGTCCCTAAAAGAGGCTTGTCAGTAGGAGCACCAGAAAAGCTGAATCTAAATAGACAATAAGTTGAATTGTAGTATTTTTTTGTGTGTGTATTTCTTTGGTTGGTTGGTTTTGGGTTTTAAATGTATTTAAAACCTGATTAGCTATGAAACAGCTGATTTTCTTTTTTTTCCCTATTTCCAAAAGCAAAAATTGATACAACTTTTTTTTAAGTCATGTTACAAGTCACCTGTTGCTGCCACCACATAGGTTTTATGAAGAATATATCAAGACTGTTGATCAGAGTACATGGAAGAAACATAAGTGCCCTTTTGTTTATTAGCATCTTTAAAACAGAGAATTAAACTAGAAGACCAGATTCTTCTGGTCAAGTGTCATGTTACTGTTCTGATATCAATTACTGTTCTAAACTGTCTTGCTAGGATGGGGAGTAAACTCTTTTGCCCTAGGATGGGAAGAGGCACTGCTCACATTTTCAAATAGCTGATTATATTTATCAGAATTTAGCAAAATAAATCACCTGTTTTGAAACCAAGCTAGTTTTTTGTACATTTGTTCTAGGGAAAGACATGGACACTTTTGGAGCCTGATAAGTTCTCAGACAGGCTTTTGAAGTACTTTTTTTTTTTGTAATAAGTGTGTAATGATTTTAAAAAATATATGTATATGCTTATTTCTTCCCAAAAGACTAGCTCTTTGTGCTTACCTTTTTTCTTTTGTATCTTAAACATATTTCCCAGTACACTACAGAAAAAATCCTACAACTTCTATTCCTTTTATCAAGATCATTCTTGCTCAGTAACTTATCTGTGGACTGAAATTCTTTGTTTTGTGCAGCAGTTGGTGATGAAGAGAGAGAATGAAAACACTTTTGTGAAAGAGAAAAGGAATATGCTCTTACTTTTCAGAGTGCTTTCATTCCATTCACTTCTTTACTTTTCCCCCTCTTTTCTCTCCCATGCTTTCCCTGATTGAAGTGGCTCACTCCAGTCATTCATGTCTGACTAATGTTAGAATAAAAATACAAATTTCAGCCATATTGACCACCTTAGAAGTATAATTTGAAACAGTTGTGTTTTGAGGGTAAGGGATTAGAGGCAAGTCAGTCATAAGAGAGGATATTTTACCAAATAATGTTCCATTCTTATTGGCATAAGTTCTCTTGCAAGAAGCATGCATGAGTAGGTTTTTAGGACTGGCACAAGGAAAGTCTTAGTCTTTGCTGCTTGCTGTATATTTTGATTTAGTCAGAAAATTATTATTAAGAGTGTGAGTTAAGGGACTATAAAGTGGAGATAATACAGTTATTTATTACAGAAATAGGAAAAGCATAGGGACTTGAGACATAAATATGATTAGCTTGTTTATGAGCTGTCTTGCAGAGTGCAACCAAGGAAGTTTGTGAGGCAGTTGCAAAGGGTGAGATCAAATAGGTTCATAATTTTCACTGTAGACCTTAAGTCCATCACACAAAGTGCTATGGATAAAATATAGAAGTTTTGTTTTCATGAATTTGAAGCTGTAACAGTTGTCTTGCAGCTTAGTTAAAAAGTATTGTCTGCTGTGAAGCCACCCCCTCCAACTGTGTTGGAGGATGTAGAAAAGTTAATGTAGCAATAAAAAAAAATGTGATTTGTTCAATAAACACAGCTTGGTCATTTACAGGATTTTGCAACATGTCTTCAGATTATTTCTTAGTACAATTGGTATGTGATGGCTCTCAAACTGGCTTCTATGATTTCAAAAAAAGCCTGTGATACATTATCCTGTGCCAGCATTAGTTTTTATTTTCACAATTGAAGCATTCTTGTAAAGTTTTAAAAAGGAAAAAGGAGACTCGTATCCATATATATACATAATCAATTTGTTTGTTCTTTGCATTCTGTTATGATTGTATGAACACTTGATAATATTTGAAGTATTTCCACATTGCAAGGCCTAAGCTACTGCTGTTGAGAGTGTACTGAAAGCCAACTCCCTTTGCAGCTGTGCATCAAACAGTGTGCTGGGCAGCCTGCAGGAGCCGGTTCCTGCCAAGCGCGTGCACCGGGACCTCTTGCTGAGCCAGGCAGCCCTGCGAGTGCCCAGGGGGGCTGGTGAGTGCCAGGGCATGGGGGCAGTGCAAAACTAACTCTGCTGCTCTATTTGTTCTGTCAGTTGGATACCACGTGTTGCTCTGATAATATACTAAGCCATTGCTTTGAATCGTATATCCCTTGATTAAGAACAAAAAATCAGAACCAGTTATATAGAGAGTATCTATCTATTTATCATAGAGAGTATCTATCTATCTATCTAACATAGAGAGTATCTATCTATCTAACATAGAGAGTATCTATCTATCTATCTAACATAGAGAGTATCTATCTATCTATCTAACATAGAGAGTATCTATCTATCTATCTAACATAGAGAGTATCTATCTATCTATCTAACATAGAGTATCTATCTATCTATCTAACATAGAGAGTATCTATCTATCTAACATAGAGAGTATCTATCTATCTAACATAGAGAGTATCTATCTATCTAACATAGAGAGTATCTATCTATCTAACATAGAGAGTATCTAACATAGAGAGTATCTATCTATCTATCTAACATAGAGAGTATCTATCTATCTATCTAACATAGAGAGTATCTATCTATCTATCTAACATAGAGAGTATCTATCTATCTATCTAACATAGAGAGTATCTATCTATCTATCTAACATAGAGAGTATCTATCTATCTAACATAGAGAGTATCTATCTATCTATCTAACATAGAGAGTATCTATCTATCTATCTAACATAGAGAGTATCTATCTATCTAACAGAGAGTATCTATCTATCTAACAGAGAGAGTATCTATCTATCTATCTAACATAGAGAGTATCTATCTATCTATCTAACATAGAGAGTATCTATCTATCTATCTATCTAACATAGAGAGTATCTATCTAACAGAGAGAGTATCTATCTAACATAGAGAGTATCTATCTATCTATCTAACATAGAGAGTATCTATCTATCTATCTAACATAGAGAGTATCTATCTATCTAACAGAGAGTATCTATCTATCTAACATAGAGAGTATCTATCTATCTAACATAGAGAGTATCTATCTATCTAACAGAGAGTATCTATCTATCTAACAGAGAGTATCTATCTATCTAACAGAGAGAGTATCTATCTATCTAACAGAGAGTATCTATCTATCTAACAGAGAGTATCTATCTATCTAACAGAGAGAGTATCTATCTATCTAACAGAGTATCTATCTATCTAACAGAGTATCTATCTATCTATCTAACAGAGAGAGTATCTATCTAACAGAGTATCTATCTATCTAACAGAGTATCTATCTATCTATCTAACAGAGAGAGTATCTATCTATCTATCTAACATAGAGAGTATCTATCTATCTATCTAACATAGAGAGTATCTATCTATCTATCTATCTAACATAGAGAGTATCTATCTATCTATCTAACATAGAGAGTATCTATCTATCTATCTATCTAACATAGAGAGTATCTATCTAACAGAGAGAGTATCTATCTAACATAGAGAGTATCTATCTATCTATCTAACATAGAGAGTATCTATCTATCTATCTAACATAGAGAGTATCTATCTATCTAACAGAGAGTATCTATCTATCTAACATAGAGAGTATCTATCTATCTAACATAGAGAGTATCTATCTATCTAACAGAGAGTATCTATCTATCTAACAGAGAGTATCTATCTATCTAACAGAGAGTATCTATCTATCTAACAGAGAGAGTATCTATCTATCTAACAGAGAGTATCTATCTATCTAACAGAGAGTATCTATCTATCTAACAGAGAGAGTATCTATCTATCTAACAGAGAGAGTATCTATCTATCTATCTAACAGAGAGAGTATCTATCTATCTAACAGAGAGAGTATCTATCTATCTATCTAACAGAGAGAGTATCTATCTATCTATCTATCTAACAGAGAGAGTATCTATCTATCTATCTAACAGAGAGAGTATCTATCTAACAGAGAGAGTATCTATCTATCTAACAGAGAGAGTATCTATCTATCTAACAGAGAGAGTATCTATCTATCTATCTAACAGAGAGTATCTATCTATCTATCTAACAGAGAGAGTATCTATCTATCTATCTAACAGAGAGTATCTATCTATCTATCTATCTAACAGAGAGAGTATCTATCTATCTATCTAACAGAGAGAGTATCTATCTATCTATCTAACAGAGAGAGTATCTATCTATCTATCTAACAGAGAGAGTATCTATCTATCTATCTAACAGAGAGAGTATCTATCTATCTATCTAACAGAGAGAGTATCTATCTATCTATCTATCTAACAGAGAGAGTATCTATCTATCTATCTGTCTAACATAGAGAGTATTTATCTATCTATCTAACATAGAGAGTATCTAATCAAAATTCAGTTCAGTATTAATAGGTTGTTGGGAAAACCTTTTCCCCAAGAGGTTTTCAGTTATTCCACCTAAAATAGTTTATGTACTTGTTGAGGAATTTGGTGAACTTTATTACCAATTTTTTCTTTGCGCAAGTGTGGTTTATCAGAAAACAAAATTTTCTAATAATTTCCATACCATGTTTTTAGTTCTTTGCTTTATTTTGCAGCACCACACTGGTTTTTTTTTGTTTTTTTTTTTTTTTAACAGATAACAGTTTTTTTCAGAGATTTATTGGTCTTAAAATTGGGGGCTATTCTAGGAAAAAAAAATAACTGAGGAAAAGTTATTTTGCTTCTAACATACTGCTGATAATATTAGCAGGTTCTGTTGTGTGGAAGTTTGCCTCAATTATATTGCTTCTCTCTGAGGTGCATAAGTCTTTTCTGTAATAAAATCAGTTAGAAGTAATTTATTCAGTCAATGTTCACAAATGTCTTCACAATTTTATAAAAACCTCTGCCTTTTCTGGTGCATGGCACTAAGTTGCTTGGCACCTGCAGCAGATTTTAATGTGGGGAATCAGTATGGTTTTCCTGCATCTCTACCCAATTGCCTCCTCTATCTTTGAAGATACAGTTGACAATCTTTTCAGTCTATTTAAAGGAGATCCAATGTTAGTTTTATCATTTTACTCTGCTTTTCTTTAGAAATTGAAAAGCAGTGTGTAAAAAACATTTCCATTGTGTTGCTTTTTGTAGTGTTACAGGCAATACACTTGTTTTATAGCACATACATGTTTTTAAGTAAAAACTGCTGTGAGGGAGCAAGTACATAAGAGAATGTCTTATTCTGTATTTATGAGAAATGTTGAGGTTGTATTACAAGAAGCTTTCTGGAAACTGAATATCTGAGTCTAAACTCTGTCTAACCAAGTTACTTATTTGCAAATTCCATACACAGTTATATCACTATCAATGTCTGCTACAACAGACCACATTATGAAGTTACCACTATTCAATCACCACTCTGGAATTAAGAAACTATGTAATGCAGAAGTACATTTTGAAATGAGAATAGATTTTTGATTCTTCAGTGTTTAACTGAATATGAAATAGACTTTCTTTTCAGGAGCGTGCACTACAAGAGCAGAATAAACCTTAACCAAATACCTAAGAGGAAGAGTTCTTTCCAGATTTAAAAGACACAACTTTCTATAACAACATAGTGTTCATTTTTCAATGCTATTCTATAATAAGAAGGATTAATCACACTTTTATATATTACTACATCTTTTTATAGACAATTGTGCCTTTTTGATAGCATCTCATATCAGTTGAGGGTCTAATCATGGGACTTTCTGAACAATTAAAACACTAAATTACTGAGCTGAGTGATTACATTTTTGTATTAATAATTGGGCCTTCAGTAAAGGAAAGAAATGTGTAAAAATTCTTAGACATATTCTGAAAAGGAGGTCCATGTAAGCTAAATTCTACGTATATTTATTGAATGAGTGTCTCCCTATTTCTAATAGCATTTCTTTCTTCACTAGGAATTAAAATGAAGAGCAGGAAGCAAGAACAGAAATATGTCAAGAAACTTTGTTAGAAGTCTTTCTCAAGGAAGTGTGCCACTGGATGTTAAATCAAGGACATCAAAAAATCTTTTACTTCGTGTTTCCAAGAAAAAGGATTTAGTTCTGAATTCATCCTTATTTCAGGCAGGATTGATGGATAGCAAATGAGAATAGGGTGAATTATGATTTCTTCTTGTGAATAGTTTGGAGAGTTTTGTGCTGGAAGTCTTAGAAAAAAATTATTTTGACCCTCTAAATTATTTTCGTTGGAGTAGCCTCCTTGTGTTAAAATAATTTTTCTTATGGAAGCACGTTAAAACAGGTGCTAGTATTAGAACATGTTCATGCTTAGCATTACAATGCCTTTAGATGTTCTGAGATTGCTAGCATCTATTGATGACCTGTGGAGCTCCAAGAGACAGAAAAATATTTCCAAAAGTTTTTTGTTCATTTTTTTTGTCTTTCTGGTTTTCAGTCTGTTACTTGGTTGTAAATGATCCTCTGTTTTTTCAATTTAATTCAGCTGTAAATACATTTTTCTTAACTAATTCAAATAAATTTTAATATTAAGAGCAATATAGTGTGAATTTATTTCTAGCAAAAATGTTCCTTCCCCTTTGAAAAATGTCTAAATCAATTTTGACAAACATTGCTGTAAGTACATGTTGTTTATAATTTCTTCTAGCAAATTATTAATATTCAGAGACAGAGCAATTTCTGTATAGTTGTACTGTAACATTGACAGCCTGCCCAACCTTCAGAATGTCATTCTAGTGTGTTTGGTCTGTGCAAATGCAAGCATGTGAATCTCTCCAATCTAGTGAGACCATAGGAGGAAGTCCAGTAAATAATTCCAGTGTTGTCAGACAGCTGTCTGAACCAAGGTCAGTTCAGTAATATGAGCTATGCTGCAGAATTTATTCCTGACACATTGGAGGAGCATTTTTCAGAAGTTTCTGAAGAAGGAGATGGGAGCTGCCTGCAAAAGCCTTCAGGACCAATTGTGGAATGAGCACACGATGTTGCAGAAGTGGTCTTCATTGGGAAGTTCAAAGAGGAAGAAATAATTTTTTGATTAATAGGCCTTACTAGTTAAAAATACTAGGATGAGAGAAATTGGATCCTCCTAGTACCTCCTAAAAGGAGTATCAGTGGTATAGTTGTGGTGAGCCTGGGATCCTGTAGTGTAATAAGAATGAGAAAATATTGGCCATGGAAAAGGCTTGTGTGAAGCCTAAAAACTAGAATTTGGAACATGTCCACATAGCAAGGTGATGTAATTTCAGTAGAATGAAGAGGGAGGGTCACTTTTATCATAATGAACAACAATATTTTGGTATCAATTTTAATTTATTACTTTGGCACATGATACAGCTTAATTAGCAAAACCATTTTTGATTTATGGGATTTTTTCCAAATTCTCAGTGTTTAATGTAAAATGTACACAGGTTGATATGTGTACAAGAGCCATGTTGAGTTTTGCTTATAAATATAGTTGTAACTTTCATTGCTCTTGTGGCATATAAGATACATGGATGTCCATAGTAATCTTGAAGATTCTAGACAAGCTTGTACATGCAGCTTTTTAATGGTCAGTCAAAACATAAAATTGATGAATCTCATGTTTTTTTAATGTCTTTTGCATACCCTTGAATGGAGTTGGTTCGGTGGCAACACATGCAGGGACTAAAAAAAAGTATTGAGAAAATTAAAAACTGACGTGAAAAGTGATTCAATCAGAAGTTGATTGGAGATTTGTTAGCTAGGTATATTTGTCATTTATAACTAGCATAAATTAAGTGTTTCCAGAGATATAGCAGATTGAAGCAGGATTTTTGTACTTCAGATTGCTGTTGAGTAATTTTCTGCACTATTAATTGCACTTACATCTGTTTTTTTACATACTGTGAACACATCTAGATTTCATAAGCAGAAAGTGCTTTGCAGCACATTCCACACACGTTACTGGCACAAAACTTTTCATAACTTTTCATTGCCTAATAAGATTTTTTTTTTTTTTTTTTGGTCAGATTTCCAGTTAGGTAGAAAGCAAAGGGTATTTGGGAAGCAGTGGAGGTATGATATAGCCTATTTCATTTTCTTGCCAATCTACTTTGGGTTGTCTTAAACTAATTTAAGTGATAGCATTTATCTGAAGTACACATTTTGTTGATTTCACTGTTGCAGCATGCAGGGTTAAATTGTGTCTGTTGCAAGTGTGAAAAGGATGTTAAAGATCTTGTCCCTCTGGGAAATACTTATGAAAACATGCAGAGGCTGTAGGGTGTAGTTTGTACTATTACTCACTTGCTTATTATAACAGCATTCAATCAACATAAAATTATATCTGCAGTCCTGTCAAACTGACAAAGCACAAGAATTTGATTGGATTATTAGAAAAAGTCATTCATGGTGGTAGGAAAAGTTTCCATAGCAGTCTGAAGATAATGAAGCATCTGCTCACTGGAAGGAAATGTTTTGTGATATCCTCTAAGGCAAGTGCATGTCTTGTACTTGTAAGTTTGGGTACTTTGGCTACAGAGGATAGCAGATACTGTTTGGAAGCATAACAACATAATGCAAAAATAGATTTATGTTAGCAAAGTGGTCTGCCATGAAAATCATTTCAATATCTCATTCCTTTTCTTGCACTTTGGATTTTTGAAAATTTGATTCTGTAAACAGGCATGAGGAAATTAATTTTAACAACTAGAAGAAGTAAATATTCTTAGAAAATTCATCTACTGGATGTGAAAAATATGTAATATTCCCTGCAGGAATTTCCAAGAGCTGAATTAATAGAGAATAGATGTAACAGTAAATGGCCTGTTTAATTTTTCTACTATGTAGTGCCCTTGGAAAATTTATTCCTGATTTCCCTATTGTTTTGAATTTAATTGTGCCATATGCATTTGGTCTAAAGGTTTTATGTAGCATGACTATTGTACATCTAAATCTACAAGTGAATCTAACAGTAGAATAAATCATGCTTTTAAAGAGTTTAACTAAAAGAATTTTTGTTGTGTGTTTAAATTTTAGTTCTGCTGGTATTGTTTTTAACTGAATGCTTGTAATTATATTTCACAAAATAAGATTACAGTGAGATGATGAAAATCTTGTTTTCACCATTAGCACATGCAGGTAGAGGCTACTGTAGCTTGGGTTTCAGTACAGTAGTTGGTTTTTTCTTTTTGGAGACATCTTTAAGTAAAAAGATATTCAGTTAAACTTACTTTACCTACAGTAGCAGTTCTGTATTCTGAAGGAGACAGGGAAACCAGTGCTTGAGATAACTATCTAAGATGAAACATATTTGTATTGAAATTAAGTAGCTCAATTCCTGTTGTTCATCCCAAACTGCTTTAAGACAGTGGCATGAGGGAAAACAGTCTTTAAAAATGAGAAAACACCATTGTAATTAGAGGTTTAATCATGTGTAGATCCAAGATCAGTGTTGACCCTGCTTTGAGCATTGAAAAACTTTGAGGCTGAGATAGATGAACTGCACAAGCTTTCTTCCAAATTGAATCATTCTATTCTGACTATCAGATAGAAGATACTTTATAGGTAATTTTTGTAAGGAACACTAATACAGCTGTCTCACCAGCCAAAAGCACTGAAGATCAAATTTAGAATAACTGAATGATATAAAACCTACTGCTTCAGTTGTTCTTAGCATCAATGACTTGTAAACAGGCAGTATTGTTCTTTTGGTTTGGTTTGCTGGTTGGGTTTTTTAGAAGCTCTGGTATTCTCTACAAGAAATAAAGAATGTAATAAGAAATCTGTTAGAAAGCATGTCTAATGGTCATGTCTAATGGTTCCCTCTTTCATTAGAGGGAAATCAGGTCTCAGCAATCTGTTAAATTGCTTCACAGACTGAGCTTATAATTGAGATGTAACTGCACAGTGTTGTCCACTTATATTTTCAAAACCTGCCAGAAGATAGCTCATGGTAACTACTAAGAAATAACACTACTTTTGGGAAAAGGCAGGGAGGATTCACATAAGAGTTAATTTGCATTTTAGGAGTTAAAACCAAAGTGTAGGAATGCATATTCAGTTTTAGGACAGAGGAAAGAATTTTGGTGCAGTCCAGGTAAGTGTGCTAGATTCATAGGCTTTAATATATTCACAAATTATTTCAAAAAGGGATTCTAAGGTAAACAAAAACTATTGAAATTGAATTATTCAGTTAGCTGAAACAAAAGCTAACTATGGAGAGGTGAAGGAGCATGTTAGTTGCTGAAGGACTGGGCAGTAAAATAACAAATGAAGTTCGATGTCAATGAATGCAAGATGATGTACAAGAAGGAAAACAGCCCAAATTGTACATATGTGACAATGAGTTCTCAGATATTATTACTCAGGAAAGAGACCTTGGAGTTATATAAAAATGTCATGAAAACATCATCTCTGTGGTCAAAATAGCACCACAAATGGATGGAGAACAAACTATTGTGTAAATTCTTTGTCTGAATCTTGGTGTTATCCTACACATTTCAAGTTAATGTAGTTGAATTACAAAGGGTATAAAAATGGATGAGGGGAGCAATTAAAGTAGTGAACAGCCTGAATAAAAGTAATGTAGTTTAGGAGCACTTCACCCTGGAAGTGAGGAGTTATGTAAGGTATATGAAATAACAATTCATGGAAAAAATGACTAGGTAACAATTATCCACTGTTTCTTACTGTCTAAGAGCTAAATGGCAGGTTCAAAGCACATTACATTTCTTCCCTGAATAGCATACTTGATGATGAAGTCTGGAATTTTAAGATGTGATGGATGTCAAAAGAGTTGAGTTCAAAACTGATTACTCAAATCTGTGGAAGAAATGGTTATGGGGAGCTTTTGAATTCAAGGAAACTGGTTCTGCAGGTGCTCAGAGCAGTGAACAAGCAGGGAGGCAGGAGGGTATGCTCAGGGTTCTTCTTATCTTTGGTTCTGGTATTTCCTTTAGTATCTGGTAAGGGGTGTTAGTAGAGAGAGGAGACAGGGCTGACTGGGCTTTTAACTCCTGTATATTTATTCTGGGTTTTTCCTTAATACCTTAAGTGCTTAACACCAAAAGGGTAGTCTTCCTGACATCCTGTGTAGTGAACAGAGAAAAAGAAAGTGGAAAGGACTCTCTTCCAGAAGGCAGCTCAGAATGGGAAGTTGGCTTGGATTCTTTTGGCAATACACTCACCTGGCAGGTGAGTCTTGCTCCTGGAGAACCTTGAGTTTGGCATTCCAGATATCTCCTCCCAAATGAATTTTATGTTTATTCTCCATATACTGTGTGAATTTATGAAAGGAGAAGATATTCTGATGAATATATGAAGAATATCTAAACTTTCTGACCTTTTAGCCTGCTTGTGGCATCTTTCTGAGATTTGAAGTCTTAGATGAGAATCTACCCTAGTTGACATGAAGAGGTCTGGGGGGCATAATGGGCACCAAGTGCTGTTTTTTGATCTCAGCTAGGTGGTGGCTTCATGTATAATAGAAATTACCATTTTGGATAGTGACAGAAAAAAAGCTACAACAAACTAAAACAATTGCAAACAAACAAAAACCAGAATCCACATATATTCCAATATAGCTATAAAACCTGGAAATAGTGATTTTCATCTTGCATCATAATCTCATTGTATAGTCTGACTTTGGTTTTTCATATGGATCACAGTTTGTCTTCCCTCCAGTTGACCTTTAAATCATGCATTTCCTAGACTTCCTAACATTCTGTGATGCTCTTCTGCTTGTTCACATAGAAGAGAAAATATATCTTGAATATTCTGAAAGATACAGGGGGATTGATTTTGTGATTGCTTTAGGATATTTCATTTGAGGCTCCTTGAAACATTAAAGATTAAGAAATTTTTAGCACTGGAGGTTCCACTGGAAAGCTCTAAAATTGCCTTCACCCAATTCATAGGAATTTAAAGGTGCTATGAATACTCAAGAGATATGTACTCAATATGACAAAATGTATTGAAATTATAGACTCTTTTCCTAATGAATCGATTCTCATTCTTCAGTCCTTGGTCTAAGACTTTTCAGAGATGATGAGAATGCTCACACATGATAATTTGAGTCTCTCTAAGTGTTTCCCTTTGCCCACAGGCATCTTACCTAGTCTCCAGTATAAAAAGATAAGATTGATATTTTTTTTTTTTTTTTTTTTTTTAGTATCTAGCCCTTTTGATGACATTGCTTTGTTTGTGATCTGGAGTCATTTAGTGAAGAGGATAGAGCTCTATACAAAATCTCATTTCTTGCCTAAGATGGAAGTAATCTTGGGAAAGGCTCAAAGGAAGGGAAATAGTGCTGGTTTGATTTTTGGCCAGAGTGATGGTTCCTTTAAGGAAATGGGCTCACCATTCACAACAAGTTCCTCTGTTTTGAGTGCCTGTCTTAAGATAACTGAAGCTTGATATCAAATAATGCTGAACATGTGCAACATTTTCCATTCATGGCAGCAGCTGGTGGAATCAGGCTCTTTGCTCTGAACGTATAAAAAGGCTTTTAAAACCCTTAGCTATTGGAAAACTCAGAACCTTAAACTTTTAAAACTGGCAAACAAAATTAGCTGACACTCTGAACATTTTGGCTTTTATCTTAAATATTCTATTCCCTTGGTGTAAAATAGTGATAAAAATATCCTCTAGCTTCAAAAGGATGTTGGGAGGATCAGTTCATTAATGTTTTCAAAGAATTCAGATGCTGTAGTGCAATCACCATACAAAATCCCATAAGGAAATTAATAATTCTGTATTCATTGTAGGCTTTGGGTTATGGTAAGTCAATAACACATAAGATTATATGCTGCATGGGAGGGGTATCAAAGTAATCTCTTTTTTTTGGAAAGTAGTCTTTCCTTCTGTAAGTGCTGTCCAGTCAAGGCACTCTGTGTGTCAGGAGCAATACAGAAAGCAATCCACAGATTCACAGAATGACTGGGTTGGAAGAGACCTTCAAGATCATTGAGTCCAACCCAGCCCTAACACCTCAACCAGACCATGGCACCAAGTGCCACATCCAGGTGTTTTTTAAACACATCCAGGGATGGTGACTCCACCACCTCCCTGGGCAGACCATTCCAGTACTTTATCACTCTTTCAGTAAAAATGTTTTCCTAATATCCAACCTGTATCTCCCTTGGTGCAGATTAAGACTGTGTCCTCTCCTTCTGTCAGTGCTGCCTGGAAAAAGAAACCAACCCCCACCTGACCACAGCCACCTTTCAGGGAGTTGTAGAGAATGTTATATTTATTTGTAAGAACATTTTTTATCATCCTTTACAAAAGTTGCCAAATTAAGTTTGAACTGAGCTTTGGCCTCCCTAATTTCTTTCCTACATCCCCTAGCAACACTCTTAAATACTTCCTGAGAAATCTGACCCTCCTTCCAAAGATGATACATCCTCTTTTTATTCCTAAAGTCCTCCAAAACCTCCTTGCCCATCCAGGCTGGACCTTTGCCTTGTCAACTTGCCTTTTGGCACACAAGAACAGTCTGCTCCTGTGCCCTCAAGATCTGTTTTGAAGCACACCCACCTTTTCTGAACTCTTTTGTTTTTAAAGGCTGCTTCCTAAGGGACCCTCTGAATAAGGTTTCTTCTAAATCATCTGGCTGACTCTCCAGATCCAGGGCCTCATACCTATTTTGAAGGTACCTGGCTAGGGGGTGGGGAAGAATTATTATTATTAGTATTATTATTATTATTATTATTATTTATTACCTCCCTGAGCCTATTTCCACTCCCCTTCATCTACCAGGTGCAATGCTGAAGTTATGGGGGAAGGCATCTGTGCTTTAGGAATGCACACTCAGGAACACATTCATACAGCACAGGCACCCTTAAAAATGTGATTTTGATTTGACAGTCAAACATTCTCTTAGCATAAAATTTAGCAAGTGCTGTTAATATGTGTTCAAGTATCTGAAATGTATTTGGTTAATCATCCACTGAGAGAATCCTGTTAATATGGTTTAAAAGTAACCCCACTCTTTTTGAACCTCACACATCTTATTTCAAGTACCTGTCAGAGAGCTTTACACAGCACACAGTGATTGCCAGGAATGAAGATTTCTAGAAACAACTTGGGAAGTGCATTATAATTGCTGTCAGGAACCTGAGGATCCCATTACATCAGATAATCCAGGGATTTACAAATCAACAACCAAACTTCTGTGTTTCATTGAGTAAAAATAAACAAGCCACTCAGAATTGTTCAAACTATTCAGAGCTGTAAATATTTAAGCAGAAACTCCAGTTAACAGCTGTGCTGATTCCAGTCCAGCTGCTACAATGAAAGATGAAATCAGAAGGCTGATAGAAATCTGGAAGTGGATGGAACAAAGCTGCACAGTTTCCATAGCTTCATTCAGCAGCTCCTTTAAATGTGTGCATTTAAAGAGTGAAGAATGGAAGAAAACATTACAATTAGTGGAAACTGGTAGATGTTATTAATCCATGTGGTCAGCACATTGCTTATCTGAAGGAGCTGATAATCAATCCAAATAAAACCAGCCAAACAAGTAAAATAAACAAATAAGAAAAAAACCAAACAAAAAAAAAACCAAAAAAAAAACCACAAAACACAAAATCTTCTGGCAATTATATATAGATGTCAGAACAGCCATTCATATAGAAATCTAGGTTCATTTCTTGAAATATTGCATTAAGATATCTAGCCAATTAGATGCCCAAAACTGACTTGAGAATTTAAGAAATATCTATTTACTGAGCAAGTTCTGGGAGGTTCAAGTTCTGTTGCATGTTTGTGAGCACTGCCAGCAGTCAGGAGGAGGAAGATGCTGTGTTATGGCAGAGCAAGTGGATTTTTCATCTGTAATGCAGACACTAAGGGCTGTGAAGAATGGTATTTGCACCCACCAATTTTCAGCAATAGAGGTGACAAAAAAATAAGGGGGGGAAGGAAAAGGAAAAATTTGAAATCAAGGAGGTTTTTTTTGTAATATTTATTTCTCGATGATTCGAGTTGTTGTTTTTCTTCTTGTGAAGACAAAATACTTGTTCCTTTGAATTGTACACTCATAAAGAATAATAGCTGTATAATGCATCTGTGCCAAAAGATGCCCCTGAATCCAGGACTTAAAGAGTAAAATTGAGAGTCCAAGTGTCCTAATTTAATTTTCTCTTTGGGTGTTAAATTTTTATTTAAGTTTTACTAAATTATGTCATAAAAAGATTAACCCACAAAAAACTTGACTTTTTAAGTTCCTAAGGGAACCTGAAGCAGAAAAAAGAACATCTTTTCTAGACTCTGATCATTTTTAGGGAGAGAATTAGATTATGTAAGACACTGCCCCTACAGATTCGTCCACAGTTAGTATTTTTGCTCTCAGCATCATCATTGTTTTCTGAAAGTGTTTCAATGTTTCTTTTTGCACACTAGACAATCTCAGTTACCCACAAAATATTTTAGAAGGCCTTTACTTGAATTATGTAAAGTGTGTTACTCATTAATAAATAAGCATCAAAATATTACACCAAATAAATAATTTTTTTAAAGTTACTTAAACCGGTAGTAAAAGTTAACAAAGGGAGAATTAATTTGTATTCTTTAATGTGTGCAATAAATTAGTGGCTATCCATGGCTAGGCATTTCTCAAAGTGTTTAGATATAATTTTAAGAGTAGACTTGGAACAATGACAATTTGCATCTAAAATTTGTAGGCAAAAAAAGTGAATTCATCATTACTTGATTTCAATTATATCCACAAAGTAATGAAGCAAGAGATTTTTAAAAAGCTGCCAAACAATCACAAGATTTTTTTTTTTTTCAATACACAGTTTTTAAGAAGCCCATGTGGTAAAACCAAGAACTAACACAAACTGTTGGACTGAACTTCTGGGGAGAATGAAGGTGATAAATGCACAACTGTTCCTACAGCTGCACTGTGTACACTGCCACTGACAATGTTACTGCTGCTGACAGATATTACTCTGAGAAGGTGTTGATGCTTTCAGACATTTGCTAAGCTATTGACCCATATTTCTTCTTCTTCATCCTTTAGAAATCCATAGGAAACTGACATACTATGGCAACAAAACCTGCTTTTTTCTTTAATTAGACTTAAATTTTTTATTCTTTGAAAACATGCAAATATACATATGTATATATAAGCGTGTACATATAAATTGTTACAGGAAGAAAACATCTTAAATTCCTGCTCTCGCTGGATACAAGAGGATGCAAAGACACAAGGTCAAGTCTTCATTTTGGTTTTTGGGAGGCAGCTCCTTCCCAGAGGCCCTGAGAAGTGCTGTGCTGCCCTGCTGCTCCTTGGATTTCTCTGCAGGCAGGAGCTGACAGAGGTTAGCTCAGGCCACTGCTCAGCTTTTTGCTCATGGTTGTTGTGCTGTGTGCTGGACCATGAGCGATGCTGTACTCTGATCTTGCTGCGTCTAGACAGATATTCATAATGAAATAGATGTCTGGATAATGAAGCAGACTTTCACAGTCCTAATGGGATTGGTGCCTACAGGGGCTGGAAAAAGAGCAACTTGCATTGCACCCTCCTGGGCTGCTGGGTTTCACAGGTAAGATGAGCATGGGCAGTCAGGGTGGCTTTGCTTTTAACCTCGCCTGCTCCCACGTGCTCAGCCTCCCCTGACCTGGTTTGGGCTCTCAGGGCTCTCTGGAGGGGTGCACATTGACTGAAACAATCAAGAGAACTTTATACAATACTTAATTTCATCCCAAATTCTCCAGAATATAGTTGGTGGTTTGATTTTTTTCTTTTCTTCAGAATCAAATTTCAGTTTTTAAATGCGTGTGCACACACGATCTTCTAATGAATGATAGAGCATACATTTACTTGCATGTTTTTATGATGTTTTTATGCTCCTTGGCATGTGGAAATCCTCCCCAGCTAATGTAAGAGTGACTGTAGCTCCCCAAGGCTGCCCTTTCATGCTTCAAGAGCTCCTTGAAATAGTAAGTCAAGCTGGAGTATGGTATGTAGGCAACTGCTTTTTGCTCTTAACAGAATTGGACAGCAAAAGAGAGCTCATCCCTAATGTCAGGAGCAAGCTACAAGGCATTCTCATAATCAGAGTGGAACAGAATTACAGCCAGACAGCAGAAGCCATGGTCATTTCATCCTCATCCACATGCAGAATGGTCCCTTGGTTCTTCTTACATTAGGAAAACCTGAAAAAATTAGGAGCAGGGAAATTTCTGAGATAATTATGGCAGTCTCTGGGCATTTCTCTAGTGGTCTTTTTAGGATGCAGCATTAGAGTACTTTGGGGTTCATTTCCATTGGCTCTTCTTGAGAGGAGCCCAGATGCCCACTGGGCCTGTGTGAATGAGACCCCAAGCCAAGAGAGCTCCCAGAAACTCCTGAAGTTAAACAATGTTCGTGGATCACTCACCTTCCGAGTTTCCTGCCTGCTGCTGCCAAAGTAGATACAGAGTCAGTGTAGAGAACTTGCAAATGTATTCTGTAGGCATACATTATGCAGTTTCCCTTGTAACTGATGACCTTTCATAACATACCTGTGTGTTGGGCATTCATCAGCTGTAATGTGATATAGAACTCATGTAAGTGTATCTCTACAAAACCCATTAAATAATATATGGACCTATTGAAAAAAAAGTATAACAAAAGGATGGAGTATAGATTAATAGCCTCTGTTTCCATTTTTTTCTGCGAAGTTGAATTATAATTTGTCCATATTTCAAATATTAATTTCTGAAATTATTTTTAAATTAAAATAATTTTAAAATTCATTTGCCAGAAATTACATTTTCAATACACCGAAGTCTATAAAAATATTTTGTAATATTCATAAACACACGCATAGATTTAAAAGATGTAAAATTAAGGCAACAGCAGAGGAGAATACAAAAATTTTCAGATCCTTTGTATTTAAATTGTTTTTCAGCAATTAATTTAAAAGGGTTTTTTTGATCAGCCCTTAGTGTGCATGTGTAAAAGAAAATGCACTGTGCATTTCCCATAGCATTTACCATAATCATGTGCTTAAAGACAGGAACCTTTTTGAAATCTGCAACTATACTAATAGCATTTCAGTCAATAGAACTGTTCACACTGGATGAAATATTCCCTGTGATTAATAGGGCATCCATTGACATGCATTGGCTGATAAGATATATCACTAAAATACATATGAAACAATATTTACATTTTGCACTACTTTTAGAGGAAAGAAAATGTTTCATCTTGAGCAGGTGGGCATGAATAACATGCTTTCAGCTTTAGGAAAGAATTCTGCAGCAACAGTAAACTAGAATAAGCTAAGCTGGAAGCACAACCCATGGAAGAAGAGCAAATGTTAACTGCTGATAGTGGAAACCAAACTGAGCTGCATTAAGCTCAGCCCCACCTGGATTGATGTTTCCATTGTCATAAAGGTAGAACTGCTTGTCTCTGTGTTCACAACATCTCTGCACTGGTGTGCAGGCTTATCTTCTTGAAAATTAACTATTTGATTATATTTATTTGTGAGTCAATGGCTCATCTACTCTACAGAAACTTCTGCATCCTTTTTTGTCTCATTATTTTAACTAGAGAAAACAGTATCCAGTCTCAGCTGGGGCAGTTCTTTTGGTTGTGTGGAATAACTGCAGTGAGCAGGTTTAAAGCAAACACTGAAAAGATTTCAGGAGTGCAGCATGTGTATGGTCCCCTCTTGGGTTTGTTCACCTGGTTCTCTTATAAAGGAAGTATTTTTCATTATCATTAACAAAGCTATCACAAAGAAGGTTTCTTATGTCTGTCATTTTTATTATGAAAGTAAGTTTCTTACAAAATCTTCTTAAATTTCAAAATCAATTTTTCATTAGAAATGCAATCTCTTTATTTGGATATTATAATTTCATTACAGTGAAAAAATACTTTAAAAAAACAGCTAAATTGTCATTAAGTTTAGATGTAGCTAAATCTTTCCAATGAGGACTGCTTAACTTCTGTCTTGTCCTCTTATCTCATACAGGGAAGTATTTCAGAGGATTCTCCAATTTTCTAATCTTCATTCTCTGTATAAGCAGTTTGTCTGGAATTTTACCATCTAATTATACCTTTTTTTTTTGTTTCCTCTTAGAAAAGTAAAAGGGGCTGAATTCTTGTCTTGGCTGCTAGTCTGGGACCTTGGTATACTTATAAGTGGACAAAACTGCTCAAGTATGATGCTTCTGTATGTATTCTTTGTCTTTTAAAATCAGAATATTTGATAATCATCAGAAAATTCTTGATAATGTGTCAGTAAAACAAACACCTCCCTTTATCTGTGGTGTAATAACCATTCCTATAGATAAACACTAACTTTTAACAGTGTAATGGGTCAGCCCTAGTTGTTTTTAACTTGAGTGTGGGATTCCAGACTCAACTTAAGAATAAAAAGGGATTTATAGCCACTGTTTTTCTTGGAGATGGGCACTTGATGCCTTGATTTGACCCTTTGTTCTTGTCAGAAGGACCTAGCACGTGCACTCTTTCCTGAGTAATTCCCCTTTGTTGAAATAAGTACATCACAGACTGCTACAGTTTGTGAACTACTGTGATCATGCAAATAGTCCTATTTTGGAACTTGCTAAAAAAAAACAGTTTTCAAGTTTCAAAGTTTTTACTTTGAGTGATTCAGTCTCTTTGGTCAACACCAGCTGTGATGTCACTTGATAGGTTTTCTCTTTCTGTCTCTTGTTTGGCTGTGACTTTGGGACAAATAACATCACTTGCTTTTGCCATACATTCCCTAGTGGCTCTCTGCATTTGTGTTTGGCTTTTTTTTTACTTGGAGGAAGAGGAGGAGAGCATTGACTGCCTGTTTCTGAGGCTGATATATTCTATACCCCAAAGAATATTCTGTTCCATTAACTTCTTACTGAAATGGAATAAGATTTTGCTTTCCATGTGTGGAAACCTTATTAATGTAAGTGAAATTGTATATATGTATGTTATTTCTGGAGGTGAAACATTGCTTGGCTAAGCTGGCAAAAGTCTGTAGGACACCAGAAGTTTAATGTATCTACAATGCATTTTCCTAATTTGTTGTAAATACCAGTCCTTGTCTCCCAGAAGTAGTAAAAGTCCTGTAAGAAGGAGATCTTCACAAATGGCCAAATATATATAGGGTTTTGTGTTATCTTTTAGGAGGCCAAGGTAGGAATATGGGATGCATTAAGGAAAAACAGATACTTGATAGAAAGAAAGTGAAATGCATCAAGAATTCCTGTATTTCAAAAGGTGTCATGATATGAGGATAAGGCTTTCTAGGCAATGCTTTTATTGTGTCTTTTATCCCAGTATTCACTGCACTGGTACTCAAATTTAATCTGTATTCCAGAGTACCAAATGTATAAATTGGGATTTTAAACTATCTATTATCTGTAAATAGTGCCAACTGTAGTAGACAGATACCTGAACAATTGTACTGGCCATCTTTGCAATTTGGTGTTCATCAGAACTCAACTTTGCCTCTGCCTGTTTTTCATTTTTTTCCCTTATTTCAGCAAATATTCTACACATGCCTGCAATTCTTTTCAGAATAAAAGTAAAAAATTACTGCATTTTTAAATTGACAATTAGAAGGCAAGAATAAGAAACATCTGAACCGAGGGAAATCTGTTCTTCTCTTTTTAGGATACCTTTCTAATGTTGGAAAAGGTATTTATTATTTATTTATTTATTTATTTAGCTTTGAATTTGGCCATGAGAGATAAATTCAGTCTGTGTAAGACATCTAAAACAGGCCTGCTTACCCTCAAATTTGTCATGCATCACAGAGATGTGCAAAACCCAAGTCTTTGTCCCAAGCAATATGTGTGTGGGAGCATTAACACAGATGACCCTTAATTTCCAGTATCCCAATTAATAATTAAGCAATTTGCTGAAGTACTAATCCAGTATATTGCATGTTTACTGTTAATTTCAATTCAACAGCCAAATAAAGATGTTGAAGATGTCCTGGCTCTGTCATTTGGACATTGGAATGCTTAGACATTCAATTTATCTGTTGTCACTAAATGGCCAAAGGAAGAACAACTGTAACATTTGAAGATATTTGCTCACCAGCAGAATGACCAACAGAAGTTCAAAATTTGTTGCATGTGCCAATTGAAATCATGCTCCAGTAATTAGCAGCCTGTGAAACAGAGAAAAACAAATGCGTAACAATTAGTAAAATAAACCTTTTGTGACTTTTAATTACTGAATGCATTCCTAGTGAACTTTAACCAATGCAAACTGACCTATTTAACATTCCTAATCATAAGTGGAGTCTTCTGTTAAGCCATTTCCTTTCTTGGTTTCTTTGTGTAAGATGATGTTATTCAGTAATGAACAGGAATAACTAAAGATTATTTTTTACTGTTGTTATTTTGCATTTTTAGTGCTTAGACTGACCATGTGCTGTTGCAGAAATAACTGGTACTTATTTTCAAGAGCTGACTTTTCCTGAGGCCTGAGGACAGACCTTTCTGATTGCTTCAGGAGGAGTGCAGATGATCATCACTCCTCTGGCTGGTGTCTAACACACTCTGTTATTTAAACTTAGTCAGAAGCTCACATTCCTAATGTTACATGAAGTGTGTATCTGGTCCCTATGTACACCTGAATATCTGACCATAATTATTTGTGTAGACATTAATCATTACTTTTTGGTACAATTAAGTCTAAGGATAGAAGTCTGATCCTTCCACAGGTCACAGCTTGATATTGTTAGAGGGCATCATATTATGACTAAATGATGGCAATCTGTAAAAATAAATGAAAAAGAAAGAACAACACTATGCTAAGAGCAGTTGTTGATGCCTAAATGCTGTTTAGAGTGTTCAAAATTTGCTTTTTGTTAATCCGTATTGAAAAATAATTGATTGGATTTAGGTTAGTGGGTTTAGTTTCACTCTTTTCAAACAATAGATGTTGATGTAAAGGTACAACAGCTTAGCATCTGACATGCTTAACATGGCTAAAGAGGCATTATCTCCACTCTTTTTGGGTTAGTATTCAACAGCAAATTCACTTTCTGTTTTAATGCAGACAAGGTGAAGGTGTGCTTGCCAGCAAGATACCATGAAGCAGAAAGGAATCTTTAGAAGGTGATGGGCAAAATGATACTAAAATAATGTCAGTGTGAAGGTTTTGTGCATTTCATCTGTCTGATAAACACTGGGTGATGCCTGTCCCCACCACAGAGCCCCTTTCCTGTGAGGACCAGTTTCTCAGTGGCCACAGGTGGTCTCTGCTGGTCCCAGAGCAGTGCCTGCTGCATGCTTGCCTGGCCTAAAAAATGATCTTTAAGTTGGCCAGAAGGAAGACCTCTATTCCTAATTTTCACCAAGTGCAAGAGTTTCTGCCCTGGTTATCCTGATTTCATTGTTAGGAGAACAAGGAAAGCCAGCACAGGGATGGGTTTGATTTGGTGTGTGTGGGTAAGGGAGAAGCAGGAGCTCCTGTGCATCTAGGAAACATGCATAGGGTCCAGGACATACCAGGGAACTTCAGCCACTCACACTGAGTAACTGCTGTGCAAGAATGTGTTTTAAAATTGTGCTTATTTTCCTGATGACACACCTCACTTTATGGCAAGGATTTTGCTTTCAGCCCTGATCCATCACATCAGAGCATCACCGTGTAGGAGTCTGAGGGCAGAGCACAAGCAGAGGGCAGGGGAGTTTCTCAGCATCAGATTCTTGTTTGGATGAGACACTCAGTTCATTAAATACCTTCAGGTGACCTGTAACCTGTCCATCTGCTTCACACTTCCTCTCCTCCTTTTCCTGAGCTCAGCTGGGTCTGTAATTGGAGCCTGGATCACAAGGACATGAGTGTTTCCAGGCTGGGCAGTGGGTGCAAGCTGCATGTTTGCTTGTACAATGCTTTGCTCAGCAGCTTTCAGATGTCACTCTTGTCCAGGGTGGGGATTTGCTTGTACAATGCTTTGCTCAGCAGCTTTCAGATGTCACTCTTGTCCAGGGTGGGGACAGTGAGCCAAGATCCCCCTGGCTGGGAACAGGGTCTGGTTATCCCTGCAATGGCAGGTGTGCCAGCTTCCTGGTGTCCCATTCCAAAACAGCTTTTTGCTGCTCTCAGGCACAGCTCAGCTTGGTGACAGGAGTGCTCCAAAGGCTCCTGGGATTCTTTTTCTTTTTACCATACCATGGCACAATAAATCCACGAGACAGGAGGGGTGTGTTTATACTACACCTGCTGCTCTCCTTGCTGGGCTGATCCTGGGGCTGCATTCCATTCTGAATTAACCTGCCATGTTAGCCCTTCCCTGAGCCACTAAGAAAAGCCCTGTCTCCATTGTCATGGGCTGCAGTCCTGCTGCCATTGAACCATTTGCCATGGTTTACTTAAATGCACAACATCAAAGGAACAATGAAATATTATCTTCCAGCATCTCTCTCTCTGCCTCCTAGAGAACTTTGTGGGTGAGTCTGATGGGGCAGTAAATTGAGACAGCCTAAGATTAGGTGCTGCTTTGTACTCTTTCAGATTCAGGCCTTGAATTCCTCAAATTTTATGTAGGGGTTTTTTTTCCCCTGTAGGTTGAGCCTCTGTAAATAATGAAAGTGAGAGAAATCTGATCTGGTAAACTAATAATTGAATACTTTAGGTAATATAACAGGAAAGCAGCAGTACAAGACAAGGTTCCTTGTACAGCTCAATAATTAGGTGTTTGTCTAGGGCAAATTATGCTGACAAAAATCTGTTTCAGGTTTGGAGTTTGCTGTCAAAAGTGTCATAACAGACTGTTTCAGTGGGCCATGGTGATGGGTGTGTGCTCAGTGGCACTGGCTAAATTGCAAAATATTTTATCCTCTGACAAATGCTTAATCCCATCATATGGGAAATGAGAGAATATGACTTCACTAACATTTATTCTAGGGAAGTAGGGTGTCTCTGGAATTCTTGTGTGCATGGAAGAAAAGGTTTCTGTGCAATTAGAAGTGAAGCTGCTGTAGGGGGAAGAGAATATGACAGGAGTAACAGTTGTGTTCAAACACCTTCAACAATGCCAGCACAATCTCTCTGGAAACAGAGATAAAAGACATGGTTTGATTGAAATGGCTTACTCTTACTATTGCCATTTAGAGGTGCAATGCTGTAGACTAGATGGGAGAGGGAGCAGAACTCCACACAGGTGAAGAGGTTGAGTATCTGCATCTGTGCACTCATACCTGCATATAGGGAAGGAGAGGAACATAAGAGACATGAGGAACTCAAATGCCTTTATTTCTGTTTCTGATAAATTGCTGAAAGCTGTGTTACACAGAGTACTCATTTCAAGAAATTCTTGCAGTTAATAGCAGTTGTAGACACAAGAGTTGTAGATATGTAATGCTTTGCATCTGTTATTCTATGATTTATAAAATTGATAGAACAGATTACAATATTTAATTTTGGAGAGACCAAAAATGCTCCTCTTGTGCAACTGCTCTTTTGGTCTGACCAAAAGTTAAAGCCTATGATGAAGTGCATTGTTCAAATGTCTCTAAACTGTGACAGACCTGGGGCATCTCCCCCCTCTCTAGGAAGCAGTTCCAGCATTTGACCACCTCTCCATGAAGAAATGTCTCCTCATATCCAGTCTGAAGTTATCCCAGCACAGCTTTGAACAATTTATACTCACCAGTGGATCCCAGGGAGAAGAGATTGCCATCATCTCACCCCTCAGCCTCCTTTTCTCCAAACTAGACAAGCCCAAAATCCTCAGTGGCTCCTCATAGCAACTTTCCAACCCTTTCACAAGTTTTGTTGCTCTTTGCTGCTGGCAGGCACCCCCAGATCCCTGTCTGCAGGGCTGCTCTCCAGACTCTCCTCCCACAATTTACACCTGTGCCCTGTGTTACTCCATCCCAGATGCAGAATCCAGCATTTGGACTTGCTAAATTCCATCACACTGATCTTCCTCCAATGTTCCAGTCCATCTGGATCCCTCTGGAAAGGATCTACATGATGTCTCTTCATGAGAAACTATCTTATCTCCTAGCATGGGGTTTGTTTTTTTTTTCTCAGTTTTAGGGGAATGTAGCTAAATATTGGCTGCCTTCATCAAAATATGAATGACTCTTGTTTGTCAGGAGTTGTGGTCTTCCTCTGGCTTTCTGCCTAACATGCCTGAAGCACCTAGGGCAGAATTGTGTTTTGTCTGATAACAGGCAGGCACTGGCACACTCTGTAACTTATTTGCAGGGTATCCTCACTCTGTGAAGTCAGCATCCTCTCCATCTCAAGCATTCAGCATTTCCACAAGCCCACACACTTCATCCCTCTGTCACCTTGCCTGCAAGTACAGGCTCCAACACCCCAATCTCACATCCACTGTGATTTCCCAGAATATTCTCTGACATGGGCACTAATGAGTAGCAGCAGTGATTTAATGCAGACAGGCATGCACAGTGACAATTCCACTCCAAGCAGTGAGCAGATGCTGTGGTTTCCTCACCTTACTCCCAACAGAGCATGCTGAATATCCTGGTTTTCTGCAGTGGATAAGGGTGTCCAGACCCTAATGTTATTTGATAACACCCCACATCATTGCTGAGGACAAGGGACCCTTGGTGCTGAGAAGACAGGCAGAGCTTCCAGCTGACAAAGTGTGGCAGGTGAGGCCATCTGCCATTTGTTCATTGTCACCTGGAGCTCTCAGTGACCATTTTTTCATGTGAATCACCCTTTTATATACTTTTGTTATTAATATTGCTGCTGTTACTGTTCTTTTTCTCATCTCATTGCTGTTTCCAGTAAATTGTTCTTATCTCATGATCCCTGCCTTCTGTGCCTCCTACTGGAGAGCAGTGGAGAGGAGACATTTTTACTGATCTTTTTGCCAGGAGCACTAAACTGGGGAACACCATTCCTAAACCATTCCTGCTTTACCTGAGCCTGGGCAGAATACAGTGGCAAGTCCATGAATACTATGCACATCCATTCAAAGATCATACCACACATTTTTAACAGGTGCTTCATTTTTCTGCTCAGTACCTTGAGCAAATCAATTGGCACAGCATCCCACACCTCTCTCCTTTCAAATTTAATGTACCCTAACTAGATAAAGTAAAGCTTCATCACAATATTATCATCACAGCATTGCTCAAGTTCCAATTTGGCACAGCACAAGAAAGAAGCTCAACAAGAAGTTCCATCCTAGGAGAAATTACACTCTGAGGTAAATGTGTTTCCAGAGGAAATAATTTTCAGCCTTAGACCCTGAATCTTAACTAATTCTGTAACCCCAGAGTTCAATCTCAGAAATATGGTGAATGTTTAAAACATAAATATAAGTTAAGAAGTTAAAGATGAGCCTGAGTACTCAGTCTCAAGAACTTTGTAACTTCAGCTTCTGCTCTTTGTATCTTTGTTGTATGGTTTGCTTTTTTTTTTATTATTTTGTTTTGTTTTGTTTTAATGCACACTAAGAGTAGGGGAGTCAATGAGTTTATGAGCTTCAGAGTATCAAAAATGGGTAAGGTGTTAAAGAAGTATGAGGTTATTTTCATCTCCTGGAAAGATAAGTACATTTAAGAACAAAGAATTTTGCTGCAATTGAAGCATTCAGTGCTTTGGTGCCCACTAGCTTTGGTCTTGCCACAAAGATATGTTTCTTTATCAATGTACAAGATTTTTATTTTTTTTTCTATTAATTTTTATGAAAAATCCTCTAAGGTAAAGGTATTGCATGAAACAGACAGACTTCAAGCTTCAGAGGATAAGCACTCAATATGCATTTAGATAATAATTTAATATCAAAATCTCATTATGGATTTGTAGCCACTATTATGATTTTTAAAGTACTTATATTTATGCATTTTGGGAAATAAGGATTTGCTGAACAGAAACAACAGCTGTGCAGAGTTTGGCTCTGTTTCAGGTGCATGCCTTTCTCAGGGAGACAGCACATTCTGCAATCTGAATGGGTGGGTATTTCTAGACAGAAAACAAAAGACATAAAACTAACTTCTTCCTGCTACCTGTTCTTAATGAGCACCAAGAATTTTGTGCTCTTGCAGAGCCCTCTGCAAGCATTTGAGGAGGTTTGCAATCATTGCTGCATAAAACTTATTCTGCTCCCTCACTCTGGATTGGAATGATGGTGTAGGTATAGTAAAGGATAGAACATTGCTGCATCACTGTCTATTCTGCTGAACTATTTTTATTACAAAAGTTTTTTTCTGTGGTGATAGTGCTTAGGAGTTTTAACATGGAACAAGAACCCAAAACCCACATAACATACAACAGAGAGAAAATTCCTGCCTCAAAATGCTTGAAAGGTGAGATGGCATGGTACAGGATGGTCAGCCTTAATAACAGTTCTATGATTTTATACATCAGGAAAGAAGAGAGTACTGGCCAGCACAGCAGGCTGGAATTAAACACATCAGAGCCCACATTGTGGCTTCATGGGGAGGAGGATAAAGAATGTACCTGCTGGTGGATGGCAGCAGATATTCTTCAATGAATGAAGGCTGATAGGCAAACAAAGTGTCCTTAGCAGCTGGAGTGAGTAGTTTAGGTTTGAGGCAAGAGGAGTGTCTGGCATAAACAACACAAAGGGGAGGCAGCATGGGCAGATGAGCCAGAAAACTTCTCCTGGTGGAACATGCAGGGTGGAGATCTGTGGAGCAAGGCTGCATTTGTCAAGGCAGGAGGCTGCAGTATCTGAGATAAATAAAAGAGTTTGGATAAAAGCTTGGTCTGTTTGAATAAACTCCATTTTCAGGGGGTCTTGTACAAAAAGAAATGAGAGATATGATGACATAAACTGGACATCAAAGTTAGAATGAGTCTTCCTTTCCTTTGTCAGAAGGGATGATTAACCTCTAATTTGAATTTTTTTAAAAATATTTCTGAGTTATTTTATTTTTATTTTCTTTTCTATTCTCAGGCTGAAAAAGCACTGTATTATCATATTGGTTTAAACATGTTGGTTTGACAAGAGTCAGTTTTATGGCAAAACTCAGAATATTGCTGTCTAAACTTTGCAATGAGGTGCCAGAAACAAGAAACTTCATACAAATATCAGCTATAATTTTCTTTAGGAGTTCTGACAGGATTTCACTAAAAGCTGAAAAACACTGCTAAGTTGAGCAACAAATTAAAAGTGAATTAGAAATGGGCATTTATTTCTTGACGAAACTCTTGGATTTTAAAGTGACTTCTGTGACTTTTTTTGCCATCTCTTTAGAGATTTCTGAACACTTGAAACTAGCATTGCTTCTCAGTGCACATATTTGTTTATATAGCCCTGTTATTTGCTAACATGCATTGTTGCAATGCCAGTTTTAGTTTTGCACAGGTCAGCATATGAATATCAGTGCTTTCCAGCCAAGCATTGCAATATTACTGTATACTATTTTTTTTTGCAGATACAAACTCCTAAAAGAAGGTTTGGCAGCTTCATGCTGTGCTGTGCAGCTACAGATGGCATCACAGAATTTCAGAGCCTGCTGAGTTGGAAGGGACCTATCAGGATCATCAAGTCCAGCTCCTGACCCTTCACAGAATCCCAGGAATTCCACCATGTGCCCAAGAGCATTGTCCAAATACTTCTTGAGCTCTGGGACCACTTCCCTGGGGAGCTGCTCCAGTGCCCAGCCACCCTCTGGGTGAAGAATATTTTCCTAATATCCAGCCTAAACCTCTCCTGGCTCAGCTTCCTGGGGTCCTGTCACTGTCACCACTGAGCAGAGATCAGTGCCTGCCCCTCCCCTTCATGAGACAGCAGGGGACTTGCATTTAGCAGATCAGGGGCACCTTAATCTCTAATGAACCATCAAGCTGTAAATTACTTGATCATCTCGTTAATCTACTTATTAATTGCACACTGAACTGACAGCAAAACCAAAAGTAAAGCCTATGTTTTTTCCAAAGCTAGGCTTATACAAAACTTACATATTTGTGTGGGCACTCACATCTGGTTAAGAATTTATGGTTTAATCTAGAGATTTTAAAAATGAGACCTATTAATACTTATCTAGATCACTGCAAAAGCCACCTGTTTGTCTTCCACACAGAGCTCTATCTTCACTTTGAGAGAAGTTATGGGTTTTAACCTCAGGTAGACAATGTATGGACAATGAAGTATGGTGTAATTTTTGTGTGATTTACCAGGTTGAGTCAAAAGCTCACATCATAAGAAACTTCACTTCTGCTCAATGATTCACAGGGAAATTTTAGACTGCCTTGTCTTTGCCAGGATATTTACTCAACTGACTCCAGTTAAGAGTTCACCTTTGTTGGGCAGTGTAGATGTGGCTTGAGTTGTGCAAACTAACTTCTTGACCCCTGGAAGCTGCTTGTGATTGCATGCCAGCAAAGGTTTTGCTTTATTAAACATTATTTTTTAATACACTTCACATCTCTTGCTCTAACCTCCTTCTAAGCAAGTTCAATATAATCTGAATCCAGTGCCATTTCCATCTTCAATACTATGTCTAACCTCTCATGACAGGGGCTGACACTGCAGCCCATTGGTATATCTTCTGAACTGCATTGTTGAACTCTCTAAACTGTGCTATCTGCCAAAATATTTTTGAACACAACCTTCTTCTCTCCAGCTAGCCTACCCATTGCCTTGAGAAAGTCCCTTCAGAAACTATTTTACTCAGCTTGTTTAGCAAAGGAAGTGGTAGCAGAGGTGCAGGAATTTTCACTTTCCAAGGGGACTGAATGTAAGTTTCCTCTCTTTTACATTGGACTTGCTTCAGTTTTCATCAGCTGTGCTCATATTTAATTACTTGTGCTCCTATAATTCAAAATAGAGTAAGAATCCTAGAATCACAGGGAGGGTTAGTTAAAGATCATCCATTTCCAACCTCCTGCCTTGGGCAGGGATACCTTTCACTAGACCAGTGTGCAACAAAAATTAAGCTAAAGCCTATGGAGGAGAGCTAGATTTAGCTCTTCACATGGTTCTCTCATATAAATAATGGTGATTGATGTCTTGAAATAATGGAAACTAATTTAACATTTCAACCTAACATCAGCAGAGACTACCTGTGAGCTGAGCCTTGTTTGGTAAATAAGAAATAAACCTGTTGTTCCTGTCCAGCACTGCTTGGCAGTAGAGATACCACCTTTTACAACCACTGCAATGAGAGATTAATCAGTTTCTTATTCATAAAACAGAAATAAACTTGACTCCCTCACCCTAGTAACAAGCTACAGTGGGAGGGAGCAAAAGGCAATGTAGAAAGGACAAAAGGATCTGAAAGGCAGAGGAAAAGAGTCATTTAATATTTTATCTTTATGTTTTAAATGGTTGCTTTTGAATTTCCTGAATCTTAATTTAAGAAATCTCTTTGGCATTATTTTGGCTGTAAATTATTTATATGTTTCCCCATCTTTCATGGCACTCTGTTTCTGGGCTTCCTGCAACATCTCATCACCTTCTAGCAACATGCTGAGGCACTGCTGTAATCTGTCAAAAAGGAAGGGAGATAGAGCTAACAAAGTGATGCTCTGCCATTTGTATTAGCATGAATTGTCTAAGATGAATAACTAGTGATGTTTTTTCTCACTTCTGAAAATCTGAGGAAAATCCCTGGGAATTTTGTTAGAATAATTCATTAACCAGCATTTTTTGCCCTTTGTTGTTAAATCTTACGTATCTCTTTTTTTTTTTTTTCCATCAAACTTAGTAAAGAACTCTTACATTTGTATACCTTCCTGCTTGAAAAAATCTACTTCCCAGAGCATTTTTGTTGATATTTTGTTCCATTCAATTTAAAATATCTCAAGAGATGTACTATATCCTTCAGAGCTGACGATACAGAACATCTGACTTAATTCTTCTCCTTCCATTGTATTTCTCCTTGCAGACACTCAGAAAAGAGAGACTGTTATTTGGCACCTGTAATTTTGCCAAACTGCAGCCAAGATGAGATTGTGCAGAGTGGGGCCCATGTCCTGCATAGCATGTCTTGGCAGAGGTGAGTACAAACTGGATTTCTTCATTTCTCTGGCCACATTTCATTGTAAATTCCCATTCCTTTAGCCCTCCATATTTCTCTTAGGTTTGGTTCAGGATTACTGCTTTCAAATTTCCCCCCAACCTTCTGAGAAAAATGTCAGTACTTTACTGTTTTGGATTCATTCATAGTAATAAAATCTGTCCAGGCTGTGCTTCAGTTTCTGGACATCTTAATTTTTAAATTAGGAGAACTAAGGCAGAAGAGCACTTTGAGTTTTATGACCAAGAGAATATAAAATGTCACTGATGGAGCTGGAAAACCTTCTGCAGTTCACAGGACAGTTGGGATTTAGCTCCTCCAGGGCAAGGGATATATATCCAGAGCCACGTGGATGTGAGTAACCCTATGGAAGTGCTTGGGAGTGTCTCCCTATTGAAGGTAAATTGTTCTTCTCATGGACTCCTTTAGTCCCACAGCTGCATTCTTCACTGCTGTGGGAGATCCCAACCTGAGCATCAAATTTTCTGTGATTGATTTTCAATCAGATTTATCAGCTATGGTAGGTGACTTCCAGAAAGTGGAATGGACAAAACAGTAACCGTGAGAATAAAAGGAATATTTTTTTTGCCATTACTGGCAGTTTCCTTGCTTTGACCCTTTGACCTCTTGCCAAGGTCAGTGACATGCCTCAGAGGAACTGGAGTGGTTACAGATCAACTTTGTCATTGTCCATTGGGTGGATGGAGAACATTTCATAAAAACGAAAATAGGTTTCCAGGGAGACCTTCTCAGTACATGACTTGTCCATGAATTGAAGACCAGACCTTTTCACAGGGCAATTTACTGGTTTGCTCAAGTGCTTCCACTCAGACTTGGTGCCCCCAGATGTTTCTCTTGTGGCACAGTGGTGTCAAATCAACCATCAGCATGCCCAGCTGGAGTCCTTCCCCTTCCATGTCTCCCATCCTCTGGTCCAGCACAAAATCTGTTGAGGTACCTTTGTCACTCTGTACTGGAGAAACAAGTCATTATCAGGGAATAATACCCTTTGCCTGTGGCTGATAGGAAAAGGAAAAAGCCACAAAAATGAGCACTAAATGAAGATCATCCTGTTGACTGCAAGAACTATCTTTGAAGAGTTCTAAACAATCAGAAACTTCAGTTTGTTTTCAGCATATGCTCCCAGGGGAAGGTCATCTGATTCATATCCGTCAAATGTTGAAAGGATGAGTCACAGTCAAACAAATCACACTTTTCTAACTGTCTTTACACATTCGAGAAGGAATAATCTCTCTTCATTTAAAAGGACTTCTTCTTTTTCTTAGTAGACAACACTCAATAACTTAGCCCCATGTTATCTGTTTTCCTTGAATTATGAATATTTATTCCTCTCTATATCCATAAATAATACATAATCTTCAGTTGTCTCATTTTTCTCATATGACCTTTATACACATCCTGTACTTTAAATCAAATTCTCTCTTGGTTACAAAAAGCTCTAATTCCCACTTGAAACTTAATTCAACATCCACAAAAAAAAAAGTCTTGTCTTCAAATAATAACTAATACCACATCTTACATTCTTTGCTGCCAGTCAACCAACACTGGACATGAGAAGAAATACATTACTCCAGAAGTTATATCTGCATGCTCCACCTGCATGCTGCACTCCTCTGTGGGGTACCTGTGAGAGCAGGAGGTCCAGGTGATGGCTTGAGCAGATGAAAAGCTGTTGGAGAGTGATGGCTTGAGCAGATGAAAAGCTGGTAAAGAAAATATTCAATTAAAGTGTGCTCTGAATCCCAACCTGAAAGTAAAATATATGTGTTTGCAAGGCATGCTCAGGAAATTAACATTTCTGTTTGCAGGGAACTGAAAACTTTTTCTCTCCTAGTGTATACTGAAGTGCCTAAAGAATGAATCTGAATGAGACAACTATTTTAACAGCAATCATTTCACACCATTTAAAAAATGCTCAGATTTATCTGAGATTTATTAAAAATTTCAGATTTTTCACCGCACATCACAAACAATGCTCAGGGAATGTGCAAAGGTATCCCCTCAGCTTCTACTCACTAACAACTTGAACTGCTGTCCAAAACCTGAACTATTCAGAGTTAGGTAACTCTTCCCATTTTAGAGAAAAAGAACCTTGATACACAGAGAATGCATTCAGAGCAATTAATCACAGGATGTATCTGGAGCCAGAGCCAGATCTTCTGACTCACAGTGCTTCCTTTTCTGTTGAGAAAAAACACATACTTATTTTTCATAATTATGCCCTAGAATAAGTGTTTAAAAAAAAAAAAAGTTTTAGAAAATGATACAGACTTTAAGGTATTCTAATTCCATTATGACAAGCAAGATTTTTAAAAATATTCATATCACCTATTTATATCCTGGAAAATGCATGTCTTCAATCTTTTAGTTTGGACATCCATATGAAATATTTCTAAATTATGTTGAAGAGTTCCTTGAAACTTATCCTATGGGAGACACTGTCATTTCATATTTTATTCTGAATTCTAAGTGTTTGCATTTCCAGAAGATTGGGCCTGCCTGTGAAGGGATCCAATTTCTTTCCAGCTCCCGTGATTCCAAGTTTGCCAATACCAAAAGTAATAGAAAGAGCTCCACTGAAGTGTAATTTATAGTAATATTAAATACAAAGGGGAAAAAGGAACCTCTCAAAGCTGGATTTAACAATTAAGCTAATTTATCAGATATGCAAAAGATTTTTGGCCCTTTAATGCAAATAGGCAGGCTGTATATTTCTAAGGTAATTACAGTGCAGTTTTCATGGCTACTTTCACTTAGATTCTTTGCTTAATTCATATGAAACAAATTATGTGATTTAGACACATAACTGACTTTGAAAGTCATTTTATCTAGGGAAAAAAATGGATGTTTCATAGCTGAACTCATTCTATCCTATCTTATGTCCTGTCCCATTTTCACACCTTCAACTCAGTCTTAGAATTTGTATTATTTCCTACTTAAAAATAAGTAACTAAACATACTCTGCTACTGCCCCAAGTTCATCTTTATCACAATTTTCAGGTCCAAATGTATTTGTTACTGGGTATTATGTTCCTAAGTATTCAATATGCCAAATACATACCAAAAAATACAGTACTATGGACCAGGGTTTTAAAACCTGTCTGAAAAAGGAGGGAGAGTAAAGAAGATAATCTGTGCACCCAAAGGGACAATTGAGCCCTTTTGAGAATTTAACCCCAACTGTGCATGCTGTGCTTTTGACAATAAAGCTATTTGTTACATGATATAAAATATTACAATATCATAAAATCTTATCATTTGGTTGCAATGTACCATATGAATGTAAATTTCTCTGAAGTAGTTCTGTTTAAATTCTAGAAATACTTAATACTTCACCCAAAAATGTAATAAAATACATCCCAGTGTCACTGTAAAACAGACCAGAATGTAATGTGAGAACATGCAGAGAACTCTGGAGAAGTAATTCCCACAGCCCAAGCTGCTGGAATGATGTCTATCCAGAGAAAAGGATCTTGTCTCCACTTTGCTGTCTGATTGTGTAAGTGATCTTGATGCAGTGAATTAGTGTCTTGTTATGTGAAAAATATCTCTAAGATAAATTCTGAAAAACAGAGAAATTAGTATTAAAAAAAAAAAAAAATTCTTCATTTTTTCTTTTTTTTTTAAGGTTAAGTTCCATGTTTGAACAACATGAGGTAATGCAATTAGCAGAGTGAATGGGATGTCACACTGCTTTAAAACAATGCCTGACTTGCCTTAATGTCTTAATACTGCTGTATCTGTAACAAACACTTCTGGAGCCCCACTTGACAGTTGCTTTAATTTCAAGTTAATTCACATTGATGTCTATTGCCTATTAGTCACCACTTCCAAAAGGAATGATAGTGACTGAATATTTGAAAAGAAATACCACTGTTGCTGATTTGCATTATGAAAAATGCCAGTATCAGATCTATTTTGACATCCTTGAAAATGTGAGCTTTGAGAAAAGGACATGTAGAGTTCAGCCCTGTGGTCAACACTTGGGTTTGGAAAGAAATGTTCCTCCTTGGCCAGTGCTGCTCATGGCCAGAGAAAAGGGCTAGTGAAAGGCAGAAGTGGGTCAGAAATGAGATGAAAGGACAAAATCTTAATAGGGTAAGGACTGACTGAATAAAATGAAACTTTTGAAAATTGTCATCTTAGGTTTAGCAAATGCAGCAATACTTAAGTAGAACTAAGATGTACAAGTCAACAATTTTTCCTTTTTATTTTTATCATCACCCCTTGGCATTATTACTGAACTTACTCTGTTTAGGGCAATGAATTATCATGGTAACAATTTTGTCTTGGATACCAAAAGACACTGAAGTGTATAGATTACCATTTCTTCTAATGTATATGCATATCTAAAATACTTCAACATAGCAAACACCTATCAATGCCTTATTACAATGTCAATATATTAATTTCTTTTATCCTCTGGTCTTCAGCAGAGTTTTCTCCTTAATTTATTGAAACCTTTTCATATGGCTAATAAGAAGCAGGGTAGTGAATTAATCTGTTTAAGAATTCTTGTATAATAATTGACTATATTTTCTAGTGAAATGAGGTGGGAGGATGATTTACTGCCCATCCATGTGAGTGCCATTTGGTTAGGAGGTAACACTTCACAAGAGAAATTAAATTATGTTAAGAAATGCAGGTGTTAATTTGGGAAGGTCTCCTGAAACTGGCTGGAAGAAAGGAGTTTACCTGTTTGGACTCAACGATTTGCTAAATTTAAAATAGAGTTTAAACTCACATTAATTCTATGACTCCACCAAAACCTGAGAAGATCAATAAGGCAGGAAAGTATCTTTCAGGAAGCCAGGGGTCTTTCATGGAATTTAAGAAATTAAATGGTTCTGTAGTTTTCAAACATATATTTTTAATTATGTTACAGAAGTCATCCTGTCTCAGAGGATTGGTTGCTAATATGGGAGGGTTAATGAAGGAATAAGTTTTGCAGAGGAAGATGTTTGCAGTAATTTTGGGATGTAGTAAACAAAAATCTATTCCATTCTTCCATCATCCTGTCTTGCTTCTCTCACCAAACCCCTTTAAGCTCACATGACAGCTGCAAACATGTGCCTTCAATATTCAAAATTAATTTTGAATAGACAAATGAAAATATTTTGGAGCCAAATTTCGGTATTAGTGCTCAAACATGCAAAGAGCATCACACTGTTTTAAGCATGGCACTTCAGGAAAAAATCTTGAGTCAAATCCTCCAAGATGTTGAGTGCTGCTGAGGAGGCAGTGAGCAAACTCTGTCCCTCCTTCCCTCCCAGAGCCACACACGTTGTGTCTGTGCAGTGCTAAACACACTCTGGATGTGCATTGATAAGAGAATCTGTGACATAAACAACAATGACAACAGACTCTAATTAATTCTCTTCTGGCTTTCACACTGATAACAAGATGTAGTAACTACTTTGTCACTATTGTACTTTCTGTAACACTTTCTTCGAGAACTCCCTTAGAGAATTTCCCCCCAGAAAAAAAAAAAGTGTATTGTTCCTGCCCTTTGTGCACCAATTGTCAAATTCAAGGATGCCTGCCAATGCTGCTTAGCCTTTTGTAGTCTGAAATTCATTTTCAAACAATGCCTTCCAATTTCTAGCTAATTTGTTGTATGTTATTCAAACCTCTAATGTATGTAATTTCTCAAGGATCAACATAGTCAAGCACACAGAAGCCTTGAGCTGGCACGTCAAATGAAATGTTCTCTCTTGGAAATGAACACAGTTTCATAGTGATTGAATAATTGGTGTTTTGAGTGTTTGCTTCTGAGGTTTTGCAATGTATTTCAAAGCCTAATTTTATAAATGCATCCTAACACTTCCTGATTATGACTATGGAACAGCTGTTTTGTGTAAATTAACAGCATGTGCAAAAGCCTAGCCCTGCTTTAAGTCAGCTGCACAAATCTCTTGTGTTACTTCAGTTTGAGAAATTCTTGCCTGTCTTTCAGGGTACAGCATGACTTCCATCAGTTCTATTAACAAATCAGGTTTTAAACTTGAGACCATTGGCCATGTAGGGGCTCTTGACATTTTCTTCTCTGCTAAATCTGGACCAAGGTCCCACAGATGTTGTGTGGTCTGCCAATTTCTGGCAGCCTCAGTGAAATCCAGCAGTCTTTCAAGAAAATACCCAACAAAAAATTTCTGTCATGAGTTGGCTGTGGAGCCAGTAGCCTTCCTCTCTTACAGTGGCTGGTGAGTCAAAACAAGATCAGATAAATCAGTTTTATTCATTATTTGGTCTTGGAGCTTAAATTCCCAATTCCTTGTTCAGCTGGACAAGTTTTTTTTTCAGGAAGCTTAGCTGCTCTAGGCACAAGCCTGATGTGACTGTACTTATGTATCTGCACTTTGTGTATATGTACTATGTGCTAGCTGGCCCAAAGTCTCAGAACAAAAATTATAAAACTGAGCAGCCTGTTGTCCCAAACTCTGCTTTCTCTGCTCCTGAAAGTGTTACTATGCTGGATGCTCTTACACCCAATTTCTATGCAAATCTTTTTGGACAGTGAGGAAAGCAGGATTTGGTGCTGAATCTATGATCAGTACAATTGGATTGTCCACCTTGGGCTAGTCTGATGAAAATTCATAAACAGGATATAGAAGGTCCTACCAAGGAATTTTTTTTCCTTTACCTCCTTAAAGTAATAAATGTTATGCTAATATATATACTGAAAAATATGATGGTGTCAAAAGTGAAGTTTTCCCCATCAGTAAAAAGACAAATTTCTAGGGAGACAAGTGAAATGGCCTGTGCAGTGATAACACTGGTCCAGCAGCCAATTTGGAGCATCCTATTGCTGTACTGCAGTGTAACACCATCTCTTGAACATGAAAACCATTTCTTAATTAAGCAGTTAGAATACTGCATTATTTGAGGATCATTTAGCATCTTCAAATCCTCATTTGATTTAGCTTTACTTCAGTAATGTACATTTTGTTGCTTCTTGGTATCTTTCTCTTTGAATCTGCTTAGAAATCCACTTAGCCATGGTAATTGCTCCTTCACAAGGCACTTCTCTGTAATGTTCAGCACAATGCTCTCATGTCAGAAGATAATGTTAAAATAAAGTGACTATCATGATAAAGCCTTGTTTAAAAAAAAAAAAAAAAAAAAGGAAACTAAAAAATCGACTATTTGTTCCTGTTTCTGGTTTTCCTCCATTACAGGTAATGAAATAATGTGAATAAAAGTAAGTATCACACCAAAGGGAGCCCAGACTTATCCATCATTTCAAAAATTACAAGCATCATCTTGTTTAGTTGCACATATTGCTGAAGTTGGAATTCAGCTGTCTGATTACAGAAAGAAAAAGAAGGAAGCATCAATACTGCTGTTAAAGTCTTAAAGTAATTTTATTTCCAAATTAACAACATTGATGATGTACCTGAATATAAAATAATCCCTCTGTGGTGAACAGAAGGAATTTGAAGGTGCTGCTTCAGACTTTTTGTGTTTACTTTTTATATTGTCAAAAAACAATAATAATAGTAATTAGATGGATCATTTCACAGCTTCTCAATTGCAGGAAATGGAGCCTTGCTTTACAGCCTCCCATGACAGTGGTCTTGGAAAAAGAAGTCTGGAAAAGGGGCACAGTCTGTTTTATATTATTTGTCATTTGATTCATCCTGTGTTTCTGCACAGATATGTAGAAGTTTACATGGGGGTGGGGGGGTAATTAAAGCCATTATTCACATGCTTTGCAAGATTTTGTTGACCAGTAGTTTTAACAAATTGCATTTGAACAAAACCTCTTCATCCCAACTTACAAAAAAAAAAAAAAAAAAAACTTATTTAAACTCATCCATGGAACCATCCATAACTTCTGTGACTGAGACAGGAAGGTCTTGCTCTGAGCACAAGTATTATTTTGAAGGAATTTAGTTACACTGAGATTAGCATAGTAATTTATTTTATCATTTGCTGCATGGCTGTACTTTGAAGGTGTTTGTGATTTCTTTGCAGTGAAGGAGACAATGCAATATGTCATAGGAAACCTCCAGGAGTGACAGGGAGGGTGAATAACAGAGGTGTGTGTCCATTTGCAATCCTCATGTCCCACCAGCTCCAACTCTCTCTAGCTATATCTGTATACCATATCTCCTGTTTTTAAAAACCTGTTAGCTCTCACTGTGCAGCAATAAAGAGTTGCAGTGTCTGGGTTGGCCTCAAACATCTTAATTTACAGGGAGAGCTCAGAAGGGAAATAATAACTTATCCCTCAACTGACCACCTAGAAACTCCTTGTTGCTGCACTCAAGACATCTGCCTCAACTCTGGTACACAAAGAGAAAATAAAACCAATATTAACCATCCCCAAAAATATTAGATTAAGTGGCACTGGCACAAACTCTTGGTCTACACTTGTGGCAGTGCAACAGGGTGTGAGGAGGATTGGTTTTTCTCCATTTCTCCCTTTTAAATTTGTTTTCCTGGTTTGGTTTGGGGTTTTTTGCTATGGCATTACTAATGCCTCTTTCTGGGGCAGCCAGCTACCCTTAAATAATGGAGATTTTTTAATGCAGCCATCACCTGATGCTAACAAGCCTAACAGGAATGTTTTGTACCAGTGTTCCCAGCTAGGAGAAGTTATGGTGAAGGCAGCCTGATTCAGAGTCTATCTGAATTTCTTAGGTTATTATCAGCTTTGTTTCAGGGCATTTTACAGTACAGATATTAATGCCTGTGGTCAACAACCTGCTTGTAAGAGACAAAGTGCTACATGAGAGTTTCATGGGAAGATTGATGCTGCCTTTTCTGAGATGGTGCTGACTCATCCATGGCATCTAATGGATGCACTTCCCTGAATTAATTCCTGCTTCCAGTTCCATAAATACAGCTAAAGTAAATGATACCTCTTAGGAAACATCCTGTCTTCATTCTAATGTACTTATTCCAATGGTTAATTACTCTTACTGTTAAACATTTGCATCTTATTTCTAGCTGAAAATCGTCTAGTGTCAGATTCCAGTTATAGTTTATTACCTTTGTGTTGTTTTTTCAGCAAGCTGTTTTTACTTTGGAGGTTTTGTAATTAAACATGCTTGTTTTTTTTTTCCTTCAGTCAGATTTTAGTGATAAAATCACCAATCTTTTCACCAGAGCACTTTTTTTTTTTTCCATCCTGCGTTTCTTTTTACAATAAAGAAGCATTTTGGAATTGTTAAACCATTTTAAAAGATTGTATTTTTTAAAAGAGTAGTAATGATTTGTCTTTGATAATCCAAAGGTATAAGAGACATAAGGATCATAGGGTATATTCATATGTTTTATTAGACCAACTGATACAGGCTGGGGAGAAAGGGGGTGGAGTTATGGAATAAAAAATTGAATACATAAGCCTTCTCCAAGTTGCCAAGAGGTTTTTGTGACCAGCTGTTAAGTAGTCAGTTTAATAAGAAATTACTTCTTACGTCTTCCTTTTTTTTTTAACAATATTTCACAAAACAAAAAAAATTCTAAATAAATAATATTTAACTATCTTCTAGCAAAAAGAAAGTTTGTTTGATAAAAATAATCTATGAAAGGAGGTATTAACAGTTGTGTTCAGCTCAGAAAGAAATAAAATTAAAAGAAATAAAAATAAATTTGTATAAAATATGTTATATTTTCTGTAAGGCTAAAAGTGTTGAGCTAGAAAAAATTCTGTTATAGTTTTCTCTCTTGTCTTTCATAGCCTCAAGGCCTATTAAGGGGAAATAAATACACTAAGTGTATTCAGTAATAAAATGTTATAAAAAGGCATCTAAAAGTTCAGTGATGGTAGAAGAAAATTAGTAGCCAATCGTTAGAGTGCTCTTTACCCATTTTGAAAAGTGCTTTGGCCTCCTCCCCTGTTGCCACCTCTGGCAATGTCAGAGGAGGCAGAAAATTGGGCTGGGTGATCAAAAAAAAATTACTTAAAAAAGCCCTCACAAAACCAAAAGCAAAAAGCCCAAATGGTTTTGTTTTAAAATAAGGCAAGGAGGTGTTGAGATTTTCTCATTCACAACATTTACTACATATCTGACATTTGAGCTGCTATAACTGGGAAGGGATGACTCCATCCTGAGGGGAAGGATGTTATTTCTACAGCTAATTGGCTGGTTGATACTTTAATTCATAAATCCCCTGCGTGTTCTCATTTGCTGTGACTAAAGTTCCCAACCATTTATAGCTGCAGTGAGGACAGGAATACTCATATTTCCTGCTTTCTTTGAAGTTCATTCTTAAAAATCACTGGGATGTAAAATTCCTCTTTGACAGACTTTTTTTTTTTTTTTTTAAACACAAGAACCATTTAAAATGTATATAATATCAAACCTTCCCTAGGAAATCCATCACAGTGACTGGGAAGGGTTTTCTATTAAATCCTCTTATTAAGTGAAGGAGTAATTTACATTCAGATTTCACCAGATGAGGTTAATGTAATCATACCAGGGATGTTCAAAAAAACTGGCAGCTCCCCATAGCCTTATGATGACTTGCAAATCAGAGAAGGCAGCAAAGTTAGTTCCCATTTCTCCCATCTATGCTGCATACAGAAATCTATGGGGGACCTTTCCAGGAGGCAACACCTCCTGAATATTTTTTTTTTTTCCTTGAAATTTCTTTGGTGGCAATAAGCATCCTCATTTTTGTTTTTTCAAGTGCAATTTCCCTGCTCAGTTTGACCCTATTGTTAATGTTTAATGCTAAGGCTTGAAAGGGTTTATAAATAAAAAAAAATCCTAAATTATAAGTACTGAACCATAGATTAAAAAATAAACAGATAATTGCAAAATAATATATAATTACATAGCTTATGCCCTCTAAGTTTTATCTCAGAGCACATACCTTGAAGTTGAAAAACTCTATAATTTAATTAGAATTGTTTCCTTCACATCTCATACAGTAACTTTACATTTGAAACTTATACAAACATTTTCTTAAGCCTACATATAAGAAACCAAATGAAACTTTAAAAGAAGTATTGACTTTGGTTAATGAAAAAGCCTCTGTCTAACAGAAAAAAAGAAGTTAGGTATGAGTTATTCACAGTTTTGATGTCTAAGTGAAAAAACCTGTTGTATCCTTTAGTGGTTAGAGCAAATCAACTGTGTCCAAGACTGCCTCAAAGAGTAAACTATATGGAAAATTTAAGCTTGGTCCATTTTAAAAATTCTCTTTAAAATTCTACACAATGCAGTCTGTGAAAAGTTTTGGGACATGTGTGCACTGACAGTGCTCATAGAATTGTAAAACAGGTAGGTGAGTGTACAACTGGCCAAATATTGTTTTCAGTCCATCTTCTGACAATGGTCCATTGGCATTTTTAATATTATATATTGCATTTGTGAAAGGAGAAAAGAGAATAAAAAAGGAAGAAAGTGAATTTGAATTCTTCAAAGGAATGGTGATGTAAGTATTATTTTTATATTTACATGTTATATTCAAAATCATTTTCTTCTAATCCATGGGTTATTGGCTATATATTTTCTTCATAAGGAAGAATCTAGGTTGAAAAAGAGGTCTTTGAGGTACTGATTTTCTCCTTGATTTCCCTGATGCACCACAGAAGGAATTTTCTTAATGATATTTTATTCATTTTTCCCCTTATAATTGTCTTTGATTTTTCTTTCTCTTTTCCTTCTTTCCATGCTCTACCACAGAAATGACTTTGTGGTGAGCAGAGGGGAATTCCTTCAACATATTCCAGGGAGCATGTAATTCAACCTGGGATTTTGCTGCCAAAGCTAGAGATGAAAAGTGCTAACTAACAAAATCTGCTTGAAGGGAAAATGTTTTCTCACTTTGATAATGAAATATTCATATCATAAGACTTTCCCCCTCCCATGACAGTTGCATGTGAATTTCAGATGGAACCTGTGTGATCTCTCTGAATGGGACCCTGGCAATTTTCCTCCTGTCAGGATTACTCATCTCAGCCCTGGATGTAAAAAGTGGCCAACCAGCCACGTGGCTACAAACTCCTCCATGTGCTGTTTTAGGGTTTTGTGGCTCAGAGTGATGCTCAAACATCTTCCTGCCACTGGTCTGAATTTCCAGGAACTCGCCCTGGAAGGGATCCCAACCTCAGCTCCTCAGCAGTGTGGGGAGCTCATGGTGCATGCTGCTCTCTCTATTTTTATGGTGATCCAGTGAGGCCTGATTTAAAAGAAAATCACCCTGCATGACCAGCTAAGGCTATTTATTATTCTATTTATTTATCATTTCTATTTATTTTTCATTTCTCTGTTTGGTTTAGCGTAGCTTCGTAAAGGCAACGAGTTTCTTTCCAACCAGTAACAGCAAAAAACAAACTAATCAAAAATAAATCTCACTTTTTCATACCATTACACCATAACAAAAAGCTTTGAAAGTATTTTAAGTTGTGGGTTTGGGGTCTTTTTTGTAAAGCCTGAATTTTCCTGTCACGTGCACTAATCATTTTAATAATTTTGTATAATCAGTGTGTAGAGTTTATGGGTGCCCTTCACAGCACATCTTCCAGCCCAGCAGAACAGCAGGTAAGCCTGGAATTCCTACCCACAACATTGGAATTCCTACCTTAATCTTCTTTTCTTCAAATGCAAGATACTGAAACAAATGTACAGGGTTGGAATGTAGCTAAAAGATACAAATTGTCTTCTCAATGTATAAAAATTAGTAGAGCACATAAAATATTTCTTTTAATATAATAATATGCTTAATTGTATTCTAAGTATAAACATAGAAAATTATTTATTAGTCTTGCATAGATTAAGAGGTTTTTTGGATTGTTACACAGTATACAGTGTGTGACACGTGTTACATGCAAGCAACAAATGGTTAGAGTTTTTAATCTGTCTCAAAGGGGAAACATGAATATATTTATTAGCAAACATCAAACATCAAATAAATATATTAATAATAAAAATTTTTTTTTTTCAATTTACTAAATACATTTTTGTCTCTTTTTGTTTATATGTGTGGAATGAAGGTGAACACACGAAATGTTTTCAGTTACTAGGTGGTGTAATACAGCCCTGTGTTTCCAAGTGGAAAATTATACTACATGGATAATCCCAGGCTTTGACCAATAAATGGGAATACATAAAACTGTTTAATCTGATCCATGGTTCACTGAATTCCACTGAAGCAATGAAAACAAAATGCTCCACACTGCACGTTGAGACTCCTCCTACCTCACCTCAAGGAAATAAGCCTGCTAATTTTTTGTGGCTTAATTTATGTGAGTGAAATTCCACCTCTATTGAAATCAATGACACAGCCCCTGTGCTTTCAGCTGGGTGTAATTCCACTTCCATATGTACACTGTGACTGATGGTCTCTGTCACACAGAGCTCCAGGAAATGTCATTTATATATATTTGTGCAGTGCCCTGAACAGTAAAAGTCTGGTTTGGTTGAAGCGAGCTGAAGAGCTGGTAAAATAATATAAATAATAAATTATACCTGCTAAAAAACTTGTGTAGAGGGTTGTGATTTTGTGGAAAGGAGATTTATGCAGCATGAAAAAAATAGTATTTAATGACTTCCCTTTAGTTATTCTTTAGCCCACTTGAAGATTAAATTGGCAGTTCAACATACAACATGACTAATTTTCTTGATTGTTAAGGACCTTACAAGAGCTAGGCATAAATCATTTTGGTTCAGATATTATTAATTTAACTGCCAAAAAAATTGGTCTGAATATTTAAAATAGTTTTATCCTGAAAATGCAGCTATGGCCTTGGGTTGGGTTTGCTTCTTGCTCCTGTAGATTGTCACTATTCATCTTTCCTGGAAGAGGCAGGTGAAATAAACTGCCTTTAGAAATAATAATGACCTTGTGAGAAGAAGGGGGGAAATGTCTTGGTCTTATCTCTCAACCTTCTGATCCACCAATGGAGAAGAATCCCAAACATGGTGGGGATAACTAAAATAGATATTTTTCTTTCTATTGCACCAGAACAGCAAGAAAGAAGCCAATCTCCTCAGCTTTGCTTTTTGAATCAAACTGTCAAACTCCAAAGCAAGCTGTAGAAATCATGAAAAAAAAAAAAAAAAAGTGTAATTATAAAACCCAAACACCAAACCAAAAAACCTATAGCTATTGCTTTGTCCAATCCAATGAGACTATATTCAAGGGGGAAAGTCCAAATCAATTCTAGATCATTTTACATTATTTCCCTTAAATTTAAATACTTAGTGGTAAGTCAAGTGGAGGTGGAGAATGACAAGGAAAGAGTCCTCCATTGCAATGTAGGTAAAATCACCATTTGGAATTTGAGCAGGCAAAATGGAAGGAAGCATTCCAGGAAATATCTTCATGTTGATCAGTGATAAAGTGAAATAACATCTAGATGTACTTTATTTGATTTATTGGGAAATTAATTTACCAGCAGGAATTTACCCCTAAAATGTTTATTTTTATTATCTAGCTGGGACACTGTTGTGTAAGCTTGCAGAACAGAGGCTGGCTCAGAGATTCTCTATGCCTAGTAAAAAAATTAAATGCTTGTTAATGTTTATTGCTTTTGACTAATATAGGAAAAATTATCCTCTGAGCAGACTTGGCTCCTTAATGTTGTGATTAAATAGAGGTGAAGATGCACTTTGTTATTGCCTGACTGCTGTAACTACCTACAAGCCATGAGTGTCTTTGTCACAGCTACACATAAAATAGAAACTTCTCTTGGCACAATAATTTCAGCTTGATAAGGGGATAAGAATAATGGAATTTTTTTTTTTTTGTTTGTTTGTTTTTTTTTTTGTTAGACACAAGAGGCTGCATATGAAAAACCCACATAATAATGGTGAATCTGGTGAATACTATTTTAAAAATCCTGGTTTGAGAGCTCTTACCTTCATGCTTTCTTTTGCCTTGGGATTTTGCACAAATTTTTCTGAAAAGATGTGAAAGCTCTCCTAGGTATTATAAACCACATGTATGCTTGGATATTTGGTGCTGGAGTAAATTAACATTATTGATTTTATAAATTAATATTATTATTTTATTTTCTATATTCTATATTATATTCTATATTATTTTCATTCTTCAGTGTTACTATCCAAACACATTGCATTACCCTCAAATTTAGTGCCTTTCTCCTCTGCAGACAGAAAATCTGACATTGACATTTGCAAAAGGATGCTAAGGCCTCAGAAGCATGACTTGGAAATTAGATGAGTACATCAGGAGCTGGGCAGAGAACTGTAGACACCTGGAAAAAAAAACATTACTAGCAGTATATAAATGTCCTTCCTCCAGGTATGCTGTTGTTCTGTCAAGCACACCTATTAGCTATTTACAGCCTCTTGTTGTCACCTGTGGCAGCTTGAACCTTATTCTATAAAATGATACTGTTTTGAAATCAAACTGCCTGCTAATGTGGCTAAAAACCTTCCCTGTGTGGTTTCTAGCCAATTTTCTTGCATTTAAAGATTTGTCAGCTGAAACAACATCTCAAAATGATGGCATTTTGTTCCTGAAATTTAATATTTTCAGCATGTGGAGAGCCATGATTATCTGACTAGTGGCACCCTTCATCTCTTATTCCCCTCAGAACTCTGTTTTCCATCTGCACTTTCTCTCAGTGTCTTCCTGGGAATATTACTATTACTAGAGCAGCAGATTGCTGTTGCTGTTTCCCCCCAGTCAAGAGCAACTTCCAGACTGCTCTAACCAGACAATAAGGAAGAAATAAATGTCCAATGCCCCAACCTGCTAAATCAGATTAAACAATTGAGCATATCCAGAGAAATTAAATGTAGCCCAATAACTCCTAATGGCTTGGAAAATTACAGATGGGGAGAAGCTTTAGAACCTGGAGTAAGTTATTGACATACTCATTCAGAAATGAGTACTACATTAATTTGCTGACCTTAAGAGAAAAATTTGAGCAATAAGAATGTCAGAATCAGAAAGCCAGAATATCATCTACCCCTCCATTTTAGTGTGTGTTTTCTGTGTTGGCATTGGTCACCTACAACTGCTCATCCCAACTCCTCCCTGTTACTCAGTGTTCATAGTTTCTTAGGTCAGCAGTTTCTTAGGTCATAGTTTCTTAGGTTAAGCAATTAGGTAGGAAATAGAGATAGTCCCCCATTAGAAATGGAGCAGATAGAAAATCAGGGGTTTCTTCAACTGTTTTGAGAATGAAAATAAATATTATAAATTCTGCAACATTCCATTTTTTTTCTTTTGCTTCCTTTTGCATGGCTAGGTGCATCACATTTTTCCACTTGCAGCTAATCCATAAGATTGATAAAAATTCACTACATTGATGCAATAAAGCCATTATTCTGTGTTGTGGTAAAGACAGGGGGGTTTGAGCTGTGTCAATGGTAAGTTTCTGTGGACATAACTGAATGTGCACGTTACAAGTGTTTGAAATACTTGAATCTGAGCTCTCCTGAGGAACATCTATTTAGCCCAATATGCCTCAATTTAGAAGTTCTTCAAATTAGCTCTAAGTGCATATAAAGTCTCGTTCATATCCTGAGCACAAAGTGCACACAGTGCTGAGTATTATGTCCAGAGCAGTTCTCATTCCAGTCACAGTTTATGGATCTGCATTCTGATTTCCAACAGCTGACGCAGACACGTAGTCAATTTCTGCTCAGAAATGCAAAGTACTGGAAATTTCAGAAAGTCTTTTTTTCTTTGGGAAAAAAAAAAAAAAAAGCCTACATTTGTGGGTATAAATATTTTCATTTACTTTTATAGTTGATGGTAATGTTCCTGATGATTTGAATGTTAAATCCTATTAGCCCAGTCTCTTTTTTTGTCCATTTAACTGTGATGGGAACAGATAGAGGATGTGAAAAGAACTTTAGTAAATGCATTTTAGTGCTAAAAATGTTGCATTTAGCAATTTTACCTGAAACTAGATATCCTAGACTTGTCTCATCAGTACATCTGGCTCTGTTTCTTTTGTGCAAATCTAATAGCTACTCCTAATGAAATGAAGACTGTGGTGATTGTAATTACTTTTTTGGAAACAAATAAACCATAAATACTGATGGACCTAAGTTTCATTAACTACAGATTCCTCCTTTTAAAAAAATTTCTTGGTCTCTTGGTTAATGTAAGAAGGCAGAAAACTGTAGAGCCACTGTACTATGCTAACTGATTACATAACCAGTATTTCAAACATCATTGCAGGCTACCATGAATTTATTTTGCTGGTGCTTCTGTGAATTATTTTACACATTAAATTTTAAAATTCAGTAAGTTTTCTTTCTTCAGAAGCATTAGGAATCTATTTCTTTGAGAATTCAGCTGGTCACCTGAGCATCCTATATTGGGGCAATTCTGTTCAGTTCACAAGTCACAGCTTACAAGATTTGTTCACCTCTGGAAGTACAAGAGGATGTTGTTTGGGATCACATGGCAGAAGAACAATGTTCTCAGAGCCCAGAGTGAACTAAACCCTCCAATAGCTCAGAGGCATTTTTGGCTTGTTATACAAACAGTGACAAGCATTAAGTAATTTGCACTGTGGGCTTTCACACGCTCTAGGGAAATTGCTGAGATTATTTAAAAATACAGGAAAGCCTAGCAAGTAATCTCTCACCTTCCCAAATATTTTTCTCTTTGCACCTAATTCCATGCAGATGTGGGATAGACTTAGAAAAAGCACTCACATTTGAATTTCTATTTAAAGGTGAGTTTATTTTTTTAATTTATTTTTTTAATATTCTGCCACCTATTGGTAATTGTAGGTGCTTTTACATGAGACAGTAACATATATATATATATACAACAGCCAACATAATCCATGTCCTTCTTAATTAACACAATCATCTACTCTTCTTCTCATGCAATTTACTCTGCAAAACTTCCTATGGATCAAATTATGTCAGGGCAAATTACTAAAACATTAAAACAATTCCACTGGTTTCTGGTTGACCTGAAAATAAATCAAATTTTCAGATTCTGGGCTGTCTTTCAACCTAGAATATATCTTAAATACCAGGGCCCCTTTTACCCAGTCTAATATGAACACTTCCTATAAATCTTATGTGGTAAAAACATTTAGGAGACCAACAGTGCTTCTGCCTCTATGTAACTGGAGACATTAATTTATTTTGTTTATGATGAACATTGAATAGAATTGGATATCCTTTATGTCTGGAACATATTTTGAAAACTCCCTAACTCTTTGGAAATCATACAGATTCATATCAGTCTTGATTAGCTCTTTATTTTTAGAAGCAGAGAAAATTTTACTTCACCTTGAGCCAATCCTGGATGAGTATTTGCTCCCCGTTTTTGAAGATAAATGAGAAAACTTCAGTGATTTTTATTTTTTTTTTTTGCAATATATCCCATAACTTTATTGTTTATTCAGAAATCCATGCAATCAAGCCTTGCACTATTATCTTTATCTCATTCATGACTCCAAATGTGTAAGGTTAGCATAATTTTAAAGATTTCATTGCTATGGAGGGAGGAGACATCACAGGCTGGGACTGGATCCATTCCTCAGAGTTTGTTATAAGGTGTTAATCTCCCTTTAAAGATTTTTATCTGTGGATGTGAAACTTGAATGCCTAAGACAGCAGGTGTGGAAGTATTTCAACTACACAGTACATGTTGGATGTTGAGTATCTTCAGAAAACAGGAGGGGAGTAATCTGTGTGAGAAGAAAGAGAGTATTGGGGCAGGCACAAATAGGTGAATATTTTTATTTCTGAGTGTATTTTTATTCTCTGAGTGAGAATTCCAGTCTAAAAATAAGCTGCAAACATCAGAAAGAAAGCCACAAAGAATGGGAAAGATGGAGAAAAATCAAAGAAGATGGGAGAGTAAAGCAGAGTTATCAACACAAACGTTTAGCCACTAATTGGCCCACAAATATATTTGGGCACATTAAAAAAAAAAAAAAAAAAAAAAAAAAAACAACACACTAAACCTAACAAACCAAAACTTCCTCATGGTTAAATAACAAAAGCACTTTGGGCAAACTGTGAAGCCAATAAAAAGTTCAAATTCTGACTGATAAGGGCAGATTTGGAAAATAGGAGATCAAAGTGTGAAAACAAACAAGGAACTCTTCGGAGGAGAAAAATAAATATTATATTTTTTCAAGTAGGTAGCCAGAAAATAAAGGTGAGAGGCAATTAAAGAATATTGCTGAAGACCTCACAGATCTATATGTAGCAGATACATTTATAGGGGAATTAAAGCAGTGTTTTTCAGTGTCCTGAAAAAGCTGCCATGACCCCAATGGAGTAGAAGTTGCTGTTTGTTACATCTAGGAATACCTGTAAAATCAATCATGTGCACATTCAAAATGTTTAGCAGGGAACATGAACTGAGAGGAAAACCAGCCTCTTCCTGAAGGAAAGATGTGTCTCTTGATTATCTTGATTTTTTTATATTCACAAATGACTGTTAAGGAAATAGAGAAAGCATGAAATGAGAGGGAAAGTGCTGTTAAGTTGAAGGAGGTTAGTGACCAAAAACTAGATGCTGCTCTAAATCTAAATCTAAATCTAAATCTAAATCTAAATCTAAACCTGGCAAGCTGTGACCAAAAGGGATAAGAAAAACAGGCAATATAAATCATGTGGGGAAAAGCATAAATATATGATTTTATTTTAAAAATCAGTCAGTTCATTTTTTTTTTTTTGACAGTGCCATTTTTATTTCTTGTCACTACACCAAATGTGAAAAAAGAGACAGCTGAAGTAGAAGTGATTTAGATATGAAAGAGGAAAAAGATGGATTTTCAGACAAAAACAAATTAATCTAGAGCTGACATAGCAACATCTTTCAGTACTTTACAGTGCATTTAGAATGGCAGCTGGGCTATCTTGGTGGTATGCAGTTCTGAAGTTGGAAGAGGAGATAGCCAACAAAAACAAACAAACAAAAAAGTGTAACATTAGGAACATTCTTACAAATTTTCCATTAATTAGAAGCTGAAAATCTGGAGAAAAACATGAAAGGAGATGTGCCCTTCCAGATCACAGACATTGACAGATAAATGGAGCACAGACAAATAGAACTGACTCCATCTGCACTACCTGTGAAAAACCATTGTATGGCTTTTAAGATATTAATCCCAGTGAGCCCATGCAGGTTTATACATTTATAAGAGAGTGGAGAACTATTTTACCAGCTGGCATTTTTTTATCAGCTGTCATTGTGCTCTTCAGTCATTTTGTTACATCCCTTAAGCAGCTACTGGACAAATTCCAGTTAAACATGCTATCCTGTGAACAAGCCATGCATGACAGAAAATCACTGAAGAACTACCCTTGGTTTGGTACATGCATGACAATTTCAGGATCTATAAAATTCCCAGTTCCCTGGGCTTTAGCAACTGAAAATAATAATTCTGACACTGATATTCAGACCGTTGGGACAGAAGTTTACTTAATGCAGTTGGTTTTGTAAGGGCACAAGTTTGTGAATTCTCTTCAAAATGTAGATTCATGTGCAGTAAATGTAAACTCATACCCTGCTTCATGCAGAATGCTCAGGGCAGAGAGTGCTTCTGCTGACCCATTTGCTGAACAGACCACACAGTAACTGATTTATTTTGCAGGGGAGGGAGAGAGAGAGATCATGGAAAGTAAAGACTGCAGCACGTGTTGTCCTTCTTTGTGCTTTGCTTTTATCCATTTTCTCCTGTAGCACAAAAGAGTTTGTCATGGGAGTAAGGGACACATGTTAGCCAGGTCAGTACAGTTTTCTCAGTGATGGTGGAAGGGCTGATGCCAAGGTCATATGCTACCAGTTTGGTGGAAAGACTGCAAGTAATACCATTAAAAACCTGGTAAATCTTTCCTCAGACCCTTTCTAATGCTCCCATGAAAGGAAGCACAAAGAGAGAAGAAAATACCATAGTTTCTCTATTGAATTTCAAAGTCAGCCTGTGCAGTTGCAGTGCACAGAGAGTGCCCCTGAGAAAATTGCTCCTGAGCAAAGTGGATGCACTTGTGTCTTGGGTTGCAGGCGTTGGAGTACAAGGTGTGACCAAAGGTGTGGATTCTGTCACCATTTGTTAAACCAGGTGGGGCAGTGCCCCTGATCTCTGTGGGAGATATCCTCTGCTCATGGGCCAGCTTTAAACCAGCTGGGACAATCATCTTTATCTCTCCCACAGCCCATCCTCCCTCCAGGAGAGATCTCCTGTTCATGGCCATTGAGTCTCAGGGCATGGCTGATAAAATTCCATCATCCCATGGGAGATGCTCCAGCCAGGGGAGGAGCCAAGCCTTTCCTACCCAGATAAAAACTGACATTTGGAACACCAGAGCAGCCTTTGCCACTGGATTCCAGAGGAAAGCCAGACCTTTCCACATCATCCCTGCACCTTCAGAGGAAACTGCACCTTCTCCAGGAGCACTGCTCCAGCTGAACCACATCTGCCACTGCAGGAGGATGCAGCCACCATGGAATGGGACTGTGCCAACACCCTGCCTGACTGACGGGTGTCAGCTTGGATTCTGACTCTGGCTGGGTTTGGGATTGTTCTTTGTAATGCTGCATTTCTATTTTAATTTTCCTAGTAAAGATCTGTTATTCCTAATTCCCATATCTTTGCCTGAGAGCCCCTTAATTTCAAATTTATAATAATTTAGAGGGAAAGGTTTACATTCTCCATTTCAAAGAGAAGCTCCTGCCTTTCTTAGCAGACACCTGTCCTTCTAACCAAGTCAACTTGTGAAAGCCTGAGATCAAGTCCCTCCCTGCAGCAGTTAGCTCACCCACAGTTTGTGCCACACACAGCCTTCTGCAAGCCATCATGGCCTGTGGGCCTCCACAAAGCAGATGGAACTGGGCACAGCAGTGAACTCTGGCACTCAGAAATCCCCTTTCCAGCAGCCCTTATTGTACTGTCCCCAGATGTGCCAGGACAAGACTGGAGGGACAGCAAGAGTTGGACTTCTGGCTGGCTTTGTACAAATTAGCTGAAATAATGTTTGGCACTGGGAGCTATTTTGGTGAGCTATATAAATAGTCTGGCTACAAAGCAGTCACCTCCTTTCAGCCAGACAGCATGGGCCTGGTAGCCACTTACAAATATCTGTATCACTAAAGACTGTAAGAATTATGTTTTTAACTGTCTTTATTCCAGAGAAGTTGGCTCATAAGAAGGAGTACGTGTGGATTAAGAAAAAAGAGAAAGGTATGATTACAGCAAACATCATTCAGCCTACACATTATTTTTAGAGTGAAAGCTCTTTGCAATCCTCTCTTGTTCAAATCTCACCTCCAGACACATCTCAGATACATTTCCCCTGTTAGTTGTCTCTCTTACACTGTTTAACTGTACTTTTTTTTTTTTTTTGGCTCAGCCTGGAGAAACACAATGCTCCAGCTCCCTGACATGGCCCAATAAGGACCATCTTTATCTGCTTTTTAACCCTGGTAGAGTTTTGTTACTGGGAGTGGTACTTTCTCTGCTGAAGATCATGTAAAGATGATGTCTGTGAGAAAGAAATCAGAATAACCTTTAGAGTAAAGATAAAGAGAAATATTTTGGTAGGGTACTCAATTTTTGCTCTAGGAGAACTTGTTTCATTTATGGTGTCTTCCTGCTTGAGAACAGGAATTCAAAAATTGGCTAAGTGTTATTTGGTAAGTAAGTAGGTCTGTCAGCCTCATGTTGATGATGTTCTTTTAGCCAGCCTCACGAAAATCTGCTGAAACTTGGCCAACTTGTAAATCCCAGGGGATAAATTCTGTTTGCCTGTGCTCAGTAGCATATATGAGCAGTGGTGAAATTCTCTGCAGCAGCTGTAATGCTGGGCAGACAGGGTTGGGGTGGGCTGTCCTCCAGTTTCCCTATCAAGTTGGGCTTCTATTGAATCTTCAGAAGTAGTAGTAGTAGCAGTAGTAGTAGTAGTAGTAGCAGTAGTAGTAGTAGTAGCAGTAGTAGCAGTAGCAGCAGCAGCTAGGCTTTGGCAGCATGGCAGTTAAAATATGGTCAAGAGACCACAGTGCTAGCATAAACCATGGGTGAATGTGTGGCACAAGCCCTTGTCTGAACCAGTTGGACTTGCTAGCCAACAAGATGAGCTCTGGATTTTAAGCTCTTGTCCTTTAATTTTTCACAAGAAAATGTCTTAAGATTTTGTTTGTTCCTGGCTGCTCGTTATGCAGGTGATTTTCATAAGGTAGCTAATACCAATGGGTGCTCCTCACAAAGAGCAGTTTAAGGTTTATTGTCTTTACCATGAGTTTTCAGAGGGGTTAATTTTTTTTAATAAACCTGAGGATTTAAAATCAAGACATCACCAATAAAAAAGGTTGCACTAATATCTTATATATACTAACTGTCAATGTGAAAAGACAACACTGTGGTCAGTTCAAATGCATAAGATATCAAAGTCACTATTAAAAAAAAAAAAGCATTCTGAATCCCACTGAATAGAAAATATCTCATTCTTTTGTTTTCCATCACAAATAGCCAGTGTGATTTGCAGGAGTTTCTGGTTGTGGGAACTGGCAGGTGTGTGCAGTTTGCAAGACAGGCAAATATTACAGGGCTTCTAATTGATTTGAAAAGTGTCACCACAGATGTTCTCTCCTCCACATTTTAAGTATGAACAGTTTAGATCAACTCATTACTTCAGGAGAGGAAAATTTGAGAGTAAGGAGCAGAAACCATCTGTAATAATAGCACTCATCCTGTAACACAATGCAATAATCCAGACAGTATTTGATATAAATATAACCATATATAAAATATAAATAAACTCTGACTAGTTTTCACCTGCATGGTAAGAGCTGGATAGCCAAGACCAAACCCTGGATCATAGATCCAACCTCCCAAGTAAACTTGAGTTCCCAGCACTTGCCTCAGAGCTACCACTTAGTTTTTTGGTGAAGAAAATGAAGTTCTTTGAAGAGGCTCAGGGAGTGTAATCATGAGTTAAAAGAGGCAGGTTGCTTTTTAAGGAGAACCTACTGATTTTCACAGTCATAGCTATGACACTGTTTAGACACAAGGGTAGCAGTTCCAGTTTTCTGCCATGTCCCTTGGGCTTCCAATGGTAGCAACTGCTTCTGGTGCTCAGTTGGGTGTAATTGCCCCACACCACAATTATCTTCAGTGCAGTAGGGATGAGAACAATCCTTGCCTGCTGTCACCTTCATGTCTCAGTCTGTACTGGCCCTCACTATAGGACCCCAAGCCTGGCTGAGCCTCTAAGCAATTTGGTAACACAAATATAGATTCAGCCATTATTTACTAAAGATAACAGGGACACAGCCACCTCACAGACATTTTAAATCCTCTTAATATTTGCATTTATTTGTTTTTAATCCTCAGTGTCATAGAGTTCATGTAATGGATGTGGGGCATAAAAGATGGGAAGTTTTGGCCCTTTCATCTGAATGGGAAAAATCCAGAAAACCAAGATTTCTGCTCAGATTCCTGCTATTTCCCTATTGCTGTATGATTTCAAAGGGCATATATTGTCCCTTAAGGTAAGGCTGTAGTTTGTTTGCTGAGCAGTGTTCAATAACATGTCCATATAAAGAAATCTAAGAGGGGGCCTTCTGCAGCTCATATGTCTTCTTTCACCTTTCAAATTTGAGAAAGTGAAGTAAGAGAGCTGATGGTTGAATCACAGGGATAAAATGGAATTTTGCAGTCTGGTCCTTTCCATATTGAATGGCCACTGCTGTCAGCATTGGGAGTTTTCTGCTCATTTCAGCTAATCCTGGAAGCTTCGAGGTCTTTTTTGAGTAACTTACTTTCAGGTATCTCTGCTGAAAAGCAGCAGTTTCTTGTCTTCAGCTTCTCAATTCTTTACAGGGAGCCTTTGTTGAAAGGAGGGCTTACCTTTTTTATTTTTTTTCTTTTTCTTTTTTTGAGTAAAAATAAGAATGTGAAACAAAACCAATCTGGTACCTTGAATGAATGGATAACTGTGCAGTATCTGAAAGTGTGAAGATTCTCAAGCCCCAAGGAATTATTGCTGTTGTGCTATTTCTTATATAAGACTACATCCTGCCTTCCTCATTAATTGGACACAACTGCTAAAACATCCTTTACAATAAGCACTTCTTCATACCAGACATATTTCCTGGATCTATAAAACAGCTTTTAGAAAGGGAGAACTGTATTTAAGACATTAATATAGTTCCACAAAATGATGCTTGCTGATATATGGAGCACTTTTTGAATAATTCACTTTGAAATTAACACTATAATACCATTTACCTTTAAAGTCCTATTTACTGGAGCTGGAAAGAATTGTTCTCTGGAGATGAGGATATCGGCAAGCACAGTCAGATGATTTCATGCAAAGAAAATCAGCAAGCAGTGAGAGAGGTAAAAATTAGAGGAGATGAATGGCAGCCTCTCCTCCACCATCAGGCTGTGCATGTCCAGGTTATTTGGTCTGGCAGCAGAGGAGGCTTTTGCAGGGATGCTGCCCTCAGATTATCCACACTCCTATGTAAGAGGCTGCTCCCCCCTTGGCTGCAGCAAGACTTGGTGGGGACTGAGCTGTAAACTGCTGGCTGGAGCCATCTGGGTTAACTTTAATCCTTAGAAAAACAGGGATTATTTCAAGTGCAGGTCAGGTTCACTCTGTAATTTTCAGACAGGCAGACAAACCCTGCTGCAGCTTGGAGATGGCCATAAGGCTCCCTGGACCTGGCGTGGCTCAGCTGGCACCCACCACTCCTTCCACCAAAAACACCCAACCTCCTCCACCAGCTCCAATCCAAAGTTAAAAGTTTGGTTTAAACTTTGGTTAAGAGTTCATCTTTCTTTTTTCTCCTCTGCCTCTACATTGCTGCCATGCCTGGAGTTGATTATATAATTTAGGCAGAAGGGACAAAGAGACTAATGGAACTTCTGCCCCTTAAAAGGAGTTGCAAATTTTGCAGTCAAACATTCACAGCCATGTGTGGTCATAGCATCATAACTGCAACCTGATTTTCATGCAATTCCTTATTTACTTGCTCTTTAGCCAATTTTAGGTATAAATCATGATGGGGGGAAAGGAGATTTGGTGGAGTCCTTTTCTATTGATTTCAAAACTACCTTTAATATGAGTTTCTTTGATTGACAACAAGTCCTACGAATGTTGACTTTTGAGGTACAGTGCTATATGTTTTATTTATTGAACACCTGTTTGACACTACTGACAAAAATTGTTTTGGTAAAGTCATATGATGTTATTTGACTGAGCTGACTTTGTCAACAAGGACAGCCCAAGTTGCAGCTGGCTATTTTTTTCTGATGTAAGAGTACAGAGCACAAATTTATACACACTTCCCATTACAGTTCATGTGGGCATATTTTTATTTCCCATTTTCATTTGCTTCACTGTAGCCAGCCCCAAATATTCAAAAAAATGTGAGTCAGTTTATAAGAATAGTGGGATTAATTTAACTTTATACACTTAAGGATTTCTTTTTTTTTTTTTTTTTGTAAGCTTTAAGATATAAAAGTATTAGGTGTAAAAGTAATTTAGAAGCATCTAGGCTGAGCTATTTGCTTAGTCAGAATATTGCAAAAAGTGAGACCTTACCACTCCCTGCCACTGTCAGCTGAGGCTGCTGAAAATCTGGGAAAACTGGTGCTGCTGTCACACTCAGCCTGGAATAACCTATACAGAGTGTCTTATAATTTCATTTAACTGAAATGTAAACCCATTTATCTGTGCTCCCTTTCAGGTGTACCAGTCACAGAGTACCTTGGCCAGAGTAAGAAATTGTCTGTTTCAGACCACTAATGGGCTTTTTTTTTTTTTTTTTTTTTTTTTTTTTTTTTTAAATCCTCTGTCTTCAGTGGGAATCACAATTTCCACATCCCAGCATGAGTGGAGAAATGAAGAATAACATCTAGATTTGTCTGAATTCCACATATCCCAGAGGGATCAAGTTTGATTCCCTCCCTTATTTACAATGATACAAGGAAAGCATTTCAATTCTCCAAATGCTCCCTCATGTGGCTTCTTAGTACTAATACTGAAACATTTATGTGTTCTCGGAGATTACAACTCTCTGCCAGGAAATAGGCTGAGACAACATAAGAGGTATTTCATGTGAACTTTGACATTAGAAAATTATGGTTCCAGATTCTATATGTAAAATGTTTGGGTTGTTGTTTTTTTTTTTCTTTGTTTTTAATGAGATGGAAGCAGTTATATTTGCATCTGCCCCTGTGTTGGGGGAAGGGAAAAACCTTGGCTTTGATCAGGTTTGCCCACTGGATTATTTAATCAGATGTTGTGGCAATAAGTAAGGGATACAAATCTGAAAATCACAGTGTCACAGAATTAACTGGGTTGGGAAAAAACCCTTAAGATCATCAAGTCCAGCCTGTAACCTAACATCACCTTGTCAGAACTGGACACAGCACTCAAGGTGCAGCCTTACCAGTGCCAAGCAGAGGGGAGCAATGACCTCCCTGCTCCTGCTGACCCATAAAAAGGGACTACTTTGGTGCAATATTGAAAAAGTGGAAGTCTGTGTACACAACCAAGGGCATTTGCATAATGCACAATCTTGCTTCCACAACATTTGTGAACAAACACAGAAGTTGAATCCTGTTGAAATACAGAAAAGGAGATGGAGGAAGGTAAATATGCTGTTGCTTTGAAACTGCAGCACTGTGTCTCTCTCCTTTACCACAATTTGGGACATGTTTCTTTAAGCTCTGACACTTCCAGTTTGGTTAAAACATGGGGAGCCACTGCTGAACCTTGGTGAGCAGGTTCTGTTAAGCAATGCCCTTATTTCCATTCATCTTAAATGTCCTGCTCATCTAATAACTTGGGCCACCATGCTTCTTTTTTCTTTTTAAATGATAGCTCTGTCAGCACTATCCTTGGCTCTGCTTTTTCCTGTGCTTCTGCTGGTCCTGTGTGATGAGCAGGGATTCCCACCTGTGGGCAGCTTAATCTTGTGAGGTAGGGACAGATGCCACATGTACTGGGGACTTCTCATTTCCATGGTGAACTGTCATGCTAAAGAGCAAGGAGTGACTAAGTCCAGACAGTCTTCCATTATATAAAAATCTCTGTCATAAGAAGCTAACTTCTATTCTTGAATAGAAGCTCCCCCTATTCTTGAATATTCAAGGAACACAAATACTTTGTTGTCCCTCTGGAGAGCCCTCACCTGACCCCAGAGTGTTTGCATGGTATGCAAAGGCATATATGCAGGTGTTTTGGTGTGTATTTTTGCCTGAGGTAAAGAAAAATAATACTGCTGCTAGGTCACTTCAACAGTCTGGGAACACTTGATTTTCTTCTCTGCCTCTCAAGTCCTTTTGGAAAAGGGCAAGTTTTACCTTAAGGAGGTTGATTCTAGAGTTGCTGGCTCACTTCACATGGAAAAAAAAATTAAAAATCAAAGGATTGCAAAGTTAATAATTAATATGTTTCATACTGGGCAAAATATTTCTCTCAACAAGAAAATTTTCATTTTTATTTTGAGCTTTCTAAAGCCTGTACAAATAAAATTCTCTGACCCTGGAATAGTTTCTTTTGAACTTGGATGAAAAATCTGACTTGGATGAAAAAGTAAGAGTCATCTGCTGGCCTGTTGGGAACACTGCTCTGCAGTTTTTACCAACAGAAGTTCTAACCAGGAATGTCACCCAGCCTTTATCAGCACTGTGAGGAAGATGGGGGTATGGTCTGCATCCAGATGCTTGAAATTTTTGCAGAAACACACAGTGTTGAAACCTCCCCAGCAAAACCTTTTGCAAGCTGATGCTGTGTCTGTAGACACCTGGAAAAATATGTTCAACTGTTGCATTTTGGCTACAGGAGTGGGGAAAAGGATAATGCAACATAGTTCTTTGTGTGATGGAGAAGCAAAAGAGAACTTTATTTAAAGGAACACTACAGTTATATAGGGTAGTTCATGCAAAACAGAATAGAAAAGGCTCATTGGTCCAAGAAGGCAACACCTCTTTGAAAACATACTTTCTGCAAAGCAACACACAGCACACATCTCCAGCAGGTGTTTAATCATTGTTATAATTTCTTGTCCTTGAGCAGGCTGAGAAACCCAAGGCTCCAAGGCTGCTTTTCCCCTGGCTCCCAGCAGTATCCAACAACATTCAACACATACTCACAGTGTTTGGTATTGCTTCTAACTCTTTGGGAAGAAAGCTAATGCCAAAAGAAATATAACTGTTTGGGGGGCAGAAAAAAACCTCTGCATATTGGTGATTTTAGTAACATATTTTTTTCCCCATGTTATTTAGCATAGATAGTATCCCTCCAAATACTTTTGATCAAAACAAGGAAATATCACAGGATTTTTTTCTTCAGGAAATCTCAATGCTTTTGCTTTCATCCAGTATCTTGAATTGTTCTTCTGGTAACTGAAATTTTGTACTCATTGTTGAGGTGTACATACAGCATATTTAAACCATATAAACCACACAGCATATAAACCAGGGAACACAATTTCTTTTCACAGGAACATATTAGATTTCAGGAGTTATTGTTGAACATAGAGAATGGAGTTTTCCTCAAAGAAAAATATATGATGACACATCTTTGTTTGTAGGTATGTCCTGCTCATTGTGACAAAAAAAATTTGTACTGTCTTGAAGCAAAGACAAAAGCATTGAGCCTGCCCCACCTCATTTGGGAACTGCAGGCAAAAATCTAGAAGAGCACCAACTCCTAAAGCTACATGGCAAAATGCTTCAGTACTCACCTCACTTCTCATGACACCTCTCAGTTTTGCAAGGTAAAATACAAACAGGCCAATGCTTAATAGCTGGGACTGACCTTTTCCATAGGTTGTACCAGATTGATTTGCTATGGCAACTACAGGTCTTTTGTTGGAGAGAACACAATAATGAGTGGTGCAGGGCAAAAGACAAGTTAGTCTGATAGACATTTCAGATGTCTGCCAAGCAAAATGTGACAGGAATGGGATTTAAACACAAAATATCAGTAAAACACTTCACTTGGGTTAGTGAAGAGTGATATTTAATTTGAACTCAGTATTACATACAGCTGGATGTACAACTGAAGTATGCACCAAGTTCTTGCTTCTCCTCCTTTCTTGCCTATCCAAACACCCTACTTTCAGTAACACTATGAGATTTTTGATTTATGCCAGGTTGAAACATAGAAATTATATTAAATATGGCATCCAGTGGAGCTACCACCAAGCCAGGAACATCAAGGCTCTTCCTCAGGGCATTGCTCAATCACAGAAGGAGGAGCCAAGCCAGTGCTGTCTTGCTCTTGGATTGCATGGACAGTTAGCAAGGTAAGAAGGTGTAAGAACCATGGTACATTATTCACTTTTAATTTGCTAATGCCCTTTCCCAGCCTTCAGAGGCTGCAGGTACCCCTCTGCAGCAGAGGAGGGGACAGGGTCAGCCCACTGCCATCTCTTCAGAATGTTAAATTTAGCCTTTTTTGCATGAATGGCCTCCTCCTTCTAACTTGCCCCAGCCACAGCAACATGGCAGTGCTGAAATGCAAATGGGATGGCCTAGCTCATGAGGACACACATCTGCCTGAAACTCACTTGGAGCTCCTGGTAAACAAAATGCAAATGGAATATTCAAAGCTCTCTTTGCAAACCAGCTAAAGCAAGCTACTCTACCTTTTTCTTTAATTGGTCCTGCAAGCCAGTGTAGCATCCCCATAAATTCACTGTACTCCATGACCTGAATTCATACTACTTGCATGTGGAAATTATATGACTCACTATTTTCTGTTGATTTGGGTATTATTCACATAAGGTCCTTAAAGCAACGTGAAAAAGTATTTACATTGCAAGAATATTAAAACAGGCAACAGGGGCTCTAACAATGGGAATTTAAAGGGATCAGGGACTCCTAATAAGGGCACCTAATACAACAGACATTTTAATTACTAAAATGGTAGATCTAAGTCTCCATTTCTGTAATCTCACATCCAGTAATGTCAGCATGTGTATACATGATTTAGACTACTTGGGCACTCATCCAAAAAAAGCAAATTCCACCAAATCTACCATTATTCAGTGACCTATTCATGTTTTGCGTGGCACTTACACAGGAAAAAAAAAATGTGGTTTTAAAATACTCACTTTATTTAAATTATATCTCTTGTCATAAACCCCAAAGATCATGCCTTTTGAAAAGCCTTCACCTGAATGTTTATTTACAATAAACCTCATTTCACCTCCTTAGCAGAGGAAAGGGGCTTTACCATAGCTACAATTCCTATTTATAGTTAGCCAAAGACCTCTGGACCTGTGTAAAAGCATGTTAAGTGACAACTTAGACCTAAAGGGCTGTGGCTGATAAACACAGATGACTCAATCTATGATGAATAATGATTTCTCAGGCAGAGGTCCATGCTGCCCTTCTTCCCACACGTGCTATGGTGTTGTCTCATCTCTCCATGTGGCAGCTGCTCACAGTCTGTAATTTGTGTTGAGGTGAAGTTGTACCACATCTAGATTTCTTTCATTGCAAATTGGTGGCTGAGGCATCTCTGCAGAGATGATCAAAGGACAGTTGGAGACTGCAGCCACAAAAAGGATCATAAAATAAACCATTCCCTTTCGTCATTCAGACCCCTAAGCAAACTTCAGGAAGTATTTGTTGTGTGGACAAACAGTTCCACAAATACATTACAGTGCTATAAGTACTGTCCCAAACATGTGAAAAGGGCTTTAGTTACATAAGGCCATTAAAATGGGCAGAAGTTATGTGGCTGACATTCTGTGTATAGAGAAACTTTAAAAAGCAGCAATCACAGCCTCTTGACTTCTGGTTTTTCTTTTTTTTGTTGTTGCTGTTTTACTTGCTGGATGGTCATCACCAAGAAGCCAGTGTGAAGTTGCATGATTTACTCTGATATCATCAGAACACAGCAAAAGCACCTATGAAAAAAGCCAGACTCATGAAAATAGCATTCAAATATTGTAAAGGTTGTTAGGATTGATCTGAAGCAATCATGAGTCAGATAAAGAGGGTTTATATAAAACCTAGCTTTTGGAAAGTGTTGAGAGTGTGAAACTAGTAGCAGTACACCAGCCAATGTTCAATTCAGTTTAGTCCATTATTAATGGTTAGTTCTGAGTACCTGTGTAAAGGTCTCACTCAAAAGAATTCTGTCTCCATGCTCAAGTTCCATGAGTAAAAGGAAGCTCCCTGCAGGATGTATCATCCTGTTCCTCATCCTGATAAATACTGCAGGCATGAGCTAGAAGCACAGACTGACCCCTCTCACTCACAGGACTCGTGGTCTCATTCCTCCACAGAAGAGTGGCCAGCTTGTACTTTTTCTCCAGCTAGCAAGTTGAAGCAAAGAAGTGCAGTAATTATGTCAAGGCTGACATGACTGCCATCATCACCAGTCCTTTATTAAAAGCTTCTCATGCCTTCTCTGAAGCAGCTCCACACAGCACTGACTCCTTCTTTCTGCAAGTTTCCTTCTGCATGACTGGCTAACCCCAACCTCTCCCTTATCCACCCACCTAACCCTGTCTGTCCCTCACACATTTTACCTTACCTGCACAGCCAGCAGACCCCATCCCAAACTGCAGCAGACCCCAATTCTCCAACCACAACTCACTCTCAGCCAGCTCACCCACTCTTTCATTACACCCATCCCCAGTGGGCAGGCAAGGCTGTCTCCACTTTTCAGCAATCAGTACAGCTGTAATTCACTGAGGAAAATTGCCTTCTGCACTATCCTGGTGAACTATTCTCCTACAAAGCACCACAGATATTCTTTTTAATAGGAAAGTAAATCAAACAGGGCTTGTGAAGCACAAGTGGAGCCTTGGTCACAGCAGCTAGTGTGAATCACAGCCTGCTCCAGGAGTCAGTGGAGCACCCTGCCAGCTAACTCTCCAAACTCTTTTCTTTCTCCTTTTTGTGGAGGAATCTCAAACAGAAGTAAGACCATAACCTAGGGCTCTCACCTCCTCATTCCTCATCCTAATCATTACACAAGTTGCTCTTCTAAAGGTGAAGAGCTGTGGTGGGATCAGTCCTGTAGATGACAAATATGGAGAACAATGGAGTATTTCATCTGAAGTGTATCAAGCTGAGTATTTATTGCTCTGTCTGGTTTAATTTCAAAACAAACAAGGAAAAATCTGCATGGCAGTCTTGCACTCCTGAGCTTCTGGTTGGGCTGCAGTGCAGTTGGTGTGTTCTTTCACTTGGCCACTGATCTCCTGCAGAAGTGGAACAAACAGAAACTGCTCAGCCTAAAGCTGCTGCCATTCAGCTTGCCTTTATGTTAGCCATGCCCTTATTTTCTCCTTATGTGCATTTTATGTGTCTGGGGAAGAAAAAGCTAACTCTGAGGTCACTGCATAAATCAGAGATGTGTTTTTTATTGGGGACACTACAGTACATAACAAATAACAATGACATCTGTGGCACAGACATTTCTCTGGGGCTTTGAGTCCAGGTTTTTCTGTGTTACTGTGGTGTAATTCTGGGATAACTGGGAGCTACTTTGTACCTTTGAATATTTGATCTTATACTGAACTTTAGGACAGAAGATAATTAAACACGAGAGAAATTGTATCCCTAGAACAGGCAAAGTTAAAAGGTTCTGAAATAGTAGTTTAAAGGAAAAACTTTAAGTGGGAATAGAAAACTCATATTCTTTATCTAACTTGGACAGAAATGCTGAGTGGGCTTGAGAAGAAATGGTTACTTTAATACTGGAGTTACTCTCCTGATTGGGTGGAAGGGAGGCAGGGGTGGAGAATGGATAAGAGGAAAGAGGGGGCTTTTTTAAGGTGAAGCATTGCTGCAGACTGAGCTGGGGTTTTTAAAAGAACATGCTATGGGATACAAAAAGTGCTGTTACACGAGTGGTGCAGGGAGAAAAGGGCTGGAATCCCACCACTGACTACAAGACCAGAGGGTGGTTGACTCTGTTCTGTTTAAGGGAAGATTTGAAGCAAGAAAATTAATATGTTCTTACGGGAAAAAAAAAAAATAAACAAATAAGTGATGGAAAATTGGGGAAAAGTGGCATGTTTGTGAGAACATCATCTTTTAACAAAGGTGAACTGGTGTTGCAAGAAGTCCTGGATCCTCAAGAAAGTGGTACTGGCTGAAATCTAGCAACTGCTTCTGATGTGACTGAACTGCAGCTGAAAAGGTAGCACAGACATGAAGGATTGTGTATTTTATGGCCAGTTCTCTGCATTGCCTGCAATATGCATTTGTTGGATTTAATAGAAAAACAGCCAATCTGGAAGAGATTTTTTTTCTTTCAGACTGCTCTGAAGTTCCTGCCTGAAACCCATTCATCTCCAAGACAGAAAGAAAGCAGGAGGGAAAGAGTGGCTAAGACAAGTCTGAGGAAGGAGAAATCATGACTAAGAAGAAAAAAAGGAGGATAATATTTTCAAGATGGAAAAGTTAAGTTACAGCTTTCAGTAAGACTTTTTTTTTTTTTTTTTTTTTAAAGGCTTTTCTTTTACTTACAATTACCAAAATCCCCCCCAACAAAGTTAGCATAAGTGAGTGTATGCAGATGTGGGTGTGTGTAGTGATGATAACAATGTGCTCTTAAAAATTTTGGGTTATTTGGGGTTTCCACTTGGATCTATACTCCTACAGGGTCCTGCCCCCTGTCTTTAATCAGGGACTAACTTTCCAAATAGAAGATAGATATGTATAACTTCACAAGATTTATAGTTATATGTCTTTCTTATTAACTTAATAGGGAGGCATGTTTTGCTTGGGTTTGCCTTGTAAGTGCCATATCTAACAGAGCTTTTAGGCATATCAGCAACCAGCTTTTACCCTGCTCAGCTGTCAGTGGTTTCCAATACCAGGTACAAAGATAAAATAATTTTTCATTATCCTTCTCTTATAAAGTAATTTATAAGATATGTTTTCATATGAAAGAGTATTTTGGAAAGCACTTTTCTAAGGCTTTCTGCAGCATGAGTTAAGCATGCTCCAGTTTACATGACACTTTATATAGCTGCATTGACTGGGTCTTTAATGTGTCTGTTAATCCCTTTTGTCTGGAAATATTTGGTTTTAAACAGGATAAATAGAAACTATTAAAACTTGAACATGGCTCTGTACATGAATGTCTGCATGGTTCATATTGGGGAACTTTATCTAGAAGAATTCCCAGTGGAAAAAATTGCTGGTATTTCTTACAGAACGTAATTTTGAATAAGGGCATATCCATACATGAGTATATAAACAGATATCTAAATAAATCTGTCCCATTATGCAAAACACAAGCCACACAAAATAGCTAAGAAAGAATTACTATCAAAATATAAGAAGGGTTTTTTTCTATCTTTTAAGGCATTGTAGCTACATATTTTTTTTTTTTTTCCATACTAACACAAGGTTAGAGAGAGGATGCCTTGGTTTGACATTGGCCAAATTCCAGGCACCCAAAAAAGCCATTTGCTCACTCTCTCTTGTTCTCAGTTGAGCAGAGGAGAGGGAAAAAAAATGAACAAAGGGCCCATGAGTTGAGATGAGGACTGGGAGAAAACACTCTAAGGGCAAAGCAGGTTCAAATTTAAAGGTATAAAGTAAATGTATTATTAAGAGAGACAGAGGAGGATAATGAGAAATAAAAATAAGCCTTTAAAGCCCCTTTTTTTCCCTCTAGCCCCTCTTTCCTTCCTAGGGACAGTGCAGGGAGATGGCGTGGGGGGTTTGGTCAGTTCATCACTGCAGATCTTGTGCTCACTCAGGGAGAGGAATCTTCTCTCTGCTGTGTCGTGGTGTCCCTTCCCACGGGCAAAGAGTTCCCAAAACTCTTGTGGCACAGGTCACTCATCCCTGGGCTGCAGTTCTCTAAGGCTAGGCTGCTCTAGTTTGGAAGCAGGGACCCTCTCTCTCTCCCTCTGGAAGCAGGGGCTGTCTCTCTATTGGGTCTGTCAATAGATCACAACTTTCTCTGGAATCCTCCTGCTCCAGCCTGAGCCCTTCCCTGTGGGCTGAGGATATTCTTGATGAAATCTATGAAATGTTCTGGACAAAGCAGCTGATTTGAATCCAGCTGTCATGGTTTCTTTCTGCACATTAATTCTCACTTAATTATTGCTAGTGGATCTCTGCATCCCCTGTAGACTTCATGCATTACAGCAGGACAGTTTGCTTCACCATAGTGCTCACTGTGGCTTGCAGAGGGATTTTGGCACTGAGCTCAGAACACATCCTCCCCTTCTTTTCCACTGACCTTGGTGCTGCCATGGTGTTTTCCCCTCACATGTCCTCACTTCCTCCTCTTCTTTCACTGGAAGAAAAAATGATGCTTGTAGGTACCATTGCCAACAAGTTGCACCAGTTCAAAGACCCTTGTAAAACCCCATAGTGTTGAGAGGTTGATCTTGTCTCTGTTCCTCCTCAGGGAATGGAAAAAAATGCCCCTGCACTGTTTGATTTTCTTCTTAAATATGCCACCACAGAGGCATTCCCAATGTCTCTAACTGAGCCAGCAGCACATCCATCTCCAGAGCCATCAGGGACTGGCTTGTCACAGAGGAAACCAAACCACAAATCAACACAGGCCAGAAACCCAAACTGAAACCCCAATATATGATCACTACACCTGGAAGAACATGTGGGGGTTGTGTTGTTTGATGGATTTTTAAAGATGTCATTTTATTTATTGTCATCCCGTTCGAGGCCAAAAATAGACAAGCCACCATGTTTTGTCACAGAGAAAGTTTAATGGGGCCAAATTTTGAGATTTATACAGGTGATTTAAGGTACAATAAACTTAAGATCATCAAAAGTCTGGAGTTATTCACCAGTATTGTGATTTTAGTTCAAATCCTGCCATGTACAGAAGGAACATCCACTTTTTAAGTTATGCTTAAAATTCTGTTAGATTTTATCCATCTAAAATATGATAATTATTTCAATATGAAAAGCTGTCTTATGTTGCTGAATGGGTTAGAAATTATGGTTACCTAGTATGTTGGCTCATATGACAGCATCCAGATTCACTCTTACATATATTGCAGAATTCAAGTCCAGATGTGTGAAGAACACAATACCTTCTCCTTTTTCTGCACTAGAAATATAAACTAAAAAGAGAATTGATTAGCAGCTTTTATTTCAAAGAACTATTATATTTTGTTCATATCATATCACATAAATGTAATTTGATATGCACGTTTTACATCTCTTACTCAGTTTAATCAAGTTTTCCTTTTCCAATTTGAATTTTTAAGTTGTTTTTACCACTGAAGTTAGTATAGTGTACCTTTGCTGTGTATTTTACTATCAGCATATAAAAATCATTACTTTTGCCTTCAAAAAAGCAATCAGGATTAGGATTTTGTGATTCTCTTAGTACATTCCATGACATTTTTAGTGTCCAGCAGCAAGTCATGTGAAGATTTATTCCCTTTCCTATACATACCAGCAGGTAGAAGAATATGTTGCTCTCCAAACTGTGGCAGAGATCCTAGAAAACCATCAAGCCAAAGATCTGCCCCCCATTTTTTTTTTTTCCTATAAAACCAGACCAGGATCTTAAGGACTGATGGAACTGGGAATATTGCTTGATTACAAATGCCAGATCAGCCCATGAAAATATTATTGAGCAAAAGCTTTTAAATAAAAGCCAATTGCATCTACTTCACCTCTGGCAAGACTTGTGTGTGCTAGAAGCAACTGTAGTATGACTCCTATCATCCATCATCACCATGTTTAATCAGAAAATCCTTGGAAAAAAAAGCATCAGACAAAGAGAAAAAATACTGTACCAAGCATGTTTCCTTAGCAGAGAAATGTGCTGCTGAACACCACAATCTGTTTCAATTTTGACAGAAAGATGTTTCTTGAGAGTTTGCATCTGTAGAACCAAAAAAAAAAAAAAAAAAAGAAAGAAAGAAAAAAAAGACATGGTTTATGGTTATTTTTATAACAGTCCTTTTTATGCACTTCCTTTTCAGTTTATATTATATTTGTAGGTCTCCATATATTCCAACTTCTCTGCAAAGATTTCCATTGATATGCAGGGTGGGGGTTTGTGGGAAGGGGAAATTCCTGGTTGGATATTTGGTTTCTCTTGGCTCTTAAAATGAAGAGAGGCCTGTTAAAACTTGTCAGAAATAATATTTTAAAGGTGTATTCAACATTTGACTTTCAGGTCTAGCTTTTTTTTTTTTTTTTTTCTTTTTTTTTTTTTTTTAAACCTGGTAGACACTATGGATCACTGAAGAGCTATTAAGCTTATGACATCAAAGGTGCCATGGAAACAAAACCTGATTAAAAGTGATTTTGGTTAGTCTGTTTTAAGCTTTTTTTTTTTTTTTTTTTAATGTTAGCTGAAATGTTTGAATGAGCATCTGGAAGGAAAAAAACCTACAAGTGTTTTCTCCTCTTGTTGTGGACTGTTCTGTCTTCCTCATCAAAGGCTGCAAGCTCCATCCTTCTACACCTATAAAGGAATGCATCCAAAAACCAAAGAATGTTGTTTCCCCAGAGTTTCTCAAACATGGGAGAAGAAGCACACAAAATAGCACCATCCCTATGTCCCCAAACTGGCACTTTTTCCAATTCAACTGTAAAAAAGTCAGTTTTTCTCTCTTTGATGCCCTAAAGTGATGGGGTGAATTGGCTTTAGGAAGAGGCTCCCCATTCATCACTGACATTGAAAACCACATCCTCCTGTTTATGTGGAATCTCAGTCTAAAACAAACACCTTAATGCCTGCTCCACTGAAACCACTATACAACTACCTTCAGAGAAATAAATTTATTTTCTAATAAGGTCATTTTGTAATGAAGCCTTCATATAGCTTCTTGTTGCCTAAACATTTTTCTAATATTTTTATGCTTTGTGCAAACTCAGTTTGGAAGATTTGTTGCTTTTATTTTTGGTCTGAAAACCAGCTGCATGTTTCTTCCTCGTGCCTTCGTTTCAGTCATCACCTTGCTTTGCCCAAACCCTGCAAGGCTGGTTCTGGCCAGGACATGGTTAATTTTTCTGCCAGCCAGGAGGGTCACAGTCAGTCCCTGTAAGACATCACCTCCCACCATGCCAGGAGTGGGATCTGTGCTCTTTCTGGTTTTGCAGGGTGCTGGGTTCTGTGAGGTGAATCCTTCACCCCTCTGGTAACTCTGCTATTACTGCTTTCTTACTGATCATTTTCCTGTTTCTGGCAACTTGTTCTTATCTCAAACTGATCTTTACCCCTCTGTGCCTGTAATTCTCCCTTCCACCCCAATCTGTGGGGAGGAGCACGGTCTGGGATGTTTCAGAGGGAAGCATTAAATTGGGGAATACTTTTCCTAAACCATGGCTCCTTCTTACAGAGTCATTGCAACAGCATTTATTTTCTAGCCAGACACTAAATAATACCTACATATCCACAGCTGATTTTCCTCTGAGCTTCAGGGGAGTTCATAATTCCCTCTTTCCTTTGTGACTACCCTTGCATATTTTATCTTCTCTTCTTTGTAATTTTCTGTATCACCCCAATGCCAGCTTCAGCTACCCCTAAGACACTTCCTTTCTAATAAAATGCCTGAGTTGGCTGAATTCCAGTTTGTTGTTCAAATATTTACTTTAAGGTTACACTCACAAAATCCACTGCCCTCATCTTGATTCTTCTGTCTTCCCCTATAACTCCTCAGGAGTGTCCTTCAGGTTGTTTAAATGGTGGTTGGGTATTTGCACTTTTGCATGCATTTCTGAGTTGCATGGCATGAGACACAGGCACTGAAAGGTCTCTGTTCCTGTTCTCTTGGAAGGAGGCAATGCTGTTCAGAGCCTTGTCCAAAGCACTGACCAAATCCAGTAACAAATGTCCAGCCCCAGTTCAGTGTCACTAGGGTGTAAGACAGAAGGAGCCACGCTGAGGTAAGAAGAGTTAGACCCCTACAAATTCTTTATTTGCCATTATTTCACTCTGTTTTCCTTCTGTCTGTAGCAGGAAAGATAAAGAACAGCTGTGGAAACACTCCATCGAGAAAGAACCACCAAAAACAACAAGTCTGAGAACTGTGAAATACAAAGACTGAGGATTTGTACAAATTACCTGTGAAAATACCTTAAAGTGTAGTCCCATCCTGTTCCAGCAGCTACATTTTAGTCACTTTGGTTTCAAATGTGTGAGAGCAGTTTGCTCCATCAGTTTTGCTGACTTGTTCATATTTTCCCCCAGTGCTTTGCACTCACCTAATAAAGTCTCTGCAGAGACCTTGTCACATCCTTCCAGTACTGACAGAAGGCCTGAAAGAAACATGAGGGCAAACTGTTATGATAGGACAAGAGATAATGGTTTTAAACTAAGAGGGTTGAACTAGATTAGATATGAGGAAGAAGTTTTTACAGTGAGTGTGGTATAAAACTGGCACAGATTGCCCAGAGAAAGGGGTAGATGCCCCATCCCTAGAAACATTCAAGTCCAAGTTGGATGGGGCTTTGAGTAACCTGGTGTAGTTGAAGATGTCCCTTTATCAGTACCAGACTTTTTTAAGCACTGGTTTAATCAATGAGCCAAAACTTTCCAGCAGCCTTTCTTTCACTGCTGGAAGCCTTTTGCCTTGACTCTGCTCTATTTCCCCCACTCTGTTTTATATCCCTGAGTTTAATTTTTCTTTCCTTTTAAAAACATTTTAATTTCCTCTGCATTTTTGTGTTCACCTGTTGCATACATGTGTTTCCATCAGCTTAGTGTTGAAAACCAGCTCTGGCTCTTCTCAAAGCTATCACTGCTGAAATGGCAGCAGCACATGAGCTGAGTGGTTGTGCTACTCTCTGTGGAGGAAGGATGAGTGGATATTTTTCTCAATAAATTTCATTCAAGCTAATCTTTCCTCTGTCCATACTGATTATTTTAAGGAAGTCTGACTGTCATCACTTTGTTTTGATTTTTTGACTGAAAGGGTAAAAATAATAATTCCACCCTTTTTCTGTGTGTAGGGCCTTTTCACTAAACATGATGAGGAATTACCTGTCTTCTGCACTGTAGTAATTATGTTGAGACAGACTGGACTGGCAAAAGAAAGGAGGAAGAAAGCCTCTGACAGCTATTGCTTAGCTCTGGTTGGTCAGGTCCCTAAAGAATAAAAATAATATGGAGAAAGGTGCTAAGAGACTGAGGCAGTACATGCTAAATCAGTGGCCAGACTCTGAAAAGTTTAGACTCATGACACCAGTGACAACTTCTGCTTATATGATTGCTATTCTGAAATGTCTCAACCTTTTGCCTATGCACTTTTGTGATGATCTTTACAAGTCATGAGAAACAATTGGAGCCATGCTGATAATGTTCTTAAAAAGTCTCCATGTGACTGAGCTATCAAAAGTGGGAGCAGAGAAATAGAAGGAAAAGCAGAAGTTTCAGACTTAAGTTCACCTCCCAGCCACAGGTAGTCAGTAGCACTGCTTCAATATCAAGGATACAGGGGCTGTTTTTGACTCCTCTTGTTCAGCTTTGCTTAAAAAGGCTTTCTGTGGTGATGGAGATGTGCTGCCAGACTCTCTGTTTTATAAACTGCTTGTGTAATCCACATTCAAAGTTTGTGAGGCTTTCTTGGGTAAAGCAGGAGTTGCTTTAAATGGCACTTAAACCCATCTGTTCCACTGGAAAAGGCCTTGCTTTTGTAGGTTACAAGATGCACAGGTTCATGTGCCTCTATTACCTTCAGCAAACTTGTTTCCCTCCCTTCCCTGAGAGGCAGGTGACATCCACTCTGCTGCCCTGCCTGCTCCCTGAGCAGGGCTATCCCTATCCAGGCTATCCAAGAGCTGGCATCCCTGCAGGTTTGGCTGCTTGCAGGTAGCTTGGTGTGCTCTGGGTGCCCTTGAGGAGCCAGAAGGGCTAAAAGTGGCAGAAGGGCCCTGCCCCCATGTGCCTCTTGAACACTCCTGAAGTTTGACCACACACAGGCAAGTGATTGGGCAAGCTGTGTGCCAACAGAGCCCTTCCCACACTAGCCAGCCCTGGGGAAGGAGCTGCTGCAGGCATGCAGTGCAACTGAGATATTTGGCTTCGTGATTTGTGGTGGGAGAAAGAGCCTCAGCACAGTCACCTACTCATTTGGAGGCTCTAAAAACTGGCAGTTCTTATGCCCAAAAAGCATCTGCCCCCACACCCTCTGCTGCTGGTGTGACTCTGTTTTATCCTGGGGGGACAAACAGCCTGCTTTTGGGGAGTCACATCTTGGGAGCTGGTGGGGGGAGAAAGTCACCTTGGTGATTGTAAAATGCAACAGGAGCAGTAAAAATTGGGGACTGGGTGATGATTCAGCCCAGACCTTTCAAGGATAAGGGCACATTTCCTCTTCTGGATGCCAACTTCCAGTTTGAGCCCTGAGTTACTCAAGCCTGAATGAACCCCACTGCTCCAGCTTATCTAAACCAGGAGGGTCACTGAATAAAGCATTATATAGACTCACCTCCATGGTGTTTAGTCCCTCTTGGTTTGGGTGACTGCTGGAGCTGTCTGCCTTTCCCTATTGACAGGAGAAGCTGGAGGCATTAAAATAAACTTAACCAAGATCTTAACCCCCCTGCACAGAGGAGTGCTCCTCCCAGTGCTGTGGCAGCATTTCTATAGACACCTACCCTGCACCTCCAGGGAAACTCCTCTGGGATCAAAATTCACAAACATAGCAGTGCTTTTTGGCTTATTGAAATGTGAAGCAAACAAATAGGAAACAGGAATAAGGAAAATCAATCATCTTTCCCAAACATGGGGAAGTGAATGCCCATCAGGGCTCCCAGTGTGAAGTCAGTGCCACAGCAGCAAAGAGATGCTGCTGACCACAAGGCTCAGGGTTTGCTGCTCCAGCTGCTTTGTTGGAAAAAATACTTTCTGTTTGTTTGTTTGTTTTGTGTTTTGGTGGTGGGGTTTTTTTTTGTTGTTGTTTTTTGGGGTATTGTTGTTGTTTTTTGTTTGTTTGTTTGTTTGTTTGCTAAAATACAATAATCTTGCAGGAAGTAAGCAACTCTTCTGCCTTCACTGAGGACTTTTTTTCCCTACCAGGCTTCTGCTTTGAAATCCTTCCTAGCAAAAAAGCTCTCCTATGTCCCTGGAGCTCCTCACTCCCAAGGGGCTGTGCTGGCAGTTCTGTGGGTTTCAGGGGGCCAGGGCAGCAGGCTGGGAAGGCACCAGACCTGTCCTGGAGCTGTGTGCTAGCTCTGCACCCCTTTCTTGGCACTCACAAAAGATGTGGCAAGTTTTTAGCTGTTTCCCACCCTCTGAAAGCTGGAGACAATTGATTTTGCATGACTCCTCAAAGCTTCCCAAATCCCTGGAGAAAAATGGAGGGGTAAGAGGAATTAGAAAGAAGATCTATTTCTCTGGATTTTCTTGACATCAGTCATATATTTTCTGAATGAAAGCTGCAGTATGGTGCCACTCATGGCATTGGCATTGTGTCTGACATCCTACAGGGCAGCAATTCCCTTAGAAAAGGTTTGTGTGTCTGGAAAGCATTCCCTGTCCTTAAAGTCTTTAATAGGCAGCAATTGTTTAACACTTGGATCACACCCTGAATCCTTTATCTTGTCATTCAGAGGAAGCTCTCAGAGGCACCAAACAGGTGCACCAAATCCACCAGGCATCCCTTTGAGTGGTGCTTCCTGAGCTCCTGGGATCCTGCATTCCCAATAAATGATTATCAAATTCCAAGCAGGGCTGCCCTTTTCCCCAAAAGAACCGTGGTTTTTTTTTTGGGTTTTTTTTTCACTAGAGAAACCAGCTCTTTCTGAATCCAATGGATTTTGGTGTCTTGAAGAGGAAGCTGTGACTCTGAGCTGTCTCTCTTTCCTTGCACAGTACGCCTCCTTTCATTGCATAATGATGGTAGACTAGTCTAGAGATGACTCCTCTCTGGCAAGCTTTGTCTTCACTCCTGGTATATGGGGTGAAGGGAGAGCTGGAGACTCAGCTCTAATTAGAAAAGCCTTAGCTTCACTCCTAAATAGACTTTGGGAGGAATCTGGCAATTTCAGGGCAGGCACAAAAAAAAAAAAAAAAAAAAAAAAAATCTGAATTTATAGATGGTTGTCAAGCATAATTAGAGCTTGGCATGTATTTTCAGGTGTCAAGGGGATGTGGTGATTTGTGAGCAGTGTCAGCACTGGGAGGAGCAGATCAGCAGGAAGCTGCTCAAAGGAGTAGGGGTTTGCCAGGTCTTTGGAGTCCTGTTTGTGTCTAAAAGTGATATACAAACAGTGAAAATGTTAATGGTGGAGTTTCTTAGTGAAAATCACCAGTCTAGAAAAAAATCCAAATACCTAATAAATTCATAGGAATTTGCTGTCTGGGTCAGTTTATGAGCTGGCAAACTACAGAAAGAGAAAAAGCTCTAAATGTTTCGTTCTGACAAATAAATATGCCAGGCTTATTTCAAAATAAATGTATCATTATTCTTGATTTATTTTTTTTTAATTACAGTCACATCTTAGCCAGCTGGAGTTTTTATTGAGTTGAAATATGTGCTATAGGTCCATTTGAAACTATGTGGGTTAACCTGATCTACAACCCATATTTTGGGCTACTCCTTGATTTAAAAAAAAAAAAAAAGAAAAAGAAAAAATTGTATTGTGCACCACTTCAACTGGTTGTATATTTCTATTGGTTTCTGATAAGCAAATGTGTGAAATTCAAAACCAGAGTGTTGACAGCTATTGTACCAATCAAGGAATAGTGAAACACACAGGCTCTGAAAATAACAATATAATATCTCTCTTCCCTTGCTTAGGTGGAGGCTGCCAATGGACAGCCTCTGATCCAGATTCTGCTATTATATTGCTATGTAAGATTATTTTTGTCCATTAAAGTAGCAGGACCTCCTGGCTTGCTTGGTTAGAAGTAAATCCAAACTCCTGTACACTGTTGGGTATGTGAAGTGGCTTCTGTAAGTATTGGAATTTGTCAACACTTTCTGGCAAATGATGTATTGAACTGGATGCTATTTTTGCAGTTGTGATTAAAAAAAACCAAACCCTCTTAATGCAGATGAAAAAATATAAAGCAATAAAATATGGCTACTTAAAAAAAAAAAAAAATAAGAAAACACAAGAAAGTTGCAAAAACATAAATACAATGGATTTAAAGGAGAATGAAGAATGTCTATGTCTAGAATATTATGCCCTTTTATTTTCTGGTATGTTGGTTCCCTTCCCTGCCCATCAGCTTCCACCTTTCCCCTTGCCTGTGTCTCAGCTGTGGTGGGTGCCCATGTGCAAGGTACCCAATGTGTGACTGGTGGGGCTTAGGGTTTGCCCTGAGCTGCCACAACAAGCAGAAGTTCTGTGAGTGTCCTGGTTTGGAGGACAGGTGTCTGCCAAGAAAGGCAGGAGCTTCTCTTTGAAATGAAGAATGTAAACCCCCTCCCTCCAAATTATTATTTAATTTTGAAGTTAAGGAGCTCTCAGGCAAAGACAGGGGAATTAGCAATAACAGTTCTTTACTAGGAAATTAAAATAGAAATGCAGTATTACAAAGAACAATCCCAAAACACTGACAGAGTCAGAATCCAAGCTGACACCCGTCAGTCAGTCAGGGTGTTGGCACAGTCCCATTCCATGGTGGCTGCATCCTCCTGCAGTGGCAGATGTGGCTCAGCTGGAGCAGTGCTCCTGGAGAAGGTGCAGTTTCCTCTGAAGCTCCAGGGATGATGTGGAAAGGTCTGGTTTTCCTCTGGAATCCAGTGGGTAAGGGCTGCTCTGGTGTTCCAAATGTCAGTTTTTCTCTGGGTAGGAAAGGCTTGGCTCCTCCCCTGGCTGGAGCATCTCCCATGGGATGATGGAATTTTATCAGCCATGCCCTGGGACTCACTGGCCATGAACAGGAGATCTCTCCTGGAGGGAGGATGGGCTGTGGGAATGATAAAGATGATTGCCCCAGCTGGTTTAAAGCTGGCCCATGAGCAGAGGATATCTCCCACAGAGATAAGGAATCACTGCCCCACCTGGTTTAACAGATGGTGATAGAATCCACATTTCTGGCCACATCCTATATTACAACCCAAGACAGCAGGGAACAGCTTTTCCTGGTGCTTCAGTCAGATTTCTGCCACAAGGTACTGGGATGCAAGCCATGAATATTGTTATCACTCTTTTGTGATCTTTGCTTGCAAAGTTCCTTCTTAGTCAGCAGAGAGAAAGAGACCAAGAAAGCTGCACAGAGGTTCTGCAGACAACTTTATTTCCTCTACAAAGGGGTCCAGGAGCAGTCTGAATACATGAGGTATTAAAGGGGCTTTTATAGGGTCTGGTGCCTTAGAAAATGAACCAATAATACCAAAGATTGAAAAGCTAACCAACTACTTAAAGGTCTTAGGTAAAAAGTGACCAATCACCTAAGGAATCAAAAAGGACCAATTAACTCACAAAGAGATAAAGCAGGGTCTGCAAGAGAGGGGTAAGATATTTCTGGCATTAGTCTTTCTAAGGAAGCAATTTCATACCTAAGGGATGATTTTCCAGGGAGGCCCTGTCAGGGTTTCTGCTCCTTCCACACCCATGCTCAAGCCCCTGCTGTACCACTGTCCTGCTCCAGGAGGTCATTGCTTCAAGACCCCAGTGTAGCCTACAGCTCAGAACTCCTGGGAAACCTGGTTTCACTGAATTAAAACAATGCATAAGCATTAACAAGGAGGAGACTCTGAAAAATCCCAGATTTCCTGAGAAATAAAAGCTGTTTTAAGTGTCTTGTGCATTAAAACTTGTATGAAACTTAAAGGAATTATGTATATCAGCTTCTTGGCTGGAAGTGGACTGACATGGCAGAAGATAAATTGATTTCCTCCAGCTAAAGGGCTGGGAAATTCTGTACAGGGGTGTGGTGGCCTTATCAAAACCCTGTGCCCAAAGGCAGCCACAGAAGCAAGCAGCCCTTCCCAAATTTCTTGTACCCCTAATTACAAGCAATTGGATCTCATACTACCAAGTTGTTAGAAGCAAACTTTGTGAAATGTGCATTGTCATGGAGACAGTGCAGATCAGCTGAAGGACCATATGGTTCTTTACTCCTTCTAGCTATCACTGGAAGGAGTAGACTGAGGAATATATTTGGTGTTTTCTTTTCAACAAATGACTAAAGATAAGGAAATAAAATTAGTTGGAGAAAACCCTCCTCCTTTCCTATGGGAAGTTGGCTGCTCTTTACTCTGCATTAGAAAAAGTATTACTGAAATCTCTTGTTTTACTTCTGTACATTGACAGGTGTTTTGGAAAGGTCATGTCTGAGAGCCTCTCCTCCCAAGCATGCTAAGGAAAATGTGATTACTTTTCTTTCTTTAAAATTGTACCAACCTGCTCCTTTTAAAAGCAGGGTCTCTGTGTGATTTTTCACAGATAGATAATTCTTCTTTAGAAGGAGGCTCCTTTGATCATAACTATATGCTCACATCCACTTTAAGACCACTTCACCATCTCAGGGTGAGTGACAGCCTTGCTCCAAAGCCCTTCAAAGCCACAAATGATCTAATGCTGGCACTGGTGGGATGAGTAGTTCTCTGCAGCTTTGTTGAACATGCCTCTTCCCTGGCCTGGAAGAGCCCTTGGCTGCCCTTCTGCTCTTATATCAAGAGTGCCAATTGCTTTCACAGTGGGGTTTAATAGAGATGTGGTGGAAATAAGGAGGCCCTTTGTCCCACAGGGCTGGAGAGATGAGCACTGGGCTAAAAAAAGACAGTGAGACTGTTGATGAAACCACCATTTCTCAAGAAAAGCTTTGTTTTAGGGGGATAAAAAATACACTCTAGTCCAAGAAGCAAACAAAACTGTCATGCAAAAATATTTGACCAGCTTTATGAACCCTATTGACAGGCAAGTGGATCACTGCAATTCATATGAGCTGGGTAACAGATTTTACACTCCAGCAGCCAATCTTTAGCATAGTACAACATTAGTATAATTCACTCTCCAATTAACAGTTTAAGTAAGCAGCAGATTGTTCTATTCCTTTATGATACATGTGCCCAGAAAGGGCAGCCTGGCTGCAGTGTCTCAGCTGGAATTACTTCAGGGAAAATGTTTCCCTTGCCAGTCTGAGCTTCATGCCTCATCCTGGAGTGCAGGTGGAAGTAGAATATCTTTTCCCTCTGGTTGTGGTCTGCTTGGGAATAGTTATAATCTTCCCCATCATGCAATGGTTAGCATGGTATCTCAGGAATTTCAGGGTTGATGTTATGGGATCTCTCTGAAAGCAAGAGCACAGGAAAAGAAGAAATGAGCATCAGCTGGGTGAGCAGCCTGATGGAAACACAGAAGGGATCATGGTGTTGTGGTCCCTTGATCCCCTGCTGCCAAGGACAGAGTGGTTAAAAAGGATCTGCTGCTTGGTTCTGGGGTGACATCATTGCCTTTTAACTTTTTCCACATTTTTTACATTCATCAAGACAGCAGGTCTCCTGTAAGGAGCAGCCTCAGTCAGGTGAGGGTAGGAGATTACATGAATATTCAACAATAATTGGCAGCTGTTCCAGGCAAAGATGTGTGAATAGGAAGGGTGCTTGGCTGCAGCTTTTCAGATATTGGGAGGCTTTGCTTCCTGATGTTTCTGCTGTTTCACTGGCAGCTATATGACTAGGTGTCCAGAGGAAAGGGACCAGGACAAAGCTGCCCAGACCTCCTTTCCTCTTCCCTCCTCTAGGCCCGTGGTCCTGAGTGAGCTACTTCTCTGGACAAGATCCTGATTCCCTGACTGTGTCAGACTCAGGGGGGAAGAAAAGAAGAAAAGAAAACACTAATCTGGTCATAATTAAACAAATACAAATTTGACTTTACTTGTAACAAAAAAAATTGTGACATTCTTCTACCTTCTGCCTCAAATCCTTACCCATTTTGCACTTAGAGGTTTGGGGTTTTTTTTAACACTAAACTATCTATTTTGGTTTAAATTGTGCCATGGAGTGCTAAACCAGAACTCTAAACGGGACATCCATAAGTCTGCCAAGTTGAACCAAAAGAGAAGAGATTCTTGAATTAACACAGCCAAAGAGTTGAAGTTTAGCAAAATTTCTAGCTCCTAAAAATCAGTGTTTTTAATGTTATAAAGCAGTTTAAATTGCTTTATAACAGGGTGATGCCGTACTCACAAAAAAAAAAATGCACATCTTATGTGACATATAACACAACTTGACAGTTTTAACCATGTGTATAATTAGTGATATTGTCTCAGTAGCAGTGAGAATGACTTTTTGTTGGCACTTCATCCCATTAAATAGAATGTTTCCCAAGGAGGAAAATCTAGGAGGCACTAGTCAGTCACTGACTCACTATCAGCTGCCTCCTTGCTAAAGCCTGAATGCATTCCATAGTAAGTTATTTGTCACAGTGACTCAGCATTGTAGGCTCCTTTTAAATTTTCTCTCTCACCACAGAGCCAAGAAAATCTCCCACCTCCCCATGCCGTATGCTACGGAGATGGCAGCTGGTACCATGGGCCAAAGGATAACACATTCAAATGATTGCACAGAGCCTTATACGGGCATTGACACTTGCCTGCAGGTTGGACGTCACGCTGGGGAGCCAGGCAAGAGGCACCAATAATAGCTGCCTGGTGTTTGCACATGTACACAGGCACCAGTAATAGCTGCCTGGTGTTTGCACATGTACACAAGCACCAATAATAGCTGCCTGGTGTTTGCACATGTACACAGGCACCAGTAATAGCTGCCTGGTGTTTGCACATGTACACGATGCTTGTGCCGTTGGTGGGAGCGAGCCGCACGCCAGACGGGGAATGTTTCATTTACCCCGAGCTGGGCTTGCACCCAGACAGGCAGCCCCATTCTGGAAAGGTCAGCCAGCACATCCTGCCAGCCTGAGGGCTGCCTGTGGGAGGGGGACTGGGAACCAACCCTCTCCCTTCTTCAGGTAGATCCCCTCCAGCCCAGAAAAGCCAATATTAAAAGATGGGGACTCTGAGCTGAGGTATTGTATCTGCTTCAGTTTGAATTTCTCCAGCTGTCCTGGTTTGGAGGACAGGTGTCTGCCAATAAAGGCAGGAGCTTCTCTTTGAAATGAAGAATGTAAACCCCCTCCCTCCAAATTATTATTATAATTTTGAAATTAAGGAGCTCTCAGACAAAGACAGGGGAATTAGCAATAACAGTTCTTTACTAGGAAAATTAAAATAGAAATGCAGTATTACAAAGAACAATCCCAGAACACTGCCAGAGTCAGAATCCAAGCTGACACCTGTCAGTCAGTCAGGGTGTTGGCACAGTCCCATTTCATGGTGGCTGCATCCTCCTGCAGTGGCTCAGCTGGAGCAGTGCTCCTGGAGAAGGTGCAGTTTCCTCTGAAGCTCCAGGGATGATGTGGAAAGCTCCAGTTTTCCTCTGGAATCCAGTGGAAAGAAGGTACCTTGGTGTCCAAAATGTCAGTTTTTATCTGGGTAGGAAAGGCTTGGCTCCTCCCCTGGCTGGAGCATCTCCCATGGGATGATGGAATTTTATCAGCCATGCCCTGGGACTCAATGGCCATGAACAGGAGATCTCTCCTGGAGGGAGGATGGGCTGTGGCAGAGATAAAGATGATTGCCCCAGCTGGTTTAAAGCTGGCCCATTAGCAGATAATGTGTGCCACAGAGATAAGGGTCACTGCCCACCTGGTTTAACAGATGGTGATAGAATCCACATTTCTGGCCACATCCTATATTGCAGCCCAAGACACCACCTTGGTGACCCCCAAGTAAATTGAGGATGATGAGATGTACCACCCTCTGTCAACTGCCCTGTGTTACTGGCCCTATTAATCACAGGTGTTCCCCAGCTGGTGCCTCAAACCAACAGGAGAAAAAGCTGTTGGGATCAGATTCCAGCTTGGGTTATATCACTCCTGAAAGCAGAGCTTTAGTCATGGGGGATGAGGGAAGACAGCTGTGGGGTATGAAAAATGGCCAGTGGTGCCCAGTCTGATGAAGAAGTGCAGAGAAGCAGAGTGATGCTGCTGTTTCTCCCTGCCACTGGTGAGCCAAGCACTTGCTCATGGCATCATCTCGTGTTTACCCAAGCAATGACCTGCTCTCACATTGCTTTATCCCTCAGGCCATGTTGGCCACAGGTGTAACCTGTGGAGAATTTAGAATTCGGGCAAAGAAGTCACATGCTTTTGTACTGACTGAGAAATAGAAATTAGTCTGCATTAAGCCAAAATGAGCAGTATGGGAGCCAGACCAAGTAACCAAGAGCTGCAGGGGGAAAAGCTGGGAAAATCTACAAAACTCCCCAAACATTTCAAAGAGGGAATGCATTGCATAGACCACTTTTTTTTTTTTTTTCATTTTAGTCTAAATTAATATAAATTTTTCAAAGCTCAGTCAAAGGACTGAGTTCAAATCCATTTCATCTGTTTTTTTGGTGCAAGAACATGGCTTTCAATTAAAAATTAAGGCTGCTGAGATCCAATTGAAGGCAGAAAAAAAAATTTCTACTCTGCACACTATGTGATGAGTGACAATCAAAAGGGGGAAAAAATATTAATTGGGTTACAATAGTATTTTAATGCCTAGAGATAGAAGTTTGAACAACAGTGATCTCATTTCCAAGATGTTTTATGAAATCAACCATTCTCACGTGTAAGAATGTGCTGCATTCCCATGGCTGAGTGATCCCAGCACAAGCAGCAGAATCTTCCCTCTGCCCAGTTTGCTCCCAGTTTGCTGGGAGAAGAACTGCACACAGGGAGTTTTGGAGCCCCTGTGTGCAGCTGCATTTGTCAGCACAAACAGGAGTGTGCACACAGTAACCCAGGCATTGGCTGTGAATCCACATGGAGTTCTGCACAAACTGTGACTTGTGCTTGCCACTTGGGCTCCTGTGCTGGCCAAGGGGGAGGCTGGATGTCTGTGCTGTCTCCTGATGGATTGCAGGGCTGTAGCTGCTGGAATTTTAAGGACCTCTTTCTGTGCTGACAGCTACAGACAGAGCTCTTGCCAATGACATGCCATCCATCACAAAACCTCCCCAATCACCCAGTGTGAGGATGTAGTGACCAAACAGCTCAATTGAGCTCTGCATATGTCATTTTCCTCCTGAACTCTCCCTCGTTTTCTCCTCCCTCGTTACTCAAGCATTTATTTAGGAGGGTATTTGCAGTGGTTACAAAAGGCCAAGTTCAGTTCCCTGGGGGTTAAAAGCCAGTGTTTACTTAGCATCACCTGGGATGGGAGATGAGCTGGGGGCCTCTTGCAGGAAACTCACAGAAGGTCCATTCTCCAGACACAAGCCTGATAGAAGGGAGCAGGTTGTGAGCTCTGGGAAAAAACCTTCCACAGCTGAGAGAAGAGTAAACAACATCAGCCTGGATAATTCAGGCTGCCTGAGCTTACCTGGGTGGTGACAAATGTGCATGTAGCTATAGATGTGTGTGTCACTGCTGCATTTTTTTCCTCTGGATATGCAGCACTCTTCATGCCCATCTGTGGTAATATGTGTTGCAAGTATCTGGCTATGCTGTACCATGTTGGAGGTTAAGGAGTAAAGGAAAATATATGAGGCATGTTACTGAAATACTAACAAAACACCCCGTTTTTGGGGGAGTTTTTTGGGGTTTTTTTAACAAAGAAAAAAAAAGAAAGAAAAAAAAAAGTTGGCTCACAAAAAAAATGTTGTCTTTAAAACATTAGAAATACTCTAATGGCAGATCTAGAATCTGTTGTTTTCCAAGCCTGCTTATTCATCCCCTTGTGGACAGCAGGAAAACAGTCATAATTCAAATTTTCTCCACAGCAGAAGTGCTAAGCAGATAGATGGTTTGGAGCATCACAGCTCACAGTGATATCAGTATTTGTTGTATCTTTGCAAAACTCTGCTCAAGTCACCAGGAATATATTGACAATATCACCTTTTTCTCTCTTTCAAACACTCCATCACCTTATCCCATGAACCATTGCTGTTACTAAGAATCTCCTGTGATCAAAAATCCCAACTGAGGTGACATTCTCAAACTTGTCCATTTTTTCTGTTCTTTCAGCTGGAAATGTATAGAGTTTAGGAACTAGTCATGTAAACAGTTCCCTTGCACATATAGAGGCAACTTCACAGAAAAACCTTTTCAAAATGAATGGTGGAATAGTGTTTCACATTATTATAGGAATTTCAAACATGCTGCTGAGTTGTTATTTTTACTTTCTCTTCAATCTGAAGAAGTTTTTGATACTGTTCAATTCTATAGGTGTCAAAATATTTTTAATGTTTTTCGTTGATAACTGAGTATAGACACAGCAATGACTTGAAAATAGTTCTGGTGTCTCCCATCAACAATGGAAAAAAATCACATCCTCAGAAATAACAGTTGATCTTGCATATGTGGTGGGTAGAGTGACCTACTGCAGAAGAGAAGGCAGAGGTAGGAAAATGTTCTGCCAACATTTTGGTATAACATTTTGAAAGTTTCAGGTGAGGAGACTTCTGTACAGAAACTTGAATGGTGATTTGGTTGCTGATGTTACCTCTCTAATGGATCAGAAAAAAATAAGATCAAGGAAAAAATAGCAGCATTTCCTAATAAAATTGTAAACATATACCATGAGGATACAACAAAATCTTGAGTGGTTAATGAGTTTCTCAAAAGTCCCTCTTCCCTCTGTGCTACATTTATCACTGTTGAAAGCAAATGGAGCCTAGCAGGAGAGTGCTATTACCAACAGCCCCAAGGCTTTGAGTGGGTTGCCTTTCTCAGAAGGAGGTGAGCTTGTTGCTTGGTCTCCCACTGGGTAATGACAGCCCTGTCAGATTGCAGAGTGAGAAGTGGCAGCCTCCAGAAGCTCTGGGAGTGGTGACCCTCCTCTTTCTGAGCATTCCTCAGAGACAGCAGGGCAGACACCACAGTTACAATGGGCTTCACCTAATATTTCACATTCTCTCCGAAGGGAAGCATTGCCTTTGCAGCACTGGGTGACCATTATCCTGTATCAGCTCTCAGTTCCACAGAATTGTGATGGCAAGGTGGTTGTTGGCTTGTGAACACCACTGCTCTTGACTTTGCTTTCTACAAATAACTCTGCAGGAAAACAAGTACAGTTGGAAAGTATTTGAGGTCTTTTCTCTACGCCCTCCTCACTCTTTAGATTATTTGTGCTGTTTTCACAGCTACTGAAAACTGAAATCAAGCAGAGACCCATCAACCAGCCCCAAACTACCCTGATGGAGCTCTGATGGCCACCTCAGCAACCACTTGGCTCAGTCCTCACAGCAGGTATGGGCTGAAACATCTTGATCTTTGAGTGTCTGTAAGCTGGAAACTGTTCCAGCTTTAAGAGATTAAAATAGGACTGGGAGAGGAACACATTTCCTGTGGAGATTTCTTTGAGTCTAGAAATCAGGTATCATCTATACTGGAGCAGGTCAGTCTGGGAGAAGGCTCTGGATAAGGTTCCCCTGTACCTCCCTGCTCTATCCAGGGCAGGTCCCTTTTCTGAAAATAAAGTGCATTTCTTGGTTTAGGTAGAGGTTTGTGCAGTAGGAGATATGAAAGAATCAGCTGTGTCCCTCCTTTAGTCCATTCTCTTTATTTCTGGGTGTAATCAGGCTACAGCTCCTACCCATGTTAGCATTTTGTACTTCTGTGTCTCCTCCCAGCTGAGACTCAAATCCACTTTTGGGAAAAATCCCTCAGGAAAGGCAGCTTTTCCATTTCAGAGATGGAGAGAGCAAATAAAAACAATACAACCAAATAACAGTAATACAACCAAATAACAATAGACAACAGAATTATTCAGCTGCACAGGGAGTGTTGTAAGGGACACCAGAGCCCAGATCTCTTAATTTCTGGCTATACAATCCAGCCACAAGTTTTGAGGTAAGCTTCCATTTTTCCATGACATGTAGGGATTGCTGCTTGCAGACAGGACCCAGTTGATTGTGGTAGAGGAAAGTTGGTAGGTGCAGCTGTGAAGTCTTATGCAAACCATGATACAGACACTGAACATCACCTAAAACAGCAGACTGGGGCTGAAAAGGTCTCTGTGAAAGTGGAGCAGTTAAGTGCAGTGGCCATGGAGGGATGCTCTGTGGTTAATTGCTGCTTACAAGGTCCTAGTGCTAAACTTAATCCTTCTTTGTGTCTGTGACAAAACAGGAGACCAACACTGAGAAAGGCAAGATTACCTTAGCTAGGGGGAATCCTGCAGGTGGATCCTTCAGCCTTAGGAAAGCTTTAATTTCAGATTGATTTTTCCGTGGGTCAGGCAGGGTTGCTCTTTCACATGGCAGTTTTGTCCTGGAGGATGTTTGGTTGCTCAACCCTTCACCTTCACTTTCTAATAAAAGCCTTGATTTGTAGTTTTGGGTTGAAATTTCTAGGACAGCTGTCACTCTGCCCCAAAGTCATAAATCCTCATGGTTTTCTTCATCTGGCAGCCCTCTGTGATTAAAGCAAGAGCTCCTTGGAAGGATGAATCACCAAGGCTCATAGGTATTCGCTCACTGTCTTACTGCTGCAGCCCACTCTGTGCTGTCCAGCCTCTGTTTGCCTGACATAAACAATAGATGAGATGTCAAACATGCAGAATTGCTCTGAAAGGAAACAGCAATGATTTCCAGAGCTCCAGATTTCTTGTTTCCTTTTAAGTTTGGAAATTAAATGTGGGGGGTTCTCTAAAACTAACAAAAACACTGGAGTAGGTAGCAGTTTCCTTTATTTGTGCAAAATAAAGCATTATTTTGGAGCAGTAGGGTGAGAGATGCCATTGATACCTAATAACAAGCACACAAATTACTAGTGTCTTTTGTGTAAGTAATTTAGATACTCTTGGGTTTTTTTTTTCCACAGCATCCTCTTCTATTTATCAATTTCTTCCCTGTATCTCCCAGTTTGCCTGCATCTTCATTCATCATTCATTTACAAAGCCATTCCAAGCATCAGAAAACAATTTCCTCCCTGACTCCAGTCCTGTAACAAATAATACTACCCTGCATGCAAGAAATATTATGAAGATGTGGGGTGTTCTGAACAGAGGAACGTGTAACAGGCAGTGGATTAAGACTACAAAGCCAAACTGTGTTTTGTGAACTGTCTCATCTTCAGCTCAGCATCCCTCCACAACACAAAAATAGATGTTTTCCACTTTGTTCTCATGCATAGGCCTGTAAACTGCCATGGAATCACACATCAAGCTAATGGACACGGAATCTTGACTCGCATTTTAGTTCTCTTCCCAATCCTGAATCTTTCATTCCTTCCTCCAAGCAGCTCAATTAGCCCAAGCCCACCCAACAAGTGCCTGTCCCACAGCTCCTCACCCTGCATGTGCTGCTCTGCCTGAGTCACTGCCTTGACTGAGCTCCAAGGGCTCTGCTCTGCTCTGCCTGGGGGCACACATGTGTGGATGTGCACACACCCTGCAGACAGCAGGTGTGGCTCACCTGGGCTCTTACACAGCCAGCACTGGCATCTGTGCACATCTGCTCTGCTCACTGTGCCTGAGCAGTGGATCCCATGCTGCTGGGACCCCTGTGCCCCTCTGACAGAGGATTACATCCTCCCAGCATCTCCAGCAGGTAAGGAGCTCACATGGCCCTTGATGCCTTCTCAGGGTTGCTTGTCCAGGAAGGTGTGGGAAGCTATGAATTAGGTAAGGTTTAGAGTTTTCCCAGGGTATCCAGCCTCACACTGCATGCCTATCTCACCAGTACCTCTATAGACCATGCATGAGCAGGAGGGGAAATAAAGGAGGCTGAGATTGCATAGCTGCAATGGTTTCTACAATGGCTTCTACACCCTGAACTGCTCTAAGTTTATTTGGAGAAGCACTGTCACCTCTTAGCACCTGAACTCTGCATTATATGGGAGGGTGGTTAAGTAAGAATGTTTTTACCAATCTAGCCATAATTTATGTGTGGGAAACAATGATAATGGATTAAAATCAATTTTTCAACATCAGTTTTTGATGGTGGTTTGCTTTTGATAAGACTGAGGAAAAATACTGAGCATTTCACATCTTGCTCTCATAATCTCACTTATTCCTGTAAACCAAGAGCTTTGCATGTTAAAGGGTCACTTCTGTAGGAGAGAATGGCAGGGACATGGAATCCTCCTGGCTGTTTTTTACCTTATCTCATACAAGTAATGTGGTTTCACTGCAGCACCCCTATTGGCAATGGTCCTTCAGTGTTCCTCCAAGAAAAAGGCTTCAGATAGCTCATTTTAACCTCCAGGGCATCAGGAGCTCAGGAGGACCACTTCTTGTGTCATTGCTCTCAGTCATTCTCCCAAGCCTAATTTTTATTCTCTAAATTGCCATATTTCTACTCTGTTTTATAGGCACTCTTGGTCTGTGTGTAAAAACATACAAGTGCACGTAAATTTTACATTATTTACCTATGCATCTGTGTACAAATAGACTGGGAAGCAGGATGGTCAATATGGTGTCCAGCCTTTCACTCTGGGGTGTGACACTCCTTCACAGAGCCACAGTCCTCAGCCTTTTCACTGCTCAGAGCCCTTCTGCCTTTCTGACAGATGTTAGCCCATCCCCTCCTCTGCCTGGCAGCCTGATAGGGATGCACAGTGCTGGAGGGGTATCCTGCCCTGCCTGCATCCCCTCCTGTTGGAATCAGTGAGTTGGGGGATTCTCTGAATGCTTCAGGGAGGAATCAAGGTGCAGGGATTGAATTAAAGCCTTTGGATGGGTTGAAGTATATCAAGCCACTCACACATAAAGTAAATGTTTAAGTAGAAGTAAGTTAGTAAGTTTTCGTATGAGCTCTAATGCTTTTAGTAAGTAAAAGGTCTGAATTCCACAGTAGTAGTTCAAGTTTTAGTGAAGGCTGAAAACATACTGATATCTTCAGTAGAGGCTCCAGGCCCACAGCTGTAGACAGGACTTAGACATAATAGAGCTACAGTAAGAATATTGTTTACATTTTTCAGATAGAACAAGGTAGATTGTATGCATATACATAACCTGGTGTGCTAAGAAACTGGAATTCTAACAGGTTAAGGAGTAGTGGTCTGAGCTTGCATCTTAGCTTGTTGGAAAAATCCTATATAACAGTATGTATTGGGGAGAGTTGGTGTTTTTAGCCATTGGCATTTACCAGGGCTTCTAGCCATTCACTCATTGCCACTGCATTTGCCATTGCTTTGCCATTGCTTTTTGCCTTTTGAGACTGATGTGCTCTGTAATAAGATGTGCTTTGTTATCTATTTCTAACTATTAGCTGCTTTGCTTATTTAAGATAACCCAACAAAGTAGGAGCCAAGAGCTCCGGAGTCGGTGCCTCAGAGCACTGGAAGTCCAAAAACCTCACACCATGCCATGAGCATCTCTCCTGAGCCCCACTGCCATCCTCTCTGCTGCTGACCCCCAACAAACACCTCCTTGCCCATCAACATGTCCTGCCTTCAGACTCAAGCTTGCAGAGAGGGTAGCACCTGCACCCAACCCCTGCTGGCTCCCTGTGCTCCAGTCCTGCTCTGCTTCCTTGCCTGCATGCTGTGGGCAGTGTCCAGCAAGAGCCAATTTCCTACCTGCCTCCACAAAAGGGATCACCTCCCAGGGCTTAGAGTGCCCTCTGCCACCAGGAACAGTTATTTCAGGTGTTTCTTGATGGTGCCAATGTAGCTTCAATGGAAAGAATAACTCAAGACATCAAATTTATGAGACAGCACCTATAAAAATGGGCAATGTTGGCTTTTTTACTTCATATGGCTGTGAGCACTGGCCTCTCCATACTGATGAGTTTCAGAGCCTATGGCTTATTTTTCAGCACTGTTTTCCTATTTATATTAGTAAATACAAGTGACAGAGAATAAGCTCTACTAGTCAGTTTTCAAAATAAAAATTATTTATCATAATAAAGAATTAGGTGGGGAAAAAAGTTTTTATTTTTCATTTCATAATCAATGTAGTCAAGCCATCACTGGACTGATTTGAACAGTTTTTGTTTGGTTTTCTTCTTGGCTTGTTTCTTTAAGAGGTCCAAGGTACATCAGAGAGATGCAAGGTTGCAGGATGGTTTGTGCAAGGTGGATGGGCTCCACAAGGCTGTGGTGCTACATCAATCGAGGCTCTTTATGTTCTTTAGACTAATAACCAAAATATATTCTTTTAGAGAGACTTGGTAGTACAGAGAGGAGTCATGTTTAGATACAGTGATTTATATGCTCATAATTAAGTGATTGAGAGGTACTTCTATTCCATTACACCCTTCTTATCTACTTACTTGCAATTAATCATTGTTTTCCACCTTATGGTTTATCTCCTAGATTTTAGTCACAGATTTTTTTCCTTCGAAATATTGCCACATAATTTGCCACAGCTTTAATGGGGATTACTCCTGAGCAAGGAATGTCAAAAGACTTGTGAGGAAGACAAGGAAAAAAGATAAATATGAGATTATGAGAGACAGCAACTTCATAGGAACTGCATATTTAAGCAAACAATCCAACCCACTTAGGCCAAGTTTCGTTTTGGTCTCGTGTAACTGTGCAGAGCTCAGATCATTAATAATGATAGACATCTTGAGTAAACCCAACAAATATTCTGGAATGATATTTATTGTAGTTATCTGAATCTGCCCATCTTCCTTCCCTCCAAAAAACTGATTCACCCACAAAAGATCAGAAGATGCTGGCATGCATTACCTGCTCTCCAGGCCTGTGCTCTGACCCAAGTGCAGATGGATAAAAAAAAGCCTGATTTCAGAGAGAAGGCTGGTGGCACACCATGGGATGGCTGCTGTGACATGGGGCCCCCAGCCTGGCAGGGCTCCACAGGTGAGGCTTGCTGCCAGCACCTGAGCAGGCAGGTGTGCTTCCAGCTCACCAGGTGTGCTTCCAGCCACCAGCACTGCAGAGCCTGGCTGCACAGGCACTGGGCTGAGCCCTGGGCACACCCTGCTCCTGCAGCTCTGGGACAAGGTGCTACAATCACTCTGTCTTTTTCCTAATTATCTAAGAAGAAGCAGGTGACTAGCATGAACAGACAAAGGACTAAAAGAGGCTTTTTGCAGTTTCTTAGGTTCTTGGTTTATTCTTAGTGGTCCCAGGGCAAAGAGGAAGAGACTTTCAGATAACAGTCTTTTTTAGGGAAGGAGGCAGGGAGAGATTTTTGGCTATCAGCCAATAGGACAGGGACAGGGGGGGAAGGGTAGACATTCCTTATAATTCCTGGTATTGAATTACAACACCAAGGTGGGGCTCAAAGGGACACCCAGCCACAAATTAAAGAAGGACCAGGTGAGGAGCACAACCAGCTCACAGGCAGCAGCATCCTGCTCTCCATCACCATGTGCTCCCAGACCATCTCCCAGGACAAGTGACCCATTTGTTGTACTAGGGAACAGCTGTGGGTGTTGTTTACCCAGACCTTAGCAAAGTCTTTGACACCTGAAGAAGCTGCCTGCTCATGGCCTGGATGAATATCCTCTTTGCTTGGTCAAAGCTGGCTGGAGAGCTGAGCCCAAGGAGTGATGGTGAATGGGGTCACAACCAGCTGGCCACTGGTCACAAGGCAGGCTCCCCAGGGAAAGTTCTGTTTAATGTCCTAAATGGTGATCTGGACAAGGGGATGAAGGGCACCCCCACTGAATTTGCAGAAAACACCACTCTGGGTGAGAGTGTTGATCTGCTGGAGGGCAGGGAGGCTCTGCAGAGGAATGGGACAGGCTGGAGCCATGGGCTGAGCCAGATGTACGAGGGGCAGGAAGGTGTGGGTGCTGGATCCTGCACTTGGTCTGGAAAAGCACCACAGGGTCCTGGTCAACAGCAGCTCAACATGAGCCAGCTGTGCCCAGGTGGGCAAAAAGGCCAGTGGCACCTTGGCCTGTGTCAGAAATAGTGTGGCCAAGAGGAACAGGGCAGGTTCTTGGCACCAAATTACATGTTCAGCTCTGGGTACCCCTCTACAAGATGCTGAGGTGCTGAAGCACATCCAGAGGAGGTCAACAGAGCTGAGGAAGGGTCTGGAGCACAAATCCCATGAGAACTGGCTGAAGGAGCTTTGGAGGCCTCAGTCTTGAGAAGAGGAGGCTCAGGAGAGGCTTCAAGGCTCTCTACAGCTACCTGAGAGGAGGTGGAAATTGGCCTCTTTGGGTAAGAAGCGACAGGACAAGAGGAAATGGCCCCAGGTTTTACCAGAGGAGGTTTAGATTGGATTTTGGGAAAATCTTTTTGATGGATTGGAACAGGCTGCCCAGTGAGGTGGTTCTGTTAGCAGCCTTGGAGGTGTTCAAAAGACGTGTGGATGGGGCAATTGGAGATGTGATTTAGTGGTGGGCTTGTAGTGCTGGGTTGAGAGTCGGACTCAGTGACCCTAAAGGTCCTTCCCAACCCAAACAACTCCAAGGTTCTATCCTATGCTTTCAAAGCTCTTCCATAAAACTTCCAAATTCACCACCCCAGGGTGCAGGCCATGTAGCAAACATACAAGAAACATGTTGTGACCCACAGGTAACCCTTAACATTTAGGACAGACAATGTGAGTCTGAGAAGGCATAAGAGATGGAAAATCTGATTGCTGCTCCCTCTCTGCTTTTTCCTCCTCATTTATGTACACTTCAAAAGACTAAAGTAATTTTACCCCCATATTAATAATTACTCCTTGCCAGTGTTTTGCTGTTAGGCCATATGAATGATATGGCACATCCTTGATATTATGATACAAATATTTTTACATGGATCTTTTCCCAGTGTCGAAGTAATATACTCAGCAGGCACAGGAGAAGAGTCATTATATATTTCTTAGAAAAAAGTGTTGGGACTGCCAAATCTTGACCGGCATTATTATTGTGGGTAAACTGCTTAGGGACCAAGCTGCACTATCAGAGTCATTTACTGGCAGTTTAAATGCTCTCTGCCTCAGTTTGTCTTTTTGTAAAATGGACACAAAAATGTCCCTCAAAGCTCTAAAGACTTATTCAGGTTTCTGAGAGATTTGCAGGCTGTGCCTGAAACAAAATAATCAAATGTGATGCAGCTACTGATGAGGGATATATGCTGTAGGGATTCAGGAATAAGTTATATGCATATTTTTGTAGAATTATGTCCAGGGGTGTTATTACCCACCAGTTATCAGACTGATAACCTAAAATAGGATGCCATCTAATTCATACCTAGAGAGACAGGCTCACAAAATCCAGCAGACTTGGTTTGTGTTTCTCTCATAACTCTGTAGTAATACCACTTCAATTGAAAAAAAATCTCAAATTGTAGTTGTGCCTCAAAATGTTTATCCTTAACTATAGAAGGACTTCAACTCTTCTGTGTTTTATCTTTGTTTCTTTGAGAAAGCTGTTATAGGGCAGTTTGTGACATTTTCATTGTGAAAGATGCTTAACAGTAACCAGTTATTTAAAACCAAAAGCCTTTGCCCTAAGATACATATGGTTGCACTTAAGCTGGAATCACCACTTTATGTTAGAAAATACAGGTTTCATCATAAAAGGTAAGTGTTCCCAGAAGTGTATTAAAATGCACACAGATACAAAAGAGAAATATTGGAATTCAGTCTTGGGTACCAACGTAAAAAATATTTAAATATGCTATAAATTGCATAAATTGCAGATCCAGTATGGTCCACTGAAGAATCTTTCAGGTTATTAAAATATTTTTAGTTCAATAAGAGACACTAAAAGTAATCATGCAATTTGTGTGCTGTTCAGTGTTAGGAACACTTGAATACATATTCAATAAAGTTCCCCAAGTCACAAACAAAAGTTACTTTGGCTGCTATGAGAAGCAGTTAGAACAGGAGACCACATCACAAAAGAAAATGGAAGGGAAAATGTATAGGCTATATTTGGTTCAATTCCAGTGGAGGTGTGAAAGGCAAAAACTTTTTGGTTGAAGTGGATTAATTCATAGTGACATCTGTGCATCCAAAGTCTCCATATGTGCATTGCAGTTAAGGAAGGTCATGAGCCCATGGAGAACATGGACAGCACTACAAGGGGCACTAAATGAAAATAACAACTCCTGTTTGCCATTCTAGTTTTAGTCCTTGGTAAAAAAAAAAAAAAAAAAAAAGTCAGTTTTTTCATCTTTGCTGAAACAGAAGATTTGCTAATTGCTGCACAGTGGAGGTTTTGCTAATTGCCCACCTTTTTGACATTTATTATTAGGTTATCAGGTAGAGCAAATGGAAGGATGCTGCAGCAGTATATGGGCTGCAAATGGAAAAGACACATCTTCAAACCCATGAGGCAAATATGAAGTAGGAGTAGCAACAATATTTTTACCAACAACTTCAAACACTGCTGCATTTGATGAGTTTACCACAAAATCCTAAGCAAACCTCCACGAAATTTTCATCCAAACTCGCCCCTATCTTTGCAAAGCTCAGTTGTGGAAACAGATCTTAGCTCTGCAGCTTCAGATTGAATAAGGACAACAGATCTCATTCACTTCAATAAGCAATGTGTCTAAAGAGATCAGTTTGTACAAGTGTGTAATTGCTCTCTTTAACAGTAATGAATGACCCTATCAAAAAGTTAAGATGGAGTAATCACAGCACATGAGACAGAAAGCATCACATAAATTGTCATAAGACATAGCTAAAGCTTCATGTGCACCTTAGCTCAAAACATGTATACAACTCCACAAAATAATACTTTTCTTCTTTGAAAATTTATTTGTGCCCTAACTGGAAGGTATACCTTGTGTTTTGGCATCAGCAGCCTTACCCTAAGTACCCCTGTTTTCTTCAGCAGTGCATTTATAAAGCTCTCAACCTTGTTTGCCAAGCTGGGATAGTGAGACCATAGTGTCTAGCAGGCTGTTTGTCCCCCAGGGTTTCATATGCATTTTGCAGCAAATGTTTTTAAGTATCCTGTTTTAAAGGATCCTTGCAGGAATTCTTACATAGGAGCAGCTTTATTTATTTAGGTCAACATTAGCACTATTTCCTGGTTGTTGTGAATACTATCTCAGGGGAGAATTTGTCATTTTAGTCTGAAAATGACAGGATAAAAATAGACAGGACAATTTCATACATAACTGGTATGGATGGAAGAGTTTTTAGCTAACTTGTTCCAAGAGCCTGGATGGAGGTTATTATTTTACTAAGTGCCCCCAGTTCAGTGGCAGCCCTCTAAGAGTTTCTCTGTATTTCTACTTTCCTTCAGCATTTTTACCCTATATCACTATTTCCCTGTTCCTCTCTTCTTCTGTTGTCATCTCACCCTCTTCCTCTTTTACACGGGGACCTTGCAGAGCAAACAGTTATATTTGAGAGAGTTCAACATATGAATGCAGAGACAAAGTCAAGGATCACTCTCACTCAGAGCTTGCCAGCATCTCTTAATAACCCTTATATGATAGGTTCCTCTTGCCCTCTGCTAACTCAGTGTATAATTTTCCCAACAGATATTTTGTTCTCAACAATAACATGTTTCTATCATGCCCCGTGAGGTTCAGACATCAAGCTATTACTGCCAGCTCCCCTGGAAGCTGAGAGGGTATTTGACTGTTGAGAAGTAGATTACTGTGGTTTGGAAGGTAGTTTCCTTATAAACATTAACTTTAGAAAGGAATTTAGGTATATGTTTACTTTTCACCTGTAAGTACAATTAAAGCTAATCCCCCTGGAAGTGCTGGTTTTCTTTACTAACTCAGGTCTGCACATAACAGCATTTAAAAATATGATGAGGCAGTGGTGTAACTTATTTTGTTCATGGTCACGCTGTATGTTTTCTCTTTAAAGAAGATTTAAGAAAGAATGGCTTTTAAAGGCTGACATGCCTGGAGATATTTGCATGGTTACACGAAGCAAGGTGTAGACTTTAATGCCACAAGAAAGGGTCCCCCACCTTGTCAATGAATCCTATAATCAGGTTGCAATAGTAACAGATTACAGCTGTCATGTTTCTTTTCCTCCAGGTTCTGATTTCTCTCCCTATCTCTGGTTTTCTCCTAGTAAGAGATACCCAGTGTCTCATTTTGCTCAGGTCAGGCAGGAGAACTTACATGGGCCAATAGTTTCCATTACATTTATCTAATCTCCTGTCTTTTTCAGCTAACCTAAATGAGTGCCACACAAGTACTGAACTACATTTGCATGTGTGGTGGAGAAAAACAAATCCTTAATTCTAGAAGTTTTCCTGGAACACGCCTTTCTCATAAATGACAGAAACAGTTTAAGCAAAACTCTTTTACAATACTGCTTCTTTTACTATAAGTTGATGGCAAATAAATAATTAATGCAATACTCTCAGACCTTGAAGTTCTTGAAGTCTTGCTGCAGTTCCCACTGTGAGAGGGATGTGGAGGTGCCTAGAGACAGCTGAAAGTGCAGAAGAGAGGATTTCCCCAGGATCAGCAGATTGGTGGCTGGCTCAATGCTGACAGACCCCCCATTAGCCCTGATGCATGTCATCCCTCTGTAACCTGTGCTGTTGCCTCTACAAATTAGGAATGCTGGCCAAGGCATCTGTCTGAAGGTATTTGCTTCAGACAATATGGATGATGGAAACCCTGATTTATCCTGACCTGTAGCAGGGCTGGGTTTCCTTAAGCACACTGAGCTCTCCTGGTTTTATCAAATGTGAGTATGAGCTCGGCACAATTTGTGATCTTAAAGAGATCCATGTGCAAACTGCCTCCCATTGTTGGTGATATTGAAGCCCTTCTCTTGTGGGCTGAGATGGGCTGGAGCCTAAGCTCTGTGCTGGCTCTGGGTGGGAGTCTCACCCTCCCTTCCCTGCAAACCTGGAGGTGAGTCCGTGCTCAGCTGAGGCACAACCACAGCAAGCACATGTGCTGCTGCTCGTCTGCTCCAGAGGATTTCCTGGTGCTTCCAGGAGACTGAAAGCAAGCTGAAATGTTCCAGCACTTCAAGGAAGGACAAGGCACCGGTGGGAGGCTTGTTTGGTGTCTGAGTGGGATCATGACTACGATGTTCATCTGCATGTTACCAGCATGGAACGCACGCAGCTTGAGGAGGAGCAGGCTCAGGAAGAAAGAAAACTTCCAGGGAGGGAGGAGGCAAGAGTGAAAGACTGCTAACACTTGCAGCGTGAAGATCAGGGGCAAGATGGAAACAGGGAGCAAGATAATCTGCGGGAGGAGGAAATCAGGTACAGAAATCAGCACTGGATGGGAGGCTACCCTAAATACCTACTGGGAGGCTGGTATTTACCCTCCAGGCAGCAGGGCAGGTGCCAAATCTGCCTGTTGGAGAAGCAGGAGGTTACCAGCAAAACTAGCACACCATAACCCTGGGGGACCCTTTCCTGCAAACATGAGAGTGCTGGCATGGAGAGAAGCTGCCAGCCCCCTCCACGCCAGCAGGGATGGCACACAGCTCCCATTTCAGAAGCAGCTCCGTGAAGTTTACAGCTACTGCTATCATCTGATTCTGCTCAGATTGCTGATGTTGGTGTCTGAGGCAGGTTTCCAGTGGTCCCTGCAGGAGCAGCTGTGCATAATTAATGGGAGGCGCCTCTTGCACGTGCTTAGCCACATATTTTGGTAGTCTTTCAACTATGTGAAAAAGCCAGCCAGTAACAGCTCATAGTTTTCTAAGGTATTTTAAGGCAGGGAAAGAACATTTGCAGCTTGCTTAGGATTTTGGGGTGTTTCACAGGTTGATTTAAGGCACTGTGACTTTCTAGCAATGCTCCTGCAGTTTTCTTCACATTGTTTTGTCTGAGAGAGGGAAAATGTATGGCTGATTCCCGCTTAATTAGGCCTCATCTGCTAAACAGTTATGTCACTATTTACATATGAGTAGTCCCCACTGAAGTCAAGTCCTGCAGCTGTATACTTCATCTGGTAACAATGTGATTCCAAGATAAACAGACTTGGAACAAGAGATGTACATTGCCTTATATGTATGAACTACCTGCCTACAGCAAATGCTGTGCCATGTCATTCTGGCAAACGCTAACAGCTATTCTAGTTCAACACCCTGTAAATGGACAGCCTGAATATTAGCTTTAAATAATGGGCTAAACTCTACTCGCTAGTCCCAGCTTTTACTGAAGTGTATGACTTGTCAGGTGAGTAACTTTGAGTCACTTGTGCCCCCTCTGTGGTAGTAAGGAAAAAAAAACCTCCACACCGACTCACATCAAGTGATTTTTCATGGCTGGGCCTCCCATGGGGGGGGATAAGCTCTTCTGGAGATAGAAAAAATAGGTGGAAACAAGGCATAGGGAAAGGAACTGTCTAGAAACTCAACAGACATTGAGGTTTAATTTTAGTCCATCCCCTTTCTAATGCCCTTCTTGCAGGAATCCCTGGCAGAGGAGTGACTCTCCTCTACCACTTTTTGTGCATTCACTGGTGTCTCAGCTTCAGCTCTGGTCCATCAGAATGGCTTGGGCTGTTCTCTCACCTGTGAATGTCACTACAAGGAAAGAATTCTGCTTGCTTTATACTACCTCCTCCTACTCCTCTTCTGCCAGATAATTCCCATTCTCCATAGCACCCCCTATTACTCTACCAATGGCTTTTAGTTTCTCCACACACTTTTGTACCATTCCCTTGATTACAGTGCCTGTTTATTCCATTAATTACATTAAAACAATCTAAAGCAATCCCTTCAGCAAACATGTGCTTAATTTGGTCTACTGAGAATGAGATGAGTTATTAATTGTCACCTGTCCCCAGTGAGGTGGGTGGAGTCCTGTTCTTATGCAGAAATTCTGACCAGGAGCTCTTCTAGTTAGCTCTCTAAAGAAGTATCTTTGCTTGTGTTTCTGTCAGCACCACCCTGCCTTATTACTGCTGGCAAAGCCCCATGGGTTTCCTGTAGAAAATGCACCTGGACAGGGCTGAAATGACACCATGCTGCTTCCTGCTGTGAGTCTCCTGGGAAGTTGTGTGGAAGGATTTTTTTGTTGCAAAATTCAACATTATTCCATCAATGTAATACTGTGACCCACCAAAGGTTTCTACTGGGCATCTCCAACAATTGAGACTTCACCAGAAAATGAAGATACCTAGAAGTTAATGAAATGAGAAGTAGGGGAGGAACAGTGCTGCAAAGTACTTTCTTACACGTGCTACAGAGGGAATTACTTCCTCAGTGAAAGACTATGTTTCTTGAGGTATAAAATAAGTATGTAGAAATATGTTTTAAATGATATTGCATCTTTGCAAAGTTCCCTCTACAAAACACTGAGGAAGAGGCAGGAGCAGATTGCTTAGAAGAATGGGAGAAAGCAGAACTCATTGCAAGTCCACTTGTTGAACCGCTTAGGCTTTTTTAAAAAATCATTATTTTTAATTTTAATGCCACTTAAAACCAGTATTCCTGACCGGTATTAGCACTAACCATGAGTACTTCCAGCTGTTGGAAGAAAACTTCGGCTTCCTGACTGAAGCTCAGCACTTAGGGATGAGTCTCGGGTGACACCCTGCCAGTGATAGGGTGATCTGTCTGGTGCAGAGTTACATCAGCGACAGGCTCTGACAGGCACATGGCATCCAGGCACGATGTGATGCAGGTGAAGGGATTCAGTGGTTCTCCTCGGGGCAGCTCTGCTGGGTACCACTTGGCTTTCCTTCTAACACCTTGTCCCCAGGACAGCCAAGGCAGGAAAGTACCAGCTGTACCAGTCTTAGGGCAGCATCTGCTGGTTATTGCATGGATCAACATAGATGGTTGTCATGGAAGAGGCTGCTTGCTTTGGCTCTCAGGCAGAGGTACCTGGGGCTCGGGGGGCGGGAGAAATGGGCGCTTTGGAGAGAAATGACCCGTAAATGCAAATCCGACAGTCAGACAGGAGAGAACGGCAGCGGACAAGGAGCGTCTCAGCCTTGGTCTCTCTTTTTTTTCTTACGAGAGGCAGCACCCACAAACTTTGGCAAGTCCAGGTTCAGTTGACTGCAATTCGCCCTCAAAGGCAGAGAAAGCCGCCCCAGCACCTCCCACAGCCCTTCCCGCAGCCGCTCCCCGCGGGGCTCTCCGGGCCGGGGAGGCGGCGCAGTCACCGGGGACAAACCCGAAACACCAACACAGGATGGGGACAAACCCGAAACACCAGCCCAGGATGGGGACAGGGCTGGCTGAGCCCCGGCAGGAGCGGTGCCGGGGCTCGGGGAAAGCGGCTGCGGCGGCGCCCAGGTGTGCGGGTGCTCTCACAGCGCCAGCAGAGCCGAACGGACTGAGCGATAGGAATCACGGGCTGCTGGGACCCCGAGGGGAGGGAAGGAAGGGGAAAGGAGGGGAGAATGGGAAAGCAAAGGCAGATCTCGGGGATACGCTCCTTGTCGGGGGCAGGGGCTGGAGCAGCCCCGGGATGCGCCTCCCGGTGCGGGTGGAGGGAGGAGGGCGAGGAAAAGTGCGCGGGGCAGTGACAGCTGGGGAAAGGCAGGGGTTTCGGAAAGGAAACAGTCCTGGCAGCTGTGCCACGCTCCTCTTGTGGCAGGACCCAGTATGCAACAAGTCCCTGGAGCGCTTCCCGTGAGAGCGCGGTGAACGTGACACTAAAACTTAACGAGCGAACAACCCCCCGAATGTTCACTCACCTGTCCCGAACGCCAATCTGCGGAGCCGGGATGCCGTCCTGCGCGGCCCCAGGTGCGGGCCGGGCGGTGGAAGGAGGGCGGTGGCAGTCAGGGCACGCTGCAAAGCGGCCAGGACTTTCCTCGGGAACTTATTGTCCCGCTCCGGCTTCCTGGGAGGCGGCTGCGATCACGTTTTATACTGTATTGGTTGGTAACCCCTCTCATTCATTAAGATCACGTAAGAACTCAGAGGGAAACGTGACTCTGAGCTAAGGCGTTTGCGTAAATCTATAGGTTTTTAAAACTCCCTGCCAGTTGCTTTCTGTCTTCTGTAGGCACCAAGGTGGTGGAGAGTTTAAGCTTGCGGATATTGCAAAGGGTTATTAGATTCATAAGTCACACCAAGTGGTGGGCGATCCACTGAGCAAAGCAGAAGTTCTCACATGATGACTTCAAACAAGACACATTACCTTCCAGCATCTGTTGGAGAGACTGGATTTTAAACCACTTCTGTCTCCAGGACAGCAAAGAAACAATGGTGAGTACCTACCAAAAAAAAAAAAAAAAAAAAAGCTTATTTTTAATACCTGGAGAGAAGAACAAAAACAACTACAAGAAAAAGCTTGAGATGTTGCTTAACGACAGTATCTAATATCACGGGCTCGGCTTTCTAGTACTTAATACGCCGAAGAGCGTAACCCGCGGGGGCAGGCAGAATTGTGCTTTAGACAGTGTAACTTTAATTGCGACGCTCTTTGATTTAGGGCTGCGATGGAAACGGCGCGTCTGAGGCGCAAACTTGGAGCTGTGGCGGGCTGCCTGCCGCCGGGCTGCTCGCCTCTCCGCCGGCTCGCTCTGCCCTCTCTCCCCCGGCGGGCACGGCAGGCGCTGACGCCGCCCGCCGGGGGGGACGGAGGGTCGGGGTGCCCCGGAGGAGGGGGGACAGCCACACGTGATGGGAGAGGAGCGGGAGGAGGCGGCGGCAGCACCCTGGACAGCGGCGGGGCCCGGCGGAGGCGGCCGCGCATCGCCCCGCACCGCCCGCATCGCCCCGCATCGCTCCGCGCCCCTGCGGGCTCGGGGAGCCGCCGGCACCGGGAACCGGCTTCCCTCCCTCCTTCCCTCCCTCCCTCCCCGCCAACCCCCGGTCCTTCCCCTCCCTCCCCTCCCCGCCCGCCGCCCTCTCGCCCCGCTGGAGCTGGGCGAAGTTGGATTCCTAGCGGTGCGGACTGGAATAGGAGCAAGAGAGGAGGGATAAAAAAAAAAAAAAAAAAAGAGTCTTGCAAGCTCCGGGGGTTGGTTTGACGGTGTCAACTTTGGGAAATGCCAGTATTTATCTCCGCGATCTAGCCACTGCTGGTGGTGTTAGCTGTAATCAAGGTAAGCGGAGGGGGGACACCCCCGGCGGCCCCTCTGGCTCCTGCCTCTCCCTCTCTGTGGTGCGGGGATGGGTGCCTGCTCTTTGCCTAGTTTTGTTACCTTGCTGGCTGCTTGATGTGTGCGAGGGCTAGAGGAGGAAGGAAAAGCTGGATGAGGTTTAACTACGAGTTAAGTTGTGCCTGATTTAACCTGGGAATCTCGTCTATGTGTGTGTGCATGCTTTGGGCAGAGATGCAACTGATCTTCACCTAGAGAAGCAGATGCGACGGATTTCTTTTTTTTTTTTTTTTTTCTGGCTAAGGATGCAAGTTGATTTTGCATAGCTAAAGAGATGCAGCTGAGCTCTAGCTGGCACTGTGCAGGACTGATCTTTCACAGATAAAGGGACGCAGCTGATCTTTACCTACACGGAGATTAGCCGACCCCCCTGTATACGCAACCTACGGCTCAAAGGGAGAGCCGTGCATGTATTGCTGATGATCCAATATCCGCATCTACTTTGCTATAATTAATGGTGTGTGTTCGTGTGTGTGTGTGTGTTTGGCAAGCCTGAAACCCAAACGCAGCCCCCCCAACTGGAGATCATTCGGATAAGCTCTCTGCTCATCTCCCTCCCTATCTCTAGTGCCTCCCCCCACCCCTCCCCGCGCTTCCGATTCTTCCTACGTAGAAATGTAGCTAATAATATTTAGTCTCCGGGCTAAAAATAAGCTCTGGAAAGTCAGCAGTTTGGCGGAGCAGCGGCGGTAGCAGCAGCGCTCGCAGGTAGAGAGGCTCTGGGGTCTCCGCTCCGCACGCAGGCTGTGCATCACCCCCTCCCCCGCTCCTTCCTGCCGGGGAGAGCCCGCACCGAGGGAGCCACGCCGGCCCCGCCGCCCCGTTCCGCCGGGGAATCCCGGCCGCCGCCAGCCGCCCCTCCGGCGGATCCGGGGGGAGCCGGCAGAGCCCCCCATCCCATCCCCGGTGGATGCCGGGGGGAGCCGGCTGAGCCTCCCCATGGCATCCCTGGCGGATCCAGGGGGCGGCTGGCCGAGTCCCCCAGCGCATCCCCGGCGGGTCCGGGGGCAGCCGGCCGAATCCCCCGTGGCATCCCTGGATCCGGGGTGAGCCGGCCGAGCCCCCAGCGCATCCCCGGATCCCGGGGGGAGCCGGCCGAGCCCTCCATCTCATTCCCGATGGATCCGGGGGAGCCGGCCGAGCCCCCCAGCGCATCCCCGGCTCTGCGGCAGAGCGGCCGGCCCCGCTGCGGTGCCGGGGCCCCGCCGGCAGGGAGGGCGGCTCCCGCCGTCCCCTCCTCGCCGCCGGGCTCCCGCTCCGGCTCTCACGTAGCTCCGCCGAGCAGGGAACCCCCCGGCAGGCGGGGGAGGGGGCGGCGTCCCCACCGCGCAGCAGGGCGGAGACGCCGAGCAGGGACCGGGCTGGGCCGGGCCGGGCCGGGCTACCCCCGCCGGCGTCCCCCCGGGGTTCTCTCCCCGTTTTCCCCGCCGTGGTTGCTACGGCGACCGCCTCCATCCCTCCATCCCTCCATCCCTCCATCCCTCCATCCCTCCATCCCTCCATCCCCCGCCCCGGGAGGCACCGTCCTGCGGAAACGGGGGCGCGGTGCCGCGGGGATGGGGCGCCGGGGATGCCGCCCCTCTCTCTCCCTCCGCCCCCGCTGCCCGGGAACAGCCCCTGGACGGCACCGCCGGGCCGGGCCGGATACCGGACACCGGGGCCGGACCGGACCCCGCGGCCGGACCGGACCCCGGCGGCCAGCGCGCAGCCGAAATGGAGGTGGGGCAGGACAGCCCCGGAGGGCATCTGCCGCCTCTGCTGCGGTCGGATCTGTCTGGGGCGGCTGGCTTTGGGGTTTTTATCATTCAGGCGAGATGCTTTATCATCTCCTCTCCGCCAGGTGCGCTACCGGCGGCCGGCCTCCTTCACTCCCCCCAAAGCCGGCCGGGCAGGATCCCGCCGTGGATTTTTCCATTTCCGCTCCGAGAACTTGCGTTTGCTGGGGATACCTGTCAGGGTGCCACGTAGGACAGTTCTAAGCAGCTATAAGGCGAGGAGGAGCCCGAGAAGAGCCGGGTCTCAGCAGCACCCGTGGTCAGGAGCCTGGGTGACATTCAAACACTCACGATTTGCAGTATCGGTTTCATTAAATTCATAATGAAACGTCCTCTGACCTTTTTTCACTTGGGAAAAAGTAATGTGGTAGAGCTAATATTTTAATACATCCACTGTGAACTAGAGGTTCATGAGCCCCACTAAAAATCTATCCACTTCCCAAAATAAATTTTTCTGTTATCTAGGAGGTTGTCAAGGAGCTTCTAGTTATATGAATTTTCCACTCCATGCATAATTTTGTGTATCTTCCTGTATTTTGAGTTTGCACTCATTACTTTCTTGCCAGCTCTCAAAAAACTCCAGCATTTCCCTTTCTGCCTGTGTTGCCATGTTTCTCTTGAATTCTAATCACTCTCTGCAGAGATGCATGGGATGGAGGGCTGCTAACAAATGACATGGGCCATATTTGGTCCCATTGCAGTGACTCATACCTTAATCTGCAAGTAGCTTTATTGATTTTAGTATCCACTGTTTCTCCACGAGCTGTCACTGCTTTGGTGGTGGTTCATCACCACCTTTCATCTCTTACAGTTATGATACTGTAAAATGGCCAATCTTCGTGGAATATGTCTTCAGAGTTGATTCGGCAGTCTTTTTTGCCTTTGTTTTCAAGTTTTATCTTACCTGGTACCACAAGTGTTGTCTTCAGTGGTTTGGTGTTTGTCAGGAGTCTGTGTCCAGCATGAGATGGTTTTTACAATATGGTATTTGACACGGGCATTATCTCCATGCAAGTTCTCTCAGCAGCTCACCTTTTGGATAACCTTTTGATTTTCAGGATTGCTCAACAATCTCCTATTTCAAATAGTATGATATTTCTCACTATTTATTTTTAGTGGCCAGCATTCACAGGCATGTATGCCAGTGGATTAATGTCTAGCATTTCATTAATCTGAGGTGGCTGGATGCATACATTTGGCTTTGTACAGCAAGAACTTTTTTTTTTCCCCTCTATCACATCAATGCTGTTGAGCTCTAAGAAACACACTAAGAAAATGCAGACTGGCTGCCACTCAGTAACCATAATTTGCTTCCTAAATACAGTGGCATATGGTTGCCCTGCCATGAGAAATTCTGGAAAGGTGGATAAATCCTGAGGGACAGATTTTCCTCGGGGCTGTAAGTCTTACCATGAATCATTGTAGTAAATCACCACTAAACACTTGAAGATGTAGCTGCTAGAGTTTTTTTTAATCAGATACGCAAACAAAGAGAGCATCCATAAGATTTCAGGAGAACTAGTTCATTCCTCTGGCAAAAAATAGTAACGTCAAGTGCAGTAAACAACATCTGCAAGAAACAGTGCCTATCAAAGCTGTTGAAAATCAGTAGATTCTCTAGACCTCAGGGAGGAGACAGGTAGTGCAAGGTAAAATATGTACTAAAAGACACTTTCTCAGCTCCCTCCCCTTTGAGCTAACATTAGATTGGGGCTAAGAAACTGGGGCTAGCAAAAACAGGCTTGTGAAAATGGTCCTTTAAATGGATTTGATGGCTTTTGGGGCACGAAAAACTAGAAAGAAAGAACAGAAAGATGCAGGACTGGTTTTGTAATGGTCCTTTTCATTTGTGGTCAGCAAGTCCAGCTAATAATAAGACCTACAGAATGTGGGCAGATGAAATGCAAAAGCAAAGGTAATACTTGTACGCCTGGAAGTAAGATTTTGAAATATTCCATGTTTCTTTCATGTTTGGTTTCCCAAATATTTTTACACTTCCTTTCTGCATCTCTCCCACCACATTGTTAGGAACAGCAAAGTGCCCCAGCAGGGAAATGTCAGGGGACATCCTGCAGCCCCCAGGCCACGTGAACCTGAGCAGGTTCACTTGCAAGCTGCTCACCACCTTTGGTGAATTCCTACACCCACGTGCCAGCAAGGTGTAGGGTAGGGCACCGACTTCTCCCATGAACTGAAAATATCTCTGAGACACACTTTTGCAAGATTACAGCCAGGAAAACATACCAACTGACATGGAGTTCATATAACAACTGCCCACCCATTTCATTATTTCACAAATGTGTGATTCTTGCTTGTGAGCTGTCACCATTAACATTTCCATCTGTCTCAATATTGCTTCTATTCTTAGCTGCTTTGTGATAGATGTAGGTGTATGAAAAAGATTTTCCCCACCCTCCTTGTGTCGTGAAACTGAAAAATGAAAGCCACATATATGAATCCACACATTTCATGCAGGCAGTAAGAAATATAAGCACTTTCATGACACTCCCATTACTAGATGTAGAGGTGAAGTAATCAGCACATGCCTGTGGCCTCTTGGTGCTGCTGGAACAAGTACAAAATGGGGGAAAGCATAAATAAGTCAAAATTTAACTGCAAAAGAACAATATTGCTTTGATCTCCTTTTGAATATGCAGTTGGAGAGACCTATTTTCCCAACCATGTAAGTATGGGAATAATTTTACTTATCATGTAATCCTAATTGGTCTTTTCCTGAGGCAATCTCAAAGGGAAAATAGGTGTGACACACTTTGGTGTTCAAAGGATCAGGTCCTCAGCTGTGTAGATATTTCTAAACTTAGACCTTGCAAGCTACTCATTGCTTGGACAAACAGAAAACTCTCTGCATTATAGGCAAAACCTGCTTTTCTTGGTATGTCTATGCCAAAAGTGGAATCAGTGGCATACCTGTGGAAATGATCAGACATTTCACAGGAGTCTCCAGCAAAAGCACATCTGGTTCCAGTCATGTTACTCCTGCCACCATTTGAACTTCTTGGCAGAGTGCAAATTCATAGTCCCCTGATGGAACAAAGGCCTTTGGAAATTGCTAATGGATGTGATGCATTTGCACCCCTGGCACAGCTTGGTGCTTCCCAGGGAGGCAGGGATTAGCCATGTCTGGTCTGGGGAATAAACTGGTCAGTGGGGCTTGGCCCTGCCCTTGCTTTGCTAGTGGAGAGCCTTGGGGCCAGGGCAGTGTCACAGGGCCAGTTCTGCTGTCAGGGAGTGATTTTCCCACAGTCACAGGTGTGGTATTGTCTCTTGTGGGGAGCACTACTGGTGGGACTGTAATGGACCAAGGTCATGCCATAAGTGGCCAAGTGTATAATTTCTCTTCCCCCTGCCTTTTCACAGTTTGGTCTTTTTTTTTTTTTTTTTTTTTTTCTTCCCAAAATAGCACACAAACCCCTAATTTAACAAGCATAAACCATACACTCTGGCCTCCAATTTATTTTGACATTTGGCAAGAATGATTTTGCAAGATGTTCATTAAGTCATAACATTTTCGCTACTTTCCCATTCCAGATCCTTATTGACTATAGCACATGTGAAAATAATGAAGTTATTTATTCTCCAAATGGACACTAGACCCCAAAGCTCCCAAGAAAATGCATTGTTTATGGATGCAATGTATGCAGAAACTTTTAAGGCCCTAAGTCTTCCCTGTCTGTTAAAAAATAGTTCTTTCTGAAAGGGGTGAAGAGGGGTTTATCATCCACTAAAATGTTAATAGGATTGTTCAATTAAGGAGGTCTCATCAGACCAGTTTTTTTTTTTTTCTTAAACAGAGCCTTTGTGGGATTTGGGAATAATGCAGTAAAAAGTTATGGTAGTAGATAATTAGATGGACCAGCTAAAAGCAATATGAAAGGGGGCTGGTAGCACAAGGATTACAGAAGGTGTGTGGGCATTTTGACATCCAGAAAACATTATAGATCTGGTCTCAGCTACCTCAGTCTCATGATGATAATTAAGAAATGTGGGCGTAGAAAAGCTCTTTGCATGGTTTGGTTGGATTATTGCTGCAGTTCAAAACACAATTGACAGAGACACCCACATTGGACATGATTGCCCTTTGATGAGGCAGATACTGACTTTTTAAAGCTGACACAGTTAAAATTATGTCCAAAATTTATGGGGCCACAAGCTTCTCACCAGACTCCATTATTATAACAAATGGTAAAATACAAATTGAAGCAGTTAAAAAAGAAGGGTGAGGCATGCTGAGGTGAAAGAGACCCTGGCAGTGGGAAGGCTTCAGGATTAACTTTTCTCTCACCTGTTTGGCAAGAGTAGAAGCACACAGGCAGTGCCTGGTGGGTTCACTTTCTGTGTGTGTCTGTCTTTGTGCTCTTTAAAGGCAAAGAGGAAGACCAGCAAGGCTGGTTTCGTTGATAACCCACACTAAAGCCAAGTTCCTATGCAGCTTGTGTGTTGTGTGGCCGATTTTTCCAGCTCTTTTACCTCCATTTGTTCATCAACAATACAGAGATGTTACCAAGCCATTTGAGAATGGAAAGAGAATGATGGAGGCTGTTTAGATGGTTACTGCTCAACTCTAAGACAAGACAAAACAGTACAGCTCAACATACTAACCCTTGCAGTGTATTGTTCTAATATTAGAGACACTAAACCTGTACAGCTATGGAAATGTCAAAATATTTACTTCAGCTCTGATCCTGCATTCAGGTTTCTTCATCCTTTTCTGTGTTTCACCTCTTGAAACAACAGCAATAGAAGGAGGTTGTGTGGTGGCCCACAAGTAGTTCTGAATCTGTCATTTTGCTCCCATTCAGATTATCTCTCAGGAGTCAGAAAAGGCCACACATTGTCAAGGCAGACAGAGGTGGGAAAATATCTGACGTTTCAAAATTAAATTTTTCCCAGTATTTTCAACACAAACTAAGTTCTATATTATTTAACAGTACTCAAAGAGGCTTTCAGTATTTCTATCTAAAGCTATCATCAATAATCTGACAACGGCATTTGATAAAATATTCAGATTCAAACCCAAACAATATAATGAAAAGACAATGGATTTAATGGATTTCAGATAAACAGGTGGCTATGAAAGGAAAAAAAAAAAAGCGCAGCTGATTTCTGACAGTGAATACCTTGTGAAATCCAACCAACTCCACTGAGAATGGGATGAAGCAAGAGACATGAGCAGAGGACAAGAGACTGGAGCTGCTCTATGTGTTGGTTTACTCTGTAAAATATATATTTACTCACTCCTCCCAGAAGTCTATGAATCCATCTGAGAGAACATTTGCCTGAATTTTGTAAACAGATAATGTAGTATTGACCAGGAAAACAAAACTACTTAGCAGTTTTTAAATTAGGCTAAATTCTATGTTTTTAATTTTCCACTGGATGATGATACATCTCAAATGTCTTTTGCTACTGTACAAATCTTTTGCTGTAGCCTGAAGTGTGATACCCTTTATTATATTGCTGAAAATTTATTGCATCAGAGAGAAAAAAATAACCTACTGCATCTATTGATCATAGAGTCATCCACAGAATGAGTTAATCTTACAGTATTTTCCACATCAATCTCTTTTTGTGTCTCAAATTTGGTTTATTTACTAAGATATTTTAAGTCCTTGCACCACACTCATCATTCATCAGTTTTTGAACACCTAAGTGATATGAATAACCTCTGTCACATGTTTTGTTCTCATCATCTTCTGAGGTAACAAGTCCTTAATTCTAGGATTTTCCCCTGGTTTTGGTTTTTGAGGGGCTTTTAATTGTTGCACCTAAGTCTTTCACAAAAGTCTTGGTGGTAGCAAGAGGTAAAAGTTTAATCATGGAGTCACCTCTTTTCTTTCTGTGTGGCCCTTGCTCCTACATCAGCAGCCAGTCACTCTATCCACCACTTATTCCCCAGGCAGATCTGATTCTCATGCTTTTTCTGCCCACCACCTGTTGTTTTCCTCTTCCCAAATCCTTCACCTAGACTTCAGCTGCCTGACCATGGTCATAGCCCTGCATACCCACTGCTTTTCTCACCTCTTTTCCTGGGCTCTTCTAAAGACACAAATGCCTCTGACTTACAGAAGAGCTTTCAATTCCCAGACTACTGCCTTTGGCACCTAATAGTTATTTTTATCATCTACTTTCCCACCAAAGTATTTCTGCAGCAGTCCCTTAAGAAAATTCTGCTGGCTCCCAGATTTTAAGGAAGCCAAAACACCTGAGAAGAAAGTAAGTTTGGCAATCCCTCAGCCATCTGTAAGTGTGTCCTGCCTGGCTTTATCTGAAGCCCTGATGGGGGAAGCTGTCCACTGCCTTCCGAGTCCCTTATTTCTGTGGGGTGTTAGCAAAGAATAATGGGTTAGTTAAAAATCAATCAGCTAAATTTAGATGGAGGCCTAGTACCAGTTTGTGTAGCTCATCTGCTTGTCTTTCATTTGTGCTATCACTCAGGCTAAGCCTTTTTTCCTGAGTCTCTAAGCCCGTCAGTTCATGGAATTAACACAATGTTCCTTTACTGTGAGGGTGAGGGTCTGACAAAAGCACAGCAAATCCAAACTGCAAAATAAACTGTGTTGTCAGTTATACTTCCCCAGCTCTGGTAGTTGGTGCAATTTTCTGGCAGTTAATAGGGTCTAAATCAAGAAAGTAATCAGAAATAGGCCTGAAAATTGTACTAGCTCTTATTTACTTTCTTTTATCTTGATACAACTTCTTAAAAGAATATTTTTAACAGATCCTTTAAACATTTGTAGTAAGAGGCAATAGATAAAATGTCATAATTTCCATATGAAGGAGTGCAATTCCTATACAAAAAAAGCCATTTTACCCTAATATGGTCTCAGAGTCTAAGTAACGTATTCTGTCACAAGAACTTTTGCATCAAAACAATTTTTCAGTTTCATATCCAAGGAGAAATGCTGAATATTTTAATTCCACATTCTTTTTGATCTTAATTCCCTTCACAGAAGAGCTCTTTAGGTCTCATCAATGTGCTCTAGGTGCAATATCTGAGTATATTTTTTATATTACGGGATCTAACCCAAATTAAGAAACCAAAGGGGAAGAAGCTAACATGCCTGTAAGGGAAAATGATTCTGCTCAGAGCACGTAGCAGGGTAAAGCATCAAACAGAAACATAACAAAAGTCTAAATTAAGGGGTTTCATGCCTTGGTGCAAAGTGCTTGCTGAAAATCTAGCATTTGGCTCCCTTCTGATTTAAAAACTTTGCATTCCTGCTGACTTCCATGGTGTTTATGTTCAAATAAGTAAAGGCACCATGAGGCCATATAGTACAACTGCAATTTGCAATAAATTATAGCAGATTAAACAGCCAACTAATGAAATACAAAGAGGTGTTTAAAATTCTCCCTTGTAAGCATTTATGTTTCAGATGTATTAACTACATGAAAAATAAACATTGTCCAGAAAATAAATGTATATTATGTTGTTTATGAATTTATACTCTAATGGCACAAGTCCTGAACCACCAAGGCCCCACTAAATGTCTTGCCAAAGTCAGAGGTAGATTATACTTGGGTATTCTCTGAACCATATCCAACCCTAAAAACACAGGGGCTTTGAGCATCAAAATGCAGGATTGCTTTCCTCCTGCTTAAGATTATATTCAAATGGGTTTTGTGGTAGTGGCCATGTCTCCACTGCTGGATGAGCCCAGCCCAACCACCCCTTACCCCTCAAAAGCCACCCTGACCTTGTGCAGGCTGAGGCAGAGAAATCAATACGTTTTCCAGTTTGAGAAATGGTGTAGAATGTGAGGAAAGTTATTTTAAAATAGCTTAAAATTTGTATTGATTTTCTGGATCAATATTTCAGGATTTTTGAATTCCCAAGTAGTCATACATCCACCCTATGTTCTGTTCTCATCTCTCTGCATCTGTAAATGATAGTCTGAGCACACCACATGCTGTAGAGAGAGAACCAGCTATGCACCCAACAACCCCCATACTGCACTAGTGAGGAGGAAAATAATATTTTAATAGTAGTACTAAATAGTAGTACTGGCACTAGCTACTATTTAAAGCAATTCTGCCGTGCCAGTCAATGAAATAATTTCATCTGGCCAATGCAGAGTAAAAATGGTCCCTGTGCAATTCCTGCTCTTTGGAGCTGGAAGGAAAGAGGAAATGAGGACTGCACCTTTTTTGTTGGCATCTTTTGTGTATTAACACACCCTGAGGAATGGGTGAGCACATAACCCAAAAGTGACTCTTGTGGCTGTCAGTGCTCACATGCCACCTGGACACCCCTCTGCCATGGATGAACACACCATACCTTTTATTTGGACAAATGAAAATGAAAATGAAAACGAAAATGAAAATGACAAATGAAAACTCCATAGACACGGCTGCCTATTAATCTCCAAAGTGGAATGTAGTAACATTTACACCCAACATGGTTCCAGTCATTAAATTACTGAAGGATTAACAATCCCAAGTGTTCAATAAACAGAAATGACACCATACAAATGAAATGTTTTAGTCAAGGGAAATTTTTTTGCTTTAATGTGACTAATCCAGTTACTTGTTTCTTGAGCCACAAGTCACAATAACTGGAGGATAAGAACCTAATGGGGTCTGAATTTCATTTTGAGGACCCTTCTCAATATTTATTGCTGCACTGATAATTTTAGTTTGCAATTAACAAAAATATCTGCTGTTTTACAGATACTTCTCCCTTTATTGCTTCGGGTGGTTAACGTAGAAAATGTTTTGAACTCTTGTGTTTTGTTTCTTAGGTGAAATAGCTCAATATGCTATTTAAAGAAAAAAAAAATCCTGAATTTATCTTTAAACACATCAGCTTGTTTAAAGCATTGATGCAGCTGTGCTTTGAAAAGGGATGGAGCCAAAGTACCTTAACCTCTTTCAGAAGATGAAGACAGCTATCTAAGTGCAGCACAAAATACGTTAATATGAAAGTCCTAAAGGGCAGGAGAGCCAGAAGAACTATTTCATGTTTACACATGCTTTGCATTCCCAAGGATTTCTGTGTACCCAAGGAGGATCCCTCCTGCCAGTTCCTGGCCAGAGTGGGACCCTGTGGGTGGTGGGCACCCTGGAACAGCTACGGGCCCTTGTGCCAAACACCATCTTCAATCTCCCAGCCCCAACTGTTTGCTTTAGATCTCTTATCACCCATCACCCTCCGGGCAATATCGCTGAGCTGCTGCACCTGGCAAATGGAGTGCTTGAGCTTGATGTCGGAGGAGATTTTAGTTGCTTAAATAGAAATAAACTACAAAAAAGCATTCACAGGGCCTGGGAATGGGGGCTTGGACCTGGCATTTTGGGGCTTGCTTATTTTAGCACACACTCAAATAAGTTCTCCAAAGTTATGCACTGAGGAGGGTTTGCTAAGGCATATACCTATTCTGATAAAATGCCTGGCTAAGTTTATAAACCCCCTGGAATCGGATCCCTTTAAATATTAAAAATAATCCACTATATTGCATCTAATTGAAACCCACTGAATACTTAGAGGAAAGGAGAGATGAGTCAATCCCAACACCTTTCACCGACAAGTGCACCACCAGTTTTCTGATCTTCTTTAATCATAGAGCTCCAATGGCCTGATTCGTCACAGGAGTGCATCTCTAGCCATCTATTCTTTCCACACTTGGCTCAGGTTTCCACCATCTAAGGAATCACACACAACCTCTTTGGGGAAGAGGGGATTTTCTTTTCTGTTCCCATGTCTGCTGCTCCCTCAGAGCCTGCATTTTTGCTGGTGTTGCACCATGCCCTTTTCTGTCTGCTGCGCTGGAGCCTTGGCTGAGCTGTTAGCAGGAAGGTCAGGGGTGAGTGAGGGAGGCTCAGGCTCCATATGCCAGACACCTGGTACACTGGATACTCCCAGGCACAACCCAGATACTTTCTCTTTGCTCTGTGCTCAGGTGATGGGTGTTTAATGCCTCCAAAACAACAGCAGTAAGGCAGAGACACTCAGGAGATGAATTGCCAATTTTAGTGAATGTCAAAGCATCAAGAAACGACAAACCAAACTTTTAATGTTCCTGCTGGGTTGGATTCATTCTCTCCTTACTTTTTTTTCCTCATTCTCACCTTCTTTTCTGTGTCATCATCCTCAACAGCTGCCCTGTACCTCACATGGTGGGGCAAGCCTGGCATGCCTGGACACTGGGCGTGCAACCAGGTGTCAAAAGGAAGGGTGAATTATCCTCTTGCTTCCCCCAGCCCTTCAGCACAGGGAAGAGGGACTTCATGTGTGGTTTAGGAGTCCCATTGTCCAAGCAGTGCAGGGAGTTCATGCAAAACCCCAGAAGAAAACCCTAGAGATTTGGATGGAAAGGATTTTGTGTGTGTGTGCATCTGCATGTGCACATCACTGCATGTGGCAATTGCCACATATCACACGTTCTACTTCTACAACACTTGATGCCAGTACAGACAACTGTATGAGTGGTGGCAAGGAACAAACCCAGAATTGGTGTGCTCACCAAAAAGTATGAAAAGTATGCTCATGAGCAGCCTAATAGATTTATGTGTAACAGACATGCATTTCCTTGTTTGCAAAAGGCTAATCTGCACCTACCATAGAACTCTGTCAGAGAAGCAATTTCATGCACATAAATTGTGCTGAAATCCCTGATTAGAAGGCATGGGACAAGATTGAGGGTACAAACCCTGCCATGTGATGGAAAGCTGGCATACCTCTAGCAGACATGAGAAGGAAACAATTATTTTAATTGTTTGTTAGAGTTTTAAAATCACTTTTGCTGTAGCTGCAGGGTGACAATTCTGAGCTATTAAGTGGTATTTTATTTAGGAAAAATGTTGTGGTTTTGGTGCCTGTGATTCAAAGAGTAGGTTTTCCTGCTTTATCCTGTGTACGTGCCACCTACAAACCATGTCTAATGAAAGATCTTTGGGTTTGTATTCCCATCTTTGCTATTTCACTTAATACTTTCCCTGCTAAAATGAGGCTGGAAGGCCTCTCAAAAAATGTTTTTCACTGAAGGTGAAATTATGCTTGAAATTAAGAGCAACTCCACTGCACTATTTAAGGCACAGGGTCTATTCTAGTCCCAACAAGCTGCTTGCAGACCAGAAGGACAGCAACTCTGTAGGCTGAACGCAATGTAAACCTCGAGGCTGTGAGATCCAAGAACCACCAATGCCAGGGCATTAACACACTGATGCCTGGGAGGGGCTGTGGCCACAGTTTGGCCAAATCCTGAATGCAAGGGGCAAGCTGGGGAAGTGATCATCACCACCTTTCAGTCATCATCTCCAAGTCAAAGCCTCTACAATACAAAGATTTTACAAAGTTAAGCAGAATTTGGCTCTGGACCTCAAAGATGCTGAAGTTTTTCTGGTGCACTGGTGTTAGTGTGGAGCATGAGGGGCTCCCTTGTGTGTGCTGCAACCACTGAATCTTTGTAGAGTGGCTTCATGGCCCAGTCATCTTACAAATGCACCATGTCTGCAACCCTGGTGGTTTATATTAGTTGTGTATATAATCCATTGCAATTTTTAGCATTACTTGAGTTGGAAAAGTTTATTTCCATGAATTTTCCATCCCTTTAATGTGAAAAAAATAGCAAATAAAGGTAACTAGGAAACATGAATAAACATAATTAACCTAAAATGCTTGTAATGCTAGAAGAAATTACTTCAGCCAATTAAAATTTTTAACAGAAAAAACCCTGTAGCATCAAAACCTGAGTACATCAATAGCATTGTCCTTTTTGTAAGCAGGACTAGTTTACATTTCCTGACAGCCAAGTGAGAAGAATTCCAAATTGTAGCTTCTTGACCTTTTTCTCATTCAAAAACAGGTCAAGATACTACATGAATAAAACGGGGAGTGTAAGGACACAGTTTGGGGGAGGGGAGACTCAATCACCCGTTACCTTTTGTCTAGTAATGTATGTACCTTTTAAGAATGTTTCTCTTTTCAAATATTGACTTTTTTATTGCTCCTAAAATTGCAATGGGGGAATTTAAGAGCCCCACAAACTGCTTTATCATATAATTAGTTTATCAGTAAATTTGGACCTCATACATCAATCACTATAATGCATAATCTCCAGTGAGACAGAAACCAGGTGTGCGTGCTTCTGCTTTCTTCTTTATAGTATCTACAGCATCATTAGTGCCTGTGCTACAGTTTAAATTGAATTCAGCAAAAAGCAATGATCTTACCCTCCCACAAGCAATATTACTGCAGGGATAAATCAACATTTTGTTGATTGACAACTCATACTCTTTCCCTGTTGCTGTTTGGAAAATGGTAAAGCATGATTTATGTATGCAAAAAATTAATTTTTCGTGAATAGTAAAAATTTGGTTTCAAGGTAAATGCTGTAAAGTGGGCATAGTGTGACAAACACCAAGAGGCTTGATACACTGAATTATCTGAAACCACCAGAAAAGGGTCTGCCTGCCCTTTTCTTCCCTATGCAACTGCGGTATGACTTTCTTTTCAAGTCCCTTTTACTTGTGACATTTGTACAACCCCTAGGGGAAACAGAGACAGGCTGGAAGGCATCTTCTTTCAGACACAACAAGAGAGAACTCCTTTTGGCTCTACCAAGAAACTATCAGGACACCTGATCTTCGCATCCTATGTATCCCACAAATCTCAAAGGCGATGTAAACTCCAAATTTATAGGACAGAGGAGTGGAGGTCCAACCAGAGCAGTGTCCCCATGTCAGGGCTATCAGTTGCTTCACAAACTAATACCTTGGAGACCCAATTTCTGGGGGGTCATTCATAAAAATTCTCTTGGAAGTCAGAGTCTGACTGAAAAATATGGAACCCAGCTTGCATGTGCATTAAAAATCCAAACAAGTAATTTTTTACACTACTTTTTCATTTTTTGAGTAATCAAGCACTGGCTGGTAATAATGCTCAAAAGGCTGATTATACCAGCAAGAAACAGCAGCTCTTCTGACCACACCTCCTCCCCAGGAAAATCTCTACACCCATGCAAAAGGCAGCATGTTTGTAGCACAGAAAAATGGGAATTTCATGGTTGCAAGGAATTAATGGTCCTAATGTTCTTAGCAGGGCTGAGCTGAAGCACTTACCACAGAGTAAGTGGCTGTAACATGCTTCCTTTCCAAAATTAAAAAAGATTGTTCTGATTGCAAGCAGATTTTTTCAGAGTATATCCCTTCTCCTCCACTCCTGAGAAAGAGCCAGCAGTGTTTCTAAAGCCTGATACTTGCTGCTGCTCATCTGCATGTCTAGTGCACTAGCAGAAGAGTCTATCCTCCAGGAATAACAAGTGTGTAATGTATTACATTACTGCTGATTAAAGTAACCTCTCCTGCTGCTGTTTAACTTGTCTGGTGGATCATCCAAATACTTGCAGGCACCATCTTATAAACACAGAATATTGAAACTGTGCTGTTTTATGACTGTGCAAAAAGGCTGCTGAAAACATGCTGCCTCAGTGAAATCAGGTATGCACACTAATACTGGAAAGTTAAATGGTGTTGTGGAGTCAAGTCTAAAACAGATAAATAAAATGCAAAAATTAACTTAGCAAATTCCAGGTACAATCATATGTTTGGAATACCTGTGGAACACCCACCTGGCAATACTGCTGAGAGATATAAGCTTATATTGGTATATCAGAGTGCAAAAAGGAATGGTTGATATATCCTTAATGGCAGAACTTGAATAATACAGAAATAGCAGAGCAGGACTTGGCCTGAAGAGCTACCTGTTATTAGTGACTTAATTAGTGTATTATCTATCAGCCAACAAGAGCTGGACATGATTCCTCAGGCCCAGGCTGTTAGTGAAGGCTTTGAAAATGTCTCCTTTCTCATAAATTGGATAGATTTGGACTGGAAAACACTGAGACAAAAGAGGTAGAACTGTCTTCATGCTCACTGACATTTTTAGTTCAAACACACAAAACCAAACCCATAAATGCAAGAAAGATGGTGATGTGGTACTTAAGAATGATTTTTTTAAAAGTTCTTAAAGCTATAAAGGTTATTAACAACCAGGAATCTTTCCTTTATTATATAATAAAAGCTTATTTATATGGAAGGCCTTAGGTGTACTTGAATTCCAAACACCTGGGTTATTTTCTTTACTTTATTGATCAATGCAGGTGTTTCACAGCAAAAGTACACAGGCAATCAGACTGTCTGAGGGCAGCAATGAGTTGCACACATTTCTCCTAGTGTAATTAAATTTTCACAAGTGTGTGGAGTGAACGGGCCTTTGGCATTAATTGAAATTAGATGGCAGTCAGGCTTTGAGGTGTAGAAAAATACATGTTTCAGCCGATTCATAAATGAGTTGGGCTATCTTCTTCTGAAAATCAACTGCTTCCAATTTTGCCTGTAAGGGAAGAGTGGAGGAAAGAGGCAAGGCTACCACAGCCCATGCCAGGCAGGGCACAGCTCGCTCCTGCCGTGGGACGCGGCACAAGCGTGCGCTCCCACTCGCCGCAGCCAGCTCAGCCAGGGAGCGTGCCATCCCTCTGTCTTTACCAAGATCAAATGGAGCTAGTCAATCAGGGGATACCATTATTGCCTCCGCCATTCAATTTCCACTATCAATAATTTACTGGATTTGCTGCACGTGCAGGAGGAGGAGATGGAAAAGCAGATTTTTTTTGTCAAGGGGTACGGAATCCACCCCCGGGCAGAGCCGAGCAGGGCGTTTCGCCCGAGATCCCCGGGCTCCGCGGTCGCTCCTGTCTCCGCTGATGCGACGGGCGGCCCCGCTGCCGGTCCCGGTCCTGCTCCCGGTGTCGGTCCCGGTGCCGGGTCAGGCAAAGCCGCCTCGGGACCGCTGGAACTGAGCTCCCGCTGGGCGCCTGCAGAAAGTCACCGGTGTAACGTTACCTGGGGCTCTCATTAATAAGCAATGCCCGATGATATTATCTTGATTGCATTCTTAATAGGCGGACTACGGAGAGGTCAGCGCGGGAGCGATATTTAAATGGATTGGGCTTGCTTAATACCCGGCGGAGTAAACCAATATCCCGCCGCGGGCGGACCGGCACCCCCCTCGGGAAGCGGCGGGGGAGCGGGGCCGAGGGGAGCGGGGTTGAGGGGAGCTGAGGGGAGCCGGGTTGAGCTGAGGGGAGCTGGGCTGAGGGGAGCGGGGCTGAGGGGCGGGGCTGAGGGGAGCGGAGCGAGGCTGAGGGGGAGCTTGAGCTGAGCGGGGCTGAGGGGAGCCGGGCCGCGTTGAGCTGAGGGGAGCCGGGTTGAGCTGAGGGGAGCGGAGCTGAGGGGAGCGGAGCGGAGCTGAGGGGAGCTGAGGGGCTGGAGCTGAGGGGAGCCGGGTTGAGCTGAGGGGAGCGGAGCGGAGCTGAGGGAAGCGGAGCGGGGCTGAGGGAAGCGGAGCGGAGCTGAGGGGAGCGGAGCGAAGCGGGGCCGGGCGGACGGGCGGGGCGGGGGCGGTGGCGGGGCCGGGAGGCGGTGCGGAGACTCGAAGCGGGGCAGCGCGGTGCCTACGGCCGCCGCAGCCGCTGCCCGGGGGCGAAGCCGCTCAGCGAGGAGAAGGCGGTGGGGCTGGGCCGGGAGGCTCCGGTTGAGCGGTGGGAGTGTGGGATCCGGCTGCGCTGCCCTCCCGCCCCTCATAAAGCTTTGATGAGACACTTGAGACGCCGACTGTGTTGTCGAGGCGGCGGGAGGCGGTCGGTGGGACTGGGCGCCCGGGAGAGGATGTGACTTCCCGGAGGGGACCGGACAGGCTTTGTGTGGACGACAAGGTACGCGGCGCCCCGCCAGGAAACTTAAGGGGCCGGGGGTGCGGGTGGCTGCGGAGCTGGGCGGGCGCTGCCCGGTACGGAGCGTCGGGGAGCGGTGAGCGCGGGGGAGGGCCAGGGCAGCTCCGCGCCCCTTTGTTCCCGCACCTGTCGGTCCGGCCGGTGCCCGGCGGGCTTTTGTCGGTGCCGGCGGCAGCAGGAGCGCGCTCCCGGCGGAGCGAGGCGGAGCGGAGCGCGGGAGCCGGCGGCGCTTCCCCGACGGCGGCGCGGGCGCGGGGCGCGGCGGGGCGGCGGGCGGCAGGCGGCGCCGCCTGGCGGCGGGCGCGCGGCGGGGCGGCGGCCCGGCCTCCTCCTCCCTGAGGGGCGGCGGTGGCGGGGCGGCCCGGCCCGGCCCGGCCGTGGAGCGGGAGCGACAACGGGGCCCGGCCCTGCAGCGGGAGCGGCGGCAGCGGGGCCCGGCCGTGGGGCGGTGGCGGGGCCCGGGCCGTGGGGGCCCCCGGCCGGCCCGGCCGGGGCGGGCGGCGTGAGGGAGCCGCGGTGCGGGAGGGCCGGGCGCCGTCAGGGAGGGGCGCGATGCACTTGTTGAAGCTGGACGGTCGCTGGAATGTGAAGCATGCCGGGCACCGTCACCGGGACCCGGTGCCACGGGCGCCTTCTCCTCTGCCTGTCCCGCTCCCAGCGCCCGGCGGGTGCCGCCGGCAGGGAAAGGAAGGGGAGGGAGGGCGGTGCAAAGAGCGGCTGAAGGTGTCGGTGCTCGGGAAAGAGCAGCGACTGCCCTCGACCCACCGGCTGTGGATTCATATCGGGGGTCAGACACGTCTTCACCCAGAAAAAAAAATCCTGGGGTTAAATGGTAAATTTGTTTGGCAGAGGTTTAATTAATACTGTGGATATCGTGTGCTGTCCCACAGATTTTTTTTTTTTTTTTTTCCTAAGATTAAAAGCATGAGGTGTTACAGCTATGGGCCATGCTTCCTTTGCTTGGTTGTTTTTAAGAGGTGCTGTTGGTGTCTTGGTTTGTACATTCCAGTTAGGATATGTCCTTTTCCGCTCAGTTTATTGTAGTTTGCTGTTCTGAGGTTATGCAAGATCAATAGTCATTACTTATTTATGTTTCTAGTAACACAGTTCTAATGAATGCAAAGAATCTATCCTGGCAATATATTTTTCTTCAGCCAGTATTTCTGTAATCTTTAATTCATGGTGATAAATAGATAAAATGAATTTCCTTGGTTGTCTATAGATATGAGCAAAGGTTTGGATAATGAGCTGCCTGCTTGTGGGCAGGAAGAACTTTCACAGCACCAAGTTTTAATGGCTTTTTGGTCACAAAAGTGAAGACTTTGTTCTGTTTACATGAGTGGCTGTCCCAAGTAAGAAGATCATCATATTGTCTGCTCTTTGGTGTTGGGTAGTGCATTTGTGTAAATCCCAGGCTCTGCTTACCAAGCTGGATTGCTGTCTGAAGCCCTCAAGTGAAAACTGAACCCCAGTGATGGCCCAGAGTTTGTGTGGGTATGGAAGAACGTAAGCAGAGGGGATGCTCTTGGCTTCATGCATGCTGCAAATGCTGTAGTTTGGCACGTGAGAGGAGGGAGCAGCTGTTAGGGGGATGCTGCAGCTTCCAGTGAGCACAGTTCCAGGGCACTGGCTGTGTAAACAGACCCGGGAAAGGGAGAAGACAGATAGTGATGTTCTGCAGGAAGGAGCGCCGTCCCTCACCTGGGTCTCAGAGCAAAGCAGCAACTCTGTTTCAACTCTAAAATATCTGTTTTCTGCTGTAGTACTACCACTAGCGTTCAGCTTCACTGAGCCTTGCCTGGGAAAACCCATTTGTAAGCAGTGTGCCTTCTGTTCATGCTGCAAGCGCTCTCTGCTTTCAGGAACTGCAGGGTACATCCTGTTGTTATATGGCTGTGAAATCAGGGTAAACCAGGTGAGAAAGATGAAGAAAATTTTATCTGAATAATCCAGATATAATGGTGGAGGAAGATGGGAAAGGACTTTTCTCTTGGACGGAGTAACCCTTTTTTCAGTTTAGTCTAGCTTCAAGCAGCATGCTGTTAAGCACCAAGGCATTATGTTATAACAGCAGTGCTTGGGAAAGTACTGCAATATGCTGGAATACTACAAAATGTAGTGCACGGATGCAAAGGTTTTTAAAGGCTCATTAACAGGAAAAAAATATAGGGGAAAATAAGGTTCTGTGCCTTTGCTTAAAAGCTTTGTATATGTGATGGTGCTGAGCTGAGAGTGGCTGCACTTAAGAAGTCTGTGCAGTAGCTGTAACATTTGTGCAACTCTTACTCTGCTGTTGCTGTAAAGAAAACACAAAAGCTGCACATTTTGCTCAGATAATAATTCTCTCAGGGAGTGCACATATAAAAGCAGGTCACAAGCAACTTGGAAGTAAGAGACCCTCTCAACCCTTCTGCTGGTAAGCACTGCATAAAAAGGAGAAGCAAGTCATTCTACTGAGTGACTTGTGCAATAAGTATGGTTCTATTAAAGAAAAAAAAAGGTATTTCTCATACCTGCCTTCCTGGTTTGTATAAAAGGCTGAAAAGTTCTTCTAACAATGTGCCCCATGCCTACACTAGAAACCTCACATTAGGCATTGTGTGAATTGTTGGAGGCTCCACTAGAGAAGGATATGTGCTTTTAATAGGTTAATTGCTAACTTGTCTTGACCTGTCAAGCATATGTTGTGAGCACTTGGTTTCTGCTAAATAGCTGAAATGCTGCTTAATTGGGAAACTCTCCATCATTTCTTAGATCAGTTCATACACTGGCATTCTTGGTAATCCTTAGTTGTAAACACCCTTTAAAAGGAAGCTTTTAAAGGCACTGAAGCTGAGGCTATTTTTGTGTGTTGCTGAAATGAAGTGCTAACCAATAACCTACTGTCTTCAGTTCCAGCTGGGAAGGTTCTGTAACAACTCTTGTATGCTGTGATACACCATTAGGAAGCAGCACAGGTGTATACTGAGTGCACTGCCTGATAAATGAGTTGTGATGGGGCTGGCAGGCTGTGTCCCCTGTCTGTCAACTCACAAATCTTATCCATCTATTATTCAGTCTTATCTTTGACTGCAGGTTCTTTGAGGCAGAGATAGTCTTGCCTGTCTTCTCTTTCTGGTACACAGCAAGAAATCACCAATGCTCTTGTAATATAAGCAGTAAATAAAGATTTTGCTATGCAGTGCATACAGGCAACTCTGCCATGGTACCTTAAACTTGCATGCTGTCAATTCCAGGGGCTGAGCAGTCCAGTGAGGAGCACTTGTAGGAACAGTTGTAGGAGTTGTCCAGGCAGAACAGGGCAAACAGTCTTATGTGTAAAGTGTGGGTGTTCTGTAGGGGCAGGCTCAGCCTTTCCTTCTCAGCATTCAGGACATCACTATCAGGCAGCTGTAGACTGGTGGAGTTCAACTGCTATACCCAACAGCAACAATGAACATGAAACAGTCTGAAATACTGGAAATGCCATGGACATGACTGACCAGGAAAGAGTCTTACCAAAAAAAAAAAAAAAAAAAAAGACAACCTCGTCTTAGGTACAATGTCTACTCTTTGCAACTAGTGAACAGAGGGTTGGCTGGGTTGGTACTGACCTGATGTGACTGTAATTCTTGGTAATACTGGTACCAGTGGTGGTGGAATGTCCCCTTACAGCATAATTTAGGCACCATGAATAGATACAGCTGTCTGAAGATGAGTGCCATGCACAACCAGAGGAAGCTAAAGGAAACTTCATTTAGTGATTTTTCATGCCCTGCTGACAGCTGCCATAAGGCTGTAGCAGCTTATACTTTCCTTGGTAAGAATATTGTATTTTTCAGGGAAGTCAGTTTCTGAAACCAGTTAATTAGGACAGTTATTTCTGGCCCTGGCATTTGTAGAGAACAGAAGGCATGATTGTTCTTATATTTGTTTCTCTGAGTCCTTTGATCGACTAGAAGCTCTCAATGCTTTACCCTATAAATTACCTCAATCCTTTGGCAGTTCACTTCTTTTCTCGTGTACTTGGTTAGGAAAATGCAGAAATCTTTGTGAGTCAGCTAGAGACTACTATAAATTATGAAGAAATGGGGGAGGGGGGGTCACATTTCACGTTAAAAAGTCAATTCTAGGAGGATGGGAGGATACTGGTTGCTGAATTTGAGATAAGCATCTTAGAGTATCTCAAAATCTGAGCAGCTACTGCCACCTAGAGATGCACAAACCACACAGGGTGCTCGGGCTGTCTCCGGCAAGGGAGCCTGCACCTTTAAAATGAGTTAATCCCAGTCCTTACTCCACAGTATCAATTTAGTGTACGAGTGCAGACTTTTTTTAGCCCTGTAATTGATGATTACCTGTGAACCTTGTTCTAGTGATGCAGGTAACTAAATTTTATAGAGTCTTTTTGTGGCTTAAATTGGTAAGCAAAGAAGCATCACTTTCAGTGATCATTTGCTGATTTAATTTAGACTACACTTAAAGAAGCATTGCAAGTTAGATTTATAAGGGTTTGGTACAGCTGTTGCTGAGGCTTCATAGCCTTTGTAAAGCTACACCAATAATGCAATGTAGAATTAGTCCCTTAAAGATTTGAGTTCATTTGAAGGTTGGTTTCTTCCCTATCCCATCTTTGAAGTCTACTTGTTGGGTACTGTCCTTTAGTATATATTTGCTGGAATAGAAAAAAATTCTGATTTTCCCAAATGTATGAACTCAGCAGCCTTTAGATTGGTTTCACTAGATTCAGAATTTTCTCAATTTAAAAATTAAGTATCAAAGTTAAGTTGAATATGTAGCTATTTGTTGCTACCTTAAATCTAACAACTTGGAATACTCTAGTATCTGCTTTTTTTGTGTGTTTGTTTTGTGCATCAACCTGCTATAGCAGTTTCTTCCTCTGCATTTGAGAGAAAAGCAGTGTTCCCTACTTAATTTGTTTCCTGATTACAGAGGGAAACAATGAGCCTTTTTTACCTCCTGAACTCATAATCTCATGTTCAGTTATTTCTGTTTGACTCTTAGAAACACAGCATGTTTTAGGGCTTTTATAATAACTGCTAGCTCTCAGCTGTCAAATGCCTACTCGAATAAGCAAACCAACACAACTGAACCTGGAGTTGATCATACCATCTCACAGAGCCCTGAAAATGCAATCCTTACAAAATTCCATGTGCTGTATAACTTTCCAGGTGGTGGATTTTGAAATTTCTTAATATATTTGAAGTCTGACAGTGTAAATTACATTGCGATAAGAGCTTAATCCAAAACTTTTGAGGGAACAGTATTTTCCTGTGGGAAACTGAGAAACTATGATATGGGGATATTTGCCACAAGTCAGGAGGCAACTGTAAACTGCTTATACCATATCAGGGTGCATGAGAGTTGTAATACCAAACTAGAGTTTTAAAAACTATCCTTGGCTCACTGGAGTTCCACATCAGCCTCAACGTTTCTGGTGTGTGCACTGAGTTACAAGTAGACTTCGCATGAATGCAGGAGGAATCTGGGGAAAAAAAATTGAACTAGGCAAAACCTTGAGCAAAATGCTATTATATGCTCTTTATTAATTCAGCATGTAAAGGACTCAACCCAGAATCCTGTACTATATGTATTTTAAAATTGAGTTAAGCTTAATCTTGTGCCAATTCTAGTGCATATTGTGCCTTATCTAATGTGATCTAAACACTGTTTTTTTTAAACACTCCTGGAGAAATGCTGTTTCATCAAGATCAAGAAATTAAAGGTTACAATCTCTGGATTCCTTAGTCTGTTATGGCATTTTCTTTTTAAGCTTGGTGCAACATCTAATATCCATATGGTTTAGTTTATCCATCTTTACCCTAGCCATGGTGCTCTTGTTGAGTTTTTAGTCCATGATACACGGAGAAGAAAAGGAATGAAATCTAAACTTTATTGAAAGGCTGGATTACTAAAGCCAACCTCTCCCCTTAGTCATAGCTGTCACTGTACCACAGAAGTGTATGGATATTGTTGGGATGAGTGACAGGACTTGCTTTGTAGTATTTCTAGGTAATTCTGCCTGCTGGCTGCCTCCATTAAGGCTTGGATCTTCACTTGCTATTTACATTCCTTCTGAGTTGATTATCCAGTTTGACTGAGCCATAAATGCTGAGAGACAAATGCTTTTTGATAGAATTTGTACTGAGAGCCAGTGTGAGAAGGAAGCAAATTCAATAACAAGTTCAAGCTGGCAAGAGTGATTTAACCAGAGCCTGTGCCAGGAAACTGTGGTGAGCTATGAATGTCCTTCTGAACATCATGAGCACCCTTTATCATTATAATGGGCTGAACCAAAACTAGAAATAAACACATCTGAAGTTCTGCATTTTTGCTTTTCCAGATATAAACACTACTGTTTATGTCAATGTCATGGTTTTTTGTTGTTGTTGTCAGCTCATGCCTTGTAGACTGGTGAAGGACTGTTCTTATTTTACGTGAGGCAAAGAAGGATGTCATTACAGCAGCAGAGTATTTACTGGTGTGGCACTGGCAAATTGATGCCAGTGAAACAGTGCAAAGAGAAGAAGCACGTGCTTCTTTACATCTTCTCACAGATGTACAGATTTTTTGACTAGCAAGAGATGTCCAAAATGAGTTTTGCCCTTAAAGCTAATGATTGGCACGTGAATTTAAAACAAGGAATAAAGCTGCCTTCCTTGAAAGACTCATTTAAGTCCTTTTCTCTCTCGATATTGCACTAATGATAAATTTCTGCTGTCCCCTGTGCAAAACTTTTTTGCCATTGCAACAGGAAAAGTAGGGGGAATGTCACCAATGAACAAGGTTGTTGCAAAAGAATAAGTGAGTCAATTCCACATGCCTCCATTAAAAAAAAGGCAAAAATAACATTTAAGAATAAATTGGTTAGAAGTCTAAGCCTCCAAAGAAGTCTGCCTTTGACAATGACAAACCTGTAGGCAACATCTTGAAGTCCATAAACCTCAAGCATGAAGTCATATCACCTAGTTCTTAATCAATTTTGTTCAGCATGGAAATGGTTGTATATTTTTTAACCTGCTCTGATTCCTGTAACTTATGAAACCTACAGACTCTCATGTTTGGTAATACTATAAATCATTTCCCTTGCCTTTAGCTAATGGAAGGACAGGTATGCAGTGAGACCTAGAAAACACAATAAATAACTTCCATGTCTACTTTAAATTAAACACTTTGGAGCAAGTCTTCAGTTGCAAAGCACCACCAGACCTTCTAGTATTCAAATTGTGCCCACTGGAAAACGGCAGCAGGGGAGCTGCTGATACTCTGCATATCTTGTCATTTGTCATGTTCAGGCATATGTCAAAACATGACCTGTAGATTTTTTAAGGACAGTCTTGAGCCATTGGTATTTTAGCATAAAGATGGATCTGTGGATGTGCATTGGAAAAAAAAAAAAGGATAACTGGAACTCAGTCATCTTTTTGCCTTTTATTGTTTTGATGGTGATGGTGCTGCTACCCATATTACAAGTGGGCATAGCCTTGCTCTTCTCCATTTTATCCAAATTAAGGATGACCCTTGGTACCTTGAAAGCTGCCTGGTTTATGTTTGTAGGGTTGGTAAATACCTGCTTGTGCAAAGTACTTTTTTATGGGAATAGGTCTTTCCTGAGTTTCATAACAAGTTTGCTGGAGGTAAAAGCAGTCACTGGTCTGAATGAGATAGGAACTTGTGTTGCATTTCAAATCAAACTTAGAGGTTTTAATGGTGAAGAATATTTATATTTTAACACTAGTTTTGTTTTTCTTGTTACCCTTTGTAATGTAGTGGTTGAGCCCCCAGATTGGAGGTGTGAGGCTAGAAGCTGGAAAATGAAAGAGCAATAGCAGGAGTTTCTGCCACCTCACCTTAGGCTCATGACAGCATGTCCTATAGTTAACCTTCAGTCAGGAACTAATAATGACACAGATGGAAGTGAGCTAGCATATGTATTCAGAGTAATAACCTGAAGGTTTTAATCAGCATCTTTCTGTGTTAGCCATCGAAACTGCCATGGAGAGATTAGTAAAATATGCATGTGGTACACAGGGTAAAGGCAGCTTTGTGTAGTGGCTGAACTGAACTCCCCTGTTCTTCTCTGGTTCAGCCGTGACTTGCTGTGCAGTCTGGGGTAAAATGTTTAAAATACTTGTGGGCTTTAGGCTACCCAGAAGGAAAACATGGTTTCTGATGTGGTTCTTTCTCACCTAAGTATGTTGAGATTCAATGTTTGCAATGCTCTTTGGAGGCTTTGATAGCACGTTCTTCAAAAAGTGTTGTACAATTGGAGTGTCCCAACAGCTTAAGTACCAGATTTCTTAGCTTTTGCAACCTCTTTTCCTCTCTATAACTACTAATAATCTCTGGTATGACAGTTTTGCATTTGATTTTGAATAGGATGGTGACTTCTATAGTTAGCCTATTATGTTGTGGAGATACTTGGGAGAGGGAGAATACTTAGCTGTTTCCAAGACTAATTGTGTAATTTAATGTTTCTTGCTTTAACTTTCTCTTCCCCCACGGCCATCCCCAGCTATTAGAAGAGCAGCTGTCCTTCCCTGCAGCATAGTGGATCTGCTTACATGAAGGGACAGGTATTGAAGTTTTTCTAGAGACGTGTTTATTTAATGACTGAAATCTCATATACAAACCTACCCTTTGGAGCTTAAGGGCTCTTAGAGTGAGAACAGTGCTTTGCTGGCAGCAAAGCCACTTCCTTCAGTGGGGGGTTGTGCATGAAACAGGACACCCAAGTGAGGAACATTAGGTGGTATTGGGCTGGATTTTGCATACTTCTCTTTATAGACATGTCTAGGCTATTTATCTGCTTAAATCAGTGAGGGAAGAGAAGAGCTAACCTGCACACCTAGAAAGGCTTTTTCCTTTCTTTTTAAATTGTATTACCAAATATGTGTGTATCCCTTAGGAGTCCTGAGGAAGCTGCTTTGCTGAAACCTGTCACATTTTGTTCTGATACAGCTATTAGCTATAGTTTAGGTTGTGACCATCTGATTTTCTGACCACATAAATACTGGGCCACCTTTGCAAACTGATATAAATCTATAAATGGAACACTGTGGAATTATACCAGGCAGGGACTGTGTCCACCAGAATTAGATCCACTGGAACTTAACACTTCAAGGAACTCCAAGAATTTTTGAGGGAATAATTCCCCATGATGCCACAATCTGTTGTATGTGGTGGCAAGTATGAAAAGTCAGGAACCATGTAACTTCATTTTTAATTAGGGAAGGGAGGTCCCAATGTCCATGTAATTCACAGAAATCACTCCTTGGTGAAAGAAATTACACCATTACACAATTGGGAGAAGGCAGGAGTTGGATAAATTAATTTTTCCTGTAAGACTGCAGGGGCTTTTTTTTTTTTTCTGTATGTTCCATTAAATGTTTGTACCTTGAGCAGTACAATTAATGAAGATTGTTTTCAAACCCTTGTATCTTTGCCAGATGTACCTCCTCCCCTCTTCTAGTGATTCCAAACTTTTTCCCTCTATGGAGTTTGTGAAATGAAAGGAAAAATACAGTGTAAGTCCATAAGCCTATACACTGGTGTTTGCCTAAGGATGGAGGAGGAGAAGAGCTTATTTGGGTCAGTCTCAGGTGCTGGCATACTGGTTATACAACGTGACCCTGTGTACCCTCTATTGAATCTGCTGGAAATTGGCCCCCAGATTTTTAAAATAGATTAGGGATAGAGTACCAGCCATAGCAAGTGCAAAAGTCTTGTTTCAATGTGAAACCACTTAGAAGGTGGGAAAAAGAAAGCTGAAAACTATAATGCTTTCAAGTCTGTGGTATGTTGCATTGTCATTGTAAAATATCATTGGTGAAAGAGTACTTCTTGCCAAAGTGCTCTCAATACAGTTATGTTAACATACTGACATAATTTCCAATAGTGTTATCTCCAAAGATAAAGCTGTTGTCACAGCAAGACATGCAGGGCTGGCTGCCCAGTGAAGTGGATTAGATTCCCAATGAGCATATCCTTATATTGTTATACAAGTCCTTGTTATTCTGTTAACATTGATTGAGGTGACTTTGCAAACCTACACATTTCTGCTTCTGCTCTGGTTCTGCTCCCATGGAACTTTGGACTTGAACTCTCTCAGAAACTGCTTGGTACCTCAGTGTAAGCTTTTATTCCTTGCCCTGTGTACGGAAATTATTTCCATAGAGATGCTGTGCTGACAGCTGGACTGAGCACGTGTCAAGAAAAATCCACACACAGGGGCAGACAGCCAAAAGATGACTGAAACACCACTAGCAAATGCAGGAGTACTGTTAATACCTGTCAGGGCTCTCACAGCAAGCTGTTCTGGTTTCTGGTTCATGCACATCACAGCGTACTGATCAGCTGCATTTCAATACTGGCTATGGCTAGAAGTTAGGTGTTCTCTTACAGCAATGCCACACACCTCAGAGTCTTGCAACAAGCAGGTATGGCCCTTGTTCTCCTCCCCTCACCTCACCCTAGTGAAAACACTGCCTTCCCAAACCACAGGTAACTGCACCATCTGATGATTATGCTTTTTAACAATTTCTTTTCCTCGGCAGACCTTCCCTTATGTTCCTGTTGGGTGCATGTTGTTCTATAGGTCCTAGGAAGCTTCCACTTGCAGCAGAACTGCTGGGTGTGTGGGATGCTTTGCATGCTGTTCAGTCATTTATAGGCACTGTGTGAGATCCAACCTCAACTGGTGCAGGAACTTCTGGGTTGTTCCAGGGCTGCTGGACACATGTCACTGTTCAAGGGATCCAACTCATGCTAGACTGCATGCAACAGGATCCGTTCTGTTCCTGCTTTGGGGTGCCAATTATCCTTGACTTTTGTGTGAGCCTCATGTGTGTACTTGGCAGAATAGCTTAGTCCTGTGATGATTCAGTGCACTGTTTCATACCAGAGAACCATAGTGAAATAGAAGACAAACTACAGATGCTGCTCAAAGGTCTGAGGTTCTGCCTTAATGTTGCTTTGCACACAGGTTGAATTAGCATTTTATAAAGCTCTAGTGGCTATTGAAGCAAATTGTTTCAGAGAACTGTAATTAGCTGCCTCCATGGAGGAACCAGATAGTATCTTGGCATGGAATAATTACTTAATGGATTGGTTTCATGTTGTGGGGGGGGTATGTGCCCTATTCTATAGGTGAACCTTCCTTTCACAGAAATTGCTTTAATGTTACTTCTGAATGACCACAGTAATGGCATGAACATACTTTGACATATACTCTAAAGAGATAAATGCAGTTTTCTGAAGTCAGTTTTGAAAGTGGAATTTGCTAATGCACCAGTTTTGGGCTTAGAAGTATCATTGCTACTGTACAGTTTTTGTGACATAGTAATAGAAGTGCAACATGTTACTCTAACCATGATCCTCTCAAAAACAGAAATAAACCTGTTGGTAGTGCTTTTATTTGTGGAGTACGTTTATTGCATACCTTGGGATCTCAACATAAAATTTTGGCAAAAAATGCTGTGGTGAGCCATATTGTGCTTGATATGAATAGTGGCACACAGATTCCTTTGGGAGCTAAGTTTCTTTGTGTACAGTTGGAATCACAACTTCCTGTGCAGTTTGAGTGCCCCAAATATGGTATGCTGTACAAACAGCTGGAAAGACAGGAAATGCGTTGTTGGCTCAATAACCACTTCCCATTATCAAGTATAAAAAAAGCACATCTCTTCTAAAGATGTCATCTCTCTGAAAACCTATAACATCTGTGAATCTGGTCTGCTATTTCTCCACTTGTACATACTGTCAAAATTCATCCTTCCTGTTTACCGGTATGGGCAGACTGGGTCTGATACCTGTCTGACAGAGATCCTGCTGGAATCACCTTGTAGACCTGCACTTAGCAATTTAAGTATTATTAACTGTGTTAGCAATGATTCTGCTCTGCACTCATTAAAGCAACTGAATTCTCACTGAGAGCTTTGAAGCAAGCTGTCTGAGTGTCTAGAAAGGTGTGAGCAGAGTTTGTTGGCAGCTCTGGTACACGGCTCTGTGAAAGATCAGGACTGTGATGTCATGGCATTATTACTTTGCCATTATTTTCTTTGGGTTCTTTCTTACCTCTGGTTGTCAGAAGTTGTGATTTCTGTATGTACTGAGGAGAGAGTCCAATAAAACCTTGGAACTCCACAAAAAATGCCTTGTAGTGCTTTAGACAGATGCATGCTTTCCCAGGGCCAATGTAGACATCGCTGGAGTTTCTTTGCTCTCAAAAGCTGTACCACAGACAGTATTTAGCAACATGAGATAAAAGCAAATTTCTCATTCTAAAAGTTGTAGTTAACACTACTTGTAAATTTAGTTGCTGTTTATCTTGGACTTCAAAATACTTCACAGTCTCTGCTATCTCTGGCTTTAAGACTAAGTAGATATCATTACCTCAGGGAAAACAAACATGAGAATAAAAATAAAATAGGTTTATTCTTCCTGGTGAGAAGCACCAACTTACAAGAGTACAAATTGGATATGGGTGTGCATATATATGTATTGAGGGGTGGGTGCTTTATTTGCAGTAATAAAATATAATTATATAGTTTGCTGCATAAATAGCCTCAAGGATAAGTAGAGTGTGTCAGACATCCAGTTATGCATGTGATAAAGGTTAATACTATTTGTTCTCAGTACATTTAGTCTTTGCAAATCATGTGCTGACATGCATCCCATTTTGATATCTGTTCACACACTGTGGTAATGATGCAAAAAGCAGAAACTCATGCCTGTGGCATTCAGTAGGACTTAGTAAATTGAACTTTTGTGTAAAGATCTTAGAAAATGGCAAGGCACAAAACGAATGTCACTTGCTGCTAATTTTATCTTCCTCCACACACTCCTTTATGGAGATTAAAGCATGGATCTATTCACTACTGAAAGTATTTCAACTCACATGGCATATATTGGGATGCAGAAAGGCAAGTACATGTTCACAGTTATTCCTGAGGTCTCTCTGTTAGAAAATAACCTATTAAACTACTGGATTTCTGCTTAAAATAACTAAAAATAATGAAATAAAACAATTAACTGGTGTCTTCATTAAATACAAATACCGAAATAAATCGTACAGCAAGGTAATTGACTGCATATGTAAAGTAGCTGTGGATAATTGACATGACCTTCATTTAATGAGCCTGCTTCCCATTAGTGGAGATGACTGCCACAATTACAAGTCCTTACTCCAGCTGTAATTGTATGGAATGTAGTGGGGTATGAAGTAGGTCACATCTTCCCAAGATCCGGTCCGGTGGGTGACCCCTTTTCATTGCTACGGCACCACTGCGCTGCATGAAGGCAGAAGGGATGGTCTGGGGGCCGTGAGAATGGATGGTGTTCACAGAGCTGCTCTCAAATGTCATTTCTGATGGACATGCCTCGTGTCCTGAGGGGGCAGTTTAAGGCTTGCTCTCACTGGTATCTACCTATATTGTACAGGTTAGCAGGGGCACAGTGCATGGGACAGCAACTGGAGCAAGACTTCTTCTCCTAGAGAGGTCTTCCATCTTTCACATGGCTGAACAGGAGTGCAAGAGGGTTGCAGCCTTTACTTGTTGTTCTTAGAAGGTGTGGAGTAGAGAGCTGAACCTCCTACACCTGAGAAGGGAGGGGAAATGACTGTATTGTGGAACTACAGTGATGTTGTAACACCAGTAATTTTTTTTATTGTATGTTTCTGGGTGCACATCTTGCAACAAATAGTCATGGCCACACTGGCGTTTGTCTGGCGTTCAGTTGTACTGATGCCCTCAGAACATGCATCACCAGCCAGGTTGCTCCTGTTAAGGAGAACTCAGCACTGGTGAGCCTCCGTGGGAAATCATTGCTCAATCTACCAGCATAGCCTCAGGCATGGCTGTACACAAATGCTGGGGCAGCTCCATGCAAGGCCTCGTAGTGGTGGATACGCCCAGCACAGACAGGATCAATACCTTGCTTGGAAGTAGCAGGCTGGGAAAATAGGAAAGTAGTTTTCTCCCCTGTTCCCAGCCCAGTTCCCCTTCTACACAGGGTGGCACAGTGACTGGCTTGTAATCAGGATGTACACAATGTTTGGTGTTTACAAGGCACTTATTGTAACAGGACAGGCAGTGTCTTTAATCTTTGCAATATAATGAAGGTTTGGTGGTTGGGGAACAGAGAGGAAAAGGACTTGAAGCTGCCATCCAAAGTGTTTCCAATGACTTCATTGGTGTTACATGTTTATTGGGATGTTAGTCCTACCTCATAAAAAAAGAGAGGAACCATGATGTTGTGGTTTGATGCTAAATGCCAGGCACCCATGACAAAACTCTTCACCTATTCTCCTCTGCTATAGTTGAGCAGAGGAAGGGGAAAGAAAACCCAAAGAGGCTCATGAGTTGAGGTAAGGATTGGGAAGAAACACTTTAAGGGCAAAATAGGCCCAAAACTTAAAAGGTACCAAAAATTTTATTAACAGAATTAAAAAAGGATAATGAGAATTAAAATAAACCTTTAGAACACCTTTTTCCTCCCCAGCCCTTCTTTAGTCAGTTTATCCATTCTAAAAATCTTTCTTCAGTTTGCCTAGGGAGAGGAGTCTCTTCTGTTACGTAGTGGGGTCCTTCCCACGGGAGGCAGTTTTTGTGAACTTTTCCAAAGTGGTTCTAATTTTCACAAGTAGCAGTCCTGCCTGGCCTGCTTGTAACGTGAGTCCCTTCCACAGGCAAAACAATCTTCCCAAACTACATGGTGTGGGTCATTTCAGTCCATGGGGTGTTGTGTTTTTAAGGATGAGTTCTCTTTCTCTACATTCTTTCTCTCTGAGTTTCTCACTAGATTACAGCTTTCCAGCATGAGCACCTTTTTCTCACAGGCTGTGAGTGAACCTCTGCATCCCCCCATGCACTTCATGAATTACAAGGAAACAGTTGGTTGTATTACAGTCCCAACCACGGCTTGCAGAAGAATCTCAGCTCTGATGCCTGGAGCCTCTCCTTCTCCCCCTCCCTTCTTTCACCAACCTTAGTGTCACCATCTTCTTCTCCTCACGTGGCTTCAGCTTTTCTTTTTCTCTGACTCAGGAAAGAACTGGTGTCTGGAGATTCCTTTGTTCTCAAGTTCTATCCATTGAAAAGTTTTTACAGAGTTCTGCAGTGCTGAAAGGTTGATCCCATCCAGGCTCCACGTCAGGGAATTGCTCATCATGCCCCTCACTGTCAGCCACATGGTCCCAACCCCTCAGAGGCAGAAAGAGTAATTGCATGCATTTGTTTTCCTTCTTAAATATGTCATCATAGAGGCATTACCAACTACTTCAGTTGGCTTAGTAGATGTCTGTTTTGAGAGCCAGCCCACGACTGGCTTTGCCAGGCATGGAGGAAGCTTATGGCAGCTTTGCAACACAAAATAAATCACTTCCGTGCCTGGCTTCTTCCCTCCTCACCAAAAAGTCAAGCTAGGAAAAACCAACCTGTGTCAGTACAACAATGGCTGGAAGGTTGTATAATTCTACCCATTAGGTGAGATATCTTATTCTGATAAAGCATGTTAAACTAGCTGATTTTTAGCAACTGCTAGTACATGGTCTCTAAAATGAAGATATTTTCCAGGTGATAAAATATTATTCCCAGGTGATATTATGCCCTTGTATTAATTAAACCATTTGATGTAATTTTGCTATAAGATAAGGACTCTGTATAGGGCTCAAGTCACTGCCAAGATATAAGAATCTTTTTACATTCTGCTTCTGGAGTTCAGCTTAGCCTGGGACTCACCTGCAGAGCAGGACGTGTTGTGCGGTTGCTTGCTGGTAATATTCCTTGTATCTGTGCTGCTAAAGCTTACTTTGACATGTTCTTCTACAGTTTTAAATAGGAGGAAGAGGATTAGCTCATAAGCAGATGTGTTTTCTTGTGTATCATCAGTATGTTATGTGGGTAATACCTGTCTAAAAGCTATTGGTTTTCATTGTCTAGCTGTACACAATTTCTTGCCATCCTAGATAATGGTGGTGGTGTCATCAGATGGGATGTAAATTGATCAAACTTGACACCAGTTTTCTTGCTAAATGGAAGGCATAATTGATTAAGGGAAATTTAATGTGATATATCAAGTACTGTTAGATGTGGTGACCAACCAGCTATCAGTGGAGGATGCTGAGGGCTTATCAAAGTCAACTTGTCCTCCATTGCCTTCCTTTTAAGAGCAGTGTCCATGTGAGTGAAGTTGCACAGCCACTATTCTGTTTTCACATCTGTGCAAGGTGAACAGCCCAGCGACAGTAGAGAACAACGTGGCCTGGGCCAGGGATTCTTCTCTCCTTTGTTCACCTACCTGACTTGATCAGCTCCAGCTGGTGTGCTTACCTGATGAGTGCAAACTTCCTTCTGCCCTGTGCTTGGCTTGCTGCCTCTTTTGCCCTCTCTCTTTTGCTCTGGAGAGCTTTTTGGGAGGCCTGCATGCTCAGAGAGATCTGTCCTACAGAGTCAAGAACTAGCCAGGACATCTGGGCACTACTTTGAAAAAAACAACAGGAACTTGGTTAGGAGCCAGAAGATCTGCTTTCTGTTCATTGCTCTGGTGGCCACAAAGTGTGATGTGAGTGTTTGGGGTTCTTTTCATTTTAGGTTTTATATTAAACAATTCTTTGAAGAGAGAGTGTAGAAATATTTTTTTTTGTTCCATTGGCTCTGCATTTGTATGTTAGCTGAGCCACTCATTTTCAGGACAAGAAGAATTGTCTTGTCTCTCATTTGATGAAGGAAGACTAGCAATCTTTGTCCTTCTTTTGTGAATTACCTTTGTAAGGCCTCTTTTCTTCCCCTTTGAGGAAGAAATATGATACCACCTGTAGAATGTTTTAAAAGTCCCAACATGAAAAAAACTGCAAAATATTAATGTTCTGCATGGTTAGAGCAAACACTATGTTCCTGTGAGTCACAGATGTCAGGTTTGTTTAATCTTAATAAATCTATGCCACAACAACACTGTTAAACAGAAAAAGAGATGGAGGGATGAAGGAAGAGTTATGCTGGGTTAGAAAGGATTCTTGGCCAAAATCTTGTTTAGTGGGGGCCTGGAGATGAGGTGGCATGGAGGTAAACCTGAACACTTCCCACCCTGCCTTTATTAAGTACTTTAGGACCTATGTTTTGGGCATTGCATTTCTAGTGCACATTTCATTTTGTTTGTATGTTTTATGATAAATTCCCTGTCCATTTTAAGTCATAAGAGTACTCATTTCCCACAGCATATTTGCTGGAGATAAAGTGAGTCTTTTTACATAGCACCCTGTTGGCAAACAGAAATAGCATTTACTCCAATGACTGTTGCCAAGTATGAGGTACTTCCAAATGAACTTCAAAAGCTCTGAAACATGCCTTAGCTGCTTTTTCAAAAATGTGAACAATGCCATTGCTTTCTAGCAAACAGAACTGGTGAGAAGAGGGATCAGAAGGTAAAAAAATAACAACTGGATATGATAGATGCTGTAGTAGTGCTTGGGATCAGACAGAAGGCATAGCTCTCTGTCACTGCTGGATTTGGGGGCGTTTCTTGTAACAGTACCTAAAGTATCTACTCTGCACTTGAGGAGGAAACAATCTCTACCCTAAGGAGACTTAGCAAAGCACTTGGGAAGGAGTTCATATGAGCTTCAAGTGGCTGGGAGTCCTGATAGGAGTGAGTTGTGCTGTCCAAGCCTGGTGAGGAATTTCCTTACCAGCACTCCTTTCTGGTGCTACCCCTCCTCTCAGTGAGGACAGTGATGAGCATACACATAAACATCAGAGCACAACCCTTAACATGTGCCAGGTTTTGAGGCAGAAGGTGAGAGAAACAGGCAAGCTGCTGTGTTTCAGTATGGCACTAGGGCTGGTTATGCTGGGTTTCATTATGGCCTCTGGCTCTAACTAGGCATAAATAAATGCTTTGCCCATCTGGAAAAGTACAGAACAGTGGTTCTGCTACTGCCACTTCAGTATAGCTCTTACCAGCTCTGTAGTCCAGCATGCCCTTTCCATGCTGGGCACATGATGCAAGCTATCTGCCCAGCTCAAGCCTAGTATATTGCTCCAGACCATTTTCTTGTTCTATATTTATGTATATATACCTTCTACATTTAGATGAGAAACTGACCTGCTGAGACCTCAGAACTGTATGGCTTTTTCCTGTGTTTTGAAGAATGCTTTCAAAACACAAATGCAGTTTATCCTGGTGCTGCTCAGTTGTTGGTTTTGGGTTTTTTTGGTAGGCAGAATGATGAACTATTTTCTGACATAGAGTGATCCTCAAAATCGAGTATTTACATTTGTGCTTGAAATGGAAGTCTTGCCTTTCACAGCTATGAAGCTATATTTTATTGCTGAAATGTTGCATTGCTAGATAGCATTCTGCTTTTGCTGTTACTTGAAATAGGTATGATTGGTCAATAATAAGGCATCTGCATAGTATCTAATCTAATACTTGCTACAGAGAGATTTTTAGCATGTAAGAACCAAGTTGCTGGGATCAGTGTTGCCCATGATGCAGCATAGGCTTTTTCTGAAACTCTAAATTAAAGAGCACTCTTTTACAAGAGTATGCTTTATCACTGATAATGAGTTGCAACTGCATGGAGAACATCTCTGTGGAAAATGCATAGTCTTGTGACTACTTGGGTGAATTTTTATTACTCCAAACCTTGTAAGTTAATTTATTTTTCTTGGTTTTAACAGTTCCACCAAGTGAGAAGAGTGATGACCATCCTTTTCTTTACTATGGTTATCTCCTACTTCACTTGCATGAAAGCTGCCCCAATGAAAGAAGCTAGTCTAAGAGGACAAGGCAGCTTGGCTTACCCAGGTCTTCGGAGCCACGGGACTCTGGAGAGCGTCAATGGGCCCAGCGCTGGTTCAAGAGGACTGACGTCTCTGGCAGACACTTTTGAGCACGTCATAGAGGAGCTCCTAGACGAGGACCAGGACATCCAGCCCAGAGAGGGGAACAAGGATGCAGACTTGTACACTTCCCGAGTCATGCTGAGCAGTCAAGTGCCTTTGGAACCCCCGCTGCTCTTCCTGCTCGAGGAGTACAAAAACTACCTGGATGCTGCAAACATGTCCATGAGAGTCCGGCGCCACTCCGACCCAGCGCGCCGTGGGGAGCTGAGCGTGTGCGACAGCACCAGCGAGTGGGTGACAGCAGCAGAGAAAAAGACTGCAGTGGACATGTCCGGGGCAACTGTCACCGTCCTGGAAAAAGTTCCAGTTCCCAAAGGCCAGCTGAAGCAATACTTCTACGAGACCAAATGCAACCCCAAGGGGTACACAAAGGAGGGCTGCAGAGGCATTGACAAGAGGCACTGGAACTCTCAGTGCCGAACTACCCAGTCTTACGTGAGAGCTCTCACCATGGATAACAAAAAGAGAGTTGGCTGGCGCTTTATAAGGATAGACACTTCTTGTGTATGTACATTGACCATTAAAAGGGGAAGATAGTGGATTCATGTTGTATAGATTATATTGAGACAAAATTATCTATTTGTATATATACATAACAGGGTAAATTATTCGGTAAAAAATAATTTTATGGACTGCATGTATGACTGAAGTTTATACAGTACAGTGGTTACACAATCTATTTATTGAACATATCCATGACCTGAAGGGGAACAATAGTCACTTGCGCACAAGTTTAAACAAACAGAAAAAAGGAAAAAAAAAAAAAAAAAAAAAAAAAAGCAAACAAAAAAGTCTGCATTACATTCCTCCATAACATTGTGGTTTGTTGCCGTTGCCAAGAATTGAAAATATGAAAAATTTTTTAAAAAAAGAATAAAATTGCATGCTGCTTCAATTGTGAATTAATGATAAACGGTCCTCTTTCAGAAAAATAAATTGAACCAAAACATTCTGTTTACATTTTAGACAATAAGTATCTTTAGTCTGTTAGTATATATGTTTACTGCTTCTAACTTCTGATAGCGTTGAAATTAAAACAATGTCAAGGTGCTGTTGTCATAGTTTTACTGTTTCTCTTTTACTTTTCAATTCCCATCAGATTGAAAAAGAAAGAAATCATTACCTTATTCTGGATTAGAAAAAAATTTGGTTTTTGTATGTTGTGAAGGTGTTTGCAATAGCAGTCCGACTACTGACAAAAAATAATAAAAAGAGGCAACTGAAAAAGAATGGTGATTTTCCACTTCACATTGTTGAACTTCAGGCTTAAAGACAACACTTATTTAACTGTATGGCAACATGCTTTTTTGGTTGTTGGGGGGGTGGTTTGTTGTTGTTGGGTTTTTTTTGTTGTTTGTTTTTCTTTTTCAATTTTCAGTCTTTAGAGACATGCATTTGCTTATACCATGTTTGCTTGTGTTTGAGAATTTTTTTCCCCCTTTTCTCCCTCTGGAGGGACATTGGTTGTGATCTTTAAGTACTTCACTTACCATAGAACTGGAGCTTGTCATATAGAGAATATTCTATAGTGTTCAGAGCAATTATTTTCATATAATAAAAGACTGTGCTTGGATCAAATGTCTTGGTGAAGCACGGTGGGAGTGTCACTAGAAAAAGGGTCTAGAAAAGATGATGGTGGATCTGAAATCAGGTTGATTTTTGGGACTTTACAGCTTAGCCAGTTGGGAAGGAATGACAGGGCTTTGTGTTGACTGAGGCTATCCCAATTGCAGTCATTGCTGAATGTGGCCTGTGCATTGTGTTAGAGAGCAGGAGCTTGGCCATGCACATGGGTGCCCTTCCCCTCCAGGGCATGCCAGCAGCCCCAGGCCTGCAGAGCTGGTGGGCAAACTGCCTGAAGGAGCCCTGGGAGTTAGCCTGGGAATGGGACAGAAAGGAGCACTGCTTCTAGTAGAAAGCAGTTAGCATTATGTGGGTGTGGCTCTACCTCTGCTGTCAGACTTACCTTATGGAACAAATATTGGCACTAAAAAACCACTCTTGAACTTGAAGAGCAAGTGCTGGAGGAGTTAGGTTAACTCTCTTAGAGTTAACATCTCTGAGAGATGTGTTTAGCTCTGCTTTTCCCCTCTGACAGAAGAATTGCTAAAAAGGTGGGTTGTAAGGCTGAGAGCTGTGCATACCACTTGCACTGGCTTACAGTGGGCTGAGAACAGAAATAGCTTGTTAGTAAGCTCACTGAAGGCTGATGCTATATTTGTAATTCCTGTAGATTAAAAAAAAATAGCTGAACAAGTAGGAAAATAGTGCAAAATATAATCTGCTTCTGAATGCTGTAGAATCTGTGTGCATTAAAACTTTGACTGGGCAAAGCCACGGAAATATGTTGGCCCCAGTAATGCTCTTTGAAGAGCATATTTAACATTGATTTTATGTCATCACTGGTAGAAACCCATGCTGAAAGCTAACAGACCCTTTCACATCAGTGATTTCTTCTACTTCAGGTAGGAGGGCAGCCCCTTCCTGAGGAGAACTGGCTGTTGAAGTGCCAGCTGCATTGGCTGTGTGCACAGCAAACCAAGAGTGAGGAGAGAGGGTTGTGTGACCCACCTGAACTTCAAACTTCAGCCTTCCCCACCAGCTGCTGATGGGGATTTCCTACACAGAAAAAAAAACAAAACACCAAAACAAACCAAAACCTTACTGAAATTCTCCAAACTTCATCCAAGATATTCTTTATGCAAATTAAATCATAGAATCAAAGAATGTTTTGTGTTGGAAGGGACCTTAAAGATCATTTATATCATGGGCAAGTACACCTTCCACTCGACCATTTCATTCCCCTGGGACCAGTACCTGTGTGCATATTGTAATTTGCATTTAGTAAACCCAGCATCACTCAGGAGCTATTCTCAGCAGTAGTCCTAATCTGCAGCAGAGAAGTGGTGTAATGTTGGCTTCTCTCAAAACAAGGGTTGGTTGCTTTGAAGGAAAGGATGATGCTGATATGTGAATAACAAATCACTCATCGAGACTGGGAAAAAAAAAAAAAGATAACTAGGTTCTGATAGTAGTCTAATTCAGATACAGGAATAAAATAACTACAAGTTCAAAGAAACTGAATTTCCAAGAGAGAAGTGCTAATGCATAAATCATGCTAGAAATAAAGTTCCTTACTTCCCAAAGTTAACTATGGCTGTATCCTTTACTTTGCCTCACCTGGCACAGTAAAGGTGGTGCAGGTGGGGCAGAATTAGAGCAGTAGGTTCAGAGGGGTAAAGGACAGCCTGTGTAGCTGGGGAGGAGTAAGGGATGGAGCTGGGAACCTGGAGAACTGTTCTAGCAACTACACCCAGAGTGCTGTTCCCCATAACAACTCTGTATTTATTGACACAAGGTTAAACTGGCAATTAACCTGCAGTCCCATGGCTGTGCCATGCCTGACCTTACACACCCATGGTCACAGGCTGGGCACTTTTAGCTAGCACAGAGACAGAGAGGGGAGCGTTGGTTTTTCTTTATATCACTTAATTAAACTCTTGCTGTGGTCTGTTTGTGACAGAAGTATAATCATGCATGTCAGCAGGCCTAGTGCTGTGTTAAAGACTCTTGCAACTGTAAGTTCATGTCTGTGGCCTTGTTCTCTATTATTCATCTTGTGTAACATAAATATTTATTGTATATTTATATAATTTTATGGTTTTTTGGGAAAATACTGAAATTGGCATTAAAATTTAAAAGCAACTGCGTCATATTGTAAATATAATTAAGCTATATTTAAGTGTACTGATTAACATAATATATGTTTAACTAGAGTTTTTTACATTTTTAAATATATTTTCGAAATACATATATATATATATATATATAAAAACGGGGCTTTTGGGGGGACCATGTGACTTTTCTCTAATTGTAAAACAAACTTGAGTTTTCCTATAAATATGCGTGTTCTTTGTTTTAAACCATTTTTTACTCTATTTTAGCAATAAAATCTCACCCTGTTTCATAGCTGGACAGTTAGCATCGGGAGGGGAGGGATAGCAAGGATTTACTTCACATAAAAGCTGGGGATACTTGCAGAATGATGTATTTCCATTTAATTCTAGCACAAAAGTCCTCATGAACTAAAAGCCCATGAATGACATATGTATGGTTTTACTAAAGTGTAAAATAAAGAGTATAATGGATGTAAGGGGGTGGGAATTTCTACCCTTAGTAACTAAGGGATAAGTGAGACATAAACTCAATAGCTGTAGTCATGTACCTGATTTTTAAATGGTGTCATTTATATTTATATCCCCTGCACTGATATATGACCCTGCAGAGTACTAGGAGTGGAATTCCTTGGATTTAACATCTTGTTAACATTTCTAAAATAGTATTCTCCACTACAGCTGCCAAGCCTGTATATTTAATTATCCCATAGACCTATAATAATCAATAAATCCTCATGATGAGTAGAAAACTGTCATATAACTTAAGGAGGGACAAGCACAAACCCAAACTCTTACAAAAAAAACCTATTGCTGCAGGTTTTTCAAGAGCCCAGTACCAGCAGTATCTCACAAAAACTGAGGAAATTACACTTCTGCAGATTGTCATTTATATTAAACACACCTACATTGCTTTCTTTATTGTCAGCATAAGCTAACAGAAGTCATAATGGAGACTAAAATCTTTGGGATGTAGCTGGCTCTGCTTGGACCCTGCCTCCTTCCTGAAGCAGGATAGAGAAGTTGCTTTAGCTTATTAAATACATGTTGATTCTGTGACATGGGTGCCTAGGGAATGAAATGCATGCACTCAAAATAGATATATACAATTTGAGCTACAAAGGAAGATACAGGTGTATCCAGCCAGCCACTCTACTGAGTCCTAGCTCTGAAGGGGAAAACAAAGGTATTTCCATGGCTTTTCTCACTTGGAGAGAAAAATAAAATAAATAAAAAAAAACCCCCATAGCTAGACTTCAAAATTACTCAGAAAAAAAAAAAAATAGAAAGCAGTAAAAGATTCTTGAAGAGCAGGCTGCATTGAAGTGTAATGAGAGGGGGAGGATGTTTATTTCAGTTTGTCCCAGGTGGATTTAATACACAGCTTCCACAGGCTCCTTCCCCTAATTATGTCCTCATTAAGAAGACACCTTTTGGCAGGTCAATTAAAATGAAAAAGTAATTGATGCACTTGATTTGAGTAAATATAAAGAGCACTGATGTCTGATATTATGGAGGAATTGGAATTCCAAACTCAGGAAGTTTCTGGAGGGGGTGTTTTGGAAGAGGAGGAGTTGATTTTTTTCTCCCTGAACTTTTCTTATAGGTAGAGTTTGGCTTTTTAAAACAACTTGCTGCCATTTTGGGTTCTAAGAGACTGTGGTGTTGCTATAAGTAAGAGAATTTAAAGTGACAGCTTTATTTTGATGCCTATGGGAGATGGACTGGAGAAAGCACAAGTGATCCTGCTTTTCCACACGACATCTGGATTCACGTGTGGAATTTGAAACACTTCTGGAAGTTTTTCAAGCCTTTTAAATCCTGTCAGACAGTGGCAGAAAGCACTTGGAGGCAAACTGCTCTTTGCTACACCAGCCCCTCTCTCCTGAGACAAATGGCCCATAGCTGCTGGTTTTTGTTTTGCTGTGCAAGGGTGAGTCTCTAGAGCTGCCTGTGACCTGCTCCATTTCCCACACCACGTGTATATGTATTTATCTAGCTACAGAACCACTCCTGGTGCTGCTTGCTGCCTCTGTTGGTCAGGCTGCTGCTGTGCTGTTGACTCCATGCATTACTGCAGCTACCCCACCTGCTGCTGCAGGTCCTTGCTCTGTAGGAACAATGTGGGAACAAGGAGTGGCAATTCCCAGTAACTGCCAGGGCCTGGGAGGACCTTGCAGCAGCAAGGGTTTCCCTGCTGCTGAGAGTCCCCCACTGCCTCAGCTTGCAGCAGACACTGCTGATCTCATCTGAACAACAACTGCCAGTTTGCTCACGCAGGGATTTCAGAGATGAGGAGGAGGATTTGGCACAGAGCTGTGAGGCTTCTTGCCTAAATCCTCTTTTCTGCCTCTGCCAGCAAAGGGATGGGTTACGAGGAAGGATACGTCCTGCTGGGAGTGCAGAGTTTTGCACTTCAGAAATGGCATCTCATGAGTCTACACTCTGAAAACATTTCCCTTTACCAAAAGAATCCTTTCTTTATACTGTCCCTTCCTGCCCTTTAGTAAAAAAATCTGGCCTTATAAAGTTCAAACTGCAGTTCATGTGTGTAAACCAAGCTGTCTTCTCCTCCTGTGTTAATTATAACAGCCTTTAAAACTGTTCAGACTCTAAACAGGGGTGCAGGTACCTGGTGGACTAAATATTCCTTCAACTGTCATCTACCCCAAGGGTTTTAAATTACCTTAAGAAGGTTTCCAGTTATAGTTTATTTGACCTTTGAAGACCATTCTGCTGGGAGACTCATTTTTTCTCTAACCCCAACATGGTCCTTCATAGAAGTTCTGCTATATTTGGACTCCAACCTTGGGAATCTGTTATTTCAAGGCAGTATAAAATATGTGTGACCATGTTTCTCTTACAAAAATAGTGCTGGCAGTGTCACCATTTACTTCCATGAAGCAGCCCAATGAGGCCCTTTCACTTCCTAATGTACACTCTGCTCTTACACACAGGCATGGTACAGCTGTAAAACTGAATGGAAAAATGTACCCAAAAAAGCTTTGAGAAATAGAAAAAGAACAAATCTGGTGAGCTTTGCTGAGAGCAAAGTGCAGGTGATGTACTGCTGTTCATAGCAGGCTGGACATCCCCACCTTTGCCATTCACCAACAAATGCATACCTAAAGCCCTGTTTAGCTACAAGAAACTCAAACTGTGAACCTTTTTTGGGGTTTTTTTAGTCCTTCTGGTTTGCTTTATTCTTGGGCTAAGCAAAACTCTGTCCTTGATGTCCCCATGTAATGCAAGCCACCTGGTGAACAAGAACAGTCTCAGCAGCACAAGTATTTATTAAAAAAATAAAATCACTGCATCACCTTGTAAATTAATACCTTTTTTGTCAGGTGGGAGCTACTGCTCCTGAGGGCAGAGCCAGAAGGATGTGCTGGTACAGGGGCAGATCTCTGCTAACAGCTGACTGACAGTGCTGGGCTGCAGCAACAAGGTGACACGTGGTTGTGTCACTAATGTCAAATCACCTCCCAGCTTGTTACAGATTTTGACCACTATTCCCTTGTGTTTGAGTAAATCAGTCTTGGAGGTGCTACCACCTGCCTATTTAATTGTGAAGGCTACAGAGAAAGTCTCACCCAGCTTCAGCTGAGCTATTGAAAACAGCCATATTACATTTATTTTCCTTTCCTTTCCCCCCTTGCTGCCAGCTGTGCTGGTGTGGATCACTCACCTCCCCATTTCAGGGCATATAGGTTCAGACATGCCCATTCAACCTCGCTGAGAGCTGCTGGTGCATTCCACTGAGCTGCACAGGTCAGGAAGCAGACAGGATCCTGCTGCCATGCCCTGCTGGGCAGGAGTAGGTATCAAACCACTCCCTGTTGGCTGACATGACCCAGGGTAGGTGACCCTGTGCTTAAACACTGACAGTGGTAGTCTCAGCTCAGAGCTTCAGGAGGGATGAGCCATGCCCCTGTTTGCAGAAGGCTTGTTGCAAACAAGCTGTCTAGTGAAACAGAAATTCATCACCTGATGTGCCAAACAGCAGCTTTGTTTTCCCAGGGGAAAATAGGGCAAGAGCTTGCAAGAGACTAAGGGAAGAAAAGCATCAGTTTGTGTGTTCCCTTAAAACATGCATTACCCTTAGCTTCCCAAAAAGATAACAACCTTCATGTGACTCTGAATTGAGACCTTGACAGTCAGGTATTTTATTTCAGTGAGCCTGACAAGCCCAGGGACCCCACAACTGTTTCTGCCAGCTGTTAAATTCAGCTTGCACTGTGTGGGGCACAGAGAAAAGGCAGACAAACACTTGAAATCCCTCTGTGAATCTGTCAGGTAGGCACCTGCAGTTAGCAGGAGCAGTGCTGCTCTTGTCTGTGCCTTCTCTAATTAAACCAGAGATTCCAGGCATAATTCTGCACACCCTTATGGCTTTGTAATCGTTGCCTGCACGGAAAGTCAGAGGAGCAATGAAGATAAAATAGTGCAAACAATAGTTATATGAGCTAATTAGCCCTGGCTGTCACTGAAAATAGTGAATGGACTATTCAAGCCTTGCTTGAACTTCCAAGGCAATATGTTAGTATGAAGTGATCCTGAAATCAAGGGCTCCTGTAGCCTGAGATGACATTAGGGGTCTGCAATCCACTACCTATGCAATGGCCACTTCATAAGTTCCCTTTAAGAAACACAACACTCTGTTCTGTGCTTCACAACACCACACATACCTATGGTTTCCCAGAACTGGTGCAACATCTCTAATAAAGTATGTATCAGGTACTGAATGGGGCTGTAATTATGGTGTAATTCACAGTTTGGTGCAAGGCTAATGAAATTACCACCTATGCAGTAAGCTGGGGCATTGCAGAACAAAGCTGCAAGCCCAGAGACCTCTGCAAACATTCTTTCATGGAGCTTTTGTTTTTCTCTGCTTTAAATAGGACAATTTTTCCTTAATCACAGAGCCTAATTCTGCCTTTGAAAAGCACAGTGTCTACTGAATTTAGTTGGAGGATTAAAGAGCACTCAATAAACCAATAGAGAATAAATCTAGCAGAAGTCATTCTGGACATAATCAGTTTTAGCTCAGGAAAAACTTGGGATGAAGGCTGGCAGAGGAGTAGTCTGGGAGGCAATTGCCATAAAACTGCCCCATTTCCAACCCCATCCTGGGACTTGGGAAAACTGGGGACTTGGCCACCACTAGAGATCAAATATGAGGGTGGCCACACTGGTGATGACATGTGGTGTGGACTTCTTCAGAAAGTCCCTCTTGCAGAGTAACATGCAAAAGCCCCCATTTCAGCCCCAGAGGAGGATTTGTGGGACCTTGTCTGGTCTGGGAGCTCTCAGAGAGTTAGAGTCATCTCCTTCTTCCCACTGCTTTGGTCTTCATGCTCCTAAGCTGTGTGAGTTTGCCTTCCTAGTAAATTAAAGTCAGTGGTTTGGTCTGGATTTACACAGATGCATTTGAGCTGCAGCCAGCCAGGGGGATGCAGCAGGGATGAGAACCTGCCATGTCCCCATAGTGCTGCAAACTTCACGTGGCCTCAGGCACAGCTGAGCTCCCTGACTCTACTTTCCCATCAGATTTTGCCATTTTGTTGTTGCTGCTGTTGCTCTGAATGTTATATTTGATATAACTGATTATATTTTACCAGTAGGTTGCCAGCTCCAAGCTCCATGCCTGGGCACAGGGTCCTGCAGCTGCATGGCTGGCTGGGAATTGCCAATTTGCTTTGAAGCAAATGGGTTTGTTCCACCCAACAGGTTTCATCCTCCAGCATGCAGAGCACAGACCCTCTGCCCTGGTTCAGGTCTGTGGCACCATCTATTTTTGCATCTTTGTGTCCATCATTGGACCCAGAGGTTTCTGTCATTACCCAGGAGGAAGTTTTCCTACCTCTGTACCTAAGCATTGCCAGCTGCCAATAAAAAGTCACTCAAAGATTTGCCTTTAGGGTCCTGCAGTGTTTTGCAATGTGTTCTTGTTGAACTCTGTTGAACATGTATATTTAAAAACAAAACAATACCAAAAAAAGCACCAACAGAAACGATTTTTTTTTCTGCCAAAGATGTGATTACTGTGAGTAGTAACTAGGAAATTACAAGAATTTGCATTCAAAATACAAAGTTTAAGCTGCAGAGATAAAACTGCCTCTTCTCCTCACGTGGCAGGCACACTGATCTGTCTTCTTGGTCTACAATGTTATTCCTTAGGCATATTCTAGGAATAAAAAGTGTACCTGGAAGAAAAACTTGGGCAAATGACACCATTTGGGTTAGGATTTGAATAAACACTAGTTTAATTAGGAAAAGTGTTTCTTTCATTCAACTATTGCCACCACACTTCTGGCCCACAGTTTATCATCTTTTGAGATGAGCAATATATATTGTGCCAAAAACTTGTTAGTTTTGAGAGATGTACTTATGAAGTCTGCAGCCATCACAGGATGCAAAACTATTATTCTTTAATAAACTACATATTGCAAAATACCTGCTCATTGATGTTGAAATACCTACAATGTAAATATTTGGTAATATAAACGTAACTTACATGAAATAACTGAACACAGCCTATGTGACAGGCTGTGTGAGTCACCAATGCAGATAAATGCTGTATTGATTACCAATGCAAAGGTCCACACTGTAGGCTGATTTTATTTATCAGAATACATGCACCACTCCAAAACTGGAAATACTCCTACCCACAAAGTATTTAAAGGATGTTCAAAATAAAATCCCCCTCTGCAAGTATAAAACCCTGTCAAACACTTCAGACTTCTCAAGTACACTGCAAACTTGAAATGATGGAAAATAGGGGCTCCAGACTTTTTTTTTTTTTTTTTTTTTTTGGCCTGGCAAGCAACTGTGACATCTTTGAAGTCCCTGGATCCAGCCCACCCCTGCACAGAGCTGGGTGCACAAGGCAAATTAGTTCTTGCCCTCTGTGTTTGGACAGGTCCAGCTCTGCCAGGATCCAGTGCTGCATGTGCTCACTCCAACAGACACTCTAATCCAAAGCTGTGTGACCAGATGGATTCACTTGAGGATCCAAGTGTCTCATCAGCAGCTAACTGGGGACTTGGGAAAAACATGGGGAGTTGATCTTACCTGTCCAAAACTCCCCATGGATAATTAACTGGTGGTCACACCACCACTGGTCTCGTTCTCTCAGTTCTGCTTCCCTCCTTTTGTTTCCCAAACTCCTCACTTGGAGGAGAGCCCAGGGTGAGAGCCCAGGTTTGCTTCACAGCCTGGGCCACCCCAGGAACCTGATCCTAGGGACAGACCAGGGCAAAGATGCTCTCCCCCCACAGGAAACCCCTGGAGAGCCCATCTGCATGGATGAAGCAGTTTGCAGGACATTTGAGGGAGGCAGGGAAGACTGGTAACAGCTTCCCACAAATTTAAAAATGGGACAAAGCCATTTCTGGCAGAGAGGACAGGATTTGCCCAGAATAGGAGCAACAGGGGAAGTGGATAGAAAATCACCTTCCCTTGGCCTTGGGAAGAAAAGGCTAAGATGTAGGATGTTGAAAGTCAGAGAAATTGGGCAAGATGCTGTTAGCTGGGTGAGTGTGTTTGCAAGAAGAAGAAGAAGAAGAAGAAGAAGAAGAAGAAGAAATGTGAGCAGTGCAGCCAGCCAGGGGGAAAAATGCCCTTGGAATATTGTATTGAGTGTCAGACCAGGGGATGCTGCTGAGTACAGAGGGCTGGTTAGAGGCAGGGGGTGGGGGCTAGGGCAGCCAAATAATGAGGTTTGAGGTGGGGATTTAGACATGAGCAGCCTCTGCTCAGGGCTTGTTGGTGCTTGCGTGCTCCCAGTGTCTGACACGAGCAGCTTTGCTAACCAGCAGATGTTTTCTTCATGTGGCTGTTACGACATCCAGGGCTCTGCTGGAGATGTGCACAGCCCCTCCTCACCCACGCACCAGCTTTGGCTCCAAGCTGGAATACACAATCATGCAAAAGCATTAGCTCCATGCTGCTCCTGACAGCCCAACATATGTACAGAAACGAGCTTTTAAAATAAAAAAATAATCCTGCTAGCGCTGCAGCAATCTGCCTTACCCAGAAACTCAGATTTGGGGTTCCAAAGTGGCAGATGCTGGCTTTGCAGTTAGCTGGCTCTGGATCTGCTTGGTAAGGTCACCAGAACTGAGAACAGGACATGTGGGGTATCAGAGCTGCAGCCCCATCCATCTCACCCAAGCTGGCCAGTGTTGAGCATCACACTCTAACCAGCTCAGCTGTGGGGATACAAAGGGTGTAAAAACACTGGGTCAGTGTGGAGTAACAACTGAAATGTTGGTTGTGTCAGCCATGAGCACTTGCTGCTCTCATCAGCACTATAATGAGATATCAAACACTTTCCAGAGGAAAACCCCAGCCACCTGCACGCAGATAATCAATGCCATGATCAATTAAAACCAGTCAGAAACCCACAAAGGATGTTGTCTATGCTGCATCCAGCTGTAAAGCAAAAACCCAAACTTGTGGGGTTTAGATAGTGCAAACTATAATTGCTAGTTTGATTGTAGCATAACTGAGGCGTAAGTCCCATCTCTTTCATTTTTCTGGAGAAGTCTCATTCCATTTATCATTTATTACCTGAGAATTAATGTCTCACACAGGCACTGAAGAAGGTGGAAGAATAAGTGTTATACACATTTTCATGAAAATGGAATAAATAATAAGTACTTCTTTTTTTGTCTTAGTGGATTAGGTGATCTTCTAAGAAAGATTCTTTTATTTTACCAACTGTATCTTATTTAAATATGCAGCTGTGTGCCTCTCATCTTTCTTTCCATGTTTGATTTCTGAACCTCCCTAATTGCTGCCAACTTTTGTGCCTGAGCTGGGATGGGTGAGGATGAAAATCCTGCTTTGATTTAGGCAGATGTGTTTGCATATTGTCTAGGTTACCATTTGCATGGAAGGAAAAAAGATCACAACTGGGGTGTCTTCTGTCTTTCCTAGCTGAACTATGGCCTGTGGAAAATGTTAAATGCTGAAGAAATCATCAATAAATCACAATGTTCTGCCCTATTTGAGCCGTTTACCCTGGAGAATTTGAAACTGCAGCTCTTCTCAGAACACTTCTGTGAGGTCTGCATGTGTTTTATGGCTGGGTAAACTCAGTGCAGAGGGTTTAAGGAATTCACCAGAGATCTCACAGCAAAGTAATGGCAGATTTGCCACACCTCCTTTCCTTAACAAACTGGCCCATCATCTGTCACTTGAAAGAAAATGAGAGAACCCAGGTGTCTGCCTTCCCTGCACTGCAGTGAGGAAGAGTTTCAGGGTTTTGAATGAGCAGCACCTGCCTTTGTGGTTGGGAAGAGGTGAACACAATGAACCTGAGCCCTCGAGGCCAATGCTGCAGGGGCTGGGGCATGGTTACCACTGCCCAGGGACCTGTGGCACCTCCAGGGCTGCCAGTGGCCATCTACCCTCCTTTAGTCCAGCACCACAAAGACACAAGGAAACTCACTCTTGGGTTGTACCCTTGGATTTGCACCCTCCATCTCTGCACGGAGCTCAGCTGGAGCACAGCGACCTCACTTTTCTGATGCTCTTGGTGTGTTACAGGACCCATTTCCCTTGTGTTTGCCCATTGAAGCCATCAGCCAGGGAGAGGGCAGCCCTGGGATGTGGGAGGCACCAGCAGGTAACAGCAGAGCCCTGCTGGAGCAGCTCTGGTCTGTGCAAGGTCATGTGTTTGTAATTTGAGCTCTGAGTGTGCCATGTGGTGCCCCTGATGTGCACAAGCCCTGCTTCCTTCTTACTCATCTTCCTTCCGATGTCGACTTGCAGTTCTCACACAAAATGTTCAAAAAATACTATCTCCTATGCACAGCAACAGCATCCTGTTTGCAGAGCTTGCCTCCACTGGGATTTCTGTTGACATTATCTTTCCAGCAGCTAAAGTTCAAATAAGAAATAGACTGACTTGGAGCTGGGGTGGGCGAGGACCAGGGCTCAACAGGACAGTGATGAACAAGGAGCAGAGATGAGGGTGCAGAAGGAAGCCAAGTTAGCAGATGCAGGTTACAGTCAGTGCACAAATGAGACTGAGGGTGACACGTGCCACCAGAGCCCGGGCAGCTCTTGAGGGGCACCGTGGCAGGTGTGGGGAACTGCCCCAGGGTGAGATTCCCTGGAGGCAGAACCTCTAGAGCTAGCAGCTCTTCTTCCCACATCTAGGGTTGGGAAAAGGAGGTGAGGGAGGCTCTCAGTATCCAAGGTTCTAAAGGGTTTATTAGGGTTGGAGGATTCAGAAGCAGAAGAGCCTGAGCACTGCTGTGCTTGGGGTTAAATATGGGTCAGATCAGGGGGTGGGTACAAACAATTGACCAGTGAGGTCCTTAGGGGAGGGCAGGGTCTCACAGGGTTACAAACAATGGGGGAAGCAGGGGGAGGAGAAAAGGTGACAGGGGCCAATGGGGCATCGAGTAACAGGGGATTTCCAAAGGTGTGGAACAACTAGGGATTGGCCCAGGGTGGGACTGACAGGGAAAGGTGCTGGAACAAGGGGCAGGGTTACAATGATGGACAGGGAAGGGACTGGAACAAGGGGCGGGGTTACAATGATGGACAGGGAAGGGACTGGAACAAGGGGCGGGGTTACAATGATGGACAGGGAAGGTGCTGGAACAAGGGGCGGGGTTACAGTGATGGACAGGGAAGGGACTGGAACAAGGGGCAGGGTTACAGTGATGGACAAGGAAAGTGCTGGAACAAGGGGCAGGGTTACAATGATGGACAGGGAAGGTGCTGGAACAAGGGGCAGGGTTACAGTGATGGACAGGGAAGGTGCTGGAACAAGGGGCGGGGTTACAGTGATGGACAGGGAAGGTGCTGGAACAAGGGGCAGGGTTACAGTGATGGACAAGGAAAGGACTGGAACAAGGGGCGGGGTTACAGTGATGGACAGGGAAGGGACTGGAGAAAGGGGCAGGGTTACAATGATGGACAAGGAAAGGACTGGAACAAGGGGCAGGGTTACAATGATGGACAGGGAAGGTGCTGGAACAAGGGGCGGGGTTACAATGATGGACAGGGAAGGGACTGGAACAAGGGGCAGGGTTACAATGATGGACAGGGAAGGGACTGGAACAAGGGGCAGGGTTACAATGATGGACAGGGAAGGTGCTGGAACAAGGGGCAGGGTTACAGTGATGGACAGGGAAGGACTGGAACAAGGGGCGGGGTTACAGTGATGGACAGGGAAGGGACTGGAACAAGGGGCGGGGTTACAGTGATGGACAGGGAAGGGACTGGAACAAGGGGCGGGGTTACAGTGATGGACAGGGAAGGGACTGGAACAAGGGGCAGGGTTACAGTGATGGACAAGGAAAGTGCTGGAACAAGGGGCAGGGTTACAGTGATGGACAGGGAAGGTGCTGGAACAAGGGGCGGGGTTACAATGATGGACAGGGAAGGGACTGGAACAAGGGGCAGGGTTACAATGATGGACAGGGAAGGGACTGGAACAAGGGCAGGGTTACAATGATGGACAGGGAAGGTGCTGGAACAAGGGCAGGGTTACAATGATGGACAAGGAAAGTGCTGGAACAAAGGGCAGGGTTACAGTGATGGACAGGGAAGGTGCTGGAACAAGGGGGTGGATACAACTTGGACACAGCTTGGGGACAAACCAGCTGGGGAAAACATAAGGGTACATAGGAACAAACCGTTATAACAATAAACTGAATAAAATAAACATGTGCCACAACATGTGGGAGTTAAATTAATCTCGGCTTAATAGAGCTAAATCCCTCCCATGGGCTTCAGCAGCACTGAAGCATTGCAGCCATGTAATGGTAGCTGGAAAAGGACATCTCCAGGTTTGGACATGGCATTTCAAAGGATGGCTGCTCAGGGGGTAACGGAGGTCTGACCTGAATCATTTTCCCTCATTCTGTGTGTAGTAGTGTGTTTTCCCATACAGCTACACTATGTGTAATGTTCATCATTATAGATGCCCAAGGTACAGAACTGAAGTTTTGTTGCTTTTCTTTAACCATAGTTGCTGAGCTTCCTCATACTTGCTTCAAGACCTGTTCAAATGAAGATTTTCTTTGTAGCTCTCAGGAAACCATTATTCCTCTACTAAAAGCTGAGATTTTCACAAAACAACATGATTTGATTAACTAGAATTTAAAGAATAAGGCCAGATAATGTGACACTTGAAATAAAAGCTCAAGATATGACAAAGCCATATTTAGTGCATTTCCCACCTGAATGGGGAATTGCCATTATATATTCAGTTTAAAGAACACTCACATTTATTCCAGGAATGCTCTAATGCAACCTTTTCCTATTAGCTAAATAGAAGATTAAGTTAATGCTGCCACTTACTTTAAAAATTACTGGAATAATTATCATGGGGGGGAAAAGAAGGCCAAGATTTTGAGATGAATTCCTATAGAAATAAGCAATGTTGGTAAAACTTTGCTTGGCACCATTTATTAATATTCACCATAGGTTTGACCAATACTTCCCCCTTTAATTTTTTTTTACCTTTTCATCATTTCACAGAATGTCCTGTGTTGTTTTATTAGAGAGTATTCATGAATCCTCCTTGAAAGCAAGGGCAGGAGACAGTTTTAGGGCATGTACTGCACAGAATGCAAAGGTTTTGAATGGGGATGTCAGCAAGGGGTGCTGTTGGTCTTCATCATCATGGGGAGTTGATATTAGGACAGAATTCCTGAGGGAGTTGTGTCCTCCCTCCTTTGATGTAAAACAATAGCTTGATGTGAGACATCTAGCATCAGCTTTTATCCTTCCAGTACTTCCAGCAGAAGAACATTAAAAGTGTGACTTCAACGAACATGAACATAGATTTGAACAAGGTACTTCCATTTTCTTTCCAGCATGGCCCAGCTCAGATTCGGAGAAGATTTTTTTCCTCCATTCTAATGGATGGCAAATTTTCTGTCCAAAGCATGGAGTGTGCAGGGGACAGAGGGGTTAAAATAGACAATATTTTTATAAAATTTTATATATATAATTATGACAAATATAATAATATTCTTCTAATTTTATTTTTATTTTAGCTAAATTGTGCCCTTTGTCCTGAAAGGTTTTCAAGTCCTGCAAGTCCTTTAACGTAAAGGAAACCACACACTTTTTTTTTTTTTTTTTTTTTTTTTTAGAAAAGCAGAGAAATATGCAAAAATTGGTGAAGGATAAGATATGCAGATAATATTCAATACTCTAAGTGGGAACACAAAACAATTTGCGGTCAAATTTGTTGTTTTAATTCATAAAGATTGTTTCAGAAAGGATGTCATTCCATTCTCCCTTATTTCACTACTAAAACCTAAGATTTTATTGCTTCTCCTACACCCATGCTTTTTACCAGCACTGCTGATGTATAATGCAATCTCCCATATTCCTGCCACTGTTTACTAAAGTGTGTTTCAATTATTGAGCTCAGTTCTGCTCTGGCTCATCACCACGGGCTTCACTGGGTAGGCATGGCCCTGCTCCTTCCTTTTGGCTTGTTAATTAAACATACCTCTGATCAACTTTTGATGGATTAAGACTATTTTCCTGTATCCTGGAAATACACAAAGAAATGTTTCTGTCGAGGTCTGGCATTTGGGTAAGGAACAGTTCCTGATTAGCAAGCATCTAGAGTAGAGGAGCATCTACTGGAAATAAAATGAAATTACAGGTACAATAAAACCTTGGCAATACAGAAGGGGCACCCCCAAGAAGTGACACACAGCTGGCATCTCTGGCAGCATTGCTTTGCATATAGGTAGCTCAAACCATGCATCTGGTAAAAAAAGCAAAAGAGGGAAGGTACTTCCACTAAGTGGGCTGGCATTGATTTTCATATGTTCATAGGTATTAGAGAGGAAAAAGGCCTATTAAATCATCTGGTCAGTATAATCACAGCAGAACTACTCCCTGCTGGACATTTGCTGGTGGTTTGTCAACTCTAGTTCAGGAAACTGAGTTGTAGTGTTCAATATAATGGATCCTAAATTTCCATTTAATATCAGTTTTCTTTGGTTTCTGCTTTTGTATTAAGGCACTGATGGGCTTTATATTGATTGACTTTTCTTAGTGTAATGAGAACAAAATGCCACTTATGATTTAAGTCATTTAACTCAAACTAGCAAGCTATTAAGCTAGCTCCTCCCAGGGGAAAATCGTAATAGCTAGAGCAGAGAGCTATGTCAATACAGAACTGCTGGCAAGATAAATTAAAATGTTTGAAGAATCATCTCTTTCAAAACAATAGTAGAGAGTTACACAGCTGAATATACCAATCAAGTCTTCAAAATCACATGGAGCAAAGCAAACAGAGCATTATTAACCTTTGAGCCAAATCCCTTTGGTTATGATCACCAAACTATGGGGATCTGCTTGAGAAGGACTGAAGGAAGAGTAGACCCACTGCTTTCCCTGCCCTCAACTAATAAAATAAAAACCTGATATTCTTGTAGTGAGTTATTTATAAATTTTCACATAGTAGCAGACCTAGCATGAGAATAAGTGACAGAGGAAGGTTTTGATCCTTATAAATATGTTGTGGAAAAGACACTGCAATTACCATCATATATATCAGTACTTAATATGGAAAATGCCATACCCCTCTAGTACTAGCACCAGGCTCTCAGAAACATGTTTGGAGTTTTAACACACCAACTGTTTCACACATGTTGCCAAACTCTTGCTGGAAGACAGCTCCAGGATTAAACATCTGTAGAGTGTAGATGCAGTGCAGGGTGAAGTGTAACCTAAAACTGCTGGAAAGCAATTAAAATCTTATCCTTCTTAGTCATAAATCACTGGAATTATTTAGAGAATTAAGTCTGAATATCATGCAACAGCCTATCCTATAGGTTGGGTAAGAAATTATTAAACTGAAAATATGTTCTTTGCACCAGGTTTGATAACTTTGGTGTAAGAAAATAAGGCAGATGATACTAAATTTTTTCTTTGCAGAATGATGCAGTTGCTTTTAATTGTGAATTCATAGGAATGTATGAGGAAGAAAAAGGATCCTGTTCCTTTCTTCTCATTCCTGTGTTTTCTACTATCATATTTACTGCAGTGGCCAACATCTTCTTCAGAGCATGCAAAGAGTTCAGGTTTCATACAGTATTTCTCTGAGGTGCTCAATCCAGCCTGAAAATAAAATCCCCTTATGAACACCTATGACCACCATGAGATCTCTCCTCATTCTCTGCCAAGGAAAAAAAAAAAAAAAAAAAAATTAAATTACAAATAAATTATTTCAAGAGAATGCAGAGTATACTTAGCAGACTGCCATCAGTGATCCTCTGAAGGAGGTGAAGAATCAGAAAATTTCCCATGACTTCAGGCTGTTTCCCTGGAAAGGTGTCAAAGACTGAAGCTGACAGACAGTCTTTGGGAGTTCAGCTACCTCACACTCCTTATTTTCAGAGCTAATTATACTATTTACATATGGCTACTCTCCAAGGAAAATAAATCTTTCCATGCTTTTTCCATCCATCTTACCTCATTCCAGAAGCTGCTTTTGATTCATCCACAGTCTTATTCACAAAAATGGGAGGCAACATAAAAACAGCCAGGATGAAGGTCCCTGCAGCCCAGAAGCCCTTCTGCAGTAATGGCATGAGCAGGCTATGGAGAAAAAGAACAAAGAAAATAAATAACACCCTTCCCCTAGTATGTCCCTGAAAATGACTTCTTGAAGATGAGGCAACTTGTTGAGCCTCCTGTTGGCCAGAGTCATTGCACTCTTGGGCCAGTAGTGCTGGAGACCTTTTTTCTCTCCTTCTTTTTTTGCTCTAACCTCTTTCATACTCAGATTATATCTCCTGTTCTTGTGGTTATGGGTTTTTCTTTGTCTTATGGATATTTTTTATGTTCCCCTCATCTAAAGTTTGGTAAAGGCAAGTGAAACAGGCTTTTCTGACTGCTGCCTAGGATGAGCAAATCCTTCTGGTACAGCTCAAGATAATCTCTGAAACTATGGGTCTCCCACTAATCATGATACCTTTGCCTCAAGCAACTGTCCAACAGGTAGAGTTTATCCTCCTTTGCATCATTCAGTAATAACATTTAGTATTCAACATTTGAATTATTAGATCACAAATGAATTTGTGATAGACACAATCTCTCTTTTTATCTAATGTATCTTCTGGTGAGGCTATCTTAGGGGGTTGAGGATGTACCTTGGGAAAATCCATTGAAAAGGAATACATTCATAATTGTTTCAGAGAGTAATTTCTTTCCATCTTTAGATGTGGGCTCTCCTGTTTGACTTGTCATTATCATGACCCCTCATCTAATGTCTCAGTAATGTTTCTTACAGTGCCAAAGCTTCTTAATCCTCTGGTTTTAGTCAGGCTGGTATGTTAAACACAGCACTGGGTTTTGTTCTGCTAGCTGGTCAAAACCTTTGAAAGTGTGTCTGGAGTCATGAGTGTGATTATAATGTGGGTACAATTTGCATATGGGTGTATCTTTGGTTTTGGGGATCTTGTAGGCATAAAAAGCACTATTTTTCCAATAACAGTAACATCAGTTTAGGCTATGGTGATTCTAAACTCTCAAAAGGTGATATTAAACTTTTTATACTCATGAGCAAAATCCAAAGTTGCCTCCTCTGAACAGAATCACTTTTAATATGTTTAGTACCCAAAAAGAAGATAACTAGGAAAAATACCCCACAGCATTTTTAGAAGGGTCCTGGGAAGAACAGGGGTGGAAACTTTCCACCAATGATTGTTATGTTGACTAGTTGTGACCAATGAAGAAAGTGTAAATTTTGTAGAGGGAATAAAAGACAGTGCATGTTGCAATAAACAGATATTAGCCTTCTGAAGCACAGTGTGCCTTCTGTGCAACATGGCACAACGTGTTCAATACTGAGAGAGGTTTGCTCTTCTGATGCCTGCTTGGTTAAACAGATTTATTATCCTGTATGGATGCTCTCCATGAACAACCTCTGAGGTGCACATCCCACTGCTCTGCTTTGCATAAAATACATGTGAATCCTTCTGCTTGTGGAACATAAGAGGAAAAATGAAATTACTTCCAAACTAAAAATATTAACCACCTCAGAAAAATCCAGTAAGTTTATGCTCACTCCTTTGAAGCAATTCAGTCAACTTATTTTAAGCCCAGGGTTGGTACAAACATGTCCTGTAGGACCATAAATCAGAGCAGCTGTCCCTTTGCCAGTGTCAGATGGATGCCTGCTTCATTTTAAGGGCTATTCACACCATGCTCAGGCTCCAAAAAGCAGCATGGAAGTGCAGGGCTAACAAGGTACCATGCTGAAGGAGGATCAGCTGGGTCTCCATCCCATGGAGCAGGAATACACCAGCAGCTGCCTTGCTACCTGCTCCTGGAGAACCTTTGAGGCTGTGGCAGTGCTGCTCCACAGCTTGTTTAGTGTCTCTTCTGGAGCATCTGCTCATCACTCACACAGTAACTATTCCTTGGTGCTTTGCCTGCAATTTTCTTGGCTTCCTGGACCCCGTATGATCACTGGGATAAACACTTTAAAACTCTTTTTCCACAAAACTGAGCCTCTGCTGAGATGCCAGCTAAACTTTTCCTGGGGCTGTGAGAGTTCCCTGATAAGATCCCACATAACATGCTGGGGAATTACCAGTGGCAGGCTCATTCCTCACCCATGACATGAAATTAGTGGCTGTTTCACAATGTATAAAATAACAGGGAAAATATGCCAGTGGGTGGCAGGGAATGCTGCTGAGTCACTGGATATTAAGCAATGCAGAACAAAGCAAACAAGGATTACAGACTCTTTGGGGATGCCATATCAAGGAACCATTTGGAAGCAAGTAGCAGCCCTTGCCTGACACATGCAGGCACAGGCATCTGTCACCACAGCCATGCTCTGGCCCAAGGCAGGGAGGTAAAAACCTCGGAGCCAATGTGGCTAAATGATGTCAGTAGGATCTTGTTACTCACCTGGGGAATGTAGCAGGAAGAGTAGAAAACTTCATCTTAAAGCAGAGCTTTAAGGTAAAGAGAAGTGCAGCTGCTTACTACAACAAATCCTGATTTTTAAATTTTTTTAGCTGGGCTTTTAAAAATAAAGATATATGTCTTTTATTTAGCAAAATTTATATAGTCAGGTGACCACCAATATGGATTTTTTTAATTTGTATTTTCTAAACCTGTTAATGGGCACTTAGTTGCTGTGTTTCAGCTCAAATATTTAAACAACATCTTTAGTACCTCTTCAGCTATATATTTTTTTTTTTCTATTCATAGAAATATGTTAGCATGGAAATTCCAGCACGAACAGTGTGGCCTCAGATGTCCTCATCAGAAAACATTAAAGGCTAAAGGTATGCAGTAATTAAATTGTGCTAAGGGAATTTCCTGTGAAGCTGTTGCACAAATCCATTGAAGAAAGAATGAAAATAAATGAATGAAAAGAATAAGCATGCTATTGACCAAATTTGGAATAGGCTTCTTATAAATATGTTTAACACTAAGTTGCTGGGCTCAAGCAAGAACATCTATTAAAATAAGACATACAAAAGAGATGGGAAATGATGGAGCAGTTTTAGAATAGGCAATATCCTCATGATTATTCACCTCGAAAGAGGTAGCTTAGGATATTAATTGGGAACTAGAAGTAAGTGGGGGCTACAGATAGTTTTATGATTTCTGTGACTGATTATATACTCTCCTCTTTCCGTGAATGGAACTATTTAATTTTACATTCACGTGTGAATATACATTCATGCAAAAGCTGCAAATTACTGTTTTTACTGTAACAATTAATATAAACCTGTGATTCTTGTAGTTGGTTTTGATCTGGACTGAAACAAAAGCAAGCATTTAAAGGGGTAGGGCAAAATGCAAAAATGAAAAATGGAAAAAGCCAATGGAAGGTAGAAAAATGCTAGAAAATACATTAGCCCTGTGAGTAGTGAGCTGACCTCAGACACGACATCTTTGGGTTTGACTCCCTGCTTTGTATCACATCTCCTAAAGAGCTTCCTAGCCACAAAATTCCTAGATATTTTGCAGTCTTTCCTCTCATTCCAGTTTATCATAAAAAATTTTAATCCTGGTTCCATCTTGCTGCAAGTAAATATAAGTACTGAGCCTTTTTTTTAAAATTTAAAATAAATACCAGTTTTTCCAATCAAGTCTGCTTGCATTCACTTATAAACACACCAGACTCTGGCTGGAGTGCCAGCTTTGAGGTCTGGTTTTTCCAGTTTTTCTTCTTCTAGAAAATCTTTTACACCTGAAGCACAACAAACCTCTTAATCCTTCTCTTGATGTTTGAAATTTCTTATGTAACCTTTAATAAAAGCATGTCTAAAGAAATCTGCATAATTCTGCCCAGACTTGTGGGTGGTAGCTTGGAGTAGGACTTCTTGTGGTGCTCACCCACCAGCACATTTGGTAAGTGAGGAGGAGTATCTCAGACTTTGGGACCTGGTAGGATGTTCTTCACTAGCCCTCTAAAGCAATTTGCCCCAGTTGTTCTGTCAAAAAGAACTAACAAAGAAAAAGTCTATCACTGGATATTTTGAAGCTGAGTAAGGGTCCATACTGCCTTATCACATCCCAAAGGATTGAAAATCCAGCCATGAATGGACACTTACTCCTCTCAGACTTATCCATCATCCACCCTGTAAGAAGCCTATGTTGTTAATATATTTGAATAACACACAATCACCTATTCAGGATAATGATTTTGAGGATTATTACACCTGCAGAGAGGGATATTTCACTTGTGTTAGGCCATTGTGACAGTTACAGAGTGTGGTGAGTTTTAATGATAAATGCATGCTCACTTAAAAAGGTGTGGATTTTCACTGTGTAAGAACGATATATCTCACCATTTTATTTATGCTTGATATTAAATTTTCCCTGCCAAAATTATTTTAAGAACCCTGCCAACAGGGTTTGTAAAATAAACTCCTAAACAGCTTCTGATTGCAAAATGCAGCTTTTCCAAGTTGCTATGGTTGTGAGCCCAAGCCCACCCAAAACAACCTCTGATGAGACAGAGCCTCTGCCTTGTGCTGGAGCCACCAGGCAAAAGAGAACTCAGCTTGGCAGCTCAGACTGCAAAGGGACTGGCAGCCCAGCCCTGGCACTGGCCACAGCACCTGGTCTTACAGAGACAGAAAAAGTTTGGGCACAGATAGATACAGAATACAATAATATTCTGGGTTACCCACAACACTCACCTTTTTCTTTTTTTTTTCAGTTTTTTTATCTAGACTCTTTGTAACAGTAAGACATCTAAACCATAATCCAAAGCACATTGCTACTGAACATTAATGAAATCTTTTTAATTAAGCATCTCTTTCTAAGGAGTTTTCATCAAGAGGAGAAATGTTTCTGAGTGAGACTGCTCTGGGCATTGCAGGCAACTTGCAGAAAAGCAGGACTTCTCACATTCACTTCACTGCAGCCCCTGTGAAGCTCCAAGGCATTTTCTGACACAGCATAACATAAATAGGAAACAAATCTTTTTGAGATACACATGTGAGCCAAGACCAGACAACATGGCAAGTTTGAAAGATAAATCCACATAAATCTTTCTGAAGAGTAAAAAATATTCAATTCAATGCACTCTTATATTTTAGGATCACCTGAAAGAGAGATGAAGGACTACTTCAAAAAATAGAGTATTATCATATTGGCTTATACTGATGACACTACATTGAGAAATAGAAATTGGCAAACCATTTAGTATGGCAAATACAGTTTGGCACAGATGGTTACTATTGTACAATGTAGAGTGTTATAGATAGGATTAAGTAAATGTACAACAAGCAGAGTGTAAATTCTTTGCTATTTGATGAAAAAGATAAGACTGAATGACTTTGTGTCCATTCCTTGCAGATGCCCTGTCTTAATGGGTGCTTCTATTCTTGTTCTGCCATGCTTTTTGCCAAACTACTTGCAGATAAAGTAATTCTTGGTTGTTGGGAACTTCTTGGAGGAAGCAATGGAAACTTGCTTGAGGACACTGGGACTGAATGTTGTCATGGCAGTACAAGAGGCTCTGAAATCATAAAAAGTAGAAATAAAATGCAGTCCTGAGATGCCAGTCCTGAGGATCTACCTGATATACCAAGTCAAAATTTGTTTCCCAGAACTGTGGTAAAGATGAAGGAAGTAAAGCATGTGATTTGTCATTGCTGAGCCTTCTGCTCTGCTGCAAGGAAGGAGAAGGATTGTTACTTGCTAGTGATGGTGACATTGGGATTGTTGCATTGGAGAGCCACTCTACTGTGCAACATCCAGGGGATAAAGAGAGGCAAAAAGTGATGCAAAACTCTTAAAAAGGCACAGTGGTCATGCACCTGGGCCAGGAAATCTAGTCTCTTGGTATATCAGATCCATGTCATCACCCCTTCTATGAACAAACTGATCTTCCCTTCTAAAGACAGGCTTGGAGGGGTTTGCCTGTTTTGGCTGCAAAGCTTCAGCTTCAAACCAAATATCATTAATGGCAAACAGCTTGTTGATAATTCCTAACTGTATCTATTCATAATCTACCTCTGCTGCCTCTCCCCAGCCCCCAACACATGTTCCCCCATATACTCAAAGAAGGTAATCTCCTCTTCCCCCCTTTTCTTGTGTGCTAGTCTCTCTCTTCACCTAATCATCTAGGAAGCCTCTCTTTCCATCTGTTACAAATCAATGGCTTTCCTATCTTTGGCAGGAGCAAGAGATATCAGAGGCTCTTTTTTTTTTTTTTTTTTTTCTCAGAGATGCATAACCTTATATCAAAATGTTTTAGAGTCGTCTAAGTTGCCAAATTCACCGTCTTGCAGGCAGATTTACCTTCTTCAGTCATTTACTTGCTTTGCTTTTAGTACTACCTGAAATTCTAAATTTAGTGAGTTTACAAGCTGCCAATTGAATTTACAAATTCAATTTGTCATAGACAGAAAGTAAGTAGCAGTTGCAGGTACTTTGTGCCTTTCTAACTTAATTTCTTTCACTCCTTTGACTAAAATGTAAAACAAGGATGAATACTTGAAGAAAACTAAAACACTTTCGTTTCTCAAACGTGCAAATGCAAACAAATTAATATGTTTCAAATGTAATTTTGTACTGAGCATCAAAGTATAAATTGACAAATCATATTACAAATTTAATTGCTTCCTCCATTTTTAGCAAAATCAAAAAAGTCAGATCAGATGCAATTGTTCATTCTTTGAGCACAAAGAACACTTAATTCACCAAAATGCCAAATATTTTTCCATTTACACCATGCTGCCCATATGTGTAACTGCAAAACACATTGTAAGGAAACAAGAAAAGGAGAAAAATAATCAGAAAAAAAAGATGCATTTCTGTCTTCAAAATATAGCCTAAATGCAGCATCTGGAATAATTAGGAGCCTTTTACGCTCAGAAACCATTTTAATGTAAATGAGATTTTCACCTGGGGCCCAAGCCTGCAAGCATTAAAGGTCATTTTATCCATAGCAGTAATTTCTCTTAAGAGTATTTGCAAGATTAGAAAGCAGGGTAATGTGATAAAGTGGTATGGAAAGACATTGTTAGATACCAGTTAGACACCATTAATTTAGCCAATTTCATATCAGTCAAACTCACTGGCTTCATGAAGATCAGCTGTTTTAACAAAACAAGATTAATCTGTCTCTAGCATTATCAGCTGGCAGCTTTGCCAGGGAAAGTCAATCTAAAGACTCCATTTTGGGAAACAATTACTGTATACTTTCCAATAAATAGAAAGTCAGCTCTGAACATCCTTGTTGATGTGAAAAAATGCACCATGCACAAAAGCAAGTCACATACCTCCTTGTCACCTGTGGAGAGGTCCAGCCCTGCTGCTACTGCAAATAACAGCAGAGCTCCTGGGACTGTAGGAACCAAACCTTGCATAAATTGTCACTGCAGCAGTAAGACACCAGCAGGAGACTGCAGAGCTGCATGCACTGCATCAGCAAGTAATCTGGCACTACCTATGTCTAGAGAAAGATAATGTTCACTTTCTTTTATTACTCAAATGTTTTAAAGGAAATTTTACATATCGACTTGAAATGTTTTCCTGAGTTTTAAATGTGTGACAGAATGCTTCCACAGGTCACTAAACTTCAGTGATATTGCTAAAAACACAATGTCTCTGAAATCTTTATGTTCCTCCTTTCTGTATCAGAAGGCCTCATTATGTGGAGATTAACAATCTGCTGGGGACCCTAAATAGTGGATATGGTTTTGAAAGCATAAACAGTTCAACAGTAATTCCACTTCAATGTTATGTTAGCAGTTTGTATCTTTTTTTTTTACAAAAAGGCCTTTGAGATACAATATATATATATATATATAATCATTTTGTCCAAAAAATGAGAGAAAAAGAGTGTCTTTACAAAGCTAGAAATGTGTAGCCTATCATACAGCCAAGTCCATCTGCTCTACAGTCCTAAATCCTAAATATATAACTTAATTGTATTCAAACTTCCTCACTTGCACCAGCAGAGAGCAAGAACCACTTTAGTGAAATTGGATGGTCTTCTGGGGTTTAGTCAACTTCTGCTCAGGTCAATAGCATACATTTAATGACTTAAGCAGAATTTAAACAGAACAGCTTCAGATATTAGGAGTCAAAGCAGTTTTCTAGAAAATTTTCCGATCCCAAAGAGCTTTTTTCTGAGACAGTTGATCTAAAGATACACAGAGAAATGGTTCATTGCAGGAGGACTAGCCAAGGAACACTGGCCAAGGAGTCAGTGTAAGACTCAAATACAGCCTGACACAGTAGAGAAATTGCCACAAAGTAGAGAAAAAAAGCCAAAAGGTGAAATTAAATCCCAGTCCAAATACTCCCAAAGTCCTGAAAAACACAGATGCTTATTTTCAGTGACCCTTGCTGATCGTAGCAGTTCATCTGCTCAGGAGAGCTATTCTCAAAAGCTGTGGAACAGCAAATTCTCTATTGTCTGATAAAGACATACAATGTAAGATTTCATCTAATTCTGACGAGTTATTGCTCTTGCTCTGATGTTTTCTTTTGTAAAAAGTAAAATCTCTCATACATATCTGTCATGGTTTAGGAATGGTAAGCTGCCAGTATCTCTTTTTCAGTTGGTGTGCAACAAGCCTCAGATCCTTTTGTATCCCCCACTCCAGAACCTCAGGGCTCATCCTGGAGTGTCCCAGGGCACTTTTTCCCTGAGGCTCCAGGAAGACCCATTCTGCCCAGCTGCAGTGCAGAGCACATTTTTTACACCTTGTCCTGTCCTGACTGGCCCAAGGGCTACTGTATGAGCAATCTCCTGTTTAATTTGTTATAAATCTTATTGTTAAGAATTTCATGTGAAATTGTTTTTCTTCCACAACACATGTCCTGGTATGAAACACAGGTGTCTGCCAAGAAAGGCAGGAACCTTCCTGGAATGGAAAAGATTATCTCCTTCCCTTCAAATTAAAATGATTATCACTTTGAAATTACTGGACTTTCAGGAAAAGATATGGGTAAAGGAATAGCATTTCCCTACTAGATTATGTAAGTGTGTATATATATATATATAGATATATATTTAGAAATGAGACAAAACAACCCTGGCCCCTCTCAAAGTCTGCCAGTTAACTCTTCTTTGCCATCCATTGGTGAAAACTATTCTTTTGCAACTGGATTGGAGGCCAGGTGTTGTCATGCCATGCCTCCTAGTAACAAGCCTGCCCTCCTCCCAAATGCCCCAACTACCAAGGCTGTCTGTCCAGTGGCAGCAATGCAAGGGGAGGGGAAAGAGGACTATGGGGAGATCAAATCACAATAACATAACTATACTTCAATAAAACTTCTCTTAACATATACACAATATTTACCCCTTAATTGTGAGAGCCAGCCATCACTCATTACCCATATGCAACAGCACCAACCCTGGAAAAGGGCAGCAAACAGCAAAGGCAGACAGGTCTGGTTTCATTTTCAGGTTATTTATGGCAACATGAAGGCTACAATGTGTTATAAAGCACTGAAATTATTATATACAGCCAGCATAATTAATCCTACAATTATTTTTCTAAGTGTGATTTTTTGTGAGTGTGATAAGATCTGGAAAGTTTTCCTTATGTCTCTTTACAATAGGCTTTATGGATATTTAAATTATATTTTAGCAGGAAACATCCTCCCTTTATGAACTACCTCCTTGCAAGGTGTAGTTCAATAAAAAAGAAACTTTGGAACCCATAGCTAACTCATGCCTGTATTTGTGCAGGTCACACACTGAATTTGCAGCTTTCACTCCTTTCCTAGTCAAAAAGCTCTGACAAGTTCAAGTAGGAAGTAGAGCATAGTGCAGAGGCAGTTTCTGTTTTTGATCAGCCTTCCCAGAGGCTGGGGCTTTTTCACTGGAACCATCATTGCTTCCAGTGATGAAAGCAGAAAGAGATTCAGCATGTTTATAGACTCCTAACAAAAGGCTATTCTGCCAAATCTATTTTGAGTAGCTTCAGTTCAACACTAGTTCTTTTTTAAAGTAAACTCAAAGCTTTAAGGGTTCAAATAGTTTTCATAAAGTAAAATACAGTATTTTTTTAAGTTGCCATGTTTCCACACTGCTTTGTCTTGTAGGCTACTTTAACAAGATACTAAGCAAAACATTTGAAAGACAGGCAAATGTTGCTAATACAATATAAACTTACCTCTGTGACTCTACAGAAAGACACAACTTACAAACAGTCCTTTCAAAAACATTCCTATCCCATTCAAGGTGAAATGAAACAGTCCCTGTTTTTTTTGAAATTCACTAATTAATACAACGTCATTCCCTAAATAATTTCAACTTTGTACCAAGGAAAATGTGCTTATAGGTGAGAACTGTGCCAGCTTAATTATTGTATTATGACTTGCATGTAGAAAATGTTAAGTTCTGTAAAATTTATGTTGGAAAGTAGATTTTGGTTCTTTATGGAATTCTATACTATTTGATAATAGCATTAATGTATAATAATATATGATCAGTATCCTGTCTGTAAATAGAAGCTTGCTCTCCTTTAACACTTAATAGTGAAGTGGTTCCTGCAGACCTTTCCTACAGTGTATGTTTACTACATCATACAAATTACCATAATCACAGAATCAGCTAGGCTGGAGAAGACCTTGCAGGTGATGCATCAAGTCTCACATGTATGAGGTCTTTCATAGATACTGTGTATTTATTAAAAAAGAACATTTGCAATATCAACTGTTTTCCTCTGAAACCAAACAGATGCATTTAATTATTTCTGAGTATTAATTGTAATTAGCACCTAGATGCATCACTGACTTTACAGTTTGACTTTGCTGCTTCTGTCAGTCGTGTCATGAGTAAACAGCATTTTCATCCATTAAAAAGGGCAGAGTTTGACACTGACAAGATTAAAAAATATGTAATGGGCAGAGCTCTCTGTATATCTGCTATATGCTCTCACATTCAACAGAAATTATTAGAAAAATTCAGAGGCAACTCACATAGTCAAATTTTATGTAGAAAAAAATAATTCTCATGGAGTTTCGGTGACACCTAAAAAATGCTGAACTCTTTCTACATGTTAATCAATCAGTGTGAGAGAGATTTATCAAAATGCATATTCTGTAACAAGTAACAGAGCAAAAATATCTTCTGTCATATGAAGACAGAAAAAATGGCTAGTATCTGCATGACCAAAAGGTACCAAGTCTTTTAGATACAAACACCTGAACTTTGACAGGAACAACAGCAATCAGTCACAGTGTGTGGCAGATCATGAAACTCACACTGGACTAGGTCAGTGAATCCAAGTATTGCTAAAATTGAAAATACTAATTCAAGGGTTAATGATTTAAAGAGATTAGATTCGGCTGTATTAGTGTAATAAAATTCTACTAACATCATAGTCCCGAGGAAAAGAGATGTGTTGATAACCTAAAAATTGAATTTGCACTCTCTTCTCTGACATGAATCATAAATAAAAGTCCTGTCATGGTTAATTCAGCCTTTTGGGTTTTCTGAAGAGACATTGTTCTTCATGGACAGTAAAGAGTCCTCTACAAATTTTATAAACACATATTCTGATACCCATTACTAGTCTTTTTTTTTTTTTCCACATTGGTGTACTGTGTTGCAAAATTGCCATTTATTCCTGAGAGGTAACTGGGCACATACATACCTTCTACAGCAATTAGCTAGGTAATTATTTAAGTAAAAACATAAAAAAAATTCCTTTTGGACTTAATACTTGCCTTAAAATGTTGAAAGCCCTTTGAATGCATGTGAAAACACATATGTAAATAAATGATCTGTACTATCTGTGCATTAAATACCTACTAATTCAAGAGATGCATCCCCCACTCTTTGGGAATCACCTCTGAGACCTTTTTTCTTCCTAACACTTGCCAGGATAGGGATTTTCTGACTAAAATGGCACAAAGGGTTTGTCATGTTAATACTTAATCTGTCAGCATCCATTTATGGATTGAATTTTTCTTGAGAAAAATATAGCACGATATAGACTCAGTAGTTCATTCTCTTCCAGTGCATCAGGATAGACTTGTAACTTACACAGTGGCTATTTCTTTAAGCACATTTTTTTAATTTGAAGATAAAAACCACACTAAAATACTTCTGCCATAGCACTGCCTACCTCTGTAGCTTAAGACACCACTGCAAAAATCAGGCAGTCCTGTAAAAATGCAGCAGCATGCTTAAATGTTGCCTCAGAAAGGAAAAAGCAAGGGGGTATTGGATGGCTTTTTCTTTTTCTGTATAACCTGCAGCCCTATTTTTCTTCCCTCCATTGTGGTCCTGCACTGGCATTCCACTTCTTCAACTGGAATTTGAAGCCTGTCTCCTGCTAACTATTACATTACCAATAATCTTCACAGATCACAACCTAGAAACCCAAACTTTGTTCTGGTTTGAGTTTCTTGGTTTGTTTTGCTGTTTTTTTTCCTGCAGGTATAAATCAGTGCAAATTGCTGGAGTGATACGGTTAAAGTAGGAGAGTGCTATCAAGTAGACAGTGGCAGCATTACTTAAAAGCATTACTTAAAATTTACTTTTCAGATTTTCTTGTTCTTGTAATGTCATTGTCCAGTTCACTGGGTCTACAGGAAATTTAAAGGAGCCACTTTAACTTCTGAATCTTTAGTCTTTACTGAAGTCAAAATGATGGCACTTTAAAGATATAATTAAAAATGTATTCTTTTATATATCCTTTGGAAAAGTCTTAGGATTTATGAAATATTGCTGAACACTCATTTTTCTCCATAGGCTGATCTGTCCTAAGTCTGAGCAGGTTATTCAAATTTTCAGTCACTTCAGAATGGTAGTTCCTGCACCACTGATAGAAACATCTGGATCTTATTCCAGAAGCATTCTACAATTCCGGCTGCTAAAACACTTCTTCTCACCGGAAACTAGTCTGCAAGGATTTAATTTTGTTCACCTGAAAATTCCATTTGTATGACCTTTTCATTGAAATGCACATACAGCAGCCCTCAAACTGAGAGGAACTGACATTCAAATAAATCACAGAAAGAAGTGAGTACATCACTGCCACATTGGCATACGCTTTGAGACCTGTTGAGAACTATTCTCCTTCAAAGCAAAAAATACAAAATGCAGACAAAATCAAAGCCAAATGGGAAGAGTTATACCCTCAGAATAAATTAAGAGCATATAAATACATGTTCTGAAGTAGTCTCCTACTCTTTTCCAGAAGAAACTCACACAGTAACTATGTCATGCTTGTACTTGCAGTGATTTAATACAGATGGTAAATTCAATACATCACCCCCACAAAGAGATTAAACTGGTGCCAAACAGGAAATATAAAGCACATCTCATATTTCACACACGCAGAACAATATTTATATGTGTATATATTTATAGATATAAAAATGTATATATTAGACATAATATATATACTGTTCACCATATATTATTAGATAATTTTATATTCTTTACATCTATATTATTATATTATTATATAATACAATATTGTAATATATAATTCAAAACATAAAGTATAATAATCACAGAATAACATCATATTTGGGGTTGGAAGGGGCAACTGGGAATCCTCCAGTCCAAGCCCCGTATCAAAACAGGATCACCTAGAATAGTTTTACATAGGAACTTGTCCAAGTGCCTTTTGGATGTCTCCAGAGGGAGATTCCATAACTTCCCTGGGCAGCCTGTTGCAGTGCTCTGCCACCTTTAACATAAAGAAGTTCTTCTTCATGTTGAGGTGGAACTTTCTGTGGATTAGTTTATGGCCACTGCTCCTTGTCTGGTCACTGGGCACCACTGAAAGATCTGGCACCACTCTCTTCACGCCTGCATTTTTATATGCATTGATGAGATCACCTCTCAGTCTTCCCTAGACTTAACAGCTCCAGCTCTCAGTCCTTCCTCATAACAGATGCTCCAGACCCCTACACTTGCTCCATTAGGCTTCTCTCTGCCCAACTCTCCAGCCTACCAAGGTCCCCTGAATGGAGCACAGCCTTCAGGCATCTCAGCCACTTTCCCCAGGTTTGTATCCTCAGCAAACTTGCTTAAGGTGCATTCCATCCCCTCATCCATCAATATACAGGCTGGCTGGAGCCAGAACTGATCCCTGGGGAACGCTGATGAGTGCAGGCCTCTACTGGATTCTACTGCACTGACCACAGCCCTCGGAGCTGTGCCCTTCACCAGGCCTGGATCTGCCTCACTGTGCATCCCTGTATCCCAAATTTCCTGAGCTGTGTCCTTCACCAGGCCTGGATCTGCCTCACTGTGCATCCCTGTATCCCACATTTCCTGAGCTGTGTCCTTCACCAGGCCTGGATCTGCCTCACTGTGCATCCCTGTATCCCACATTTCCTGAGCTGTGTCCCTTCACCAGGCCTGGATCTGCCTCACTGTGCATTCCTATATCCCAAATTTCCTGAGCTGTGTCCTTCACCAGGCCTGGATCTGCCTCACTGTGCATCCCTGTATCCCACATTTCCTGAGCTGTGCCCTTCACCAGGCCTGGATCTGCCTCACTGTGCATCCCTGTATCCCAAATTTCTGAGCTGACCTACAAGGATGGCATGGCAGACACCACTGTGGGCAGAAAATCACGCTGTGAAAAGCCAGTGCCCACAGAGGAGACAGAGGAGTCCGGCAACTTCACTCCAAAAATGGAGGCAAACATAGTGGACATAGCGGCCTATAGGCCTCTCCCTTTATTTGAATGAAGTTGCAGGACTGTCTCCTTTGACTGGCTTATCACAGCATGTGAAAAAGTGAAAAAACGCGTCACATTTTTTGACACAGCGTCAAAAATCCTGCTGAAGCCTAGGTAGACATTTCTCTCTATATGAGTATGTATATGTACGTGTATTTAACGTATGTATATATCCCATCTCCAGGGGCACTCCGGGCGCACAGAAAGATCTGCCCGCACAATGTGGTGTTTTTAGCGTGTAAATACTCCTCAGTCACGCTACCGGATGGGGAGGACGTTTCCTAGTGAAATTCCCATTAGGATATGGGCATGACACAGCCCGGAGGAATGAAGTCCCGGTACACTGACAGCAGTCATACAGCTGCCGGCCGGCACTGCGGACAGCCAGGCTGAAGGCAGAGCCCCGCACGCCACGCCCGAGGCACGGCACCGCCACCGCCCTCACTGTCACGGCTCCGCCTCGCGTCACTTCCGGCGGCGTCGCGTCACTTCCGCCAGGCCGGCCAGGACGAGATGGCGGCGCTGGGCGAGCCGGTGCGGCTGGAGCGAGGTGAGCGCGGCCGCGGCCCGCAGGCCGCTCCTGCTGCTCTGGGCTGTGCGCGGACAAGCAGCGGCGGTGCAGCCCCTGGCCCGGGCCCGGCACGAGCTGCAGCCTGTCCCGAGCCCCTGGCCGCTCACCCCCGTTGCCCGGCCCGGCCCAGAGCGCGGGCGGCGGCAGCAGGAGCCGTGCCGCCCTCCCGGCCTGCCGCGGGAGCTGAGCCACTCCTCTCCGCTGCTGATTAGAATTTTTGAATTGGACAGGCTTCCGTCGCCTCTTTCGGCTTTGCTTTATGCAGCCCCCGGAGGTTTTTGTCGCGTTTCAGTTTGCGGCTGGGTTTCCCTGGGTGCACTCTGGAGCTGTGTCTGCTCTGCCTTCGCTGCTGTTCAACGCTTCAGACAGCTCTTACTCAGCCTGTAGTCTCTTGGTTTCTGTTTCTCTCGTGGGAAAACTCCATCTTGAACGCAGCAGAATTCTTAAAATTCTTATTTCAGTATGTTAGCCGTGTGTTAAGAGTAATAATTTACTTCTTTTATAGAAGACAGCTGATGCAGGGTCCCCTCTACACTTGTTCATGATTGTCCTCTATTACCCTCATTTGCTAATGTTTTCATCCTATTTTTCCAGTATGTAGTCTTCATTTGTGTTGTTAATACGTGCAGTGTGTAACTGAAATTAAGAGCAAAACAGATAAAATATAGAACGTAGTTGGGTATTTTTGTGTAGTATGCTTGTGATATTTATCCACAGTTTTTAAGAAACAATTACGAATTTCCTTCAGTGTGATCATCTGGTACTGTGTAAGGTGTTTATACAACAGTATAGATTGGTTTGTTGGTGTGTACTTAGGATAGTAGGGATGAAATTTACATGGGAAATTATTACTCATAATTAGAAATCATGTGTTTGAAAAAGAAAACAAGTAGGTGAATGATAGGTGATTGAATGATCTGACTTTTCTCACTACCATTCCTACTAGAACTACCACTTTTGCTCACTGTGCTAGGTGTGTAACAAACTGCAGGTGTGTAACAAATTGTACCTACCTCCTTTATTTTTCTGGTACTATGGCATTGCCCACTGAAGAACTCGGTTTTCCTTTTTTCTCCAGTCCTGCTTCCCATTCCACAAGGGAACCACTAGTGATGTGTGAGCTGGCTCGTAAACAGTGAGTTATGTAAGGTCTTTGCTTCACGCTCTGCAGCTCATCTGCTCTCCACTCCAAAGCTAATTAGGGCAGCTGCTTCAGCAGTGGATTAGTTGCCTTGGAAGGTCTGCAGACTTAAGACTCAGGTTCTATCCTTCACCTCATTACCCTGCCACTATGCCCTGTCCATGAAAACAAACAAATCTGCAGAGTTGCTTAGGGATCAGTGAAACAAAAGAACTATATTGGTCCTTTTAAGGAAGGAAGAAAAAGAGAGCACCTTGTAATGGACCTACAAAAGCAAGGTCCTTATTTACAGAAATAAGTAACTGTTAATGGTGTAGGGTTGACTGCACATAACCTGATGATGATATAATTAGCTTGAACTTGAATGTCACTAATGTTGTTGGCATATAGCATAGGAAAAGAGGGAATAGTGTAGAAAATGAGCTGATTTAAAATCCTTACCTTATGCTTACCACCAGGGCAACTGGAAATTCTTGTGTCTTTTCTGCTCCAAGCTGCACTGCAAACACCACCACCCAAATTCACTAGAGTGAATGAAACAACAGCTAACATTTCAGTTATTCTTACAGTTTAGTGGTGACATGTGCTAACTCTACATACAGCTTAGGAATCTGGAATACTTGAACATAAGCAGTGGAGGTGGTTAATCAGGAATGTCTGTGAGGATACTGTGTTTTTTTTCTCTTTCTGTGTTTTAGTCACACATGCTTGGAGTGGTAGCATCTTGCTGGCTTCCTCTCCACACATTCTTTTAGATTAAATATTTCTTTTTTTTCAGGATTTCAATCTAGTATTGGTTTGTGAAGAGCAGCCAATTTGGTATAAAAAGGAAGAAAAGGTGAAAAGGAAAGCAGTTTTCCCATTTCGTATGGATTTGTTTTAACAGTTAGTTTTATGGGTTGGGTTTTCTTAATTGTCTACCTCTGGAGTTACATCTACATCAATCCTTGTTGAAGTCCCTCATTGGAGCACTTCTGTAATATTCATTTTGGTCTCTGGTGCTGAACAGTTGGCTCAGCTGTAGTGTTTATGTTGTGAACAAGACAGCTTTCAGCTGATCATATTCCAGCTAGTAATTCAGGAAGAAGCAAATTACATCAACACAGTAGTCAACAAGCTTTTCTTGAAAAATTAAAGAAGATGTGTTTTGCCCCTTATTCCCAGCAAAACTCTTTTTCCTAAAGCAATATTGCTGTGATAAGATTGAATATTCAGCTTTTGACTTACCATGTGCAGTGCAGTTCAGTAGGAGAAAGTTGTGTTCAATTCCACGCTGGTATAATGGGATCCTCTCAATAACATACAATGAAACAACTGCTGGGAACAAAGAGTTCCTGCTGATGAGATCTGTTGTCTCTGTCTACCTGAGTAAGAAGTGTGGTGTGATAAAAGATCTGTTGAGTACTGAGGATCTAATTTTCATGCTGTATCTGACTGCTCTGGGTTTTTACTTTATAGCAGTAGTTTGGTCCTTTGATCTGAACACACTTTTTTATTAAAGTGTGTCCTCTGCTTTAGTTTCATCTAAAATAAACCCAGTTCAGTGTATCCTAATCACTTTTTGAAAAACTGATTCTGTGTTCTTCCTCTGTAGTTAATGAAAGACACAGCTGGTTCCCAAACAAACCAGTTTTACCTTAGGGTAAAACTGTGTCATTAAATGTTTTGTCTGTTAAGAGAGGCAGGTAGGAAGCATATCTAATTTAATGACAAAACAAGAAGGCAAAAAAAGAGAAATTATCACGTGGAGTTCTGGTGTCTTAATTTCTACAGCTAATTCTTATATCAGTACATTGCTGTCAGCATTTAAAATTTCTTGCAGTATCCTAATCAAACTGATAACAAGTTTGTACACCTTACATCTCAATATTGTTCATAGACCATAGGCTCAAGAATGTGGAACTGTAGTCCTTATGTGCATGTAATAATCATTTGTCTGAAAACATCTGCAAGTATTTAAATGATAGCAATGTATTTATAGATTTGCTAGACATTTCTCATTAATATGTGGAGTGTTGTTAGATTGGAAGTGCTGTGATTGCCATTTGATCAAGTTGATCAGTGGGCTTCTTCATGAATGAAGTACTACATGAATCAGTACTGCTGTTGCTGAACACAAGGGTTACTAAGAACATTGGTGGTTTTGCATCTTCTAGAATGTCTCTAATTTCACCAACTATTTTGAATTTTTAAAAAAATACAAAATATGTATTAGGAAATAAGCTTCAAATGTGGTTGGCTTTTTTAAATTTTGCAATTATACAAACAGCAAATACGCATACCTGTGTAAAATGTGTTCTCTGTAGAACATGGGATTATTTGTAGATAATTTAGGATTTGATATTGCTTTGCTTTAGATAACTGATGCTTGGAAATGTTTGCCAGAAAACTATAGGTTCTCATGGCACATGGAAACATTAACTATCATCAGGAGTAATTTGAGTCTTGTGGCTGTAGTACTTGGCTGGTTTTCCATGAAGGATTTGTTTCCAGTCCCTGGATGACCAGTCTGTGGGGTTAAGGTATACCTTGTTTAATCAGCTGCATGACCTGGTCTCAATCTAGTAGTTTGTAAGATGTGTCTTGTGATTCATGTGAGCAGACAGTATATTGCCATGGGCTATGTCCTGCCAGTGCACTTCATCCTAATTTCAGAACATGCACCCCACTACCTTTTCATCCTGTTGCATAAGTACTCTCTTTTTGCAGTCATATTTTAGAAATTCATGGCTATTGCATGTCCTCTGTGCTGATGTGATACCAGTGAGTAGATGTGCATTCACATGAAAAATGAGCACCTAGAGGTTAATTACAGAAAAAAGGAAGTAATGTGTTTGGGACATAGCAGTATCCCAGACTTCATCCTGTTCTAAAATGATCTGTGCACTATTTTATATATTAGATTAGTCACTGCTTTTTGTCTTTGTGATAATGAAAGTAATCCTTTCTGTCTGCTTTTCTAAGAGACTGTTCTAGTTCTGTTCAAGAACTGTGTTTCAGAATAATCACTTATGTAACAGTTTGGGAATATGAGGGATGTGAATGTATTCTGCTCTTCTGGCACTGTCAAGACAATGTCACATTGCATTTGATGCCTATTTTGAGTCATACTGGTCTGGAATCAAATCCTTCATGGAGTTCAGTTTCACAAAGCAGCATTTATGAGAAAATGGGCAATGTGAACTCTTAGGAACAAATTTCAAGGAACTGAAAGAGGTTTGGGGTTTAGGATTCTAGACTATGGAGATACTGTCTCAGCTGAGACCATCAAAAGGAGTTCTGTTGGTCTTCCCCCCCTCAAGGGGGGAAGAGAAATGGGCGAGATAGTTCTCAGGCCTCTTCTATGGGAAGTATTGAGTTTACCTTATTGAACTAATTTTTTAATAAAAGGAATGTTACACAGCATATTTGATAATATTATAGCTGGTGTTGACAAAATGCCACTCATAAAGTATTATGAAGTATACAGTACCAATACTTTAATACACATACTGATATTTCAGTCCTTTGAGGAAAAATTGGATTGTCTTTGCAATATGGATGTCTCAGTGATAGCTCCAGATATGTTACAGGGTTGCTGCTATGGTTGATTCATAACAGGCTGAAAGTACAATGTTTTATTGTAGCATTTTGTAAATAGATAGTTTTATGGGTAATGAAACTTAAAGCATTATTTTAATATGTAAGTGCACACTCATAGACTGCTCCATTAACAACCCCCAAAGACACCATGAAATTCCTCAGGCATTCCTCATTACAAGTGCTTTATTTTTTTCATAGACATCTGCAGAGCAATTGAATTGCTGGAGAAATTACAGAGAAGTGGAGAAGTGCCACCACAAAAGCTACAGGCATTGCAAAGGGTGCTTCAAAGTGAATTCTGTAATGCTGTAAGAGAGGTAAGTTAACTTGATGTAAGCACTTACCTTCAGTTAAAGACCAATATTATTTACTTTTTCCTTTTTGTGCTAAGTGCAGTAAGCTGATTTTGAACTTCATAAAGCTGTATTTAATTTACAGAGCTTATTAGAACAAGCCTCATTTTTAAGTAATTTCAAAATAAAATAATTTGGGGCACCATAAGTGTATAAAATAATGGCTTAGTAGCAAATCACGTCTGAAAGGTTATTTTGAGAGTCTGTCCTTACTGGGAGCTAACAGGATGTTATCCATTTGATATGTAAGAATAGACAAATTACCAATTGCCTGTGTTATTTTTAAGCCAAATCCATGCCATCTTTAGGTGGAGTCTTGTGCCACCTCATCTTCATTCCAGGTATTCCTTTGGAGACTTTGAGGTGATTGGATGTGCCTTGCTATTGCTGTTGCTTATGTTAATACTGATGATAACAGCTGGAATGATTTTAAAATACCTGTTTGTAGACACAGGTGTCATCTTGATGTTTTCATCCTTTTGAGGACCCTGTACTTACTGCTTAGCAAGTACAAATGGTTGGCAGGGAGATGAGATGATGTGGGTTTTTAAGTGTTTTTGCATGCATCTGTATTGAAGAGTTCCAGCCTGAATCAAGCAGGAGAAAATAGTCATCATGCCTCGAATCAGGTGTGCACACCTAGCCATAAGCATTTCCAAAGTCCTAGGGAAGTCTGAATACTGTGGAAGGAGGGAGGACTTGGGTTGAGACTGAGCAATAAAGATGCTGAGAGATTTGTTTCTTTGTAGAATGTTAGATTGCCTGTTGTTGTTGTGAATCAGGGAGTAACATTAGAGGTGTGTACTTTTAATTTACAGTTTTGAGTTGCACGTGGTATTTTGTTGTTTTTTTAATCATACTGAAACTGTTTTGTCTCTAAAGGTGTATGAACACGTATATGAAACTGTGGATATCAGCAGTAGCCCAGAAGTTAGAGCTAATGCAACAGCAAAGGTAAAAGTCAAACTATAACTTGAAAAAAATACACTAGTTCATTACTTCAGAAGCAGAAGATTATGTGAAATTCAGAAGGATATTGTCTAGATGTCTGATAAAATGGATAAGATTGACAGTTTATTAAAAGGCATAACAAGACTTGTTTTTAAATCTTTAATTTCAATTTTATTCTTGGAGTTCTGAATTTTTTCATAATAGTGTTGGTATGTAGGGAATTACTTGTCTCATTTGTCTTAACATTTAAGTATTGTGAGATAAATTACATATTCAGTCTGCTCACTATGTCTAGCCAAAGGGACTGTATTTAATTTCTTGTAAATGAGAAAATCTTGTTTCTCACAGGCCACAGTAGCTGCATTTGCTGCTAGTGAAGGTCATTCTCATCCCAGAGTGGTTGAACTACCCAAAACTGAAGAAGGTCTTGGCTTCAACATTATGGGAGGCAAAGAGCAAAATTCTCCAATTTATATCTCTCGGATTATCCCTGGAGGTATAGCTGACAGACATGGAGGCCTGAAACGTGGAGACCAGCTGCTTTCTGTAAACGGAGTGGTAGGAGCTTTTCTTTTTTTTTTTATGTAGCAGTAACTGCTTGTTTCCACTTGAGGGAGCACAGACAACACACGTGGCACAAGTTGTCTTGTCTTCTAATCTTGGCAAAATACTTTCTTTTTGTCCTCACAGAAAAAAATTGCTTAGGTTTCTGTAGAGTTGTGTGCATTGAGAGTTTTAGGATTGTGCTTTGATTATCTGTCTCAAAAAGGAACTGTACTATCTATATCAGTATTTCAGATTCTGAGGGGTTATAAAAATGTAAACAAAGAATTTTGTAAAATACAAACTGCCTTCCTTTTTCATCGAAGTTCATGATGCAGTTTTTTTTTCTAATAGAGTTTTCTGCACCTTATAAGGTAGGTAGTAAATTATGCCAGGTTGCTTTTGGCTGACCAGATTCTCATTTTTCCTAGTAAAAATGCTACTGCATGATGAAAGCTGTAATGGGATGGAGCTGCAAGGTGATGTTACCTTGTGTGGTACTCTTTCCTTCCACTTAACTATACTGAGCTTCAGATGCAGGCTTTCTACTGTATTTTAAGAAATACATGTCTAAAGTGGTGATGTGGATTTTTTTTTTTAGTAAGTATCCTCTTCTGAAGAACTACCAATACAAAAAGTAAAACAAAGGGAGGCTGGAAAGAAAAAGTTATGGGTAGGCTTTGACTTGAGACAGCTTTCAGTCAAGTGCATGTAAATATCTCCCAAATACTTGTTCTTATTTACAAAGAGAGTCTCTATGCAGGCTTAAAATTAATATTTTCATGATTACATCTGTAAACCAAATTTTATTTTAAGACTTAGGGTCAAACAAGATTCTGGGGATTTTTGACTCTTGAAAGGAATAGTGAGTGGGTACAGATACTGGGTATCTGTACTCTAGGAACTCCTGGCTAGCACAAATCTCTGACATACTTGGCTCCTGGCTATTACCTGGGAGTCCAGCTGTCCTTTCCAAGAGACATAAGAGAAATCATAGCTGTAGTGATGCACTCTCCTTCCTTAGCCTTTTATTATTAGGAAACATTGAGACACTGGTGCAAAACCTTCTTCAGTCCTTACCCACCCACAGACTCTCTTAAAGACAACAGAACATCACTCCACCCAAAACTGAACCTGATCATCAGGCAGTTGGTACAGCTAACAATGACTCTTATTGTGGGCATGCATGTGTATAAATGTATATAGCCATTGTAAGAATATAGTGAGTGCATAAATTCCTGTTAAGAACACTAATGTGTCTCAGAAAAGTCATTGTCATCTGGTATTTACAGATGGAATCCTGTCATCATAACATGACAGGTATTTTCTTGTGATTGTAATCTGTACTTCAGTAATAGTAATAAAGAATGCCACTGCCAAGGCTGCAGCGAATATGACTGAAAAACAAGTTTATTTTTTTTCAGGTGGGAGATCTTGAGTGTACTCCAGAATTTTAGGTGTTTTGATAGAATTAACCAGAACTCTACAAACCTTTTATTACCAGTTTTGAACTGAACAGCCTACACATCCACTTGAATAACAAAAATGAAAACATTCAAATGTGTGTGTTGTCTAAGTCTGATAGAAGAGAAATAACTTGGGGTTTTTTTTAACTGTTGTTTTTCTTTCTGTAAGTAACTTTATAGTTACTGGGAAACCCTCCAATCAACAGGTACATCACCTGCCTTCTAGCTTCTAATAGCACCAGTGGGAGGTAGGCTTGGAGTAGTCCTGTCATTGTGTTTAATTGGGAGAAATAAGTTTTGCTGATAAAATATATGCTGACCAGGAATGTATAATTGGGTGCAGTTCTTGAGAACCGTTGCTTAAAAATTGTAATTAGATGAATCTAATATAATTCTAAGAAATTCTGAGGGTTTTGGTTTTTTTTAGTAAAGCATTTTTATTCTGGTCTTCTGAGCTGGGTATTGATAATCAGTTTAGAGGAAAGGAACTTGAATGTCTTGGTTTTACTGAGAGACATGTGGAGCACTAAAATAAGCAACACATTGCATGTTAGTTGCTCCATTGCAAGCATCCAGTGTGCACTGTTTTGCCTTGTTGTGATGCAAGGTGACATCAAGAAGGCAGTTGTCTTGCAGTTGCCTCTGGTGATTTCTTAATCAAATTGAGGGTAACTGCTAAATTTAAAATGGATGCAAAAGAAGAAAAATACTTCTAAATTTTAAGTAAGTATTCTCCTGAAGCTTTTGATTTTTAAGTGTAATTTTGTAATTGACTAAGGTTATCATTGCAGAATTTAATTGTTCAGCATAAATCTAAACAAGATTTTTGTACTATTATTTTACTAATACTAGTTAGCATTTTTATCATCACCTCTCTTGGTTTGTTGAAACATAAGTCCTGAAATTGCGTCTTGAATATAGAGTCTTGAAAATAGAGTACATAGAAATAAATACGTAAATATAAATGTTTATATAGAATTGTGCAAAAAATGAAAAAATCTGTTTTCAGTTGATGTCTTTACTAATAATAAATGGTTTATACTTCACAGAGTGTTGAAGGTGAACACCATGAAAAGGCAGTAGAACTGCTGAAGGCAGCTCAAGGAAAGGTGAAATTAGTTGTGCGGTACACACCGAAAGTCCTTGAAGAAATGGAGTCGAGATTTGAAAAAATGAGATCGGCAAAACGAAGGCAGCAAAATTAACACTGTGTGCAATAACTTAAAGCGAAAATATATATTCCTTTTATGTTTTATTATACTTTCTTTGTGACTCAGTTGATCCAATGCCTGTCATAAGACCCTGTCCTTTTCATAGAATCATGGAACAATTGAGGTTGGAGGGACTAGATGTAGTCCATGCCCCATTACCCAGCTCAGAGGAGGGCCAGCTAGAGCAGGTTTCTCAGGAGTATGACAAGCTGGCTTATTACACATCTCTAAGGATGGAGACTCCAGAAGATCTCTGGACAGTCTGTTGTAGTGTTTTCCTCTCCCTTACACTATGAAGATCCATTTCTATGTTTTAGTAGAGCTTCTGGTATTTCTACTTGCGCCACTTCCTCTTGTCCAGTCACTAGATTTACTGGGAAGAGTTAGGCTCTTCCTTTACTCCTCCCTTTCAGGCATTTACACAGGTTGCTAAGATCACCTGAGCCTTCTCTTCTCCAGGTGAGAGAGACAATCCCAGTTCTTCCAACTTCTCCTTGTCTGTAAGATACCCCAATCTCTTAATCACCTTTGTGGCCCTTAACTGGATTCACTCTTGTATGCCCATTTCTGCATTGGACTGGGGCTAAAACTGGACCCAGCACTGGAGTTGTCTCACACAACTGAGCAGAGTGGAAGAATCCCCTCCCTTAGCTTGCTGGCAGTGCTCTTTTCAGTGTAGAGCAGGAGACTGTTGGGCTGCTTTGCTGCAAGGGCACGTGGTGGCTCATGGCTTGCTGCTGTTCTTTGCAAGGCTGCTTTGCAGCTGGTCAGTCCCCAGTCTGTACTGGAGAATGAGGTTATTCCCCCCAGTGTAAGACTTTGCACTTCTCTTTGCTGAACTTTGAGACTCTTGTTTGCCCATTTCTCCAGCCTGCTGAGGTCCCTTTGCACAGTTTGCTGAGAGTGTGATCTGTCCCATCCCCTGGGTTGTTAGTAAAATGGCACAAGAGTGTGGCCCCAGTATGGGCCCTGGAGTGCACTGGTAGTGACTGGCATCTGGCATGACATTTTGCCACTGATCACAGCAATCCTCAGCAGTTCAGCCAGTTTCAGAATGTCTTCAGTCTCCTTGTGCTTCACAGTTTAGGAGGAATGTGTAGGTTTAGAATGGCCTAAAATGCCCTGGAAAAGCATGTGTGGTGATATTTCTATTGTTTTTTTTAATAAGTCTTGTATCAGACTTTTAAGCAAGGAAATGAATTTACAGATTTTTCAAAGGCATTTAATAAGACATAGTTGTACAATCAGCATCCTTTTATTTCTGTTTTCTTTTGACATTACTTAACATAGAATCTGCCAGGAGTTTTGCTAACTGATTTTTGGAAAAAAAATAATTCTTATATAGCAGTATTTTGGCACTTTTTTTAAGAATATGTTGTATGTCAACTACAAAACGCAATCACAATCTACTGTGTAGCTGATAACAATACCAGATTTTGTAATGTGTTTGCTAAGTACATTGTTTTTACACTTCTGCTACATTATAATTCACTACTCTGAATATTTTATTACCTCTCCTGTAAATAATTTACAGTTGGTGTTCTTACGTAATGATGTTTTAATAGCCAGCATTTACAAATTTGCAACAATCATTCCTGTAATTTACATTATTTTGTACTAATTTTGAAGCAGTTATGGGGAAAAACATGATTGCTGTATACAGTTCTGGATTGACTCTAGATGTATTTTTATATTGAGAAACAGAAGATATATAAATGCAGTGCAAAAGAAACCCAGATGTTTCCCTGACTTTCTGCTGTGTAAAAGAATTATTCATTTTAATTGTCATGCCATTCTTGTCTTTCTAGTATCTTTTATTGTAGTCTTATTTGCATATTGAATGTATTGGTTCTGGAATTTTAAGTACCTAAATTACTGATTGTCATTGTTATAAGACTAAAATGTTCTGAGTCTTATATGCCAGGTTACTGTGACATGAACTTGTCTGGGGCTTTATTACTGACTGCTTTTGACTTGGGGGATTCCTGTTTGTACTACAGAAGTACCACATCATGATAGCTAAATAAGGACATCTCCATCTGTAAACAATTACTGTCTTATCTCATGTGTTCTTGATGGTGGCATGGGTTTTGTGTACCATTTTTAAAATTTCTGGACAGAGATCCACCTTTTGGAATCTACCAGGTTTGATGCTGTACTTACATAGTTTAAGGCTTGGGCTTGGTTTGGGTTTTTTTAAGCTTCACCTTTTGAAGAATTAACTTCATTGTCTACTGGGCATCAGTTCACTTGTATGGCAGCTATGAGTACATCCTAATTGACTGTTAGTAATTTGATTTTTAGAGGTTTGAACTGAAAAGTACAGTTCTTGCTATGTGGCTAATCCCTTATTTCACATGGACCAATATGTGGAAGAAAGGAAAAGGTTAGTAATCTAAAAATGACAGCTTGAAGCTTGTGCTTTGTCAGTTGATCTATTTGGGGAAAAAAATTGGTTGCTATGGGCAAGTGAGAAATGTGATTGTTTTCTGCATGTTTGTAAGCATGGTAAGCCTGCAAAGAGAAGTTTGGGAGATACTGGTAATTTGAAAATGCAGTATAAATGTTTATCAGTTTGATGACATTGAGCACTGAATTGCATGGTTGGTTTTATGTCATAGGCCTCTTTCAAAAGGCCTCATGTTACTGATACAGCCATGTTGTTGAATTGTATATTTTTATGGAACAACTAATGTTTAAAGTATTGAGACCAAAATCACTAGTTAGACCAATTGTGGATGTGTTTTAATTTAATTGTTAATTGGTAGAGATATGTTATAGAGCCATATATAAATATATATATATTACAGAAAGGTATGGATACAAGATAGGAATGTTCATTTTACAAACTGTATCCTTTGTATTACTGAGCAAGAAGTATGTTTTGTTACTCTAATGAAATATTTACTGCAGCTAGAGCTGCTAAAGGCAGTAGCATTTTCATTCTGAATTGTAGCATTTGGTTATGGTTTTGTCGACTACTACTAAATGTGGAGAGGTATCTGGGTATATAAATAGTACACATAGAATTTGATAAAATGTTTTTAAATTGCAGTAACAAAAAAATCAATAACAGACAACTGATGAATAATCATCTTTGATACTATGAGAACCCTTTAATAATAAGGAAAGGGTCAATTAAAATACTTCAAGAAACTTAATCTGTGTTACTACTGAGCAGTGCCTGTACTGTGTTAATATGCAGTCCCTACACACTACTCATACTTGGATATGCAAATTAAGAAGAGGGATCATTTCTGCAAGTAATTTTTGCATCTGATGCTGCTGTGAAGGATCTTTGAGTTTTATCAACAGAAAAATAAAAATACAGTTTCACACACGTGTTTGTGTGTTTTTCTTCCGACTTTCCATTTTGAGTACAGGCTACAGACTGCTTTAATTGGCTGTTTATAGTCTCTAGGGCATAATGTAAACACTTGCATGTGTGTGGGCATCCAAAGAGAGAAACGTCAAATCTGTGATTAGTTCATCTCCTGATTGCTTTTGAATCTCCCCTTTTCTAGCCAGTGTTTTGTGATTTGTTGGAGAAAAATAGTGCTATAAAGTACCTATAATAGTTTGAACTTTTTTGCATTTTTGAGAAGTCAGCTGCATGAACTCCAAGGTGCATATTATTCTGAGTCAGATATTATATTTTAGTTGTTTGAATCAAGTATCTCAAGTAATAAGATACTGAATTTCTGTAAGTCCTTCAAAGGACAAATTGTAAGGTTGTTAGCAAAATGTTTCTGGAGTTGTGAACTGAGAGTAACACAGGAGAAAATGCTTCAGTTTTGAATGTAAAACAAGTTGGGGTTCTGTTGATTTTGTATTTTTTATTTAAGTAGGCTGGACTGTGAATTGAAAATACACGGAGAAATATGTGAAATTTTGATGTCAATGATTGTCTTGGTTTGAAAGACAGATGTTTGTTTAGAAAGGCAGAAGCCTCTCTTGAAATGAACAATGTAAACCCCCTCTGTCCAAATTATTATTATTTTGAAACTAAGAGGGCTCTCAGGCAAAGATAGGGGAAAGGAAGGTGTCCCTGCCCATGGCAGGAGTTTGGAACTGGATGATCTTTAAGGTTCCTTCCAATCCAAACCATTCTATGACCAGGCTGCCCATTGCTGCTCTGGGTTGGCTGGGTGTACACAAGAAATAGGGACTTGATGCTTTCTGCCTTATGCTTACTTTCATACAGTAAGACAGAAATGTTTTGTACTGTCTACTTACAGTGGAACGCCTCTAAAATCTGCAAAATATTAATTAAAGCCTGTTCTTTTATTACAAAAACTTTCTAGCTAGAATACAGACTGACATGAATATTGGACTAAACCCTGAATTTAATTTCCAATAATTTTGTCCTAAGCTGCTTTTTAATTCGAGTATGGCTGCCTAATTTCAGCTGATAACTGGGTTAGAGTGACAAGATAAAATTAATTTGTTATTATGCTATTACAGTGTCCCTCTTTCTCCAAGGAGAACACATGGTACTAGAGTTAATTAACTGTTCTAGATAGCAGAAGACCTGACACATCTAGACTGAAAAACTCAAACAAACAAAAAGAACAAAATAATAAAAATAACAACCCTCCACACACACTTTTGTGAGCTGTCCTCTCTTTTGGCTTTGCTCTATCCAATTTACAGAAGGTGTTGGAATAAACTGCCTGCAGTCATTCTCTTTTAGCTATGGTACAACATCTCATTTCTACTTGCAGCCCAGCTCACTGCATTTCAGAGGCATCTTTTGGAATAATCGAGCAAGGTTATAATCACCAGGCCAAATTGCAGAATACATTGTGCTCTGGATCATCTAGGCAATGTGTACACAGGAACAGTGGTAGAGACACTACCTTTGGAAGCTAAACATTGCTTGCATATAAAGGTAATATTTATTCATAAGCAATTTTAAAAATAATTTTCCCTCAGGTTTCTATTTAATATTTAACTTGTGTATTTTTTCCTTCACTGTCCGTGTGCTGTTTCTAAACTCTGGATCTTAGTGGTCTTGCTCAATAGTTTTTCTTGTTTTACAGAGGCATAAAGTATGTATGGGGAAACAAGTTTTCTGGGCAAACTTTTGACCCTATCGCAATGATTTTTTTTTTTTTTTTCCCAATCATTTTTCTAAAATTTTAAATTGTTTCTGTATTTCTGCTATACCAAGGTTTGAATCTTTACCTTCATTTTCTTAACAAAGCTTTGAACTTGGCTGAGCCTTTCTTTTGTCACTTGTTTCCTGATGTGACTTTCAGGAAAACTTTTACTCAACAGAGTAAAAGTTTCAGCCTTTTTTGTGGGAAGAAGTATACTTCCATTTTAAAGAGAACTTGCTTTGTCAGTGCAGGTATTCCAGACTGTTCTTTTTCCACACACAGCAGCTCTGTGTCATGTTCTCCAGCATAACTTTAATTTCCTTGTGTCATGGTTTAACCCCAGCCAGCAACCAGCCAAACCCAGCACACCATGTAATTAGCATCCAAGTGTTAATTGAATTTCCCAGCAGTATGGGGCTAAGTAACAGCAGCAGCAGCTTTTGCACATGATGTTTCTTCACAGTAAGCTTTGGATGAATCCTTCAGGTCCATTCCTAGCCTATTGGGAGCATAAAGCTTATTTTTGTCACTAGACAGAGATAAAATTTAAATCTGTTCTAAATGGTGTACATTTCTGTGTTTACATGTGCATGCTAAACTGGGTCTGGGCAATCCTTAGGGAGGGGAACAACCCTCGGGGCACATCCTGTCACATTAGCATTTCTGATCTAGGATAATTTGGATGTGTGAAACCAGTGGTGATGGAAACTAGGGATGAAACACCTCACCTTGCAGGACATATGCACTGACTTACCCCAATTTATAAATTAAAACCTCCATGCAAATCCATTTTTTTTCTGTAAAGTCTAATAAGTTTGTATCATGACTATGATCTTTACACTCCCATTCACCCACCATCCTTTCATGGCACACTCTAGCATCAAGGAATTCTGATGCTCCAGTCTACCTTCACTTTGCATTTATTTTTGTGTCAGTGCTTCAGGTCTTAATCTGCATCAAACTCCCATTAAATGCAAATGAATTCATGTCTCTGAAGTGGGATTTTTGTCAGAAGTGGTTACATTGCTGGACAATGTGGCAATAGAAGAAAAGATCCAATGTCTGTACATCTGCATTTCCCCCCTCTATCTCAAGATTTCCTAATGCCTTTTCATCAAATATCTGACAAAGATTGCAGAACCATGTGCCTATATGACAGGCACTAAATCCTGAAGATCTTATGCAGTAATCAGTTTATGGTGCTTCCCATTTTCCCTGAAGAAGAACAGAGAACAGTTTCTCCACAGTTCAACCAAAATGAGCTAGTTTTATCTATTTCTTTTAATGACTTAATGGTTTGACCCTCAAACTATTCACCTGGTTTAAACTTCTTCACCTGGTTTAAAGCACACCTCAGGATTTTTCTCTTACAGTTTGGGATTTTTTTGGGGTTTTTTGTTTGTTTTTTTTTTTTTTTTTTTTTTTTTTTTTAATATTTAATAAGCTAATTGCTGCATCATGTTGTATTTTGGGGGATGCTTCTTGTAATTTCTGATATTAAGGATTGCTTCAGATTAGATTTTTAAACTGTTGTAATTTCAAAATCCACATTATAATTTTTAGTTAAATAGGTCATTTAGTTAAATTTTTCTGCTTAAAAACATCTTAGCATGTAGATCTTTGTTACATAAATAAGACAGCTTCCCAGAAAATGTAAGGGGTTTATTTTTAAAGGAAAATAAAAAGTGCCTGCAAGCAGGTGTCTACCTAAGCAGAAAGTGAGAGAAATGGGAGTTGTTGATGGAGAGGGGAGAGCAGTGATCCATCAGTACTAGCAAGGGAGAGGCAGAGGCTGAAAAACTAAGGAAAGTATTAATTTGCCAGGACAAGTTATGGACTAACTGGAAGCAGCAAAGCAGTATTGATGACAAAAAGGGGAAGTGGATTGTTCCTAGGACAGGAGTTTCAAATATGGAGACTTCAGAGAGCAGCACTAAGGAAAAGACATCTGAAGTGATGCTGGTTGAAAGAAACAGACTGAAATCAGGAAAGGATTGAGATGAAAAGCTAGGTTATTCCAGTGTCTCAAAGCATGCAGAAAAAAAAAAAAACCCAAAAGCACAGAGCTCTGCTATTCTGCTTTTACTAGGGTCCTTTTGTCCAGAGAACTTCTGGACACATTATAGGGTACCACTGCTGCTGTACAAAGTAATCTCCATGCTACTATTTGTCTTCCAAAATCCAAGCAGGCACTGAGGGCCATTTCTGCTCCCATTATCTTTGGTTAGTGAAGTGAGACTATTTGCAGAGTGAGTGTAACTGCTTTGTTATTTTTCTTTGCTAGCAGTAGAAGGTAAAGGTCATTTTTTCTTATGGGGATTGGTTTGGATCTGTTTTTTCGGAGTAAGTTGAGAGAACTCCTTTAAATTTTTTCCCCTTCTATTCTGGTTGCTGCTCTTCCACTGCTATCCCTGAGCACAGGCATGAAAAGTGACATGAATGCATGGTGTCTTTGACCCTGACATTTCTTAGAACAACATGGCTTTGACAACAGCATTTCTCTGCCAAGATTAGCAGGGGAGGACAGAAGATAACCATGTGGCTGTACTTTTACAGCAAAGTTTTAGCATACATTGGTAGGTTCAACTTTGAGAACTTCATGTTTCTCACAAGGTACAGGACAAGCACATAGCCTGTTATTAAAATGACCTTACTTTTTCACTGATAAGTGATGATGTTCATGTAAAATCAGTGCATCAGGAACAGGATTCTTAAATGCAAGAAAATAACAACTTCTTGCAGCAATATAAAATAATGTTAACACTTTTAAAAGGCATTTAAAAGTTGAAAACTGATGAGGAGAAATGTAGGAGATGGAGGTGATGGTGGCTGGAGGATCTGTATTTCTAGAGTCCTCACTGTGCATTCTACTTTCTTGGGCACAGATGATTTTAAATCTTCAGGTCTCCAATATTTACACACCTGATTTTTGATTTTCACCAAGTGACCATTTTTTAAGCAAAGACTTTTGCTATTTTTCCCCCCACTTCAGTCATCTCAAGAATTAGCATTGACCTCAGCCCTGCATGGGGTGTCCTCTGGGATGTCAGCATTGTTGCAGGCAGTCCTTGGAAGGTGAAGTGTAAGGTATAAACTCCTCAACTCTCAGCTGCCCAGCACATGATCAGAACACCAGAGCCAGGCCAGGGTTGCTGTGAACACTGTCTCTTCACTGTGTGTCTGCTGGAAGCAGGCCTGCCTCATCCCTGGCCTGTTTGCCTTACCTCTTATTTGCAGGTATTTAGAACTTTTCATATGCAATGGCAGGAACTTGAAGTAACTGTGTAATGGTTTGAAAGCAAACCCAGTGAGAAGCTTCAATCAGAAGTACAATTTAATATGGAAAAAAAAAAAGAGAAAAATAAAATACATGTGATAGTACAAAAGAAAAACCACTGACAGAGTCAGAATACAACCTGGCACCCTGCTAGGTAGGGTGGTGGTAGCAGCCCAGATGAAGGGGTCTTGTTGAAGCAGGGATCCTGTAGGAAGGTCTGGTAGCTCCTGTCCTCTGGAAACAGGGGGTAAGAGCTGCTTTGGTGTTCCAAATCTCAGTTTTTATCTGGGTAGGAAAGACTTGGCTCCTCCCCCTGGCTGGAGCATCTCCCATGGGATGATGGAATTTTATCAGCCATGCCCTGGGACTCAATGGCCATGAACAGGAGATATCTCCTGGAGGGAGGATGGGCTGTGGGAAAGATGAAGAACACTGCCCCAGCTGTTTTTTAAAACATGTCCCAATAACAGAGGATATCCCCCACAGAGATAAGAATCACTGCTCCGTCTGGTTTCAGCAGATGGTGATAGAATACACACTTTTGGGCATATCTTGACATTGTAACCTAGGACAGACTGCCACCAAGCCATGTGACATCCTTGTACAGTTGCTTTTTCTTTGGATTAAGGGCTCAGTTGCCCTGCTCCTGGCTTTAGGGAAGTTTGGCAGAGCTCTGTGTACACACAGTGGTGTGGTTCATCCCATTTCCCCGCTGCAGCAGAGGCAGGTTCACAGCCACTGACCACTTTCCGTGCTTCTCCATCATTTATCTACAGAACCAACAGAAGGGTTACCTGCCTACGTATGTAGGTCTGTAGGGGGCTGTGTGGATGGATGTTTGTGGGCTTTAGGTTGGGCTGCACAGACACCTGCCTGGGTGTGACTCAAGCTGTGCAGCTGGGCAGGCAACTCCCCAGGCAAGCTCAGAGCACCCAAATGAAACATGCAAAACAGGTGGTATGGGTGTGCACCAGGACAGGATCCGGTGACTTTGCCCTGCTTTCTTCAGCCAGCTCTGTTGGCTCAGAGCCTCCTGTGGGGTCGGGATCAGAGTGGGCCAACAGCGAGAGGTCTCATCTGGTTACCCAAGTACTGCTGTGACATCCCCAGTGAGATGAGGTGACTGCGTGGAGTGTGGTGGTGACTGAGCTAAGCTAATGCAGCAGGCTTAATCCTGGTGGAGGCTGCAGCTTAGAAGCATCCAAAAGAAAGCATTAAAAAAAAAAAAATCAGGTGATGGAGGGCACTAACAACAAGGGTAGGTAGGTTTTCACTTTCATTTAGTACTCTTTTTAAGGTAGTTAGGAGAAAAGGACCCAGACTGGCGCAGGTTTGGTTGCAATGTGTATGTTGTACAAGAGCCAGGTACCACGGCAGTGTTTTGTGTGGGAAGGAAACAGCTTCTTTCAAAGCAAACCGGTTTTGAGAAGAGCTTGTGCTGCAGTTCCCGCTGCTTTGGGAACAGGAGTGCGAAATGCCTTTGTGTCCCTGAGGCACAAGGACGGCACGGCACCCTGCGCTCATTCCCAGGGACGGATGTGCCGTGCCAGCTGGAATCCCCTAGCACCGGACCCCGGACGGGGCTGCCTTTAATTCCTCCCGCTGCACTGCTGGGCCTTGCTGGGCCCGGTGCCCGCCGGCTGCGAGGGGCTGCGGGCCCGGCCGCTCGCACGCTCCTGCCGCGGCAATGCTGTAGCGGAAAATGCTGTCCTGAGGTCACCATACGGCGCTGCCCTCATCCACAGGCCAGCCTGGCCGCGGTCCCGCGGCTGCTCGGCTCGCTCGGCCCCGTTTCCGTGCGCACCACACGAGGGGCCCGGGGCTCCGGGAGCGGCCCGGGCGCGGCAGCTGAGGGGCTGTCCCGCCCGGCCCCGCCCCTCGCACTCGGGCCCGCCCCTCGCGCCCATTGGCTGCGGCCGGGCCTGTTTTTGCATATTCCCCGCCCCGCGCCAGCTCTGCGCCAATGGGAGCGCGGGCGTGGCCGCCTCATTAGCATGCGCACCTCTGCCCTGGGCGCGGAGCCGCCGCGGCTGCGGGACCGAGCTCCGGAGGGCGGGCGCTCCGAGCGGAGCCGCGGCTGCCGAGTGACCGGGGCGCACGGCCCGGCACCGCCACGGCCTCGGCCTCCCGCTGCCGGCGGGGCTGAGATGAGCGGCGGAGAGCGGCGCTGCGGGCTGTGCACGGGGCAGGCGGGCGGCGGAGGGCTGGCTTCCCGCTAAGGCAGCCGCAGAGCCGCGCCGTACGGAGGAGCCTCTTCATTTTGGTTCTTTCTTTTTTTTTTTTTTTTTTGGTCGTCGTTGGTTTTGGTGGGTTTTTACACGTTTTCCCGGCAGCCGGCCAGGCTCGGTAGGCGGAGGGCGCCGGCGCAGAGCCGCAGGCCGAGCCTAGCCGGGCCGGGCGGTCGGCGAGCTCGGCGATGCGGTGTCTCGCTCTGCTTGGCCTCGTCGCCTGGGGCCTGGGGAGCTGGGCCGGACACAGCGGCGGAGCGTCCCCCCGCCCTGCCCGGCCCCTTGCAGCTGCGACGGCGACCGCGGCGTGGACTGCTCCGGGCGGGGGCTGGCGGCCGTGCCTGCGGGACTCAGCGCCTTCACGCACGCCCTGTGAGTCGGGGCGTGGGCCGGGCCGGGCCGGGGCGGGCGGGCAGGTACCGCGGCGGGCTCCCCGGCAGTTGTGTGTGTGTCTGTGTCTGTGTGTGTGTGAGGGTTGTTGTTGCGCGGGTCTAACGCGGCCGGCCCCGCTCTCCGCCGTGGGGCCTCCGGGCCGCACGCCGGGGCAGGTGAGCTCGGCAGGGCCCGCGGCGGCACCGCCTCAGGGCCAGGCCGAAGCGATCGGTTTGGCTGTTTAAAGCTGGGGGAAGCCGCTCGGATCCCGCGGCAGCCGAAGGGCAGGTCTCGGCGGTTCGGCGGGGCCCCGGCCGGTGCCGGTGCCGCCGAGCCGCGGGGGGAGCTGCTGCCCTCGCGTGTGTGCGCCTCGGCCCGCAGCCCTCGCCCCGAGTCGCCTTTCTCCTAGTTCTTCTCGAGAAACCAGTTGCTAGGCTAGCCGGTTTCCTCACAAAGGTTAAGGCGTTTTCAGTCCGGTGAACGCGTGAGTCTGGTTAAATGCGGTGCCTCCGCTTTTACAAATTCTTCCATACGTAAAGCACAGGGGAATCTTGAAACAAAATAGCGTAACCAAACATCGAAGTTCATGGAGTTTTGCTCGGGAATGAAGATAAACATAAACGCTTAAAACATTTTATCCCATATTCTATGATAATGTCATAAAGCAGGCAGAAACTTGTAGATCTTGTGGGGAGTTTTGGTAACTTTAATAATAAAATTTTAATTGAGGAACGAGCGCTGTTCTGTAGAGACATGACCGAGGAGGGATTTGCAGCTTTCAATACGTTAGCTTTGCTAATCCACAAACCTGTTAAGTTTCACAATAAAACCTGTCAGTCTTGCCCCACTTCTCAGCGCAGATTTCACAGGGTGGAGCAAGGTCTAGTATGGGCCAGTGGTCAAGTCTGGTATTACTAAAGCTTTGCCGTGTTTACAACATATAATACAGCACACTGCAGCAAGTGATGGTGCATAGTTTCAGGTCGGTACTGAATTGCTGTTTTGTCAGAATACAGCAGTGGTGTATGCCTTCGAAAATTGCACTTTTTTTTCTTTTTGTTCGTCTACACTTAATATGCAAAGTGTATTCTTAATTACTGGATGTTTAGTTTACTGAGGAGGTTTCCATTTTCTCCTGCGTATTTGGATTGGTTCTTTTAGTTGTTCAGGCTGGGTGGAGAAAAATTACTGGGCCTTTTTTCTTATGTAGTATTTGATGAATGGTAGAAGTTGCAGGTCTCAGTTCTTACCTGTGCTTAAATATTTTGTACCTATTTTTGTGCTCATAAGGTTTAAGTGGGACCTCACTTTGTGGTGGTTTTCCTGTGGCAGAAATGGTGGTTTCTGGGTGTTTGGGTTAGAGAGTTAGGTTCTGCCATCATGAACTCTTTGACTTACTCTTAAACAGTCTTCTCTTTACTCCAGAGATAAAACAGGGAAGCTACCCACATTAATGAAGTGCTTGAAGTCTCTCTGGTAAAAGCTGCATTTAAGCATAAGATTTTACAGCTTCTAGCTTGTCTGGCTGTCTTATAAAATGGACTGGTACATCTCTGAGTGGCTGCAGCATGACATGAGTTGTCTAATGGGCCCAAGCTGCCATAGCCAACACCCATTAGAGATAAGGCTACCGAAGAGTTTCAGTTTGTAAGTTTCTCCTTGCTGTGCAGGTAAATTTCACACAGCCAGTATGACACTTATGGCAAAAGTGAGAGGAGACCTGCACATGATTCAGTGTATTTTGGAATGAGTTTTTGTAGGTTTTGGTTTTATGCTCTTTAAACTTGAGAAGAAACTTTCTTGAGCTCCAGAAGAATCCATCTGATGCTGTGGCAGTGGAGGATACTCCTGATCCCTGTTTGTGTATAGTTCCTGCTTCCTTATTTAGAGAAGGAAAAGAAATGGATGACTTCTTGGTACTTCTGGGCTTAACTAGTATCTCATGTAGGGAGGCCACTAGAAGTTTATGGTATGTAGAAGACAGTTTTGGAGGCAATAAAAAATCTCACTGCTGACCCACTTGAACTGCACAATGTATAGTTTTGCCAGAGATGCTGAGCTGGTTGGTGTGGAAGAAGACACAGAAATAAAATCACACCCCTGCATGACATGTTTGTCTCATGGCAAAGCACCTTAGCTGTGTGAAGAGAAGAAAACTTTCCTGTGCTATATGATGTCAGGAAAACCCCTTAGCATTGCTACAGGGCTAGTTTTTGATTATAGCCATGGCAGCAGAGAGCCTGTAGCATAGAGATGGTTGAAAGTGTTACAGGTGATGTTCTGTGATACTAAAGCAAAGGTATGCCTAGATTTTTGATTTGGCCATGAAAGAGCAACAGAAGAAAAGTTGCTCACTATTAATGTTGGCAGTAAATGATTTCCAAGGCCTTTGAGAATTATGGAAGGAACCTGGTATTTAATTTTTACTAGTTCTGTTTTCCTGAAGTCTTAATTTCTTTGTACTGAGTCTAATCATTTAGCCTAGCTTCCCAGATGCTGCCACCAATGGTCAGGCAGGGGTTTCTGTAGAGCCTTAAAGGCATATCCTTACAGAATACCCTTCACATTCCTTATTTCTGTTTATTCAGCTCTTGACTGATCCCCTGCTCGTTCCTTGCTTACTGTGGTGGTTTGAAAGCAGTGAGAGAGGGGCTGGTGTGATAGTGGGGGGTTATATGATTACCAGAGTGCAGTGGTCTCTTGAGGATAATTCTATCAGGCCAAGCAGATTGAAGAAATGGAGTATCTGGTCACTACTTTTGAGTCTCTGCTGAACTTTGGGAGGTGATATTTGAATAAAGCTGTCCCAACTGCAGACATCTCAGTGAAGAGATTGTTGGGAGATGTACAAGTGCTCAGGAAAGACAGGTGAATGATTGGATTGGAACTTTCTGAGGGGATGGGATGGATGGGGAGGAACTCAGAGGGAGCTGGAATGACATGACCAAGCATAATATCTTGATACTTTTACTGTAGGCAACTGTTTGTTCTGTATAATTTAGGTAGGTGTTTATGTAACTTAATTACCATCTGCCAGGTTTTCTGTTTATGAAGATTCAGTTTGTTTGGTTGCAAAATAACTGTCATCTGTGCAAGTGGTGCATGTGCTAAAATATAAAAATGGTTTTTGTTTGGGTTTTTATTCAATGCTGTATGCTTCTGATTTTTGCTGTGATATTTCATGTGCCATGTTCTAGGAAGCTTCGTGCTAGTGGGTGGAAATTGTGGTAAGGCATACATGTGCTTGTGCTTCTCATGGATGTCAGTTTGAGAACTCAGATTCCAGTTTGGAGGGTTTAATACTTGTGTGAGTCTTGTGCAGGAGATTAAAAGTAAATAATTCTAATAATTACCTTTGGAGAGATCTTCTGTGGGCCTAGTTGACTTAGGTCTTGCCTGACAACCATGAGGAATACAGTTCCTTCTCAGTGCCTGCTATTATATTTTAGGCACTTGAAATAACAAAACAATGGATAGTTTTCATTCTAGTGCTTCTTGTGTGTATTTTCAGGGTGGAGTCCCTTGCTTTAATTTTACTTTCTCTGACTTGTGAAAAGTGAGGGGGGGGAGCATGGGAGCTGTCTGCCCTAGACTAGGGGATAGACCTTGAGGATGAAATTGTCATCTTGATCTTTTGGGTTTTATTGCTCACTTAACCTGATAGTGCTGTATTTCTGTGTGCTCTTATGCACTAGCTTTGTGAGGCTGAGATATGGCAGTTGAGATCCTTTTTCACTTGTGTTTTACTGCAGGTTGCTTCAGAGAGTTGGCAATCTGTGTTTTGGTACACATGCTATCTAGAAGTACCTACCTGCTCTCATGATTGAGTGAGATACCTTGCTCTGTTTATGTATAAATGGCAAAATGATGTGGTTCTCTTTGGACTGAGTAGAGCTTGCCCTTTTTTTTTCTTTTGGTCTTTTTATCTATCACTGTTAATTTTTTGTAGAATGGTGATAAAATGTAGTAAGGAAGTGGTGAGGTGTCTTTTCTGATATGCCTGGTACAAATATAGAGATATTTAGTGTGCTGCTATGGTCAGATATCTAAGTATAGTAAGGACCTGGCTGAGTTTTATTAATGATGTCTGGTAGAGTTGTTATGGTGAAAAGTGAAGATGTCCAGATGTGACCTTGAGTCTGGAAAATGTAGCATAATTGCTATCTCTCTTGAGATAGAAAAGCCTTATCTAATTCGAGGTTTAAGGTTTTACAGGTAAACTATTTAGTTTTTCACTTGCCTGTGCTACATACTGGTGATGTGATGACAAGTAGTAATTCCAGACTTCTCTTAGAAAGACACAGTCATGTCATTTCAATTTGAATATTCCTATAAGTCAGCAGAAATGTTGTTATATTTGTACAGGCCCATGAAATCCCACAGCCAGGAGGAATATTTCAGTTTGCTGAGCATTCAGTGATTCCAGCAACAGTCTTGTAAAAAAGTAGATGCTTTTATGTAGTGTATGTAAAGTGAAGCTGTTGGTGTTTCAGAGTTGGTATCAAATTTTGTGTTTTCCTCTTTACCTTTTATCCCTCACCCCAAAATCCCCAATCTTCTGCCATAGCATGTAATTCTCAGGTATTTGGCATTTATTTTGTACACTGAGCTCATTTGTATCAGCAGTGTATAATTTCTTGTTTGATGCTTACTAGCAGAGGCTTGTAAGTGTGATTTTTGGGGAATAAATACTAAGATAAGTCTGCAGCATGGAATGAAGTTGAACTTTAGTGTAAGCAAGTTTATGCTAGTAAATAATTACCGTTTCAGTTCTTGAGAGGAATTTGCTAGTAACTATCTACTTGAGAGGGAAAATATGGAAGCTGTAATATAAGGACTAAAAACCAAAACAAAACTAAAAAAAAAGAAAAACTCCTCTGCAAGGATCTTTGTTTTGAATTCTACTTCTAAGCCGGCAATTTTTGCAGAACACAAGCTCTTATTTACCCAGAGAAAATTACTGGCCTAGATTTTGGAAGGGCTGAGCACCCCTATCACATTTTAGAGAGCATGGAAGCTGCAGGGCTCTGGGAGTATCTGTGAATGTCAGAGATTTTCCTCTCAGCCACTCTCACTTGTTCATAAAGACGAGCCTTTTGTTGGGAATGGGTAGGAGCTGACCTTCTGTTTATGTTCCAGGGGATTTGCCAGCGGCCTGGGTTTGCCTACTCCTTGTTTTACAAAAAAGCAAGGGAGTCAAATGGACAGCAAAGCTGCATGAAATTTCATGGCCAGCAGTTACTCTGTTAAGGGGTGAATGTGTTTCAGGCAGCAGCTCTGTGCTGCCAAACTGTTGTTTTGGGTCTCTTTATGGAAGGAGCAGAGAGTCAAAAATAGCTTGAGGAAGAATTAGAGAGATTTGTATGATCCTAGAAATAGGAGACAAAGGTAGGAGAAGGTACATAAGAGCAGAAGCAGCCATTCCCTATTTGAAGAAACTTGCAAATTGAAGCAACAGAATTTTAAATGTTACATTTAAATGTACCTTTGCTTTCAGAGATATCAGTAGTATGTCATGGATTTGAGGTCCCTGGCCATCCTTTTCCCCTGGTTGATTAACCAGCTGCTTCCACAGTGACCTAGGATTTTGCTACAGAGAAATACTCTTCTGTAGTTTTTCATATCTACCTTTCAGGTACTGTTGCAGTTTCTGATAAGATGTTCTCAAACTTTGGCCTGAAAAGAGATTTCTGGTCATGTGGTGTTGGTTCTCAGTGCACTCACACCACTAGCCTGCCCTGCACGACTCTGGAGAGAGCTACTGATACTTCCTTTGCTGATATTTCCTTTGCTGATAGGTGGGCAGCAGGTTTCATTGATGCAGAATTGCATGCAGTGATGGTTGTCACAGGAGCTCACACAGAGAAGAGGAATATCTTGGTGTTACTATATAAATACTGTTCTAACTATAAATATGTCTGAGGGCTTTTCTTTCAGAGTCAGGCCCAGATTTATTTTGTTCCAGATAAAGCTGGTATGTCCAAATTTGAAACATGCAACAGTAGGTATAAGGGTACCTGGCAAGTATAACTAAATAATGAAAAAATGGCCTGTGATGTACCTGCAAAGCAGTTGACCTTTTTGCCTTTTTTTTTTTTACTTCATGTTCCTGTCAGTGAGTTTCACTGGAGTTGAATGTTTCCAGTATTTTCAAATCATATGTCATTTGTTTTAAAATACATACTTAGCAGAAGCCATTTTATTTTACTCTTGAATTTTTAACTGTTACGGGATTGTGACAAGGTCAGCACTTTCCACTTCCCAGAAAATACTCCTGTTGCTGAAAGAGTAAGGGAAATCTGTTTTTCAGCTTCACCACGAATTTGAAGGCACAATGATACTACACATCTTACAAAACCACAGAGAGGACTGTAGTGATCTCAAAAATAACAGTTTAAAGTTGGTGTCTGCTGTTGAATTTGAATGGATAATAGCCAGCTGATGGCATTCTGCACAATAGCAGCCAATATGATAAAATGTTTTAAAAAATACAGATAGCTGTTTTTGAACAGGTGATGTTGATATATATTCCCCGGTGGACTGTAGTCTGACATCTGTGAGGGATACGTGTGATTTTGGGAAATAAGAATATCACTTCAGGAATTTTTATCAGCCTCTTTTTCTTCCTGTGTTTTTTTTTTTATATTTGGTATTTGCCGAGTTAAAAGGAAGTCATATTTTTCTTTGGTGGCTAGTTTAGTCATACAGTATGTTTTGGAGTTAGTAAAACTTTGGCTAAATTTTGAACTTTTTTTTAAACTTACTAAAAGGTATACTATTAAATATATTTTGTTTGATTTGATTTCTTCTCCAAGGAAGAATGGTCTCCATAGCATGGCAGAAATAAACATTAATTCCTTAGGTTTCCTTTGTGTGTTTTTTGCATATGTATCTGATGAGTGCAATTCATTAAGGAGGCACATGAAGTAATGAATGTGTGGAAGATAAGAATGGTATCTTCTTCACAATTGAAAAAAGTTTCTCATGTTTCTCAAGTCATAGCAGTTTTAAATGTATTCTGATGTTTGTTGGTATAATGTCAGGTAACTCTAAAACATTTAAGATTTGTTGCTGAAATTTGATGTTTAGTGTGCATCACTATTGAGGTTTTTTTGTTCAGATGTTCAAATCTAATATTGATAAATACATGTAATTAAAAATCTTTGTTTATAACTTGGTCATCTTTAGATAACTGAGACAGTGGTTAGTGACTTTTGAGGATTCAGTCTCAAGATTTTGCAGAGTAAAGATATACGTGAAATAATTTCTGAGTCTGAATATTTTTGTTTTGTTTTTGATCAAAATTAAAATATGAAGGTTAAAATCAAAATTAAAATCAAAATTAAAATATGAAAGTTAAAATTTTCCTTAGGGCTAGGAAATATGTTGCAAAAACTAGGAACACCATCACTTTTTTTCAAATGTAGTAACTAATTCCTGCATGCTTTGCATTAAAAAAGGAGGAGCCTCAAATCATTATGGTCTGGAAGATGGAATTCAAGTTGCACAGAAGGTTCTGTCTGTGGGGCAGATTCTAAGAGAGCAAGTGCTAATTATTTACTGTGGAGAAAACCCACCAAAATGAAGAAAAATCTGAAGTCAGGTGAAGTTATTGGGAGGACTGTGGAGTCAGGTCCTTGGAGAGTAAACAGCCATTTTTGCAGCTCTCATTTGAGCATTTTCTTACTGAAATATGAAGGGTTTTTTTTTTTTTTTTCTTTTAAAGTGATGTGCCTCCTCCTTTTCTCTCTCCAGCCAATTTTGGTGAAATGCTGGGCCTTGCAAGGTCTTTTTTCACCCTAAAACTTTTAAGCATATATGTCTGGACTTTTAAATGGTTACACGATTAGTAGTGAATCATAAATGAATGTGCAATTTCAGAGGTATGCAGGGAAGGCCTAAATCTGTTTAATTCAGCTTAATAATGCTGCAGATGTAGTTGTATATTTTATAAGGCTGCTCTCTGAAAGTGTGTTTTAATTTGGGAGTTTTGCCATTACCTTCTTGACATCTGCACACAGATTAATAGCCTGACCCGGTGCCCTGGCGGGGAGAGCAGCATGGCTGTGCTTTCAATAGGCATGTCACTGACAATGGAAACATATGGAGTGTTTCACTGCCATCCTTGAGAGCCATCTGTGGGGCTGTGAGGGCAGGGGGCTGGGGGCTTCAGCCTTCATGGCTGATTGGTAAGCTGGCCAGAAGGTTTGCTGGGAGCAATCAAAATGCTTTTGCTGGAGCTGTTTGCTTTGCCCCGCACTGTTTTGTGGTGGCACAAGAACCCCAGATGCAGAACAGTGCTGTTTTGGCATTGCAGGAATGCAGTGTATTGCAAAAGCATTGCAGGGCCCATGCAGTGCAGTTCACTGTGGTTGTGTTTCATTCTTTTCTGTGTGATTCTATACAGTGTTTTTTCTCAGTGATTTGGGCACTGTGGTGGTTGGTATTTGGTGTTCAGTAGATGCAAAAGACATGAGTGCAGGTGTCTGTCCTGCTGGGATGTACCTGGGGCTTGGTTTCTCCTGTGTCCATTCTTCCCCTTTCACAGACAAAATGGCACCCACTGTTCCTATCCAAAACAGGGCATGGCAGTGTGTGTTAGCTTGTAAAGTGAGAATCTGTTTTTCCTGCACTCAGGGCTTTAGGCTTGTGGCAGGAAAGCAGGACAGTTAGCTCCTTTTGCTGGAGGAGGAGATGGTTCGAGTCAGGGAAGGATGTTTGGGGAAGCTTGCTGCTCCTTGGCTGGCAGAAGGAGTCAGTGGTGCATAGCATCATTTCTTTCTTTGTTACTAGAATTTGATGTACAGGGTGAACTGACTGTCCTTTTTAAAACTTTGTCTCATGTTATTTTAAAAATAACTCTTATTTGAGAAGTTTCTTTACTGTTTTCTAAATGCTGATCCAGGTTAGTAGCAGATGTAACTTCTTCACCTGGATAAGTGAAGAGATTGAAACCTGTGACTTTGGAGTGCAGGCCTCTCTCTCTGGTGCAGTGAGTGGGTCATTCTGTCTGGAAACATGCATGGTGTCTTTCATGTGGCAGAAGTGGTGGATCTGACCTTCACTGCAATTGTGCATGTAGAAGCCATGAAGAGGTCATTTTTTCAGGTGCCATGGTTGGAAGCCCTAGAAATATATTGGTTTTCTTAACTAGGGGAAACCTTTCTGAGACTGGGGGACATGCCTGTAGTAGTGCTCTGAGCAGTTCTGTGAGCTGCTCCTGCAAATTAGGAGTTCTTTAACCTACTGAAAGGAGCCCTGCACTGTTCTGAAGATAGTAGCCAGACTTACATATTCTTTAAGGGAATTTTGCAAGCCTTTGTCAGTAGCAACCTACATGTTTCTTGTTCATCTCCTTTGTTTAGAGTTTCACTCAAGTACCTGTTCTCTTCAGACATGAAATGCTCACCATGCTGGGTGTCCTCTTGGGGTCTTGGTGGCCTTCCTGGAATTAGCTGGGGAGAGAAAAGGAAATGGTCTTTACAAAGAGTCCTACTCTGAGAATATAGTTACTGATGATTTGGGCCTGCACAGGCTTCTGCCTTTTGGTAGTGTTTTGCTGCTGTTGGTTTTAACATTTGGGTTAAAAAAAAAACCAAAACAATGGAAGTGGATGGGCTAATATTGACCAAACTGTTAATATTTTACAGAACCTAGTGTGAGTCTTGCTGGGTGTAGAAAATCCATGTCTTTGGCAAGGGCAAATCTGCTGTCTCTGTGTTACTATTGCTAAATGTTTACTGGAGTCATTATATCTTTTCAATATCAGCTCAGTCATTTATTTAGCATTTACTTGCTCTTGCTTGACATTTTTTTCAAAAATTTCAGCTAGCTTGTTTACATGTTGTTTTTCTTTAACTTGCTTACTGCAAAGGCAGGTCTCTAGTTTTCAGACCAAAAACATACAATATCTCAATGCACAAGAGGATTAAGCAGGGGTTTAATTTGTTTTCAGGATAATAAGTGGCAGTTGTTTACTTCTTCAGCAGAATACTTTGCAGTATTGTAGCAAGACCGGTTTTTCCTCCTTAAAACTCTTCAACTCTTCTGAGCAACTACGCCAGTAAAGCAAGTCTGTGTATTCAAAAAAACACTAAAACAGTAATATATCTGAAATCCTGCTTAAGAATAGGACTGCTTGTATCTTCACTTACTTGTATGTATCTTCACTTACTTGTATCTTCACTTGCACAAAATAATTTTTTTCCCCTCATAACATGATTGGGAGAAATTCTGTAACAAACATCAGATAAATACTCAAATATCCTTGTTATTTGTTTCACCAGATGTATTCCTCATGTCCTTCAGGCAAAGTGTATCACCTGGTCTGGGTTCATTCAGTGCCATCAAGAGCAGAGAATAGCAGAATAATAATGTAAACATTAAAAAAATTGTCCCTCATATCATTTTTGTTGAACTTGCCTCAGTGAATTTGGTACCCAGTCAGATTAATTTTATTATAAAAAGGTCAAGATTCATATTGTTGGCCACTTTACTGTGCAAATTGACTTTCCCACCACTTTGTCCTTTGGCATCTTCAATGGGAATAGGCAGCTTCTGTTTCATCTCTGGTCTCCAAATGCCCAGCACTTTAGAGGTACTGGAGAAATGGAGGATTCTACAGTGTTTATGATATCTGTACATTTTTCAGAAATATCCCCTTCTTTCAAAAGATGATTCGTTAGTTAAATTGTGCTGTTACTGAGAAAAAGAACAAGAATTATGTGGTGTCCTACTGTCATCCCATGTGCTAAGTAAGTTTTAATTGTTGGTGCCTTCCTTGAACTGTCAAATTGAAAAGTAGTTTCCTAAGAGGACTTACAACTTTGTGTGAATCAACAGGCAAAGTGTAGAGGTAGTTTGCATATGACCATTTTCAGTCATACAAGTCTTTTGCATCTCTAATGTAGAGAAAGAAAAACTGTTGGGTAGTAGCACCTGCCTTGGGATTTGAGCCCTGCTCATGTTTGTGTTGAAGTGGAACCTTTATGTATGATGGGTGAATTATTTTTAGCTCTGTTGTACATCAGTGGGAATCTGCAGGAACCTATAGATATCTGGCTTAGCAACTTAATCTGAGGGCTTTGCTAAAAGAGTTGAGTGACTTACAAAATTTAAAAGTTTGGTAGAGGAGACAGGTTCTTGCAGCAGAGCAGTGCTAGCAGATGATTCTTTTGAGGCTTTTGAGGCAGCAAATGCCTTAACTATTCATATCTGCAAAACTATTGGGAAAGCCTTAAGAACTGTCAGTGATGTTGCTTAACTCCTTTGGGGCCTCAAACATATAGTTTTAAATGGGATTACTCCTTAACCTGTCACTATGAAATAGTCTGTCTTTGGTTTATGTCTCCCTGAAGTGCATAGGATATTAGAAATACAGGATATTGCTGCATATTTGCTTTGTATTTTAAAAGAAGTTAACACATAGTATAGTTTCAGAGGCTCTATGCAGATCACCCAAGGAGCTTCAGCAAATAATCCCTGCATGTGCAGTTAAGCACAGGCAGGCCCTGTGGTGCTGCCATCCCATCAGCAGCAGCAGTGCACTGCTGGTGCATTGGGACAGCTCTTTTCTCCAGGTGTGCAGCTTGGAACGAGGAGATTCAGTTCCAGCTTTTCTTTACCAGCTTTCAGTGCAAATAGCTTTTGTTAAGCTTTCACACAATAGCCCAAGGCTTTTGGGGAAGGACTAGGCTGGAAACTCAGCACTTTTACTGCCCTATGTTGCATGCATTTAGACAAGGTGGTGAATGAAGCACAAGAGGCATCTCAAACATTGAAAATCTTGGTCATATTTTAAGCTTTTTTAGCTGTTACAAAGATAACATCTGTGGGGAAATTAATGAGCAATAAGTAAACTGTGTTGAATCCAGGGTTGCAGAATGCAGTTTAACTGCTTTAGGTTTCAGCACACTCATTTAATTACTGGGTTACTGAAGGTTTTCTCTGCCGTGAGGAGTGTGTGTGTGTGTAAGGGAAAATGTGAACGTTTATACAAAGAACTGTGAATGAAGTTTGGGGATATTGCCTTCATGTTGCCTACACAATCCCACTTATATTATCCCTGCCTTAATTTCTTTCAAGAAGATTGTGCATAGGTCTCACTATCACTTAAATTCAATTAATTATTTCAGTGTTCACTTCCCCATGTGATTTAACACACACAAATTCAGTTATTCTTTTCTGGCCTAGGGAGAGATTTCCTTCCAATAATTACCTTTACTGCCCTTTGCACTTCTGCACATTAGTTTGTTTGGGGAAACATAGTTGCTTGGTAAGCAACTCCAAACAAGGCAGTGCCTGGAGCCGTCTTGGAAACATAAATTATACCTTTTAAATATCATGTTAAGCTTCAGTTTGCAGAAAGTAAACTACCAGATGTACTAAACAAGCAAGCTCTAAACATTTCTCCCTTAACTTAAGGCCCCATGAGTTCAGCAGGAAAGCACCAGTTCACACTGCCCTTCAATACTCTGTTGGGGCAATACAGGTACAAAGGAAAAGACATTTGAGTTACCTAATAACATCCATTAATTCAACCATTTCTTTCTACTGGCAGCTGTTTAGTCATACAGTATTAAAATGTATTTATAAGATGAATGTGATGCAATGCTGCCAGACAGATTGCTCCTATGGTAGCAAAGAAATCCATATTTAATCTTGTGGAAATTTTACAGGATTATATCCTTCTGTTTGCCTTCCATGATGACCTACTTAATACATAATATGGATGAAAGAGAAGAAAATACGAATAGCAAAGACCAGCAGGGATAAAGTGCATACATTCTTTGTTAAAACAGTTTTAATTTGAATTCAGTGGTAGTTAGAAGAGAGAATTTCTTGAACTGCGTGGACAGAATTAGTTCTAAAAGCTGTTTTATTTGCAACATTTGTTAATCTATATGCTGTAAAAAATACAGTCTGATATGTCCAGGATGGGTTGCTTCACTCTACTATGTTTATTATAAATTGTCCTTATATCTAACTATTTTGTGGTAAATATAATGAAAAGTAAAAAAAGGTTCTATTTGTCTTGAACCTTTGAATATTTAGTATTCTTATTAAGATGGAATAATTATTTAACTCTACTGTTAATGATAGTAAGTATTTGTAAACTTGACTTATTGTGTATGTGGAAAAAATTAACTGTTTTAACTTGAGAAAGCTGTGCATGTTTTAAAATAAATTTTTCTTCTTCATTATACCCTGGTGTTTGTTCACAAACAGAGAAAAAGTGATCATGTTTTGCATGTTTCCTCACCTTTTCCCCTAAGGTAGTCTCTTAGGCCTCTATTCTGATCACCTGTCCCTCAACTAAAATGTAAAATAAATCACTGTATCTGCTTTACATTTTTCAGATTGAGTAGTGAATATAAAATATTTTGTTATTTATTGTGGAATCTGACATTGTTAATTGCAGAGCATTATTTCATTTGTTGCATTAAAAATAGTTTGCCAATTTCAATAGTAACCTTTTCATGCTGTAAACTTTCAGGGCATTAATTTTTTTTTTTAAATGTTATCTTAGTTTTGCTGGTGATAAATCAGAAAAAAATGGGTGTGTTAATGGAAGTAAATTATTAAATTGGTAATGAGGAAACAGGCTGTCAATAGCTTTAAGGTGTCTGTGTTAGGAGCAGGTTTCAAGCTGCATGACAAGTTTTACTGGCCTTGGTTTACTGATCCAGTAAAATTCAAGGCAGAAGGAACCAGACTTCTTCAAAACAAGCGAGAGCAAGACAAACCAGATCATGTTATTAATGGAGCTTGGGAAGGATACATTTTGTCCACCTTGTAAATATTATAGTTGTGTTAATCAGAATTTACTTTGGTCAGTGGCCTTTAGGTAAGATCTAGAGTGTATTTCCTTGCCTATAGAATAGCTGTGATGATGTAAAAATATGGCCATGTTTGTCATGTGGACATAACCAAGCAGACAAGTGTTGATAAGCCAAGTTTTTTTGTTGGAGTTCATCTGTAAAATGCATATTACTGGGAAGATGCATGTACTATTTCTGTCTATAAGCAAGCTAGAAATGCATGCAGATTACTTGAGTGCCTTCTCTGGGTTGCTTGCTTTTAGATCACACATGAATTAGATGTGTTTGTATAAAAATTAATTCTGTGTACATGATCAAAGCTGTCAAGCATTAATCTCTGTTGCAGAGTGTGGACCAGCTAGTTAATGTGGTAGGTCTTCGTTTTTCATGTGGAATACTTGAAATGTTCTGTTAGCATTAAATAAGCTGTTTTTTCTTGGCAGTTTAGTGATTAAAATCTGATCACTTTTAAATAGGTCATTTAAAATACTGAGAACAAAGTTAAACTGAAGAGAGCCTTTTCAAGAAAATCACTAGTACTAAGTGCTGCTTTGACCTCTTCTTTATAATTGCAAATGATGGCTATCAGTGCCTTTTGGTAGAGAGTTTCTATGAAACATTTCATATGTTTGTATACATTTTACTTAAAAATTAGAAAATAGGCTAAGTTTTTATTGGCTCATATTGTTGGTTCAGCAATAGTAAATATTACTAATTTTATTCATGTCAGGGCAGAATCTAGAAGTCCAGAGCTCTCCTATTAAATTTGATTAGCACAACTATCCAGTTGTTGTTTCCTGTGTTTTAGTTTATGGCCATATTTGCTTGGTTTGGTTAGTTGTTTTTGTTTGCTTGAGGGTTTTTGTTGGTTTGTTGTTGTTGTTGTTTGACTGGGGGGAGTGTTTGTTTTTTGACAACAGCAGATTAGACACTGAGTGAGCCATGCAACTGGTGAGTGGCAAAGCCTCAGCCTCATGTGGGCCTTGGGTTGCACAGGATGGATGGAGTCTTGTCATGTTTTCTTTATATTACATTGCAATGGCATATTCTCACATTATATTGCAGTTTTATCAGATACTCTAGCAGTACTTTTATCAGCTTGATACGAATTTGGATTGTAGCTGATGTATTTGATGTGCTTAGAATGAGCTTTCATGCTTGGTTTTAGAATGTAAATTACTTTTCTTGCTCTTTGCTGCTAGAGAAGAGTTCTTCCTGAACTGCTGTGGTAAATAATCACAGAAATTGTCAACAGTGTAACAGAACTTGAGTGCAAATTCCGCTTTTATCAATATTCAGCTCTGTTAAGGTCAGTGATATGAGACATTTTGATAAAGGCTTGTGAATAGGCTTTCCAAAAATGTGCATGGAGTTAGGCCTTCAAACCAAGCTATGCAGACATTGCTGTGTTTTTTTCCTTTTTTTTTTTTTTTTTTTTTGTATATTTACATCGTATTTTCTTGTAGGAGGGGAAAACAGGAACACCATGTAGGACAGGTGGTCATCATGTATTATTTGTTGTGGCCTTAATTCTGTGGTCTAAGGTAAGACTAGAAAGAGATTTTGGTGTATAATACCTAAGAAGGCCATCTTATCTCTGAAAAGCAAAATCACTGAGTACCATTCGATTACCATTGCTGAAAAGAAATTTGCTTCTTTGATTATGTGAACAGAGTTACAAGCAGCTGACTCTCCGGTGTATTTAAAAAAAATACAAAAGGGTTTTTTATTATTTAAAAAAATAAAGAAAGTCTGTGTTGATTTGTACCCAGTTGGGTTTTAATAAAATCATGGAATGGTTTGGATTGCAAGGGACTAAAGATCACCTAGTTCCAACCCCCTGCCATGAGCAGGGACACCTTTCCCCCTGTTGCTCCCATCCAACCTGGCCTTGAATAAGGAATGATGTCCCAGGGATGAGGCATGCACAGCTTCTCTGGGGAGCTTGTTCCAGTGTCCCACCACCTGTACACTAGTGAATGTCTCCCTGCTGTCCAATGTTAGCCTACTGTCTTTCAGTTTGATGCCATTCCCCGTTGTTCTGCCACTACATGCTCTTGTAAATAGTCTTTTTCCATTTCTTTTTAGGCTCCCTTCAGGTATTGGGAGGCTGCAATTAGGTCACCCCAAAGCCTTCTCTTTTTCAAGCTGAACAATCCCAGGTTTTGCTAGACAGTTTTCTTTATAGCATGTGGTACTTGTTAAAGAGTGCCTGCCTGATGTGTAGGTGGTGTAGAGAGGATTTTAAAATATTGCTTTTTGCATTTGCTCAGATTGGTGTTTGTATTAAGTGTTTTTATCTGTTCTTCATGTTTCGGGGGGGGTTCTGTCAATCATAAAAAGGCTATTCCAGTTTTCTTTCGGGAGAGAAGGTGTTCTAGAGATTACCAGGGCCTCAGCCTGTGGTTCTTTGATGTGAAAAATATCCTCTGGTAATGATTCTGGTGTTTTTTGGCTGGATTGGCTGGGCCAGTCTCCCGTGGGGAAGCTGCTTGTATTCACAGGGCAAGGGCATTTACAGGACAATGGAGTATAGCAGCAGCAGGCTGGAGGGCTTGGACCATGGTTGGGCAGGTCATGGCTTTAGGTGATGGTGGTACCTGGTAATCCCTGCCCACCCCTCTGCCCTTCACCACATGCACTGGATGCCTCCCAAAAACCAGTGACCACATTAGTCTGCTGCTTTGACTGGTTTGGAGTGGAAAGGCATTAGATGATTAGGTTTCCTCCAATCAGCCTGCATCTATGAGGATGGTATTTCAATGGTGTTTTCTTAAAACTGTTTTGTGTTTGGGGCTCAAATATTACAAGTGTCTCTAGCATTTCTGTCAAACAGAACCTGCCTACACTGCTGAAAAGCAGATGTAATCCTCAAATGTCCTATTTAATACAGAGTCATCAGTATGACATCAGTTTGGTCCTAAATAGTGGAATGCAGATTACTTTCATTCTACAAAATGCAAGTAGATATTTAATTGTATGAGAGGCCAATTACATAGCAGGGTTTATACCTTAGCCTTCACCAGCTCTGTTTTCAGACAATGCTGTTGCATCATGTGCAGTGTCAGTGGTACCCGGTTCTTTCTCAGCTGTCTGCTTCAGGATGACCAGGGATGCTTCATCAACATGTGTTGTTCCACATGCTTTCATTTTGGGAGCTGCTGTCTTGTGATAGGTTTGAGGGAGCTGTTGCAGACAGGCTAGTTTTATGGCTGCCTGTATTGATACCAAGGGATACATGCAGCAAAGAATGAGCTTCGTAAGCTTGAACTTCTTAAATATTGATGATAATATTTAAAAGCTAAAATATAACAGTATTTCAGTTGTGAATACGTGGAAATTGTGTGTACTGCTTAATGTGTTTCAGAAATCCCTGTTACTTTTCTTCTTTCAATACAAGAAAACAGGCGTGTAATGCTTCATTGAAGGAAGCCTGTAGGGGTGCTTTGTGAGGGACTTAATTAAGGGCTTTGAAAGACTAAACAAAAGGAAAAAGAAAACGCTGCAGGGTTATTGTTATTCCAGCCCATTGGCTCAGAGAGCTGACCATCTATTGGTGCCTTCTATCCTTTAGGGGGCTGAATGACACTTTTGTTCATGGTTAACAGAGGTGAAAGAAGCCAATTATTGGCTGTCTTTTCCACAGGGCAGCTGCAGAGGGATTTCACTGCAGGCAAATACGGACTTTTCTACCACAAGGATGGTTGTGATGACAGTTATTTTTGTGTAATTGTATGAAAGAAAACAGATCTTTTTTTTGCCTTCCAGTGACTTGTCTAGATGTTTATTGAAAACTACTGTGAATATGCTGGCAGGGAATGGGAACGTGTGAGGGACTGGTGTGCTCAACTTTTTCTGTGAGTGTGTGAACGAGTGAAGTTTTTAAAATTTATTTTTCTTCTCTTGCTTTCTTTTTTACCTTGAAACTGCAGTTGATTTTTAACAGTACTTTTCTAATCAGTGTACAGTGTGCATTTAGCTCTCTTATGGCTTGCCAGCTCAGGCTGTTCTGGCTCCTTTGCATGCAGTAATGATAGAGGGATAACCTCTGCAGGTTAGTGGGAAGCCCTACAACAGCAGAACACATCAGCATACCATTAAAGACCCCAGAAAGCATCTCTGTGCCTGAAACCTGTCACCCCTTCTCCCACATCTCTTTTTGCTTAGTCCAGTACTTTATAAAAATCTTTTCCCCAAACTGTTTCTTTTATAATCAAGAATGTATTCTTTTCCCTGCAAGTTTTCTTTGTTTCAGTAGTTGTAGTTTAAATGTGTAAAGAGACTCAGTTGACTAAAAACCAGGTTCTCTAACTATTGGGATTCTGGTGAAGTCTCCTCCAGTTAGGGGAAAATTTTGAGTGAGGGCCAATGTCTCAGAATTGAGCCATCTTTGTTGTACTGGAAGACTTCTTGTCATGTTAGCTGCTCATTAGGCTTGTCAGTTGCTGAGGTGGGCTGCTTATGGTAGCCTCTTTGCATATTTGCATATATATTTAGGCATAGTTCACAGTAATACTATAAAACAAAAGGACAAAGGTGATGTTCCTCAACTTATGTGGCTTTCTGCTGCAGGTCAGAGGAGAGTCTGCCTTTTGTCCTCAGACGTTTGGAAGTGGAAATGCTGAGTACATTAGTCCTTCATCTCTTGGTGAATAAACAGGAGTTTTGATGCTTTCATTTGGTTTCTCTTCATCCAGACTGATTATTTTCTCTTGAATCCTTAGAGGATGTGACTTTAAGGCACTTGTCATTCGTGGACCAGTGTCAGTTGTAGGGCTGTGCCTCTGCCAAATTCCTGAGAATGAGAGATGTGTACAAGTGTGGGGCTGTGCAGTTGTCTGCATGATGCCAGCAGCAATTGGCAGTGATCAGGGTGACTCTCCTGGGCCTGGAGCCTGTCTGAGGGAACAGGCAAGCAGCCTGGCTCCCAGGGAAGTAACCAAGAAGAGCTGTGTGTTTTTTCACAAGGCAAACAGCATACATGAATGAATTTGGCTTCCTGAAATGAAATAATTAGCTGTGTGATAAAGTCAGATAATAACAAGATAATTCCTGGCACTCTGTATGAGAAGAAATAAAATTGGGTTTGAATACTCCCTTGATGTCGCTTGTTCAGTCCTGTACTATTGAAATAGAAGCTGAACCTGTAGCTCTTGTCTAAGAGTGTCCTGGCAGTTAATTTTGGCAGTTTTCATTTTAATTTATGTCTAAGGTTCACTGGAAGCTAAGGTGGGTGCTTAACCCATGTCTTCATGGACTTGGACATTGATTTCAAATCAAAAAAAGAAATGTAGATGAAACTGTCATGACTACAGATCAGGAAGGCTGATGAGGCTGTTTGGATTCTTGTATTCTGCTACACTCCTTGTCAATAGGCAGCAACTTTGCCATTTGTTGAAGGCACAGTTTCCTCTGAGAAACACAAGGGTTGTGTGTCAGCACTCATGAACTCTGCCACATGGGGAGCTTTAGGTAGACTTTAATCCTTTAAATGTCGTACAGCAGAAATTACTCATGCTAAAATGCTGTGCAATAATTGATGACCAAAAATTTTCAAAACTCGTTTTACATCCTATCAAACTTGGTTGTTCTTCATCAGCTTATTTAGGATACTTGAAAATTGCCACATAGAAGCATGTTTGGTTCTAAAAAGGCACTTCCTGGAGCTGCCATGAAGTCTATTTTGGCACTAGGAAGTTGTACTGTGTGCTTTTAGTTTTCCCACAGTACAGATATTTTGAGTGCTTTTTGCCAGAAATAGTTTTTAGTAACATCCAAGTTACATGTTATATGTTACTGAAAAAAATCCTAAATGCTAAAGCTGTTGTATAGAGGTTAGGACTAAGCATGACATTTAGATTTTGTTATCTGACTTCATTGTATCAGAGGCTTTGTCCATTCACCAGTTTTGTTTTGCTATTTTTTTGTTTTTAGCCTTCTAAAAATGTAGGTCTTTCCTAGACTTTTAAGGCTCTGGTTGCTTTCTAAACATTGGGTGGGACAGACTAGAAGACCAAAATAAACCAGAAGAAAGTGAATAAAATTCAAAGTACTTAGAGTTACTAAAGTTGGCATTCTTATGAAATTCTTATGAAATTGGATTTATAGCTTTTCACAGCAGAGCAAAAACACAGAGTCAAAATGCAACAGAAGATTTTTATATGAACATATGTGTGAATTGATATCACTGCTTTTTTATCAGCAAGCAGATTTAAGGCTCTATCTGGACAGCTCAGACACATGGGTAGCCTTAGCCTCCTTCTACCTCACAGAGATGCAGAAATATTCTCTTTTGAGCCCAAGACTTGGGAAGGAAAGCAACCTGTCTAAATCCATGAAATGTGCAGGGCGCTGAACCTCGCTAGGTCTGAGTCCGGAGGTGTCACTGGGAGTTCACGGTGTGAAACATTTGTTGTTTTAAATACAGAGTTGCTAGGTGGAGAGGGATATAATGTCCTTGGAGTCCAAAGGGTGAGTGTGACTGCCGACGCTCCTATTGGGGCGGTTCAAGTTTTATGGAATTGCCCTTGAAGTTACTGAATGGAATGAAACGTGCCTTGTAGGTGTTGGTGGTTATGCAGCAGAAACCTGACACTGGAGGTTGGTGGGGGGACAGGAACCAGATCTCATTAAACTGGTTAGGTTACATACTTTGGTGATGGTCTTGGTCTTTCAGCAATGGTTGTTCCTGAAGGTTTCTGATAAGGGAAAAGTGCTTGAGAACTTCCTTAGGAGTACTGAACAAAACTGTGGCTTAGTAGTGTGTGGAGTGTTGGAGTTTTGCAATATGTTTTAACTTAAAACACACATACATATTAAACCTGGAACTGACAAGTCAATAAAGAAAACTCAGAGTTGTCTAAAAATTACATAGTTAACCTCAGTGACTGATGAGTCAGTGTGATTCCATTATGATAAAAGACAGTTGATGCAGCTGGCAATGCTACCCTATTTTAACTTAGCTGCAGGTATAGTGTTAAACTTTATTTTCTTAAAACATAACAAAAACCCTTCCATAAAACTCCTTTGGTTACCTGGTTTGATTTTATTACCGGCATGAGCTGCATGTGACATTTTTTCTTAGTATGAAGTTCCCAGTGTCTTCTTCAGTGCTTTTCTCTCCTACTATCATAAGAGCCTGCTGCTCCATAGAAGACTGCTAGCACCATCTGATTACAAAAAAAAAAAAAAAAAAAAAAAAGGCACAGAAATATGCCACCAGGGTATAGTTGGTTGAACTCTTAAGTGTGTCACCTGTTGCTGCATTCCCCTTTTCCCTATGTATGGAGACTTATGGATTAGAAGAAATAGAAATATTTCTGCTTTCCTTCACTGACTTTTACAAATAATCTCAAGTCTTGCCAAAAATAATGGTTGTAATGTATGATGCTAGATGCATATGTCTTGAGCTAAGATGATCTTACTTTGTATAAGTTATTTTAAAGACATCTCAAGGCAGAGGGTAGCTGTGATGTAACCATGCTGGAAGCTTTCCTATCAGGAAATAGCAGGGTATGCAAATTGGTTACAGATGAGGGATGTGGATGAGCTGAGTTCCCACCTGGTTTGATCTGTGGACCTCTTTGTGGTCTTATTGGTTATTCACATTTGTAATTAATACTCAGAGGCACAGGAGAGGTATTTTGGTACAGACTTGCCCTCAGATTGCTTTATTAGTGTGCCTGTCACATGGTTTTATTTTTTTTTTGTACTCAATTCCCTGGCACTACTGTATTCTATAGAGTAAATAATTATGAAACTGTGAATTTTACTCTCTGCTATAAATAATCTCTAACTGTGTAAATCTCTGTGTAAAAGCAATACTCCTGTACTGAAAGACATTTTGCTTCCTTCTCCAGTTTACAATAAGCCCTTCCTTTAGGCTGTAATCTGCACCCAAAGTGTGGCTCTTAAAAATTAACTGATGAGCATGTTAATTTGCACTATATTCCTATTCCGGGGTGGGATCGCTTTCATAATAATGCAATGGAATTTTTTTCTAGGTTAATTCCCTACGGTGTATCAACATAAGCCATTAAATGTATGTGTGATTGCTTAATGGCTGGCCTGCAGTGACTCAAATACCAGTTCAAAATAGGCCTTTGCATACAGGTATTGTTCTCCCTAAGATCTTGATGATGGCTTGATTGGCACATGAATAGGATACATCAGAGCTAGTTACTGTGTCTGAAAGAAAGCTAAAACACCATGTTGGAAGGAAAAAACCAACAGGTTGATGTGACATGGGAAGGAGGAGATACGGTGGAGGAAAGGGAGATTCTATTTCTCTTGCAGGAACAGACCTGCCTGAAGTTCTGCAAGTTTTTGGTTGCTGCCAGTGAAAATGTTGTAGGTCCTGCTTCAGCAAAATGCTAAAAGCTTACTGAAATCTACAGGATTTATATGCTACTGTAAAAAAAAAAAAAAAATTAAAAGGCCTCTGTGTGCCACTATTTACTAAAATTCTGATAATCAAAATCCTCTTTAATAGCCAGGGTCAGTGGGTGATCTGAAATTTGATTATTTCCGAAAAAAAAAAAAAAAAAAAAAAAAATCAGGTGAAGTGCTTAATCCCCAAGTGAGCTGTCACATAGTTTCCAGTTAGAGCCACAGAAAAATGAATGGAAATCTTGCATGTAAGAGCATAATTTCTTTATGCTGCTACCAAATGGAGAGCACCTACATATCTAACAAACAAATTGTCAGAACATTCTCCTGTCGTGTTTTCCTGCTAAACAAAGAGAAGGGGCAGGGGAAGAAAGGTAACTAATTGGTTTTGGGAAGGAAGTGATATGTGGTAGCTGGGCATAGAACATGGGAGCAGCCTTGGTCAGCTGGAGGGGGCTTGAGGCTCCCTGTTGGAGATTTTGGACAGCTTACTTCACTACCTCTGCATGCTGCTCTGCTTGCCATGCTGTTTGCTCAGTGCCTTTAGGCAGCAGACTGCTCCAGGTGAGGAGTGTGTGTTTGTACAGCACCAGCCCATGAACAGGGCCCTTAGCTTCTCCTTGCAATACAAACAACAGATGATAAGACCTTGTGCTCATTAGTGAGATAGCATGGGGACTTAGGAAATGGCAAGTGTATTTACTGGGTGGGAACCCAACCTGTGTCTTACTTAGCCAGTCCCAGCAGGTACTGAGGAAGGCTTGAAATATTTGGGTTATTTCCTTTCTTGTCAGAGAGTTTTCCTGGAAGAACTGGAAAATGAAGCATGCCTGTAGATGAAAAAATGCCATGTCTCATAGGCTTTCTGTTACTCCAGAATGGATTGTGAGTACAGAACAGGTTTCTGTGCTTTTAGGTTTTGGAGGTCTCTGTGATCATGTCAGAGGCAGTAGAAGCATGCTTAGGAATGCTGGGGAAAGATGGAATAACAAGGAGAAAATATCTATATTAATGCAAAAGGTTTGAATTCTTCCCTTTTGTCATTAACAGCTTTGTGTGTAGGCAAGTATCAGGAGGAAAAAATGTGTTGGGACATGGCAGTAAGGATTGGAGATAAGGGATGGTTAATACTGTAGAGTTCTGGCTGTTGGAATACCCAGTGGGCCCTAGTAGTTGTAACTGTCAGAAATGGAGAGAATGCAAACTTTAAATACAATGCCAGTCTGACATTGGGGTCCTGTCACCACAGAAATGTTAGCTAATAGTGTGGGTATTATACTATTATACTACACCTTTCAGTAATACATGTACAAAAAAGTAAGAAATTGATTTCTCAGCATGTTATTCTAACTTTATTTTGAACTCAAACATCATTGCAAACTCAAACATTTTCCAAGTGTAAGTTCCTCTGTAAACATCATTTTTGCCTGTATTTATTCCTATTCATGATTTCTCACTGTTGGGATTGGCACATCTGCATGTAACATATATCCTTGGATTTTAGCTGCACTCTTTGGATTCACAGAGCAGTTACCATTCCAAGCAGTAGTTGTGATGTGGTGCTTCTGGAAGAGAATTGTTTGCTTCTTGACATCAGGAAGATACAATAAAACAAAACTCTACTACTAAATTTGTTTCTTTTTAATTTAATTGAAGTTTCTTGCCAATCCTCTAGACCGCCCATACTTTCATTACATACTGAATACAGTTAAGATATGGGACAGTATTGATGCAAGTTCATTTATTCTGTCCCTTCAGTGGTTTTATCACCATCCTGAAGGAGCTGGCTAAATGGGAAAAAAAGATTTAAAGCGGGGATGTAATTTATTTCCTTCTCTCCTATGAGATTGGCTGCTGAGGGGTGTGATTTGGATGAAAATCACATTTGTTTTCATCATGTAAACATGTTCCTATGAAGACTTGGGCACTGAATGTATTTCTTCAAAACTGTAGCATTGCAGTATAACTTAGTATTAGTCTAACCTTGAGTTTCTCTGATTTCTTGTCTCTTCCTGCCCACTTGTCTTGGCTCCAGTGTCTCTGCCTCTCCCTGCTGCCAAAACACCAGGAAGTTCTCGTGGTTAATGCAGATATGACCTGGGAAAAACTTGAAGTAGTGACCATTGCCATGCAGCTGTATAATCAGTCCTTTTTGTTTGTTTGTGGGTTTTTTTGTCCTTGTTGGGTTTTTAATTTTGGTTTTGGTAATTGGTGAAGAACTGTTGGTCTTTTATGCTAAGAAGAATATATGTTGCTTTGTCTTTCTCCTCACCAGTGTTAATGTAATCAGGTCATTATCCATGTTACCAGTGGCCCAAATGGTAATGGATGGCTGATTTTTGCTGGGTACTTCCCAGCATTATGTTGAGGTGCATTTGCAATATCTTGGCTTATTTAATGTAGTTTCTAAAAATACAAACAGCCTCAGCTTTTCCTAGTACTGCTGAAACTGGATCATGGTTACTACCTGGGGAATTTTATATAAGATTAAGACCTATTACCTAATGGTTTTGTACAAGTAGGTAGGAGGGCTTTATTCAAATATAGACAGCTCTGCCTAAGTAATTTTCTACATGTTATAATTAAATAACTCAGTGGCAGATGGCCCAGACATTTGAAAAGACTGAATGGAGCCTACAGTATTACATGCTATTATCTATCAACAAACAGGTTAAGCTTGCTCAGAGGCAGTATTTTATAGGAATTTAAAGGTGCCTTGTTGAAACATGATCTTCTTTCCTTCAACCAACACTCCCCTCTCCTTTTCTGTCTTACTCCTTCCCTTTCTCTCTTACTTTTTATTAAATGGAGTCAAAAAGCAGATAGCTATTAATAAAGTGCTGGGAAACACAGGGATGGGGTATATTTTGATCTAATTTGTTTTAAACAGCCAATCTCAGTTTTGTTTGGTTGAGATTTAATTTTGCTTTTCTGTAGCTAGGTATTTAATGGTTTATTTGGCTTAAGACTGTTTTTACAAGGTGGTGTGTTTTAGGTCATTAGCACGTGTTTGGATGCAGTGTGTGAATATGGTGGGAAGATTTATGTGATCCCAGTGCAGATCCAAGTGTTGAGAGAGGAGACTGGTCCCTTTTTTTTGTTGCAGCTTTTCTTCTCGTGCAAGAATTATTGTCCCACTGTTCCCTTTCCATCATCTAGTCATCTGTTCTTTCTAGCCAGAATCATGCTCTGGCAATTGGTAAGACAGAAATCTAACAAGGGTCAGGCTCCTTTATGGTAGAGGCAGTACTTTAAAATGGTAGAGAAAGCTACCTGTGCCTGCAGGAGACACTGTAACATGCTGTGCATTGCATCTACTTCTCTTTTGTGTGATGCCACTTATGAAAGCTGTGACTGAAGCCACTATTTAAAGATGAGAGTTTCTGTTCTTAAAATATGAGAGAATTTGTAAGTTGCCATCCAAGAGACTGAGTATTCCTGCTCATCCTGAAGCCTGGGGATGTTTGACTTTGATTAGTGGTAAAATCAACAATCCTTGAAAAAAAATCCAAATAACTAAGGCCTCACATCAAGAGCTGGAATTCTTGAAGGAGGAGTATAATAAAAAGTTTAATTGCATTGTGTTTTCTAGTTCACTTTTCTGAAGTCTCCGCTGCTGGTTGATTTTAAAGTGATTAAATACCTGGTGTGATGAAAGATGAGATGTGGTGCTGTGTGTTTTTTACTGTGTCCAGCAAAGCTGCTTTCCTCTTCCAAGGAAAAGGGACACAATAGCTTTAAATGGGGAAAACCCAACTGTTCCATATTCACAAGGAAACAGAAATCTGATTTGATGTCTGTTTTCAACAGAGAGGTTTTCATTGCTTTTACTTATTGTTGCCAGTTAGTATAAGTATTTTTAATGACTTTAATGTGTTTCTGTGTTAGGTGAAAGCAGGAAACTTTGCTAAAGTCAGCTGGAAATGAATATTAAAGTTATTGTCAGAATAAGCTGAAAGGATCTACTTGAGCAGGCTGGAGACAGCAGATGAGTGCTGGAGTACTGTGGCTTGACTTTACACCTTTTGCCTGTAAAAAAATTAATCTCTGCATTACCTGGGATGACAAAATAACATTTACAGTTACAAGCCACTAATTTTAGTTACTTTTATTCTTTTCTGTAGTACCTTCTTGGAGGAAGGGCAAAGCTTCTGGCAGAGTGTAAGAAGTTGTATTTATCATTCAAAACTGCATCCATGGCACTGTAGGGAGGGAGTGCTGTTGTGTTTATTTTGTGTTATATCTCTCCTACCTGAAATGGTGAAACTAATTGTGATTATAAGGCTGTGATTCATGTTATTCCCCAAGATACAGCCTCTTGCTATAGAGGTAAGGGTCATATAGAGGTATATGACCTTTGGCAGGTCATATTTTAGTTTCAATGCCAGTTTCTTGGCCATCATTTTAGTTTCAATGCTAGCTTCTTGCCCCATCATGCCCTTCAATGTTTCCAGGAATGGGGCATCTGCCACCTCTGTCCTGGTTCATGTTGGTGAATGAGTGAATAGTTAGCCTGGCTGTTTAGTACAGATAAACCTAGTTAATGGCTGCCTGCTGAAAGATGCAGGTCTACCCTGGCTTCTCCTTATTCCTGATGTATCTGCAGTGTAGACCCAGTGTAAACCCATGGCATTACCATAATCTTATATCTCTCAGAGCTGTTGTGTCTGTTTTGAACTTTATGGGAAAAACATCCCAAATATAAATGTGGGTCTGAACTTAATAAGTCAGAGGTGTAGTTTTCTGGGCTGACAGACTGTATGTACTGTGGACTTGTTGGAAGAACAAGAAAACTATTACAAGCCTTTTAGATACTGAGTCTAAACTTCAGTTTGCCAATAAAATTTAGGGCAAACCTATGGAGGTTTTGGCATTTTGTTTGTTGGGAGTTCTGTGTGCACATGGGTTTGGTGGCAATTCAAAGGTTTGCAGGTGTTGTGCTGTTTTTAGGGAGCTTATATCTGGGTGTAATAACCCAATCCACTGTAGATCTTCTAGCTTAGTCCTGCTGAAAAGGGCCTTTAGGCCAACATGATCCTCCTGTTGTGTGATAGCATCATTCCCATGAACACTACTAGAGGTTGGGATAGAACTATAAATATTCTTTTATTCATTCTTAGGAGCTTTTTTAGTATATTAGCTCCTTAAATGATTTCTGGGCTTATAGAACTGAGGGCTTTTTATAGAGAAACAGGTGGTGTATTGACAGCTTCTCAGTGGAGATTTCTTTGACATGTCAAGGGGCATACTAATACTTATCTTTATTAACTAGATGGCCTTCTTGATACTGCATGGACTGATCCCTTTTTTTTAAAGTTTAGGAGTAGTAAAATGACTATTTCTAAAATATAGTAGAAACTTAGCAAGGGCCGTTTTTGTTTAGGACTGTGGTTTTGGGGATCATTTGTCATTATTTTGTCACAGTATATTGTGCTCCACCATTTTTGTTGCAATTCTTCTATTAATTATGTATTATTAAGAGTATCTTCCCAAATCAACTTGGTAAACTTTATAGAGACTGGTTATTAAGTCATCTAATTTTAGTGTCATGGGTGTTCCTAATATTGTTTGTAAATTCTTGCTCATTAAGTACTTAATATTTTATTACCAGTCTATAGCCTGTGAACTTAGTCTTGAAGGATACTCTGCAGAGTGAAGTGAAAAGAAAAAAGTATTTTATATATATACACACATGTCTGTATCAGCAAAGCTGCCTTTACATAATGTTCTTCATTAAACAAGAATTGTTTTAAGACTTGTATAATGATCATTAGGAAACTTTCAGTTGGTGCTCTGATGTTCCCAAAAGTTTGCAAATCAGTGCTATAAAGATTGACTTATTTATTTAGTAAGAGTTGCTTTCACATGCAATGAAGGCAAAAGCAGATACTTTGTAAAAAATTCAGCTTTTTAGTAAGGCATCATGATAAGCAGTTCTTGAAGAATCACATGATAAAGACAATCACAGTTTATATTTCTGTCTGGTTTTGTTACAAATTCAGCTTCACTGAAAATAGATTTCAGTAGAATTTGAGGATATTGATGATGGTTCTTAAGTCCTCAGTATTAAGGTGATCTGTTTCATGCTTGCATCCAAAAATCTACTTCCCAAATTAAAATTGTAGAGTCTAACACTTGAAGCAACATGGAAAAAAGTTTTTAGTTAATTTCAGATCCCAGAGAAAACCAAAATTGCTTTGAATTTGGATGTCATCCATTCTATGTGTCTGCATGGTTTCCATTGACTTTGTTTGGGATTGCATAGGGCACTTCTGAAATTGGGCATTTATACCTCTGGAAATTTCAAGACCATTGCTTTCAGGTGGATGTGATTTCCTTACCTCAGCTGTCAATAAGAGCTACCATGTGGTGCAACAAATGTGGGTGCAGCCAAAATCTTTGCCAAAATGGTATGTAAACATTCATCCAGTGCTTTCTGATGCTAGGTACTGTTGACTTATTTTTACTGCCACTATTTATAAAGGTGCATATGACAGTAAGGTTTGATATCACCTGGACAGTTATTTGACAGTTGTGATTTTCTTGCACAGGTTACCATTTCTTAAGATTAGGGTCTCCACTCTCTTCTTAATCTTGTATTCATAAATACTTCCCAGCTGATAATAAAAGTGGGTATGCAGTCCTCTAAAAGGAGAGGACAAGCCTGGGTGTGTGAAATGTGTGTGGAGCTTAGTGGAGAGAGTCTTATGTACCATAGTGGATTTTTTTGGGCTCTTACAGCTGGGTTTGTTTTGTATATGCTGAGCCTTACTTTGATGTCACTGCTCTTGAGTTAGGTTAGTATAATATTAGCAGCTGCTGAGGAGTAGCTTTCTTAGTTTATGCTGGGAAATAAGAAATAAAGTTTTGGACTATTGTTTAACATTTATTTTAGGGAAATGGTTGCCTCTAGATTTGTATAAGAGTGCAGTTTTGACATTGGCAGTGCCTGAGGGTCTCTGCTGCACAGGTGGCTCAGAGATCAGTTGCCAGTTACTTGTTAATGACATGGAGGAGCTTCAGTGGTACTTGTTGGCCATCAGTGAGATAAAAGGAGAGTTTGGCTTTGCTTTTTTTTAATGTGAATTATGTAGGGAGGTGGCATATAGATAGTAGAGAGCAACATGTGGAAGACAGCAAGCAGGAAAGGCTCTACTAACAAGTGTTACTGAATTGCTTATTAACTGCATACTAAAAAAAACCCAAACCAGCAACCAGTGGAAAGTAAGAACTTGGATTATGTCATGAATTGTTACGCAGTTAGTTTAATTATCAAACCAAATTGTTTTCATGCTGCTTTTATTCACACCGAGTAATAACTTGCTTTGGGACTGGATTATCTGTGATCACCGTGTAGGTGTGAGCTGAGGTGATGTCACCAAGTTTGCCACTTACTGCTGCTTTGTAAAGAAAAAAGCTGAGCAGGTCCACATACCTATCATGTAAGCACTTGCTGCCAGCTTCCCTCTGCCCATGGACTGAGAATGAAATCTGCTTAAAACTATTACCTCGAGGACTTTATAGGTTTTGTAGAAGGAAAACAAAACAAAACAAAAAGTCTGTGGTAGAGCTAGGACGTGTTTCTGCTATTCTTGCCAGTTGTTCCAGAAGCCTTGATTGCCAGAAGCTATTTATTAAGTCCTAACGCATGTGTTTTTTTTTTTTTTAAAGACACTGTGGGATGAAAATTTGCACAGTGGGTGGTCACAATATTTTTTTTTTTTTTAATATATGCTTGTGGTTTTAGAGTAGTCTTAATCTTCTGAGTTAAAACTGTAAGTTGGTAAAAATTAGTGCTGGAGATAACAGTACTGTAGAGCCTCCATGCATGCCTTCCCTGTAGTTTCACAGTAATTATTTTTGTTTAGAGGTGTTGGAAAACTTTATTTTGTCAACTTCCCATTTTGTAGGTCTTTGCTGCAACCTGATTTTCAAATTACAGTGACTTGGAAGTTTAGCATGCAAATTTCTAGAAAGATATGTTACTGTGTGATACTATAATATTTTTTTCCTGTTACCTTACTGTCTCATGAGGCATCCTTTTCATAGAGTGTAAAAATCCTTTCCTGGTTATTGATAAATCTGTATTTGTTCTTTTCCAGAGATATCAGCATGAATAACATCACAAGACTACCAGAAGATGCCTTCAAGAACTTTCCCTACTTGGAAGAGCTGTAAGTGTTTAAAGTTTTGCTACAACATCATATGGCTGTATAAAGTGAAGGTGGGTGGAGAAACACTGTTAAGTGGAACTGTGAACAGAAAAAGCAATTATACTTTAAAAATGGAATCTTGTACATGTTTGGAAACCAGGACAGTAAATGCTACTTACAAGGGACTTTTTACAGTAATTATTTTAATCATGGCGAGAGCGATGACACATACTAATTACAGTGTTATCCAAAGATAACACAAGAGTTGTGTAATTACCATTGTTTCTGAAGGAGCTACAGTGTAGCTGTTGTATAAGTTCCATAAAATAGGTGTTGCTTCATGTACTGAGCAGCTGACTTCCGTTGTCCTTGTAGGCTGCAGGTGCAAGGCTCACAAGCCCTGACCTATATCAGGAATGTATCCTATATCCTGACCTATATCAGGAATATATCCTATATCCTGACCTATATCAGAAGCTGTGTGGTACAGGGCTTCTTTTTCTCAATTTCTCTGGCAGAATTTTTTTTCCCCACTGTCCACCTCCCTTTTGTCCTACTCTCATTTTAGTTTTATTTTTTTATGTTTTACTTAACTGATACTTGGATTTCTGAGTCTTCAGTCTCCTGTGCTCAGTATTTTGCTGCAGTCTTTCCTAAGATGCTTTGCAAAGCTGAGGCATGCTTTTAACAGTATAGTCCTTAATGAGGTTGGGTTTCAGAGTCAGTAAACAGGGAGGCAGGTTTGACATTCACTTTATTGCTTTAAGTACTGTTATGGGACTAGCACTTTCTGTGCCTTATAGTTTCCTTATCAGTGATGAGAGGGTAAGGGTAATGGTTCAGCCTTTGCAAGAGAGCTTTGAGAACTTCCAGTGCTAAGCAATAGATAAGACAAAACCCCTGCAATTTGCTTTGTCTTTCTTATATTTTCAGTGACAAAGTAGGATTTCTCATATTAGCATTTAAAGTACAAATTAAAGTTGCCCCTATTTGTGACCTTGGCAAGACTAGGACTATGAATGTTGCATTGAGAGGTTTTTCAGTAAATCACCTTAGGGAAAGACAGCTCGTTTCCCCAAAGAGACCACCCTTATGAGGTAGGGAAGTGTTCTTCTGACTTTACCAATGAGGAAACAAGCAAAGAATGAGAACCATTTGTAGAGGACAAAAGGATAAATTAACCCTGTAGCAAAACTGCAGATTAAGCCCTGAACCCTTTGACTCTGGTTATCTATTATAACCTGTACAACCACTGCACCTCACTGGAACAAAGATACTGAGAAATTGATAAGAGATGGATTGCTTGCTTCTGAAGAAACACTTGTGTTCCTGAAAGCTTCTTCTTTGCACCTCAGCCTCACTGGTCGCTCTAATAAGGTGTTCTGCCTCCCCTTACAATTTTGATCTTTCTTATATCCTGATTATGTAGAAGCAAACATTACTAATGCACTTAAATAACGCCATTTTACCTGATTCTTAAATAGTTTTGACTCCCATCAGTACAACTGTGAAGTGCAGTTAAGTTGATTTATGTCAGATAAATTGTGTGAGATATCCTATTTCATGTCTAACAGGTTCTGGTTTATTGCCTCTGATTTAAGGTATTGCTTTAGTCTGTGATATAGTCAAGAATGCTTCATGAAGAAAAATAGGTTTTCAGATGGTGCATTTGTTTTGACAAATGCAGAAATTGACAGAATTTAAGAAAGGCTCTATGGCATGAGTAGTCAGTTGGGAAAAGTGGCCTAGGAAGGCTTGTTTGGCTTCAGAATGTATACTAGCAAACATTCTATATGTGCTTTCTAACATGTGCTTCTGTATGTCTGTATGTTTTGTTAGACTAGATTTGTAAGCCCTTTTAAAAAATTTTAATTCTTTACAGGCATATTTCACACCCAAACAATTCTGTTTATCCAACTTAGATGACTGTGGGAGACTTCACTTTTTTTCTCCAAAAAGCAATTAAGCAATAAAACTAATGGGTGGGTGTGCATATTGTGTAACTTCATAAACCTGAAGGTGTGTCAGGAGATTAAGAGGAAAGGCAGAGCCTTCAGCCATCACCTGTTGTGCTTATTGCCAAAGAGCTGTTTGCTACATGTACCTCATTGTCCCCCTAAATTCCAGATTTTCAGTTTGGGGAAAAAAAATAGGCTGGCATTAAGCTCAGGATTATATGTGAACACCAAGAAGCTTTAAATAGTTCTTAGCATGCTTACTTGATGTGTTAAAGCAACTTCTGGGGAAAAAAACCCCAAAACAAAACCACAACTCAACTCTAGATTCTCTTGTTTCAGTTCAAGTTATTAAAGGGAGATATAATAAAGAAGATTCAAATAAAAGCAGCTTTCCTCCTTAATAAAAATGGCCAGCACCAGATATGACACTTTTCTGTTTTGTTCTCCCTGTTCCTTTTTCTCTATGGGACAAGGTACAAAAATATTTCATTCTTTATTTTTGTTAGTTATGAACAAGGCCAACTGAACTCTCATACTTCCTACTGTACAACCACAATTTTTCCTTTCTATGATTGTCAGAATTTCTTCCTGGCTTTTATTTATAGTTGAACAGATCCAAATTCTGACTGCCGAGCCCTCGCAGAGTTGCTTTTTCAGCACGCAAAACTGGGAGTTAGTGTCCACGCCAAAGAAAAGTAATTTAAAGAAAAGACTTAAAGTGGTGTTGGAATCTGTGCTAGAAGTGACTTGTCATTGAGAAGTTCTCCCAAGAATTATGCTCAAGAAAATTAAAATCTGCAAACTAATGGGAATGCAGTAAGTGCCCACAGCAGCCTGCAGTCTAGCTGGTCTCCATCAAGGAGGCAGCTCCAGACAATTTATCTTCATACCATGCCATAGCCCTGCCATTGTCAAATTCTGGGTTCGATTAGCCCTTGGCAGAGTTTGCTAATTACTGTTGCAAAATAGTATCATAAAATTTAATTGAATGGAAATGGCAGACAATTAGAATGTATTATTTAGGCAGCTGAGTTGCGTGTGTGAAGAGGCTGAGATAAAGTGCAGCAGGGGGCATTTGAAATCGGGGTTGTCATTTCTTCAGTGAAATTATTTATTTGGTAGTCTACAGAGACTTCAGAGGATGATTTTCCAAATCCTAAAATGAACACTAGTGGAAGAGGCAGAGTTCCAGATTTGGAAAAGCTGGCTGCTCAATTCACAAGTGCCTTCTGTGGCAAAATAGAGGAAGCAACTTGGGTGCTTCAGTTATGCATCTCAGGCTGTTTTCAGATGTTCTGGATCATCTGAGACACCTGCACCAGACTGACAGGTCTGACACAGATGGGAAACCAATGGGTGCTGTAAGTGGCAATTTTGGGACCAGGTGGAAGAGGACATCTGAAATGGCACTAAATGGCCATGTTTGCACAACTGACTGCCAGCAAAGAATCAAATTTGCAGGAATAATCTGGGATTTTGTAGCTTTGAGATAATGTACTATTGGAGTATTACTCACAGGTACAAGGAAAGGGATTTTGACTTGTCCATTGGGCTGAGTGCTCAGTGTACCCTCCTTCACAGCCTCATCATGCACGTTGCTATATAGCACACTTACCATATGGCAGCAGGGCTCTAGCATTATTTATAAATGTTGTAAAAATTCTCCATGTCTGTGTAACTGATACCCATCTGGAAGTAATTTGCAAACTATTGAAATGGCAATGGTCAGAGTCAGGGAGAAGCAGACCACCAAGGGTTTTGCCTTAGCAGTTAATGATGTGTATTCTTCAGAAAATGCTAACATAAATATGCTGCAGCCCTAAACGTGATATGGAAACTAAAAATTCTTGAAGAACTTGGCCATGATTTTCTAACCACGCCTAAAGTATTTATAGAAAGCTAGAAGAGGAAAATATAACAAGATAATGCAGTGTTTTTGGAAAGTGGAAACCAGTTTCCAGTGTGAATTTTAACTAGAATATCCATGCTGTGTAATGTTTCATTGGCCTTTTTAAAAAGTGGTAGTCCTTTCCAATATGTAAAGTTATCTAAAGTAGTTTGAAGGATTTTACCCTCCATTTGTGAATGATCTGCTAGATTAATTAAAAAAGGCAGTCTCTTATTGAGGAAGGCAAAAATCAAAATTATTTTTATTCTTGGCCAGTTTTCCAGTCTGTCATCAGAAACTTGAACCACTCCAATAAAGCAGAAGTCTCTTAGAATTAATGACCTTTTTAGCTTGTTTTGATTTCCACTCTTAACTCTTCAGAATGTTGTCATCTTATTTGCCCTGCACTCATGGGCAAAATTTAGATGATAAGCTTTTAGCTGTCTAGTCCATGTGAGAAGCAGAGGACTGTAGTCTCTTCCATGTCTGTCTGTAGCTGTGACAGAAGGATGTGATTGTCTGAAGGACAGCACAGGTAATCTCCCAACCAGTCAGCCTTAGGGTAGGGCCCTGACCTTCTCCAGCAAGGGTTGAGAGGTGCTCTCCACTCTGACTGTTGGGTATAAAAACCATATCACACCCAGTAATACTGCAAGGAAAATAATCTTTCCTGAGAGCACCAAGAGACACAAGTGCTCAATTAACTTCCAGGTGTGTACTGAGACTAAGATCTGTTGTTGTGTTTGTGTTTTTTGCTCATACATGGTATGAAATAGTCTTTCTCCTGTGACACTACCTTGTTTATTTTATCCATCAAGGGCAAAACCTTCTTATTTAATAGCTGGTTGAAAATGGCTGGGGAGATCAAGTAATAAAATGAAGAGTTAGATCCATAAAAGTTTTCTATTTTCTGAAACACAATGCTAATCTGATTTTTGAGACATGAATAAACAGTGAACAAGAGACCACACACATGTAACTAATTTTTGCAAGGAAAATAAATAGTGCGACTGAGTATTTGCTTGACTGTTTAATTATATCCATGTTGATTATAAGTCTTAAGAGGTCTTGCTTAAATATCTCCTCACCTCCCTTCCCTAGCCAGAGTTTTTAATCATGGTTTTTAATTGACAGAGTGTAGTTTAGGAACATAAGGAATAATTAAGATGTATACTATCAGTGAAAATGAGGTGGGGTTTTGCCATAAGGTTGTAATCAGGAAGTATCTGCAAGGAAGATGTCTAGAGTTATTTTCCCTCTTGACTGCAGCTGAAGATGACCACCTGGCTGAAATGCCACAGCTGCTTGTTTTTGTAGTATCTGTTTCAGTGTGTAATTTAGATGGTACACTTCCTCCTAATTTCTCCATCAGCACGAAGTTGTATTATCCTTGGGCAGGGAGAGGGAGTGTAGTGCATTTTTATTACCTGAGTTTTATGAATAAGACATGTCTTGGAGTTATGCCAAGGCTGGGCTGTTAGTTTAGGATGCTGTGTCTTTCCTCACCTGGCTGTGGAACACTTAATGGGAAGACTTGCCTTGTCCTTCATGCTAAATCTTTCAGGAGCAGTGTTTTCAAGGTGGTATGCAAATGTTGGTGAGATAGTGCAATTCTTTTCTCTTTCATCTATGTGAAAAATCCCAAGGTTTATAGTTAGAAACTGGAGATTAAGGACTTAGTTTTGAGTAGAAAAGGTATGAATGAATCTTCATGTTGTCCTGATGCCTTGTGTTAACATATGATAACTAAGTCTGTGGTTAAATATCCTTTTCTAAAACAGGCTGGCACGATTGGAGACATTACTGCCCCATCTCTGTCCATTCAGCCTCACCAGCAGACTCTGAGGAACAGGCAGTGATCTTTCTTCAGCTCCTTTTTTACAAAGGTAGCCACTGTAGATACCAGCTGTTGGTTCCTCAAAATTAGCAATATGATACAGGTTGGAAGCCAATGAGTGCCCTTCATTGATCTACCAGCTCTGAATATTTGAACAGCTGGAGGAGGTGATTTCCTTAGTTGATCCAGCCTGAATTCCAAGAGGTAAAACTTTCATGAAAAAAATGCAAGGAGTAGGTTTCTCGTGTGGTAGCAAGTTAAAAGCCTAACAACTTGACCAGCCAGCTCACATTACTGCCTTGTGTGCACTGGATCTTTAAAAGTCATCAGCATGTTGTAACTTGCACCTTCAAATTCTAGTCAAGACAAACCTTTAGGCAAAGACTCCCAAGTAGAATTAACCACAGTCAGCTAAGATATTTTTAAACATCATTTACTTGGTCTGCATTAAATGCTAAATGATGTTTCAAAACATGTTGGCCAACCTGTGTTTAATTAGTGCTTTCTTATCTCTGTGAGTCCTAAATCAGTTTGATTCTGGATGAGTTTTAGTCATGCTGATACAAGAATATTTCTGTAGCTTAGAAGGTTCTTACTCTGCTTGACAGCTGCATGTTTTTTCCTGTTTGTGGAGATAGATGCTAGTAGGTTGAGTAAATTCCATTGTTTTTTAGAAGGTGTGAAAGTTTTTTTTCTTTCCAGTTTCTGTTTCTACATGTTAATTTCCAAAGTTGACAGCCCCAAGACTGGCTATTCTGCTGTAAGTACTTTTAGAGGACAACAAAACTTTTTCCTTATCTGTCAGGTTTTTTTCAGTTTCAGTGTTCTGCTCACATGCACACACATAGAAGCTGGCTTAGCTAAATGGCCTGAAGGCTGGGCTTTCCCGTGTTAACACTTCAAGACCAGGCTTAAAGCCTTATTATGCTGCCAGGTTGGGGCTGTCTGAAGGTATAATCCAGATAAGAAATTTCTGGAGGCTGAGCAGTAACTTGAGAAGCCCTTTAGCTGTGTCTCTCCAAGTACTGGTCTCCAAATGGTGCTTGTACCATGCAGTCCTCCCTCTTCCTTTCGATTTCAGAAACTGGAGTGTGGCACAAAATATGTGTGTGGGTGAGTGATCAGGTAGCCAATTCAAGGCTGGGGTCTCAAGACTCATCACAGGAGCTCTATGAAAACCTTAGATGAAAAAGGAGAAGAAATAAATCCTGTATGTTGAAGGTAAATGCCTTATACTCTGAGAAAGTAATTGAGTATATACTATCATCATAGTTTCATAGTATGATGCTATATGTTACCATAAGAAGACATGGTGATATCATTCTTTTCCCTTCTTTCCTCCCCTCTGCTTGGATATTTGTATTCTTGTGTATTTTGTTAGTACAGAGGTACTCTTGGCTAATTAGCCTTGGCAGATGTCCTGGCACAGAAATAGTAACCAGACTCCTCTGAAGTTCTTTTTCCTGACCTTCTTATATAAGAGTAAAATTTTAGATGATGCTGTTAAAATGTTTGTTTTTATTCCAGCTCAAAAAAAGCTAACAGTCAACCTAAACTGAATCAAAGAATCATACTGAAAATTACCTCCATTTCTTTAAGGTCATTCATTGTGAAGGTGTCTGTAGAACCTGGGTCTTACATTTACCCAGTATGCATCTGGAGTGGTTGGAAAACCAGTAACAGAAGTTTAATTGCTAAATATATGTACACTTAATCCACTTGCCCATTCTGCAGTGTCACTTGCTAGATGCATGGTCATTTAAAGATCCCATGCCTAGATAGCCAGTAAATGCCAAGACAAGAGACAAGGCTGTATAACAGACCAGAGCAACATTGAGGATTTACTATAACAGCAGCAGTTTTTTCACCCTCCTATGTCTGACCATTAGCATATTTCATGATCTTGAGAACCATCTGAGCATCCAAGTACCACTCTCTGCTAAAAGCACAAATCTGTAGTTAATTGAGTTGTTTCATCCCAGTTGATCAAAACCAAACTTGGTGGCTTTCATCTCTGTCTCTGCTGTGCAGACTAGGTAAGTGAAATGCATTATTTTAGATATTTTTGATGTTTAGATAGCTACCAAGAGAAAGGTCTTTCTGGCCTATGGAAAAGCAGAGATACCACAGCATAGTACACAATGTGCAAAGGCAAGTAGGGAGAGAATATATTTTATAAAATATATTCTGCATTTTGCTTTGGAAGTGAGAGGAATCAAAATTGTTTTCTGCAACAACTCAACATTTCTGCTGTAGAATAGGTGTTAACCAGTTTAAAAGACACCATGGTATTGTTTCTTATGTTTATGACATATATGTCCACGTTAAAAAATTTATGCAAACTTCTGAGATTTTTTGCTGCAGAGTACTAGTTGAGATGACAAAGATCACTTGTTTCAACAACTCATAGTGAATAACAATTTTTTTTATATTATAATATTTCTTTTGCTGCATGTGTTGCAGCCTATGGGTTCTACTTTGAGATCTTGCCCAAATACAGATACTGCTTGAAAATGAAAGGCTAGAGCATATTTTGCATGATTGTAAATGCTTGCTTTCCTGAAAATCCATTGTAATTTATTTTCCTGTTTTCAATAGTCCATGAAAAGCATTACCATAGAGCGTATTTTGGCTTGTGGTAGATGCTGGTGACTCTTGCTGGCAATTTAACCATAGAACTTCTGAACGAGCTTTAGACTTTTTAATCAGTCAGTTTAGTTTACTTAGATACTTTAGCTTTTTAGACCAGAAATGCATTTTGAAAACAAGCAATTGCCTTAAAGCTCAGTATAATTTTGAGAAAGCTGTAAATGCTGGAAAGGGAAAGATCATGACAAGAAGTGGAGTCGATGCAGTTGTAGTTACAGTACTCTTTCTTCAGTCATGATGTGTCTTGGTGTAGGTACACACAATTTTATAAATAATGGTTGAGGTTGTGTAATGCTAAATTGAGGTTGCTAAAACTACTGCAAGAAAAGGAGGAGACAAATGCATTTTCTGTTAGCAGCAGCAAAATAAAGTATCCATTCGCTTTTGTTAAACTGGTGTGGAGGAATTTGGAGTAGCCTGTAGGGAATAGATTGGTTTCCCAGCAATTCAGCAGGCTGCAGCTGACAGAAGTCCCAAAGGAGATGTTTGCTACTCACAGCTAACCAAGTTTAGAGTGGAGAGACAGCTTCCATTTACCAGCTCCTCCCTTTCTGCAGCTGCCCATCTTGGGTGGGAGCTGTCTCCACAGGCAGGGCATCCACCTGCGTAAGGGATGCAGTAAAACCCTCTATTCTCCTACAAACAACTGTACCTCTCCTGTAGAGCTTTAAACATTGATTTATAAATTTTAGCACATAAATAGGCATCAGCCATTAAGAAGAACAGATTTATGTTCCAGAGCGACTGCTGTTTTGACACAGCTGGAGACCAAAGCTTTTTTCTGGAGGAAACACTTGCTGGGCATCATGGATTAAGTTATCTGCGAGGCATTTTCAAAGATTACTTCTGTTGTGGGAGAAATTCAAGTAAAATTCAAATTTGTATTTGGAAAACACAGAGAACCTAGAAAAGGTGGAAGAGGCATGTAAAGATAGCAAAATAGTTCAATGTAAGACAGCACAAAATACAGAGATTGCAAAAATTCAGGTAGAGAGGCAGTGTAATGTTTTCCAATAGGATGAAAATAAGTAGGTAGAAGTTGAATACCTAAAAGTCAGTGTTGGCCGGGCAGAGGAGCAGTGATGGATATTGAAGGGTCAGGCTTGATGAAACCATGAAATAGGAGTCTTGGGCCTTACTACAAAGCAGCTAATATAGAAATAAAAATAATAAATCAGGTGTTTTATTATGACATATCAGGATTGCAGTCTGTGTCACTATTGGAATTTGATCTGTGGAGAAGGTAGCGCATATATATATATGTGTGTGTGTATATATATATATATATGTAATATCAGAGACAAGATAGAGAAAATGTTAGGAGCATTCCACCAAGAGGAAAAGAAAAAATCAACCCAAATTCCACAGAAAAAACATTTTCTGTATGAGATGGATGGACAGAAGGAGATGAAACTCTTTGCTGGAGTTCACTACTAAGGTGACTACTATCTGGAATGCAAGACAAGAAGAGAGCTTTCCAAGCAGTTTTATTGCATACTGTCATAATAAGAGAGATGGTTTTAATTGTTACGGGTAAAAATGTATCCTTGGAACACCCTCCCTGACTTTTGGAGCAACACCAGTGATTAACTTGGCTTGGTTAACATGCAGCTGGGTTGCCAGACTCATAATTGCAGAAGTTTTAATTTCCCAAAAGAGAGAAAACAGTATTAGCTGCAGTTCAAGGGCAAGAAACTAGACTTGCTGTGTTCTCTGGGAATGAGACACCATGAAATGTTAGGCTTCAACTACATTGTATCCTGATGTCTGTAATAACAGTAAGGTGTCCTCCACATCTGGAGAGTATTTACTGTGTCACTTTAAATAATGATTACAGGGTATTGCTCACCTCTGTATGACAGGCTAGCAGAAGTATTTTGTTCTCCATGTGTCCTACTCTGTAATCCTGCTATACTGAAATTGAGTCTGTAAATTTGAATTTGTCCAAATTAAAACACTTAATACTTATTTTTAGAGTAAAAATAGAAGACTACAGCATTCAGTGCTAAGCAATTACAGGAAAGATACCTACAGTGGCCATACATTACAGCTGTGACTCCGCTGGAGCAACGTCCAGGGTTTAACTCAGATGCACTAATTCCAGATACCTGCAGTCCTGGGCAAAGTCTCCAAACAAGGGGAGTCAGGATTGAGTTAGCAGAAAAACTCATGGTCAGTGTGATACACGTTTATATCTCACTTCAGATGCTGCTGTGTTGATGCCTTGAGAAGAGACAGCAAATAATGTTTTTTGTGGCCTTATGGCATGGGAGGGCACTTTACAATTGTCTGTTTAATTAAATTTTTACTGTCTTTGTGGGTGAATCTGTTTTGCAGCCCACTGCCTTTTGGAGAAAGAGCTCAAATTAATGGTGATGTACCATGGTTCAGTGGCAACAGATGGATTTTCAGACTAGGTCTCTGTAACCATTTCCACTTGGAATGAAGGGAAGGATAGGTGCTCAGCCCTTGATAGTGTAAATGTAGGGCTGCCTTGAGGTGCTGCTTTCTGGCAATGTGAAGTTGTCCCAGCATAGAGCAGAAATTTCCAGAGCTGCTCTCAAGCAGGATAGTGAGTCTTGCTGCCAGGAGATCAAAGTTGTGTCTTTTCTATTGTGTTAGAGTTTTGACCTTGGTGAAACTGTGATTTCCCTTAGCCCGTTTAGCATGTGCATGAGAGAGAGAGAAAGAGAAACAGAGATGCTTTAAAAATATTTAACAATCAATACTTTTAAGACTTGCTGAAAGAAGGTAACATGGAAAACCTGACTGGATGATTTCAATGACATCCTAATTTATAATGCTGTATGTGTGCTGTATTGTATGCTATCAAATTTTCAGTTATCTCTTTAAAATGAACCTGGTATGTAAAGAGAAACATTTCTATCCTTCCAGCTGCTGCATGGGAAAAGTGTTGAGAGCAGAGTGTGATTCACTGATGTTTGCCTGCTTGAGAGCTGCAGCTGGAACCTCCTCATGAGCAGCTCCCCAAGGCTGGCATGTGAACAATAAACGGATATTTGGCAAACTGATTAGCAAAGCCTTTCCACGCTTTCCACACTTCCTGGGACACTGCCAGATAGTGGAGAGATGGAAATGGAATTGATCACAAGGGTTGGGTGTTTTCTGTTGGTTGGAAAAAGGCTGATGAAGAAGCAGGAGTTGCCTTGAGGAAAGCAAAGCCCTCCTATTTGAAGTCAGACAAGTCTTTCTCTGGCTCAGCTGTAATTTGTTTCCAGTGCTCTTTAAGGTGTTGTTAGTGACATTCAGGTTGAGGGATACTATTCAACTGTATTTAGTTTAGCTTTTTAAAAGCTAAAGTAATAATCCCCAGTCTCTTTGGGAGAGGGAACAGATGCCTGACAAGCCTCACACACACCAGGTTAATGGTGGGCCTTGGCTGAGATGCAGCCAGAGCTGCCTGACAAATTTACCAGGGCTGCCACTCACTGAATTGGGTGATATGTAATCATAGTAATGTTTGTATGCAAAATGATTAGGTGCTACAGCCTCAGCTGAATTTTGTTTGATTTAAGGATTTGTATTATGCTGTTTCAAACACATTTTAACAGAAACATGTTTTGCAGATTACTGGCTCTTCTGCTGTAGAGACCCAGCATGTTTCATCAGTTCCTCTTACTGTTTACAGTGAACTTCTTAAGAAATTATTAGAAAGAAAGACATGAAATATTGCAGACCTCCCTCCACATGCCCTCAGATAAATTAATCAAGTTGATGTGGACAGCTACTGACAATAAAATGAATTTTAGAGGAATGTTTAGTTGCCATCTGGAAACTTCCATTAATGTTAAAAATTCTAAGTATTTGAAAAATCGTGTCCCAGCTCTGAAATTCTGAAGTTGCATGCAGACAGGAGATTTCAAGAATAAGCATACATAGACTCTTCTTATTTTCCTTCTAGTTTCAGAGCTGTTTGATTATACTCAAGCCATGCAGACAGACTTTTCTCAGCAGTCAGCAGATGTGGAGGTTTTTAAACATGCTTGTAGTAATGTCAGAACCATAGTAGTTGGGGGGTTTGTGAAAAAACCAGGACTGAAAACCAACATCTGCCTTAACATGCAGGAGGAACAGTTTTCTAAGAGCAAGAAGAATCTTCTGCTGTCATCTTGCTCATGAAGGTGTTGTCCTCTTCTCCCTTGGTTTGTAAATATAACTATCCACATTTGAGAAATGGATGTAATAAAGATAACTAGTGTCCTCTCTATCAGGCAGCATTTTATTAAGTTACTAATTCTGTTGCAAACAGATTTATATAAGCATTATTTGCTTTGGGAATCTCTTTTATGTAGTTAGAGAAGAAGATAAAAATGTAATAACATTGCTATGTTCTGGCAAGCTGCTACTTTAGATGTTGCTCTTGTTATTTCCTTTGATTGCCTCTTTGAAATAATATTTTTCCTTTACTGTGTCTGGCTTGCTGCACGGTGCCTTTTAACAGTGGAGGTGGGTTTTGATATTCTGTAACCTTTGTTAAAGCACATTGATTGTTTTTTAATTATTAACACTTATTGGATTGTACTGTATTTCCACAGATGATTTCATTGCACAACCTTGTTTAACATTGCTTTTGCTTAGCTTGGATATGAAACCCAAGTCTAAAAGCAAATACTTTGGCTGAAACTTTTGCATCTTTTGTCAGTTATGGATAACCAGGAGCTTGGCATTATTGTCTTTCCCCCTGATAAAATACAGCTATTAGCAGCTCAGCCAAGGCTGGACTGCACAGGATCTGCTGGTCAGGGGAGAGGTAAAACATTGAAGGAAAAAAAGAGTGGGGGAAAGGGGAGTGAGTTGTTTGGAAGCAGCTGTTTTGACTGCTGTTTCTGCTTTCCTGCTTTCTATTCTGCAGCATCTCCTGTCTTCATTACTTTTAATATCATGGTGATTTTCATAATTTCCTTTGTGTTAATGTCTAGCAGTCCAAATTTGAAACCATCCACATTTTGAGAATGTGTATGGCTGAGAATCCTGTTCCATTTCTCCCTGCCCCAAAAGTCTTCCCTTTCTTGAAAAGTTCTTCCAAATAGCTGACCAAAAAGATGAAATATTACCAATATTATATCTTGGTCATATGCAGCATGTGTCCTGTCAGCTGTCAGCACTGGGTGAACATACCACTTGCTTGTGAATATTGTTTTTATATTTGGGATTTCATAGTCTCGTAGAGACTTCTGATTATTTGCTGTAGCATCTAGCTTTTTTTAACTTCTTACTTTCTTAAAAACCTGCTGTGTATATTAAAAACATGTGGGTACCAGAACATGTGTTTCAGTGGAGCAGTGCTGAAAGCCAGAGGACTATGTTGGTAAATGCACTTTCAAACCTAGTACCATAAGAAGGTTCTTCATCATTCTAGGGTGTGTTTTATCTAGCACATTTGCAGAAGAATATCCACAAGGCTGAGTGAGGCATCCTCATTGTTAAAAATGTGGTATAAGTAAAATAAATGATACAAACTTGGAAGATTGGGAATTTAGTGTAATTGAATGCAAAATGCATAATTGCTTGCAGGATATGATACAGGAGTGATTCTCCTTGTTAGATGGCTGTAGAAGTACTGTATTTTGTGACTGAAATTACTATTGCAATTTTTTTCCAGGCGACTGGCTGGCAATGACCTTACTTTTATCCATCCAAAGGCCTTGTCTGGGTTGAAAGAACTCAAAGTTCTGTAAGTAATTGGGTTTTAGAGTTTCATAGCTAGCTGTATGCTTTTGCTTTCTTAGTGCATAGCCAGACTTCTTACTGGTAGGCTGGAGGAAATTTTTTTGCCCTCTGTCCTCCTAAAGTATAGCTCTCCTACTTTATTTTTTTTTTCTTTACAAAGCCTGCTGGATGTGGTTAAGATGACAAGATGAACTTGACTAAACTATAATTATTGCATTTTATTAGAACACTCCTTGGTTTCTGAAGCATATTTTGTAGCAGAAGAATCAGAGGAAAAATCCTAAAAAGGATTTGTTGTCCTCCACCCCTTCAATGTGCTCTGTCAGGTGCCCTGACATTATCAGGTAGTACTGTTACTTAGATTTAATATGCTGTTTGAATTCTTCCCTACTGGCAGTAGAAAAAATTGTTGTAGTTTGATGCTTCTCTAGGTGAAAATGGCTTACTATGAAAAAAACCTCTTGTTTTTCTTTCTGAGATAAGAATTTTTATGGCAGTAGTTTTTCCATAGCTAAGGATAAAGAAAGCTTTCCGTTGTTTAAGATTTTAAAAAACTCTATTTGAAAACTGTAGCATTTCTGATGATGTAAATACTTGCCAATGGTAGCAGGGTAATAGGTAGTTAATTAAAGAGATTTTTTTTTAAAAATAGCAGACCTTGAGGTTTTAAAGAAAAAGCCAGACACTATTACCAGGGTAATAGATTAGGGAACTGCCCATTTGCAATGCTATTTAATATGATATTTTGTAAATTGAATGCAAAGTGTCAAAGCTCTTGAAGGCATATCCATTGCAATACTAACATTGGAGGTGCCTGAAATTCTAGCAGTTCTTAGAATAACGTGGGACATCTTAATTTTAAAGTTAACTTGTCCTAGTATGCACCAAAACTGAGTAAGATTTTATAAGGTTATTTACATTCTCTTTATAAAAGAACTCACATGACACACATTGTCCTCTGAGACAATTTTGTAGAAACCTACAACAGTATAGGTTAATTCAGCTTGGTCCCAATGGTGCTTTGTTGTGAGTACACTTTTTAAATTTGATTGTTAATGTATTGTGTATTGATGTGACTTCAGTAAAAATTAGAGGTTTGTGTGTTTTCTAGCATATATAGGATAATTCCACAAGAAAACAATAAAATATCATCTCTTTGAAATTTGTCCTAGTGTTAAGTTGCTTAACCTCTTCAGTGAGTTCCCAAGGGAATTTCAGCATATTGTGTCAGAGCTTGTTCTCTGCAAATTAATGCTGCTGATGAATGAGTTGTAAATAAAACTGAAATATACCATTTTCTTGTTTCATAGTTGCCTTTGGGTATCTGGTCTTGATAATTCTACCTGCATTTACATACTCTAGAAATCTGGGAAACCATAACAGGACTATGGGCTTTTCTGTTACCTGTACCTTTGATAAAGATGATTGTCAAGTTCTGCTTTATTAACACAGTTGATTTTTACAGAACCCTACAGAACAATCAGCTGAAGACTGTACCTAATGAGGCCATCAGAGGATTAAGTGGCTTGCAGTCCTTGTAAGTTGCCTTACTTTACTTTTGGTTTTGGATTGTTCAAGGTCTGTTTTCAGTCACTGTACACCTTTGCTTCATTCTGTGGAGTTATGAATTACAGTAATGTACGTGTAATAATGGACCTGGAGTTTCTGAAAGTGCAATTGCAACTGGGACAAAGTTTCACAATTAAAATTCATTAGGAATTTTATTTGTCATCTTTGGTGGAGTGACCCAAATGTAAACTCTTTCAAAACTCAAACACTGGGTGCAAGATTGCTGCATTAATGCAGGGGTGGTGTAGTTAAACTCTAAACCCTCTTGCACATCCTGAGCTATTTAAGCAGTTCTCAAACGTTGTGCAAAAATGAGTGATGCCCAAATCTTGTGTATCTAGAGCAGGAAAAGGTGTTTCTGGGAAGAAGTATTACTTGAGACATGCATGGTATTGGCTTTACGGGAAGGTGTTGAAATCTCACAGACAGTTATGAATACCTCAGCGATTATTGCTAGTTGCACATAAGGTATTTAATATGTGTTTATACTATCTCATGGCTTATTATGTTTTATAAAGCATTTTAATCAGGCTTTAATAGTTAGTTGCAGCTCTCTAGGTGGTAGATGCCTATCTCTGTGAGGAGGAGGAGATGGGAGGGCTGCAAAACTTTTCCTCCTTCCGGCTTGCCTCCAGAGAGAGAGAGGAAAAAGAGTGTAAGTTATCTATTCTCTCTGTGCCAAAGTTCAGGTTTCTGGCCTAAGACCCTGTTTCTTTCAGATTATAGATTTTTGAAAAAAATAAAAAATTGCAAAATAGATTTGCAAACTCTTGCATGACTTTTGCAAAGGTATTTTTCGGCATTCCTTAAGCTTGGATCTTCCCCCTACTTCTTGTAGCTGCTTGGATATTCCAGTAAGTAGTGAATTGAACATCCACATTTAACTCTTGTTTTAGCATTTGCATAGAAAAGAAAATACCTCAGTCTTGGTGCAAATACTATGCATTGTAATAAAAGCCCTTCAAAGTGCATGACAAGAATAAATCTTTAGTAATAATTTAAAACAAAGCAAAAACATCTCCTGGCTTCCAGCATTTCTTTGATGCCAAAATGAGAAACTACTTTAGTAAAAATGTTTGTCTACAAATCATCCATTTCATTTTGGGTGAACATTCTTTTTTCTATACATATTTACAGGAATGTTTGTTCTCTAATTAAAGTTTAATATAGTAAGTCTCCAGTTGCTGGAGATGATTTGGTGATAATTTTATGTGCAAAAGGAAAAAATTTAAGAGAAAAATAATGTATAAACTAAGACATCATCTATAATTTTTTTAAAATTCATATGTTCTTTAATATTCTTGGAAAGATGACTATTAAAAAAATTTTTAGTTTAGTTTTAGTTTTTTTAGTTTAGTTTTGAAAAAAATAGTAAGATGATTTTGTAAGATTGTGTAATTTAATCATTATAATCACTTAACCCTTACAATTAAGATATAATAGTAACAATTTAAAATGTGGCGAGATTTCCCTTTCTAGGATCTTCATTGTTCAAGGGCAAATGATGAACTACATCAATTTTAGGATGGTGAAAAAGGAGGAAATTAGGTTTGTAAGTAGTAGCAAGTTGCTTGTTACTTCTTTTTCTGAGGAAAACCGAATTGAGGTTTTTAGATAATTGTTGGAAATACGGTGGGCAAATCCAGTCTGGAAGTCAGTGGTATCAGAATCACACACAGTTCTGAGTTAGAGGATCACTGAATCCAGCTCTCCAGTGAATGCTCCACACAGGGATTGAAGCCATGATTTTGGTGTTAGTAGCACCATGCTCTAACCCATTGAGCTAATCTGGCAAGCTCAAGGAGATATTGTCATGGGTTTCTTTTTTGTTCTTCCATCCACTGATGTGATTAAGCCTTTGGTTTGTCCATCTCCCTTCCTGAGAATGATACCTGTCTGCATTGCAAGACCACTGTAATTTGTTAGAATGGGCAGGAATTTGAGAATAAATTGGGTTTTGAGACAAGTGTAGTGGGAGATGAAAAGCATTTTTTCTATTCTGTTTGTTTACTTCACCAGAATGCATTTCTGTGATGTTAATGAATTTCAGAAAAACTTTGCTAGTGTTACTCATTTGTAATTACACTGATTATGCATATCCCTTAGTAATGTAGGTAGCACCTTCTGGCAAAGGAATGTAAGAATGGTCCTCTGAATTTGGTGTCTGAACATGGAAACATAAGTGTCAGCATGCTGCTCTGTTGTGTTAAAAATAAGGAAAAAAGTTATTTATTCCCACTCCCTAAGGAGTTTTTGTGAATTAGAAACTCCCAAGTTCTTTTAAAACAACTCATTGCAGAATATATGTTAGAAAACCTGCTTCTACTCTTTTATGCAATCTCCATCCCAAACCTGCAGCTTTAAACATTACTGAACTGTCCCTCTTTTGGCAGTTTCCCAGTTTGCTCTGAAGTATTGTTCAGGGTATTTTTTTCTTGGTGAAGGCACAAGTAACTTCCTCATAAAACTTCATAGTTTGATAATAATTTTATTTGAAACACCTTTACAACTGTTTTGTGTCTTAATGTGCTCCAGTTTTTAGCTTCATAGGTATGTAGTATATATTAAGAAACTCAGTAAACAGGGGGTGGAAATAAAGAAGAGAGTTTTAGGAGCTTCATGATCTGTAGTGTTTATATTACAGCTGATGAATAGCCAGCCTGGTTCAGAATACTAAATTACTTTTCTCTTTGCATTGAATATTTTCCCCAGCTCTGGCCTCCAAAAGAGAGTTATAATTGGGCTCTTTATATGGAGGTGAAATTTAGCAAAATTAAGGAGTTTTCTTGAGTGTAAGCTTGCTGTGTAGCACCCCAGAAAAGTTTATGTGGCAGGATGTATGCTGACATTGCAAGATGCTGTGATAGATGTGACTGTGGGACAGCTCTACCAAGGGAGAGGCCACTGGTTGTCCAGCTTGTGCCTGCCTCTTTTAGTAGCAGAAAAACCTGACAGAGAGCTTCACAAGTGTAAACAATAGTCTTGATGCATTTTGATTACTGCAAAGCATCCACAGCATGTTTTTGTTGTGACAAAGCCATGAAGTGGTATACTTTGTATTTTAGGTCTGGAAATGGTATTGGTGAGGTTCATGGGCAATCCAAGGGTCAGACAGAGAGCAAGAGGTGCAGCTCAGCAGTGTGTGAAGCTGCTTCCTGAGAAGGACCTGGAAGCCATTAAAAAAAGTCCTTCAAGTGCCTTGGTGTATTTGACTCTGATGACTTATTTTGGTAACACTATTTATTCTGAGCTTTGACCCAGAATCTGGGGATTTGTAAAATGGGTCTGTAAACTGCAGCCATTTTTAGGCTTGCTCTGATTTACCACAGAAACCTAGCTACCTAGGACTAGTAGGAATATTCTAGTGCAATTCCCAGTGTGTGACGAATATTGGAACTACACTATTTAAACAAAGACTTTCAGATTCTTTACAAAGAAAAGCTTTATTCCCCTTGAAAAATAAGCCCACAAACCTAATTGCCACTGTGCATTTGCCATCAAATCCAGGAGTCTTTTGAAAGCCTGTCAATATCTGCTAATGTATTGGGTATGATTTATTATAATTGCAGTTCTACTGTCCCAGCACATGTGCACACTTGTCCACATGCAGGGAATATTAAAGCATTCTGCAGCAACAGTTCAAGGCACTGCAGCCTAGCTGTTCTGCCAGATTCCCAAACTGTGGGATTTGGGATTGTGCCAGTGCAGTACTCAACTGTGATAGCTCCTGCCTTTCGTGTGTGGGTGTCCCTCTGAGCTGCACGGGTGAGTGTCTTCATGCATGTGATCAGCAGTCATTTTCTGCAGTACCTGGTGGCAGTTCTGCCTCCCTGAACAGCCCAATCTGCTCTCAGCAGGATCATAACCAGTTTTCAGTCTGCTTTCCTATCTTAGGAGACTGGAGCAAGCTCGAGGCAGAATAAGGCAGGAGGCATGAATGTGCTGAACTGGGATGGGATAATATTTTCTGGGACTGGGAATCATCTTGGCCCAGGTAGGAAAGACTAGGGTCCTATTGTAATAAATCAGGCAAGATTATTGCATTTTCTTCATGCAGGAAAAGCCAATTCTTTATTCACACAGCTTATTTTACACAGTTTTTACCGACCTTGTGTGAGACTGTAATTGGTTAATGGTTTTCTTGCCAATTACTCCATTGGTTAGTAAAAGGTATTTTACTTGTCTATCAAATTTCTCTATTCTTGGTTAGTTTGCACATCTTGTTCACTGATTCCCATGAGACATTCTTGTTTATTGCAGGTGCAAATGGCTCCCTTACCAGAATAGCTTGCTGTGTTGTTTTCATGCTTGTTTCAAGATTGTTTTCACATGGGAACAGGCAAGTTACTTAGCTGCACATAGAAGTGACAATCTAGCTATTAATTTAGCAGAGAGCAAGGCCTGGTTTTATGAGGCCTTTCTTTTATAATTTATCTACCTGACTGCAGCAGGGTCCTAATGTAGAGCTGAAAGGAATGTGAGCTGAATCATGGTTTGCAGGGTAAAAATGTATGGCAAAAGCGTGGGGACAGAGAATGGAAGCATATTTCAGTCAGGACACATTTAAAATATGTTCTGTAGCACAAATCAGCTACAGTCTTGCATTTCTAGCTTTTTTGTATTTTAGGAAGGATCCTTATAAAGATCAACTTAATATCTGTATTTATTTAAAAAGTCAAATCTAGAAACATTCTGCTGGTAATGAAACTGCCCAATTTTAAGCCATAGTTCACATTGCTGACAATTTCAGTAATGTAAACCATAAATGCAAAATGTGTCAGAAGGGAAGATTCCTGAATTTGGCGAGCACAATGCAAACACAATCTTATGTAAAAATACACAGTTCTGTTCTAGTTCTGCTATTTTCTTCTCAAAGAGTGCCTTAGGGCTCTTGTTTAGATAATTTTGTGATTCTGCATTATAAAGTTTGGAAGGACAAGACGTGTCTGTAGGGACAGCAGTATCTGGGAGGAGGCTGTGGAAGGTGTTCTTCAACAGCAATGACTAGATGAAGTTAAGAAGCTTTAAGTGGTTTTACATGGAGTATCCACCCCTAACTGTGGCAGGTGTCTTTTCAGCTAAGCAACTTTTAATGGTTTGTCTTCACAGGTTTTCTAGTTTCTTGCTTTGTGGTTATTAAGGGGTTAAAGGGCATCAGCCCTTAGATTTAGTCTGTGTTAAGATATGGGTTTAATCAGAATGGGAATGGAAGAAATTGACACATAACCTTTAACCTGCAAAACCAATACAGTCTTAAATATACTGAATATGATTTTCTTCCTTAACTCTTTGGAGTTATGAATATATAAGAGCTCTTCTGAGAATATCTGATAGTGCTGAAAAATTTTAAATATACTGCTTTGTATACTTCCCATTTTTCTATGCCAGCTTTACCTGTAGAAAGTGTTCTCATTTTCTTGAAAGTGAGACAAAAACAAATGGCTTTTTGTGAACTTCAGGAATTTCTGGGATTATTGTAGTGCTTTTTTTTTTTTTTTTTTTTTTTTCAAACTTCCAGGGCTTGCTTAAGGAATTGCAAGTTTAAATTAAATAAGGGAATTATTTAGAAATTGAATCATCAAAAACTTAAATGAGATGGTGAAAGTTAAATAGCATGTAGGCAAAATTAGCTGAATCCTCTGTGGGTACTTTGCAGCAAACTGACCTCTTACTGGTACCATCTTAACATTCAGATGGAAGAAACAGATACACTGGCACATCAGTACTGGTGATTGAAATAGCTTTGGCATGTACCATTAGTTTCTGAGGGCTGCTGTACACTTGTCTTTGAATAAAGCAAATCCTTGTATTGATGTTCTCCACGTATAATGCACAGAGAGCCACTGCTTGACAGAGTGAGCAAACTCTCTGGAGTGTTTTAAAGTACCTGTGTTAACATGGGTTATTGCCTCCATTGCAGCAGGATTTCCGAGGTACCAGGCTTATCAGTACTCAACTTCAAGACCTAAAAATCTACTCCACTGTTACTGGAGTGATTTCTTTGTAGTTCTTGAAGGAGCACTTTAAAGAGCAATGTTCTTTATCGATTGCCATTGAGCAGAAGTGTTTAACTTAAGAGCTGGGAGTGATTTGCCTTTTATTAACATCAGCAGTAAACTCCTGCTGTACAGGGCTGTTAATTAGGCTATTAGTTAAAAGTTAGGCTGTTAAAATTTCCTAATCACTGAAGCCTGGAAGACTGCCTGTGGTCCCAGATGAGAGCTAGTGAGGCTGGGAGGCCTCTCAGGTGTTCCCTATAGGGGATGCAGGCTGTAGGGCAGTTGCCCTAAGCAGTGTGTGTACATTTGTATGTACAATTTCATTTATATGTGTGTGTTAGATTTGCAACTTCTGCTTGTTTGAACTGAGGTAGGTGTTCTTACTAGTTCTGGTTTCTGTACAGCAGAGTCAATTGTTTGAAAACCTTGCTATGTCCTGTTTTAACAATATCTCAAATACTGATGTAAGAGCTGTTGAATGTTTAGGTTTCTGTCATCCTCCTGCTCTTTTCTTCTTCTAGTGTTAGTGCTTGTGTGAGGAGGGAACATGAAAGGAATAAAAGTGACTATGACAGCTCCACAACTGAACTCTTAATTTATAGATTAAAAATCTAAAGGTCTCTCATGAGCCAGTGCCTATAAGAAAGCTGGAATTGGAATAGCTTCTGAAAGGTTAAGGTCCATGCTACAAGCTCTAATTTAAAGAATATACTCGTATCTTTAAAATATAAGGGAAAAAGACAGTCTTTCTACTAGTCCAGTCCAGAAGAAAAAAATAACCATGGCATATTAGGCTCTTAGGAGAAATGAAGGAACACAAAAAAATTGTCTGAGGCCAAATAACTTAAAAATATCTCTTTCAGTTTCCTGACATCCCTGCTCATTGCTGGTGGTGGGTGGTGGTGTTCTTTCCCCCCTTACCTTCCTTGGTGTGGGCTGGAGCAAATAAATCCAACAGCTTGAATGGCTGTGGACAGTCACCAATTTGAAGCACAGTTACTTGGGTGCTCAATCCACCTCTTCTGGGGGACAGAGGCCTTGGCAAAGCAGACTAAAAATTCAGGGTCTGACATCATCTCCATGAGCATCTTTGTTCTCCCTGGCTGAGTTCAACTTCCCCGTGTGTCTGTGGGAGAGGAGGAGCAGGGTGTGTGGCTTTTTGGTGTGCTTGTGTTTTCCCAAGTCTCCTAGAATAAATGGAATTTAGCAAGCACCAGTGGAAGTACAAGTGCACTAAATGAGTAGGCACAATGGTTGGGGCCTGTCTCTTGAGTATGCTGCTTCTCTTAAAAAAACCCAAACCAACCCCTTCCCCCAACAAAAAAACCCTCAGAAAAAATAGGGGAGAGGGGTAGAGAGAAATTAGAATACTCAGATATGTTTATTCCATTGGGAAATAATTATTTGATCTTCAGGAAGCTGTGTAAATTTAGAAGAGAAGGAAGAGGTAATTTCTAGTTGCTTGTTTTTTCTAAAGAAGAGCCTCAGGCTTTTTTCCTCTTTCCCTCCAGCCTCTTAATTTTCTTTCTTTATTATCCTCAGACTTCAGTTTCTCTGAAATGTTCTAGTCTCCATGCAGCCTAAGAGCATTCAAATAGAGTATCATACACACCTGTCAGACATGGGGCAAATGGCAGGGGGATGACAGTATATGAACCATCAGATTTAACCCCTTGACATACAGCTTTAGAGCTAATGGCATCTCACTCATCTCAGGAGAGAGCTTTGACTGCAGACCATTTTGTAAGTTCCTACTTAATAGTAATAGTGTATTTTTCACTTGATTGGATGTATTTTTTGACTTTTTATTACATGGAAATTTAGCTGATTACTTTCTTTAATAATAATTTGAAATATGCAAACCTTGTGCATCACAACAACAAGCCTCTGTTATAAGGAAAAAAGATTAGTGTGTTAAATCTGTGATCAGATTTGTCTTCTGCATTAGTTCTTAGTCAGGGTTGTCTTCTCCCTTTGAATTCTGCATGTCCTTTAAGTGTTGGGATCCAGATCTGTTGTGACTTTGCCTGGGGACAAATGCAGTAAAATCACTTGGTCCATGCTACCTCCTCAGAGCAGGACAGCATGAATGGCTGGAGGAGATTACTTCTGAAACTAACCCAGCTGGACTTTCAAGAGCATATCTGATCATGGCTTTAGACACCAGAGAGTGCTAATGTGATTCCAGAGCTGTGCTGATTTGTACCTTAATGAGCATCCATGTTAATGGAGGAGGGTGTCTGTGTTCTGTCTCCCTGCATGGCAGCACCATGCTCTATATCTGCTATAGCAGGCATTTCAAACCATTTGTGCAAGGTGCCTTCTTCTATGTTTACAGCCAAGTTCAGCTGTGTGTTGACCTAGAGAAGGCAGCCTTTAGTCAGAGTGCCATCAAATATTGCCCAGTGCTCTTTGCCCTGTGCTTTCCCAGAACTGTTAAGGTGAATGGACTATGGATGTTTTACTTCTTCCCAGGATATTGAATAATCTCTGGGTATTAGATACCCCCACCTTGTCCTCTCTTAGTTACTGCAAAAACTTGTGGCTGGAACCAGAACAGTTGCTCTGTCTAATTTTGCAATTGGCATTCATTTAGGGGAAAAGTATGATGGCAAATCCAGTGATGTATGATAGTTAATAATGCTGACATGCTATTTTGTGTTTTGTTTTGGAGAATATTAGAAAAGATCAGGTTGCAAGACAGCAATCACTTTCAGTTGAGATGCTTTATTTGTTGGGATAATTCATAACTCTGACTTTGTTCACAAACAGCTTTTAATAATCTTGTTTTCTAAAGTAGTTGCTTTGTTACTGCTTTTGTATAGCAGTACCACAAAACAAAGCATACAACAGTATATGGTGCTGTAAACAAAGTAGATGTAGGGGTAATCCATTCAAATGAGTAAATGCCTCTGCAGTCTCAGATATGATATCAAGCAACTGTTTTAAGGATTTGTTTGCAGTGTTAGATGCTAGGGGTTTTTTGGGAGATGCCTTATAGAGTTATTAATTCATTTTCATTATCTGATTATAGGCGTAGGAATTTGTTCAAATGCTTTATCAAAAATGTTTGAAAAGTTTATTATGAAACTATTTTATGGGCTCTTAATCTGTCTTGGAAGTGCTTTCATGCACCAATAAAACATCAAACTTTGCAGTGTTTAATTATTTCAGCGGAAGACACATGAGCTTGAAAAAAGGCATTTATGAAGAGTAGGACTCAGTAATTATTTCAGCGGAAGACACATGAGCTTGAAAAAAGGCGTTTATGAAGAGTAGGACTCAGCTGCAGTTTTTGCTGGTGTGTAGCCTGTGAGTTTAAGGAGCTCTCTTTGTTTTACCCCAGGCGTTTGGATGCCAACCACATCACTGCCATTCCAGAGGACAGCTTCGAGGGGCTCGTGCAGCTGCGTCACCTCTGGCTGGACGACAACAGTTTGACAGAGGTTCCCATCTCCCCTCTCAGCAACCTCCCCTCCCTGCAAGCCTTAACGCTGGCTCTCAACAAAATAACCCACATCCCTGACTATGCCTTCACAAACCTTTCCAGTCTTGTTGTTCTGTGAGTATTTTGTGTTTCACACATCACTTTGCTTTTCTCCTCACAGTTGATGAATCTAGGGTGGCACTGAAAATGGTTATTTTGCTATGTTTTAGCTCAGTTGACTAGTAACAGCCTGTACTGCCAAGGTGAGATGGTATCATGTATGTTAGATAACCTGCTGAAGGTTGATGAAGACTTTCTCCTAAACAAAAAGTCACATAGACTATGGGTAGTGAGATTTGATTTTGGACATCTCATTATATAATGAGTGTTTCAAAACAATGGCTATATCAGAGAAAGCTTCCAGAGATTCTAAATAAGAAGAAAAATTTATCTATTTTATCTGAAACCTGTTTCTTTGTAGTGTTAAAAGGTCCATGGGATAATATGAAAAATTAGTTTGATTTCTGTGTTTGTTTTATTTTTGTCACGTTTTTGAATAGTGATTAAAGATTTAAAATAGGTTGTCTTGACTGAAAGCAATCTGTTCTTTTTCCATATGAGGATGAAATATTCTGTCTGGAAGTGAAAGAGATTCTCCTGCATTATCCAGCACATGCAATTTTTTTTTTCCTAAACTGTTTAACTCTCTTGATTTCATAGAAATATCTGCTAATTTATTAACTTATATGAAATCATTCACTTGTTTTGGTTTTGTTTTTCAGACATCTTCATAATAATAAAATAAAAACTATAGGAAAACACTGTTTTGATGGATTAGACAACCTTGAAACCTTGTAAGTATGTTTCTTAAAATAGTTTGTGGTCAGTGTTTGTCTCAAATTCAACTTAATCAAGGTTGCCATACTGATATGATGAAAGTTTGGCCAATCAGGTGTATGTGCACTGTGCAACACATGCCACTGACACTTAGGTCCAGCTCAGGTTTTGGGCCTGAAGGCTGGTATCAGTGCACTGCTCCACCAAAAACTAATTAACTGTGTTGAGAAGCAGGTAAATATTAGCCTGGGTGGAATGTCATGCTGGATAATGTGGCTCTAATGTTCCTAGCCCTGGTTTAGCTGGTGTATCTTTGCATAGCACTCTGCTGAGTCAGGTGGATAGATCACAAGTGTTTGAGTGGCCCCATGAGAGATAAGGGACAAATACTTGTATCTCAGATTTCCTGTAGGGTTAAACATATCCAGGATACATTGCCAGAGCTGTTGTGTGACAATAGGAGGTTTCTGAGAGGGTCTCAGAGAGCTGTTGCTCCACTGTTCCTCCTCCAAAACCTCCCTAGTACCTCACTGGCAAGGAATGGCTTTGGGTTACATTTCCCATTTCCCTTCAGCTCACTCAGTGAATGTCTAATAAGCAATATCTCCCTCAGCAGTGCCTTTTTTTTAATGCTTTGGAGAATGCTAAGTAAGTGAAACTAATGAAGGAGGGCAAGGGCAAGCCAGTGGCAATATCTGTTAACATGAGAAGCTTGCATGAGTCCAGAAATGCTGCTTACTTCATCTTGTCATCATCTTACAACCTCAGTTAAGTAATGATGTGCTGTGTAAATAGATACAGCTGATATAAGACTCTGAAAATGTTTTTTGCCATTTACAAGGAATCCCTTTTGCAGAGGTCCTGACATTATTGCTAGAATAGTGACAAGTTAACTGACAATCAACAGATCCCCATCACCAATCTGTCATGAGGTTTTTCTGTGCATCTTATCTAACCAATTATAATTGGTTTTGCTGCACAATCTGCTTTTACATAATGGCTTATTTACTGGTTCTTTTATAAAACCTTGACAAAAAGTATTCTTAGTAAGATGATGATAAAGAGTAGTCATTTGTATCTACTTATTTTTAAATCTTTGGAATTGTGGTTCATTTCTATGTGAATTCTGTTGAGGAAAAATCTGTGAGGTATTGAGAAATACTGAGCTTTGCTGTAAGGAAATATTATTTGACTTAATATGAATAATCCTCTGGGTACTATTAAATATCTTACTTAAGTTATTAGCTGGTTATAAAGCATGTAAAACATCAGCAGACTAAATCTAAGTTGAAGTTATTCTATGGTCTAGTTAAAGGAATTCTGAGAATTTTCTTCTTTCATTGGACTGTCTTAAACAAAAATTATTTTGACAATTCATGGCTACTGTTAAAATTTTTATAATGTTCTTGCTTTGTTTCTTCTAGGGATTTAAATTATAATAACATGGTGGAGTTCCCTGAAGCCATAAAAGCACTTCCAAGTCTAAAGGAGTTGTGAGTATTACTTATTCTCTCTTTTTACCACTTTTCTTTCTCCTTTCCATAAATACAAAGGTAAAGAAATTCCTGGATTTAAGAATGCTTGTCTCATTGTGCAGGAGCCTAAATTAGTTTAAGTCAAGTTAAGTGAAGCTATAATTAAAAGAAAATATAATCATCATCTAGAGAGGGCATGTGTTGAAAATTATTTTGGAGTTACATAAGCTGGCAATTTATTCAGGAGAACCATTAGCATAGATCTTAATCACAAGAGGGTTTTGGCCTCCAGTAGCAGATTAGGTACTCATTGATGTTTTCCTTGTTCTCTCCTCAAGAGATGAGTAGAAGTGAAAATACAGCATCACATTTGGTCAAAATAATTTCTTTCTAATATTTCTAATATTTCTTTCTAATATTTCTAATATTTTCGTTTTAGCTGATGTTTAGTAGACAGAAATCATGCCTTTAAAGTTATTCCTAGAGTAACTTAGTCCTATTGCAGTCCTTGTTATGGCAGGATTGGGAATTGAGCCAATTGGGAATTGAGTAGATAAAATGAAAGTGACTACTGGTTGAATCTCCTGGCAGCATAGTTTTAAATTGAGTTTTTCTTTGCTAATATCTTTAGGGGATTTCACAGTAACTACATTTCCATAATTCCTGATGGTGCATTTGCAGGAAACCCCCTTCTAAGAACAATGTAAGTAATTTTTATTCATCCATTTTTAGCCTTTAATGGACAGTGACTCTTAAGAACAAACACTGAAACATTTTTTCATTTCCCAGACATTTGTATGATAATCCTTTGTCTTTTGTGGGGAACTCAGCATTTCAGAATCTGTCAGATCTGCATTCTCTGTAAGTACCTTCTTAACAATACCATACAATAAATGGGTATGAAATGTTGTGGCTAAGAACTCTAAATAAATAAATTTTCTTACTCTCTCTTACATTAGAGCATTTTTTCAGTAAGTTAATAAATATTGTTATTGTTGGGAATATCTAGTTTCTTAAGAAGCTCTATTAAATATGCTCTGCAACTTTTTTTTTTAATTACCTTTCTTAAGATACATAACCCAAGGCCAAATGCTCAGATTCTTAGTTAAATAATCTGCAATATATCCTTGGTGGTTTTTTGAGCAGGGATGTACATTGTGAGAATGTTTTGCAGGTTAGTGCATGTATGCTCTTAAAAGATATCACTTCTAGGGGTGATGAATAAGCAAAATGGAGTTATACTTTGAACTACAAACTATACTTTTCATAGCACTCTTTCGAGTTTGATGAATTCCAGTTGTTTGTTCATGAAGGAATAATTTATTAAGCAAATAAGTAGCATAAGAAGCAGTAAAAAGTCAATCTTTCACACATTATTCAAGTGTAAAATTTAAAAGCAGTAAGAATGTTAGAGTGTCTCATTGGTGTATATATCTACCTGATAATAAGACTGACTGTCATAATTCAATTTCATCATAGTTCACAGCTAATTTTCATGGGGATTCTTTTTTAGGGTCATTCGGGGTGCCAGCATGGTGCAGTGGTTTCCTAATTTGACAGGAACTGTAAATCTGGAGAGCTTGTAAGTGTCTTCTGCAGAGATAAATTCTTGGGTTTGCCTCTTCTGAAGTAATTGAAATGTGGTTAGTGAATCTGGAGAGCAACTGCATATATGCTCTCTTCCAGTCAATAAATGTAATGATACAGTTTCCCTCACTGTGATCCCTGGGTGCCACTTAATGTTTTTTTTTTGTTTTGTTTTTTTTTTTTTTTTTTTGGTTTTTTTTTTTTTTTAGTAGGGAAGCTGAGAAAACCTATTAAAAAAAGCCGTTGATTCTAACCCCCTCTCCCAGAAATGAAAAACAGAAAAAATTGTCCTCTTCCAAAAAAAGAAACAAAAACAAGAAAAAAAAATTTGGTTGGTGAATCTAGCACCCTGATAGCATTCTATTCTTATATATCCTTGTTATGCCATCTGTCATAAACAGAACAAGCATTTATGTGTGTGGGTTTGTTGGGTTTTTTTTCCCCACAGAACTCTTACAGGGACCAAGATAAACAGTATTCCTGTTAATTTATGCCAAGAGCAAAAGGTGCTTCGAACTTTGTAAGTATACATGCTGTGCCTCACTTCATGCATCAGAATGTTTTGAAAGAAACTTAAATCTAATTTAAAGTGGTGCTTTGAATTTTTCATCCTAGTAGTTCTACCCAAGTTAGAAATGTGGTTTCTTAATTTTTCAAATCAGGATTTTTTGCAGATTTGATATAATGCCTTACATTCGTTAAAGAGAATCCCCTTTACAGGGCAGGGATATGTTACATTTCTTTCATGTGTTATGAGAGATATGTAAGGTGGTGCTGCAGGGACCAGTCTTCAAATTTGTTCTGCTACCATTCATTCTTTACACAACAGTAGTCATCTATTTTCAGAGGTTAAGGAAGAGTTTAGTTATAGTGCTTTGGCTTCTTGTGTTCAGGAACAGAGGAGAGAGCATCAGGAACCAAAAGAAATGGAGATGAGAATTAGGAAGAAGATAGCAATACAAAGGCTAGACACACACACTGCCTCACAAAGGCAGTGAGGATGTGTTAAAATTAATGCAAAAACACCTCAACTGGTAACTGAAACCATTAGGAGGATGGGGACAAGCCATGTTTGCAAAGGATGCACGCAGGAAAATGTGGAACAAAAGAAAATTCTGAAAAAGGATAAAAAATACATTCTGTTTGATAGAAGAAAAACTGGGGAGGAAAAAAAATGATAAGTTGGGATTTATTTTGAAACAGCCATTCACCTTTCAAATAGAAATCTTAAGATTGTTTGCTTGTTTCTAGTCTGTTTTTGCTGCATTGTTTCACAGAACATTCTGAGCTTTCCTAGCTTTGCTTAAGCAATTACCAGCACACTAAACAAAATTGGCCCCAAATTTGTGCTTTACATACAATTTACCCAGTTTATTCTAGAAATGCAGGTTATGAATACATTTTTTAGATTATAACTCTCAGAATTCAGGGAGCATGTCCTAACTCTTTTTAGGATTTGTGTATACTGAGGTGTAGGTTCACTCTTGTGATTCCCTCTGTGATTTTATCTAAATTGCCCTTAGTTTTTCAGCAGAATGGTACTAATAGGATGATTTTTCTGTCAGTCTATTTTATAGTTACAAGGGATGAAATGTTTCAAGTAAAAAGGAGTTGAACTAAGCACCCTTCTCCCATTTTCTGTTTTGAAGGGACTTGTCTTATAACAATATAAAGGACCTCCCAAGTTTTAAGGGCTGCCACACCTTGGAAGAAATGTAAGTAGAAATAAGTGTTGTTTATTTTTATAAACTCCTTAGTATTCTGAGTCCACACCTCTAGAGACTTTTTTGCTTCATGTTTGATCTTGATTTTTAAAAATTAAGGACAGAGAGATATAATATGGTAAACTCATATGAGAAGTGTGCTGGACAGAGAATTCAACCATTTGAGCTTTCCTTAATTAACTAATGTTTAATTATTCCTGTGGCACAAAAGACATGAAAGACACATCTTAATCCTGCACTTCATAGTAGTATTGCTGTGCACATAAATGGAATGGTTAGAATATGCCTGAAAGACTCCATGCAGAATGGAGTGTTGTTTTAAATTCCACTATGACTCTTCAGTGTTCACACAATGTTATTTTTAGCTTGGAAGCAATTCAGTCCACAATTAATAGTCTCTTCTAAATTAAATGAGTTGTGAATTGGGATTGGGCAGAGGTGCCACAAAAGTGCTTCATGATTATATTAACATAGCTGATGCAAAATACTTAACAGTCTGTCTACAAGGGAAAATGAGTAAAGTCTTACCATTGATAAGGCTAAACCCATCCCTTAGCAGACACCAAGCTATCCCTTTGTTTGAAATCAGCTAATAAAGTTCTATTTCTGCTTCTTCCCTTTGCAGTTCCTTACAGCATAATCAAATCCATGAAATTGCAGAGGACACCTTTCAAGGACTATCCTCCCTGCGTGTCCTGTAAGTCCAGATAGAGCTGCATGCTGGTAACAACAAGATCATGTGTTTGATTCCCATCTAAACTGATGTCAGGTTTTGGTGTTAAACATTTGATTAATGGCAGATTCCAGCAGCCAGTTTCAGCCCTGTTCCTTCTATTCTCCATTTTGTTTTTCTAGCCTATAAAAATATTTTTATAAGTATGAAGTATAAAAATTGAGGTTTTTTCCAGTGGTCCAGTATTTTGCATTGTAACCATTATTATTTCATTATATAGTAGTTGTTGAAGAAATCCTATCTGTTTTCCTCAGGAGAATTAGATAAGTAAACAAAATTAAGTTTGCAGGAAAAACAATCCAGAAATAGACAGGTATTTTAAGAAGAATGTTACAAGTCATGATGGTCCAGCAAAAGCTGGAGCTGGATTTGAAATCCAGCAAAGCAGATGCTCTTCTGCTTGTTCTTTTGTTGTCTTCCCCCATCTCTGCCAACACGTCCTGCTACAGATGCAGTTGTTACCCAAGGGGTCATCCTGGCACCTTCATGCTGGGAGTTGGTGATGCCAGAGCCAGCCTCTGCCTTGGAGCTCAGGCTGTGCTTGTAGTGTCAGAAAGGGAAAGGGAAAGGAATGGAGAGGGATTCTACTTCAGCAATGAGGTGAAGCAGGATACAGCTGCATTACCAAGGAATTTGGCTGCTATTGCACCTGGCTGAGTAGGAAGAGAGAGGGTATGTTCTGTTTTTCTGATAAAGGCATGATGTATTTGTCACCTTAGCTTTTTTTTTTCTCAGTACAATGGCTGTTAACATTTGGTGAAACTGCCAAAATAATCTTTGGCATTCATTGCAGGGACCTCAGTAGAAATCGGATCCATCAGATCCACAAGGGAGCTTTCCTCACTGTTGGAGCTCTTCTTAACCTGTGAGTAGGCTGTTCTGTGCAGTCACCTCCTCTCTGTCATTAAACTGCTGAGATAATAAATATTTTTAGCGTAAAGCATTTATCATTTCTTTAATATCTGTGAATCAGAAAGGTTCTTGCTAGCTGAATATATGCAGGGCACACTTCCTTAGAGTGCCTGCTGCACTGACAGGCATTTTTGGACCACAGCCTCTTATGATAAAGTCCTTCCCTACTTTAATGAAATGCATGCCAGAGGATCTTCAGACTTACTTTGTAACACAGTCTTAATATTCACATTCCAGAGACCTAAGTTTCAATGAGCTCAGTTCAGTTCCAGTTGAAGGATTGAGTGGACTGAGCCAGCTTAAACTCACAGGCAATTCTGAGTTGAAAGAAGCTTTGGCAGCAAAGAACTTTGCAAAACTCCGGTATGTAATCACCATGCTTTATATATATTTTCTTGGAGGAAAATGATAGGAATAAAAAAATCATTCAAATGAAAATTTGTAATTGATTTTTGTGAGAGATGGATCAGACAGTAATGAACTGTTCTCCATTTTACAAAGATCTTCCTGCACATTAAGAGGAAGCAGTCTGATGTTCCTGCTAAATATTTTCAAGAAGAGAATTCAGGATAGTTGATATTGTAGTCCTGAGTGAAAAAAATTAGATTCTGGTCTGCTATTCCCTCACTGTTCATGTGGTTTCTTTAGAACTCTGTGTGAAGATGTACTGCTTCTCTGCCAGAATAACAATATGTACCATTTCTGCCAAACACACAAAAAACAGAAATCTTACTTTAGTATCACAGAATGAAGAGTGAGAAGGAAAGGTGTAACACAAGGTTGTGCTGATCTGGGAATTAACGTTCATACAAAACAGTTACTCTTCAATTAGCTCACTTAATTAGTTGTCAGTTTAATTTCTACAGCAATGCCACAGACTAACCCTGATCAGAATTTGGTTTGTATATGGAGTAGAAAGAATAATAGAGAGTTAAATATCATAACATCATCTTTGTACTTCTCACTTGTATACATCACCTGTCCTTTATCTCAGTGCAGGGGTTCATTAGAAATGGTTATACCTGATCCAATTTGAAATAGTTTTTTATCAGCCACCATGAGAAAAAGAAGATTTGAGTTTAGCACTGAAGTGTGCTACTTCAATATTTTTAATAGGTGGTAATCCTAACTTTGGTTATAAAGTTTAATGGTCCTCCTTGTTCTCCCTGTATTTCAGGTCACTCTCTGTGCCATATGCTTACCAGTGCTGTGCATTTTGGGGTTGTGATTCTTATCTGAACTCTAATGCTGAGGATTCCAGTCACCAAGATCAAGGTGCCTTGATGGATCCTGAGAAGGGTAAGTGTTTAATTGTACTTAACCAGCAGTATTGTTTTGTACCAGACTAGAAAAACAGTGTATGTTGCCTTTGAATAAGGGAATATGAAAAATATAAGTCTTTCTAAGGATACAGAAGCAGTCTCTGAAAGTGCTTAGCAATTGCTTACAAATCAGCAGTGCCATGTTCCTTCCAAACATGTGAAAGATATGTTGGACACTGTAAAGACTTGCCTGTCCAAAAAAAAAAATAGTAATTTAAAAATATTCAAACTGCAAGTATTGCTTCTGTCATGGTTTTATTGTTCTCAGTGTTTCAGCCTTTCTGTTCAGACAGGACTTGTTTTTCCACTGTCTGCTTCAGGCTCCATAGATCTTTCCCCAGTGATTAAAGATATTGCTTTGTTACAAAGCCTTGTAAGCAGCAACTTCTGCTGAGTATCTGACCTTATGTGGCAAACCAGAGCAACTTCACTCAGGTGTCAGTGAACTACTTCCATCCTAGGCAGCTTCACTGCCATTTCATTTATTTTTCTTCCTACAAATAACATGTTTTTCACTTTTACAGCTAATACAGATATTACAAGAAATGCAAAAAATGAGGAATTGGGACAGACTATTATTCACTGTACACCAGCAACAGGTAAATCTTATAATGTGCTTCAGCCACACTGAACTTCAGGCATGGTGTTATGCAAAGAGTTGAGTGCAGAACTACATCTTTCATTCCTGGTAGTCATTCTGTACACAGAAGATTAAATTCTCCAGTGCTTTCAGTAAAAGTTGATTTGATGTCAGTGTTGTTTTGGATGAGCAGCCACAAAGATTTGACTCAGCTTTAGATGTGTAGCCCTTCATTGGAGAACTGTGCTAGGAAAAATACCAAAATTTTTTTCCATAAGCAGAATAATGAAGACTTTAATGCTCATATTTGGATTCTGCTAATGCACTGCCTCCTAATTCTGCCTTATTTTTGTTAAGGAGATGTTCATCTGTTTCAGTGAGAGTTCAGCCTGTGCTTTAAAAGCTTCACTCAAACTGCTGTCTATCATTGGTGGTTTTAATGAAACTTGATGTCTTTCCAGGGGAGAGGATAAGGAGCATTCATGTGATCTGTTCCCAGCCCTGCTACAGCCACAGTAACTGTGAGCTGCTACAAGTAGCTGGAGTAGGCAATAGCAATCTTAAACTGCTAAAGACACTTGTGCAGTGAACAGTCCTATTGGCATACCAGATTTACTCCAATTCAGGCTTGAACAGTCCAGGAGTGTTGAAAGTCTTTGATGTTGCAATGAATATTTTCATTCTAGCCAGCTTTGTTTCTGCTCTTCTGTTTCTCTTACTCAAACTGCAAATTTCTGTACACCGTTGCACTCAGCTCCTAAAGGACTTGCTGTGGTGTCTCTTGCTTTCCTGCCCTTGCCACAGATTCTCCAGAGGATTCCTTCCATATATCTTGTACCCTTTTGTCTGCATAAACAGGAACATGCAGAATGCAGTATGCTTCCATTGAAATTACTTCTAGATGAGCAGGAGTATTCCAAGTCTTCTTTCTTTCTCTTCTCCTGACTACTATTTTATGTTATGAAAATCTGTTTATCTTTTGAGCTAGCTCTGGCTTTAATATCCATAATATCACAAGGATTTTTTGATCACAGCCAAAAATACCTGTAGTCAGAAAGTCAGATATATTAAAGTAATTGTACATAATCATAATCTGAAAGTTAACTGGTTAAAGGTGCTTATTTGCTTTTGATCTCCTGTTTACAGAATGAGAATTGAGATGGTGTGTTACATGGGTTAAATTTTTAAAGTCTTTAGCTCATTCTTTTTGTCCATGCCAGAAATGCTGTATGAGGTCTAAAAGAAAGAGCTTGGTCTGCAAGTTCACGATTTGCCTTGTTTTTCACCAGTCCCTCTCAGACTAACAAGTTTCTATTTCATGCTGTCATCTGGTCATAAGTAACTTCACCTTATAAGTTCTGAATCACTGCTCAGCCTGTAGATCCACTTTGCCTAAAAAATGGATTGCTGAACCATGGTGCTCAAGTAGCTCAAGTTTGGTGAAACATCTTTCTGAGCATGAATTTTTGCCCCCTCCCAGCATAGGTTGGAAATACCAGTGTGAGAGGAGGGTAACTTTTAACTCAAAAGGATAGCTAGACTTTGGGAGGAAAACAGGAAAGGGTGGAGGCTCTTAATTGCCTAATGTACAGCTACTAGAGAAATGCCTTCAAATTGATTTTTGGAAATGCAAAATTGACATTTTAAAACTTCATAAGTAGGAAGTTGTTTTTAAGTAGATCAGCTTAGCAGATAGAGTGCCACATGAATGTATTGTAAAGTTAATTATTCTGTCATTGGTGTTTTACTTGGGAATACCTGCTAAAAAGGGGTTTTACTCCTGATTTTCTGATAATCCAGTGGGCTCCATTATTTTATGCCCAGAAATTCAGCTTGATCATTTAAACAAACTTTTTTTTTTTTTTTTTTTTTTTTGTATCTCAGTTTATTAATTTCTGGAAGTTGCTTTAGGCCTTAGGAGATTTTTGCACTGACATTTAGTCACTTTTGGCAGTTCTGTTCCTGCCCATGTTAGGGATGGGTTGTCCTTACCTTTCCCCCTGTCTAAGGAAAGGCATGTGCTGCACAGAGCTGAACCCAGCTCAGAAACTCCAGCCTTTGCAGTTTGGCATTTTTCTTCAGCTCCCTGCAGGGAGAGATCCTGAGCTATTGTGCTTAGGACAATCAGCAGTGCCAAATGGATATAGGAGAGGTTAGATTCTTCTAATTGTTACTTAAAATCAGTAGGATTTCCCTTTGGAATAAACAGCAGTTAGGGGGATTAGAAGGGTATGCAATAGTAGTGACCTTTTTTCCTTGTCTCCTATTTTTTTTTGTTGGACTTCATTATGTAAGCTGTTTCAAGTGGCAAAAGAAGAAGAAAAAAATACTTTTCTCGTATGACTTTTCACAGTGCCTTTTAGTGGCAAGGCTGGGGGACAGGGCATGTGGTAAATTCCTGTCCCTGTTAAAGCTGATTAAATTGAATTTGTCTGCTGTTCTACTGATGTTTCATTGTGACCAAAAGTTATTCCAGAAGGCATGTTTCTGAATAATTTTTTGAGAGAACATTTTCCTTCTAAAATACTATTTTCCCTTACCAAGGGGATTGTGAACATTCACTTTTATATTTTTTTCCAACCTTCTTTATGAAATATGAAATCTACATAAAATAAAAAAATATTTAGGTGGCACTAATAAAAGCTTTTTTAAATAGCTAAAAGGTAAGTAAGTTTGTTTAGCTAGCTTGTTTATATAAAATGTTCTCAAGTGACCATTCACTGCAGTAATTACTATTTCAGGCATAATTAATTAGTAAATAACTTTAGCAGAATAATTTACTTTCAGCTGACCTGTTTAGCAGTTCAGCTGTGTATTCTATTCATGAATTAATGAGGAGTACACTTTTTAAAGACCTTTTCAAAATCTTGCTTATTAAGGCAGAATTTTTTCCTAAACTGGTTGTCCTTCTGTTTGTTTTTTTGTTTTCTTCTAGGTGCTTTTAAGCCTTGTGAATATTTATTGGGCAGCTGGATGATTCGCCTTACTGTCTGGTTTATTTTCTTGGTTGCTTTGGTCTTCAACCTGCTTGTCATGTTAACAATATTTGCATCCTGTACTACATTGCCATCTTCCAAACTGTTTATAAGCCTGATTTCAGTCTCTAACTTATTTATGGGAGTTTATACTGGTATTTTAACTTTCTTGGATGCTGTATCTTGGGGAAGATTTGCTGAGTTTGGCATATGGTGGGAGACTGGCAGTGGCTGCAGAATTGCTGGGTTTCTTGCAGTTTTTTCATCAGAAAGTGCCATTTTTTTCCTGATGTTGGCAGCTGTTGAGCGGAGCTTCTCTGCAAAGGAGTTTATTAAAAAGGGGAAGAGCAATCACCAAAAGCAGTTTCAAATTGCAGCATTTTTTGCTTTCCTTTGCGCTCTCGTAGCGGGATGCTTACCACTTTTTTATAAAGCAGAGTACTCAGCATCACCCCTTTGCTTGCCCTTCCCCACTGGAGAAACACCTTTGTTAGGTTTCACAGTAACTTTAGTGCTACTGAATTCATTAGCATTTTTGCTAATGGCTATTATCTACACTAAACTCTATTGCAACTTGGAGAAAGAGGATCTCTCCGAAAACTCACAGTCCAGCACGATTAAGCATGTTGCTTGGCTAATCTTCACGAACTGCATCTTTTTCTGTCCTGTTGCATTTTTCTCGTTTGCACCACTGATCACTGCAATTTCTATCAGCCCTGAAATCATGAAGTCTGTTACTTTGATATTTTCCCGTTGCCTGCTTGCTTGAACCCGGTCCTGTACGTATTCTTCAACCCCAAGTTCAAGGAGGACTGGAAGCTGCTGAGGCGCCATCTGAGCAGGAAGAAGGGAGCAGTTGCTGTCAGCACTCAGGGGGGCTGCACAGCGCAGGACTTTTACTACGACTGCGGCGTTTACACCCACTTGCAGGGTAACGTGGCTCTGTGCGAGTGCTGCGAGTCCCTGCTGTTATCCAAGCCCGTGCCCTGCAAACACTTGATCAAGTCGCACAGCTGCCCCGCGCTGGCGGCGGCGCCGTGCCCGAGGCCCGAGGGCTGCTGGTCGGACTGCGGCACGCAGTCGGCGCACTCGGACTACGCCGACGAGGACGATTCCTTCGTGTCGGACAGCTCGGAGCAGGTGCAGGCCTGCGGCCGCGCCTGCTTCTACCAGAGCAGGGGCTTCCCTCTGGTGCGCTACGCCTACAACATGCCCAGAGTTAAGGACTGAGCAGCCTTGCTGCCGTCAGCTCTTCCAGTCAAAGAGTATCGCGTTTTGCAGACTGTTGCCTGTTTTGACCTTTCAAGCAGGAAGCACTTTTGTAATCGTTATTTAGTGTCATTTGTAAAGAAGGGAAGTGGGCAGTAACTTCTTGAGCCATACAGTTTTAAACAATTAAATAAATCTATTGCCCTGACTGTAAATAATTGGTAAACCAAAATTGTTACCCAATATTTTTACTCTTTTCACACAATAGTGGTTTCTTTTATACAGTTTTTACATGCTAATGGTGTGTTTCCACATCATATTGCAGTTGTACTTTGCTTCTTCTGGTGGTGAGGTAAGTTCTGTTGATTCCCCCATCCCGTGAAAGCACAATATAAAGGACAGCTGTTTAATATTACAGAAATTATTTTTAAATGTGTCTTTTTTTATAATTAAGCAAAAAAATCTATTGCTAGCTTTGTATAGTATATCCAGCATTGAATCTCAGGATGCATTTTATTGCAGGGCCAAAAAAGGGATTAATTCTCCCATACGTAACTGTGACAGCAATATCAGAATACTGTGTTTGTTTCATATTTTAGCTAATGTTCAATTTTTTTAAAAAAAGTTTGTTGCAGTAAAGTACTTGTAATCCGCAATATTCTGTAGATTTATTGTAATAAGAATATTAACAGCTGTCAGGAATAATAGGGTTAAACACATTTTTCCAGTGATGATGCATTACTTCAGGTGAACCACAGCAAGTTTCTTCAGTATTATGCAGTCGAGTCACACCATTGGAAGGAGTGTTGATGTGCTGGGGTGTTAGCAGAGCTGTCACTCTACAGCTCATGTCTTTGCAGTAAGACTGGCTGATACTCTGCAGCCTGTTGAAAGCTGCAGCACTTCAGTAATACCTATGGATAGACTGAGATTTTAGGAAATGGAGGGAAAATGCAAGGCAATTTGGAAGTAAAAAAGCATTTTTTCCAGTTACTTTATTGGCAGTAAAGTATACTGTACAAAGTCACTGATTTTCACATAAATCAGTGCAATCTTTTTAAAGCATTAAAGTTCTGAGACCCAAATTATTTAAGTACAGCCAGTGATCATTTTTTTTATATTTAGTTTGAAATATGATCAATAATAATGCATGAGGAATTAAGTAAGCTTCTTGGACAATACAAAAGATCAAGAGTAAATCCACTGCCATCCCAGTTACTCTGGAGAAATTCTTGTTAAGATGTAAAGCTAGATTGCTGTTTTGAGAATTAAACTGTATATACTGTTCATACAATGAATTTTTATCTTTGTATTGTAAGTTATTTGATAGAACCCATGATGGGAAATGTGGCTTCAGTTCATTTTGTTAATTAAAGCTACCTCCTAAACAATAGTGGCTGCCAGTAGCAGAATGTGGTTTATGTACTTTCTTCATTGTAAATAAACATGGTTGTATATTTTTACTATAATAAAAACAGGATCCTTGTATATCAAAATCATGTAGTTTGTACAAAGTATGGGAGGAATATTTACTGTATGCTATTAATTTTGTAAGCCAAAATATTCAAGTGTGAAAAGGGAAAAAAACCATCCAAGAGTTGTTAATTCTTATATTTACACTCACAAATATTAGATCTGCAATTAGCATGGAATGTTACACTGAAAGCAAATAAAGGGTACATGAATACCTATGGTTATTTATCTCTGTTTTTCAAAAGTTAAAGCTGAAAATTGTGCATATGGAGAATTACTGAGTATAAATTATGTCTCATCTGCTCTTGTCTACATGTAGTGAAAGTTTCAGGAAAGAACTGCCAGAAAAACAAGAAAGTTTCCAGTTTACAAGTGATTTTATGATTTCAGAATAATACTGACTTGGCATGCAAAAGGTTAAAAGCCTTAAGCAAAGTGTTAGCCCTCGTATGAAGCAATCTCTTGATTGAAGGTGTGATGAACTACATTTGAGTGGAAATGTTCTGAGTATGTTTTGAATAATCATACAGATTGTAATTTTCAGATTGATACTTTTTCATGTTGAAAATCGAGGGGGTTTTTTAAGCCATCATTGTTTAAGAGTCACAGCTTGTCCCACATTCTCTCTGTTGGCCAACCTGTCAAAGGCAATAAGAATGCTTCTCAAAAAGGACTGTAAATGTCAGCTGCCATTTATAATCAGTAGGGAAGGAAACATGAAGCTTCCAGAAAACCTGTTGTATTTTCAATGTTCTTGCGTGCGGATTTATTTCTTCTGTTTCACAAGTGAGTCTCTGCTGCCATGCTGTTTAAAAAGGTCACATGTGATCCATATGAAGCTCTAGTATTTCACTGTATCTCAGTGTGTTTTTGGAGTTCAGCTGTACTAGTAATTAACTGTAGTGCAGTAAGCCCAGTGTCTTCCAGCACATGCTGGTTCTGTCTGATGCTGCTGGAGGGGAAGGAATATGGGCAGCAGCTGCTGAAGCCAGCCTAAGAAGTGCAGCAAAACCTGCCTCTCAACATGACCACATGCATGACACTCACAGACAAGGAGAATCCAGACAAATCCAGCTGCTTAATGCCAGCTTCTGTTGTGTCTCTGCTGGTCAAGCTGATCTCAGGCCAGGGCACAGTGGAATGTTCAGATGTTCTCATCCGGCGAGATTTTCAAAACCAATGTCAAAATACAGGGGACAGCTTGCCTTAAAGCTGTTTTATGTTAGCAACAGATGGGATTTTTGTCACCTCAGCAGTCTCTTCAGCTAGGTAAAGCTTCCTAATTTCAGTTTTGATACTGAAACAATTGAAACCACAAAGTTACACCCTTCTGGGGTCCCCACAGAAAATAAATCCTCCAATTTTCTAGAGTCTAAAGCTAGCTGAAACTGTTCTTACAGTTGCAGTGACACATACCTTGCCTCTAGACCTCTCCACAAGTGCCATACTGAGCTCCTGTGCTGGGTTTAGCAGCCTTTCTGACTGCTGACTTTTTGCTGTTGAGTTTAAATGAAAAACACAGGGCAAGGAGAGCATTTTGTTGTTTCTCTTCCTTATCTTCTGCTGTTGGGAGGAAGCACCTTTTTGCAGGAAGAAGGTCACAAATAAAATTGCCAAAGGTATTCCTATCTTTCTCCCATTAAGAGTAATTTCTTACAGATTTCTATTAGCGTGATCTGTGGCAATATGCTGGTGAAAGCTCTTCATTTGAAATTGAGCTTTTTCATGCTCTTACAAAAGTAGTACATCTGCTTTGCAACTTTTTAATCTACACACCTTTTGCCTTTTTTAATTTATTTCTAGTAGCATTTCTTGTACTCAGAAATTTCAAATTTACGCAAAGATACTTCAGTAATTCTTTTCACTTTTATTACTAATGCCTTCTATTTCAATTTACAGGGTAATATTTTTAATTAACAGCACAATGCACAGTTTGTTTTATATGTACTCTCAGTAATTTTTAATTACATAAATGCTTTTGATCTTTTAGCATGTTTATTCTAGCAGGAGATTTTTTTCAATATTTTCTTTCACATATTGTACTGTAGAGTCTGATTTAACAACTAGACTTCAGTTGAAGATGATTCAATAAATAAGGAAATTAAATCTGAAATGGGATAATATATCCCAGATTGCTGTTTTCTGTACCATCATATACTGTAAGAACTTGGAAAGTGAGTGGACATATTTCATGTGTTGCACTTATGGCACTACTCCAATATAAAGTAACATTGTTTAGGTTTTACTTTAGAAATACTAGTTAGCAGTCACTGTGGTGTTTGCTTATAGGGAACTAATTTCAATTTGAGTATAACAAAATATGAAGTGTCTCACTGGTTTCAAGTAACAAAAGCATAACCTGTGTTCTGAAAATTCCAGCCCAAAAATGAGCGAGTAAATCTGTTACTAACTGATACTTTAAAATAAAGACTTTATGCAGAACTGTAAGCTAGCTAAAGAAGTGAAGGTTGTTCAAAAGCAGGAGGGCTGTGATCTCCAACTAACATAAAACAGCTGGGTTGAGTGGGAATCTTGCTAGTGATTCACAAAAATGTGGTTTTAAACTAAATGTGTTACATAGAGTTGCTGCACATTTCCCCAGATGAGAGGAATTCTCATGCCAAGGCCCTATCCCTTTGAAGCAGATGGTTCCACATCTGCAGTCAGCAGAGTCGGGGCTGGGACTAGCAGTGTGTGCAGCACATGCAAGGATGAGAATACATCACACCGTGAAGGAAAGGGAAGCACCAGGGCCTCTCAGGTTTCACAGCCTCTAATCAAGCAGAACTACACATTCAGGCACAAAAATAACCAGTAGACAAGTACAGGCAGTGTTCCTTGAGCTCTGACATGGAGTGTGAGTCAAGCAGCTTTCTCCCTTTCTCCCATGCCCGCCACACTATCTTTCCTTATGCTGGAAAATCTGAAGACTTTAGAAGACTTGAATTCAACTATATTTGTTTCAAATTTTCTACTTTTTTCAAGGTTGCAAGTAAAACAGTCTTCAAGCTTAAAACTTGATGTCTAAGCCTCTGTTTCTCCCAAAATTTTATAATTTTTTCCCCATGTGATTACTTTTATGCTTCTGTGTTTCTTAATGTCTAGTGAGGAATTAGACATGACATCTGCAAGCAATCTGATCTCATTCTTTTCATTAAATCTGGATAGTATTCATCAAGTTGAACTGAGAAGTTTCCTTCTGCTGGCTCTTGTGTTTTCAGAGACTGAATTCATCAGATTACAGTTGAATTTTTAAAACTGAACACTTTCATAAACAAGAGTTGGCAAATCAAGGTGATTACTGATTCAGAGTAGTTGATTTGTGTCTAGAATATAAATCTTTTCTTTGTCCATTACCTAAGGAATTGCTTTCTTGGTATTTTATGTGTAAAATGTTTTTTTTAAATACTGTGGATGGCTATTAGGGAATACTTCTGAGAAATTTGTCACGGGGTTGTTCAGACACGCTGATTGGCATGACCATGCAGACAGAAAGTATAGGTCTGTGAACACATCATGCTATTTTTACTCTGAATTTTTCTCTCTGTTGCTAGATAGCTCTAAGTGCTTATTCTATAATCCATGACAGAGAGCTAGCACTGAAAGACTGAATGTAGTTTTTGTAGTTTCTTTAGTGAGAAATTAGGATGGTTTTTCACACTGGTATCAACCATAGGGGTTTGTGTATATATTTATTCACTACATTAAGATGTTTGCAAACTTCTGTGCTTCATTGTGGCAGTCTGATTTTGCCTGTGGGTTTTAGCAGTGTTGGCACGTAATTCCTGCCAGAGCAGCTGCTTCTGGCTTTCAGTTCACAGAATTAAGGTTTTGCTGTCCTTGCAACATGCCATTTATCTTGTCAGTCCTTCTGTGGCCATAGAAGTTGTGTACCTGAACCTGCAGGATTGTTGTAACAATGGTTTTTTACAAAATTACATTATTTGGGCTCATACCTTTCCTGTGTTAACTAGGGCGCAATGGCTGTGGAGCTGGCTTGACAAGTTGGGCAGAATGGTCAGAGGGATAGTAACAATATTATTTTATGTTTTCACATCTCTTCAGAGTTGGAATGCTTCTGCCATTCCAGCAGCAATGCTTTAATTCCCCAAAGGGTGAACTGGCTTTTGCCACCCTCTCTATGGGCAGTCTTGATGCATAAATTCTGCCAGCTTGTCCCAATGCTAAGGTTTGTTAATGTAAGTTATTTGCCCAATATCTACTCCTGCATGCAGAGAAATTCTCATCTTCTGTATAATAGGATAGGAAGGGAATAGACTAGCTCAAATGTGTGTGTTTGGCAGAATTCTGCTACCTCACCTTGAGACATCCATTTCATAGTTCCTGGCCATTCCAGGTGATGCAGGCCTCCATTAGAAGTGAGAGATGCCCAGTGCAGGGAATTCTAGAATTCCTCAATTTGCTGAGATAACATGGGGCTTTTCATTTTTCCTATTCATTTGTGATTGTTGCCAGTCTTCATTATGAGATGATCTTTAAGGTCAGGAAGGTTTTCAAGCCTTCCTGAGATGTTTTGAAATTACCTTGGTCTGCAGCTTGTTGAAATACTTGAAGTTTTCCTGCTTGCCATAACATGGAGCTTTGTTCACAGTGCTTGGGTACCACAGAGTGAACAACTTTTATGCTGCTTTTATTTCTTAGCTGAATGCAGCACGTATACAAAAGCTCCTGTAAAACCATAGGTGGTTTGTGTTGAACAAAGCTGAGGCACTGGATTGTGTAACTAGCATCCTAAGAATTCAGACCAATTTGAAATTTTCTTCTTCTTGTAAATTTACTTGGCATGAAATTTAGATTCTAGTGATATTCTGTTGTCTCCAATACTTGATTCATCAACTTCAATTATTTCAACAGGCGTAACTTGTTTGTTACATACTGTGGCTAATCATATTTTATTCTTTATTTTAAGATAATCAGCTCAACAACCTACCACAGCTGGATGGAGTTATTTAGGCAGCATGAGTATCAGTTTGATGCATTATAATATTCTGGGTGTGCTTAGATCAGAGATGTATTCAGGCCTTTTTTTGTGTTTTTCAGCTTGCTGGAAAACAGTTCTGTATGATTTTCTGATGATCAGCGATGCAGTAACATTTGCTTTTTTCTTACAGGAACCATAATGTTATTTCTCCAACCTGTCAAAACTGCAGTTCCTTGTGAAATGGTAAGCCAAATGCAAGCTCCACCACTGAAAGGGGGAAATCCCAAATCCCTTACACCTCACCTCTGCCTCTCCCTCTGAGTTTGTGGCTGTGTATTCCTGTCGCTTGTCTGGTTTTGACCTCAGCAGTTGTTTAATATATCCCTGAGCTTTACCTTGCTCAGACCACAACTTTTTTAGCCAAATATTTTTCTGCCACTTTAGTAAGGTTTTGTGGGTCCAGTGAGCAAGAGAGAAGGAGAAGTATGTGTCCTGAGAGACAGAGATGCAGCCTGTTTGTCAGAGAAATTACAGATTTGGGTGCCTGTCAGTCTGCACCCCAGGAACCAAACATCCCATCTTGAAATTTTCAAATGTGATCATTTTAGGCATTTTTTAGGACTGTTAATGATGGCATTGAGATGTCTACTGCCTCACGGCATTCATTTTTGGTGGTGTCTAGGTATTCATAATGGTATAGATTTGATGACTTTTTTGTATCATTCAGCTACTGAAATTGAATTTTTATGGCAAATCAGTTGCCTCAGATGTCACAATTGACGTTCCTGGTTAAGACAAAGCATTTTAAATAGCTTCTTATTTTTCAACTTGCCTATCCAATTAAAAATACATTTCTTGTTAAAGCCACCTGAAGAATCTTCACAAGAACAATTAATATAGCAGCCAAATTTACAATCTTTTTCAAACTTCTGTATCTCATGTTAATACCTGTAATCTTCTGCATTACAGCAAAATTATTCAAAGTTTTATAAAAATTTACCAACCGCTGATCAGCAGTTATCATCTGGTTGATGAAATTTGAAGGTAAGGAAAAGCTATGGTAATGCAAATGTTTGTTGCTGATCCTGCTTGAGATTTGGCTAAAAAGGGGCGAGGTACCAGGGTGGCCCAGCATAAGCAATGAAGGGGGACTGTTCCTGGGATTTGGAACCCAAATAAAGCTGACAAAGAATGTAGTGGTAAGCAAGGATAGGGATATATAGATCTATAATCTGATCTATTTATTACAGATAGTTGTAGACTCAGTGGAGAATTAACTAATAGAGAAGACAAAGGACACCTTTTTCCTAGCAGGGGTGTATGAAAACCAAGTCTTTATAAAGGAGTTTGAATCAGAAACAAGATAGTAACTGTGAGGACTGAAATGGGATTCTGCAATTTAACACAAATATGGATTACAAATTTTGACTTGACTGAAAAATGGTAAGATGTCTTTTGCTCTGATGTGTTGGGGATTATCACCTGCAGACAAGGTTACTGGGTCCTGTTTATTGGACTGGTACGCGTGCAAAAACATTGAGGAAGAAAGAACAAATGTGAGGAGTGAAATGTGAAGAGTTGTGTTATAAATGAGAAACAAAGTATCGATATTTAGCAAAATTTGATTGGTTTATTTTATGTAGACAGAGCAAACAGCGCGCTGGGGAGAACGTGAGGGGTCACCGCCCACTCCATGCTTCCACCGAACGTGGTTTGCAGTTCCCTTTTTATAGTATGGTTTTCCTTGTAGTAATCAATAATTGCTATTGTTTTGTTGTAGTAATTCTGCAAGGTAAGCAGTGGTGGTCAAAGAAACTTCCAAACTCCAGTGGGATAGTTCTTCGGACAATTGGTCATGGAACCATCTGGTCGTGGTAGATAAAAAACAGAAGTGGGAAGCTGATCTTTAGCAGATAGTTTGTGATTGATTACACAAAGGCAGGAAATCTGATTCTGCAAAAAAACCTTTCAGACTGTGGGAAACCTCTTTTTTTCTTCTTTTACAAACTGGTATACAATATTCAATATACAAAATTCATAACAGGGGGATTTAAACAGAATGGGTTTAATCATGTATTTCCCTTTATCTAGGTCCATGTTCTTTTCTTATTTTAAGTATTCTGGTTTATACAAACTCCAAAACTTCTATGATTAACACGAATCATTTATCAATTATCACAGTTGCTGTGGATTATAGGCGTCAGTGATCACGCTGGAGATGCCACGGGCCAGGCAGGCAGTCCCGGGCCTGCAGCCTCTCCTGGGCCGGGCTGTCTCGGTCAGGCCCGGTGCTGGGAGGACTCGCGCTGTTGACAGTCAGTCACCGGGGGCCGCCGGGTCTGAGGCCGTCTGTCCCCGGTGTCTGTCCGCAGGCACGGCCCCGGCCCCGACCCCGGCCCCGGCCGCAGCAGGCCCCGGCGCTCCCGGCGCGGCGGGGCCCGGCGAGCCCGGCCGGGAGGGAGGGAGGGAGGCGGGATCGCCGCGGGCCGGGCCGTGAGGGAGGGAGGCGGGGTCGCTGCGGGCCGGGCCGTGAGGAGGCGGGATCGCCGCGCGCCGCGCCGTGAGGGGGGAGGCGGGGTTGACCCGGCCCGGCCGTGAGGGAGGCGGGGTCGCCGCGGGCCGGGCCGTGAGGGAGGCGGGATCGCCGCGGGCCGGGCCGTGAGGGAGGGAGGCGGGGTTGACCCGGCCCGGCCCGGCCCTGCCGGTAACGGCCGCCACCTCCCGCCGGGCTCCCGCGCCATGAGCGGGATCGGGATCGGCCTCCTGAGCCCGCCGCCCGCTGAGGGCGAGCGCTCCGTCAGCCCCTCCGAAGGCTCGCCGCTGTCGCTCGCGTCCCGCTGCAGCTCCCCGGGCTGTGAGGAGGAGGAGCGGGCGGCGGCCGCTCGCAGCCCGCCAGGCCATAGGTAACCCCTGCGGCGGGGACCGGGCTCGGGCAGGGCCCCTGCGCTCGCTTCCCTTCGCTGGACACCTCGGGGACAGAAGAGTATTTTACATAAATATCGGCTTGTTTGCATCGATAAGCACTTTAAACACTTGTGCCTTGGAAAGTCTTCTCAGTGGACCCCTGAGTATTTTTATGGGCTCATAAATTGTCTGTTAGCAGTTGACCTGAGCCTGATAAGCTGCAGTCTTTCCTGCCTTAATTTACTTGCAGGCTAAAGGGTTGTTTTGCATAGTTTATATAGTTGGGTCCAGAGCCAGGTTTTGTATGTATGCGTTGAGCAGCTCCTGCGGCTTGATCTTACTCTATTTTAATTATATACAAACATAATATGCATTCTTTTTATTTGGGATCTCACCGGCTTGACAGGAGAATAAGCAATTCCTATTCTTCTCTTTAAAACAGAAGGGGGAAGAGCAGAGCAAGCCTATCCTATTCTGGAATACAACTTCATGATGGAAACTTCACAGACTTGTACATTAACTGGTGATGAATGTAACTAGCAAGGCTGAACTGAGCTAAAAGTGCCAGTGGAATAAAGGAAGGACAGCAGTGTTTCACGGGGTGCAGGTTTCCACCATGGTTCTTAAACTTCCACGCAGTGCAGTGAAGGAATATGTACCACACTGAACTTTATTTAAAAGCCTTTCTTGAAAAAGGTGCTAAAAGTCCAGGGAAAGAGTGTTCAAATGTAGTCAGAAGCTTCAGAGTGAAGAGATCTTCAGAGTGAAGAGTTCATGGTCCCTTCTCTTTCAGTTTTTCTGTTACCTCACTGTATACTACTTCCCAATAAGCAATTTTGTTCTTGTACCTTGAAGTTCTGTTGCAGTTTGTTCAAGCTACAACATGTCTTTGCAGCTTTAGAGGCTGTTAGAAACAGCTCCCAACTCTTGGGCCTGTTGCTGCAGTGATCTGTGGCAGCAGTAAGATGCAGCTGAAGACAACCTCTTTTAGGACCTGAGTTGAGTCTTATTAAACCATGGGCAGAATAAATGCTTCTCTGATGCAGGCACTGCTTCTGAGTGACACTGGTGCTGTGTTGTACTAAGTGCCTACCAAGTGTTCATATAGCAGCTTCTGTGTATAACTGCCAACACCTCAGAAGTATGATAATAAAAGAACACTTCTAATGTAGCCTCCCCTGTATGCATGCACTCTGAATCCTTTTGGTGGTGTTGTCCTCTTAAAACTACACAAAAATTAGCTGGAGGCAGATACTCAGTGTGGGAAATGCAATATTTGCAAAAGAGAGAAGGGTAAAAACAAGGCCTTGTTAATGGTGTTAGGCATTTTCATACTTTCATTGTGGATCCAGTGTTGTGTGTAATGGTGTGACCTTAGTGAATATATGGCAAATGATAATCACTGTTTTCTATTAATCAGACTTGGGTCTAATGCCAAATGTGTCTAGTTTGATTTAAGATACTTATTTAGAAATAAATGTGCACTTGAGAATGGGGTATTTTAAGAAATCTATTATTTTAATTATTTTGAAGAAGTTTATAAGTGCTAGAATTTCAGAAAATGGTCCTGTGAAATTCAAGGTCCGTGTGGTTTAAAATGTGTGGTTGGTGTGCCAGGGAGGGTGTGGCTGGTGGCTGTGATGCACATCAAGACTGGATTCTGGTGCAATCAGAGAGCTTTAGATGCAGTATTGAAGTGTTTCTCCTAACAGGTCTTAGTACTGAGCTTGTCTTTTCCTCTGTTTAAGCTTCATTTTCTGTTATTTCTTACTTGTCTACACTAAGTTTTTAATCTATTACTGTGTATAATTTTTTTGAGAAGTTGACAGCTTGAATTTCATGAGTAGTGATAGAGAAAAAGACATAATAAATATTTTTTTTTTTCTTAATTTATTAATTCTCCTAGTGCTTTTTCTAAGGTTGGCTTAATTTGCCAGTCATGTTTCACTAGATGCTATCAATGCAAATCATGCAAAGCAAAAGGATGTATTGAGGAAGTATCCCTGCCCAAAATGTCAAGTCTGTACAAAGTTATGGGGTTTTTTCCTGAATGTGAATGTATAATACTTTTATCCTTTAATAAACTTTCAGAGACTTATTTTCTTACAAAATGTGTTATTGGGCATTCTTAAGTGGCATCTCTTATTATATGTATGTGTTTAAAAGCTGTCTCTGTTAAAATTTTTGGTGTTTATTAATGCTGTAGCATTGAAGCCCTGGAGTGCAGCAGAATGTGTTTGGTCTGTGCTGCTGCTGTCCTTGCACTGTCTGTGTGTCAGGGTGTCCCTGTCAGTTCTGTTATTCTGCATTTCACACTGCAGAAGTGGGTTTGTCTGGGGAAATAAACCTGTTCCAGGTAGGTTTCTGTGTTAGTCAGTTACCCTGACTTGATCAGCTAACAGTGCAAACACACATGGATAAAACAACAGGGAGGAGTAGGACAAAGCTCCATGGCACTGACATGGTCTCCAAATGCTTTCTGCCACAGAAATGTATTCTAAAGATGACTGGGACAGAAAATGTGCAATCGAGTATTGGACTACTGCTGTGTACTGATAAAATCCAGATACCTTAAATTTTAAAAATTGATTTCTGGAGCATTAGCATAATATGCTTGTTGGATGCTTCTTCTGTAGCTTGGATTCAGCAAACAGAATTCCTCACTGTAGTGAAGTATGTAGGTAGGTATTTCCAGAGCCTGTACATCCACATGAAATAGCAAAGTGAAGTCTAGTTTCATTGCTTTGTTCTCAAAAAAAAAAAAAAAAAATAGAAATTTTTGAAAGGAGTCTCCTGGCATGTTATCAAATTTTGCTGACTTGGACCCTAATATACTGTGTTACTTTTGAAATAGTACATGTACAGAATATTCTAAAAGATATTTCTGCCCTGGGGCTAGGCTTGCTGCATTATTAATGAGTAAAGAAGTTATGAGTGACTTATGTAAGACATCCTATTAAATGTCTAGTAGAACCTTGTATAATACCATCAAGTATTGTATGCTAGCTGTTTCTTAAGCACATATCCTGTGAAAGTGCTTTAAGTGGGAAACTTGCTGGATTGAATGGATGGATTCATAATGAGTGGATTGGTAATGCTGAGGTTGCTTGATACCGTGAATCCACTTGTATAAGATTTGAACAAAGAAAATTATATTTTTGCTTTTGCTAAAGACCATTTGATACATAGAACGTCTTGTGACCAAGGATAAGATATTAATATTAAATCTGTTTTTCCTTGACTTCCATGTGTGAGAAGGAAAGTAACACTTTGATGTTACGAGTATTCTTTTTGTTTAGTTCCTACCTGTTCCACAGTTTAGAATCACTAACAAGCTGGAATTTAGTAAGTAAAATGTATACTGTAAGGGGGATGGTCAGAGGTGTATTATATTTATCCATTGGGGAGATTACTGAGCAAGTAGAAAAAATATGTCATTGTTGTCACATTATGCCATAAAAGAAAAGTACTTTTTCAAGACAGTAACACTGTTAAATGCAGTTTAACTCTTCAGTCAAATACATTATAGATAATATTCTCTTATGTTTCTTGTTTTTAATTCAGGAGGGCTGAACATTCTGAAGTAACAGGGGGAAGAAAAGTGTCATTTTTGAATGATAACCTTTCACCATGGGAAGAATGGTTCATTAGCAAAGAGAAGGAGTTGCGTGCCCGCTTACAAGCTAGAGCTGCAGAGGTGATTACATCCAGTTATTTTGATTCTAAGTGTAATAAAATATAGCAAATTCAGGATTTTCTTTTCCTTGGTTGTAGAAACACGAGTAGTTGGTTTTTTTTTTGAGTTTTTTAGTGTCTTAGACCTCCATAATGTTTGTGTTTGTCAGTGCTGGCGTGATTCATGTTACATGTATTTTCTTTTGCTACATGTTATGCTTCATTGAACTGGTGCTGTATAATATTTTGTTTATCCAACTGTCAGGTAATGGTTCAATGTTAGAAGATTGAAACATTTATATAATTACTACCTTGATTTTCATCATGGGTATGTATGCCTGCATGTAGGTTGTAGAAGAAAATGGGGTGTGTGCTGATTGTAAGTATGCCAAGCTACTGGGTTAGTTTTGAGGCATAGTGCTGTTACCCATTTAGCATGTAATTTTACAACTGTTTGGTGTCCTTTCCCAGGATAGGGATCCCTGTAACAGCATTTTTTTCCCCCTCATTTTATCTTTTGCCCCCTTGCATATGAACAGTTCTTGAGAACCAGGGCTGGGATACAATGAAGTGAGAGTGCTCTGTCTTTTCTTGATTGCTCTGTTTGTAGTTGCAGTTTGGTTAAATGATACTGTTGTTGAAAACCAAATGGGAAGTACTGGGTAGTGATTAGAACAATCACATGAAAATTAGATAATTTCTTGCTTTAGTTATCGATTAACTATTTGACCTTGAATGTTTTCCTAGCTTTTCTGTGATTATCTGTAAAGTGGATATAGCATACAGCTGTTTTATGTGGACTACTTCATGTTGTTTATAAAACACCAACCACTGGAAGGTTCAGGAACAGAATTTTACAGGTCAGCAGTACACCAAAGTAGTTTGTTAAATTTGAGGAATATGCTTTGATCCGTTAATCCCCATCCACCAAACATTTCGTGACTTCCCATTTATATTCTGGATTGGTAATGGAAATGTAAGCTGGCAGGTATCTCTCAACTAAGTATTAAGAACAGTCATAGAACAAGGATTACTTAAAGCCATGTAGAAAATAGTCATATAGGTAAATATTCTTAGTTTGGAAGATTTTGAAAACATTAGATGTTAAACTGCAGCGAGACAGAGTGAAAAGCTTATATTTGGGGGGAAAATATAATCAACATTTTTGTAGGATGCCAGAAGAGAATGAAATATGTGATATTTATATAAACAATCACTGCTGCATTTACATATTAAAAGTGTTCTAAACTGATATCCTGAGAAACAACTCTGTAGTCCCAGATCTTTTGCTCATATTAGTACCAAGTCTGCCCTGAATGTCAAAAATGTGGATGAACATTTGGAGTGGAATTAGGTTAGGTCTTCTAAGGTGATCACAGTGCCATCAGCTTTTACAGAAACCAAGATCTCTGCAATACAGGTATCTTGGAACTCAAGAGATGTTATTTGCTGTAACTTTGCCTCAATACAGCAACACCTGTATTTTCAAACTATGTCTGTACTGTGGGTGTTTGAGCTTTCTGTAAGCTTCTATTGCTGTCCTACTAAACTGAAATTCAGTGTCCTAAGAAAAGGGGGTTCTCTGTGAAACTGACTGCCATGTAGGGACCATAAAATCAGTTTTGTGGAAATAATTCCATCTGTCTGTGTTTGAAAGTATTTTCATTAGCATTTTGTGTTAATGCTACTGTTGGAGAAGCTAGAAATCTCAAATTGTCTCCTTAGTTATGTTTTTTCTTATTAACTTCACTGGAGAGATACAAATGATTGCATATATACTGTATGTCATGTAAGTATACTTTGAATTTTCTTCTCTCATCTTCAAAACAAAACACCTGTTTCAAAATCTTCTAGAATCTGCAATAATTTTGGCTTTAGTAAGCCTTGGGTTAAGCCCTAAAGTTCTAGTAGTTCTGGTTCTAAAAACACCAGTGAATAATATTTCTCTTAGCTTTTGATACCTTCCACAGTGCAGAGCAGTACACTGTGTAGATTTTAAATATTGTAGGAAAGCATTGCTGCAAATTAAGAGTCTGGTGACTAAAAAGGCATTTCAATAAACTGAGGAGTGATTTGATACATTTAATTGCTTCCAAAGCCTAATTAAAATATGTATTTCCAGGTAATATCCTAAAATTTATATATTTTCATTGGTTGTATTTCATGTGTTTTTGTGTATTTCTGTGTTGACTGCCATTCTTCTTCTCCAAAATCTTAATGAAGGAAAAATATGTATGATATGATAAATATGAAGGAAAATGTAATGCTTACATTGTTTTAACTGCAGCACTGTTGCCAGTATTGCTATAAATGGTCACCACAGATTTGAAATTTCTGTTTTTTCTGTAATTAGGAAATGAATAAAGAGCTTGAGAAAATGAAGAAAAATCAAGAATATGAAAGAAGAAAAAGGATAGCTGAAGAGAAACACAAGGAATGGGTCCAAAAAAAAAGAGAAGAGGTAAATATTGCTTTGGCTGGAAATGTTCTAATACATGCCATTCTTGAGTAAAATTTACTCAGTCTGTTTGGACATCCATGTTTTCAGTTTGCTGAGTAAGTGGCTGCTTTAGTTGAAAATTATAAAAACATGCCAAGGCAGCTACACGTTTTTTCAAGTCTGATTTTTTTTTTCTGTAAAGTACAAAGGGATTTGGTTTCTGAGTAGTCAGATAACTGACAATTGGTGTACTTCTTGTGCAGTAGCTCTCTGCTGATTATAGCTGGGGTTTTGGCCTTTAATGTACCCAGACTTCCCAGGTTCAGTGCCCAAACATTCTTGGTTAAGTGTCCATCTTGACTGTGCACAATGTTTTGTACACCAAGTAGAGTCAGAGGAAGGATTTAGTTACATATCACCATGGATAAAGAGTATTTACCATAGGATATGGTTTAGAAGGGATAATTCAGGTGTGGGGCCAGAGTGATGGAATTCTCAGTAGACCACAGTTATTAACTGGAGATTCCTTCAGTCAGTAATTAACTAGCTGGGTTGGATGGGCTGACCTCATACATTTGTTTTCACAATTTTAGAACTCCTTGAGATTTAGCCTAGAACCACAAGAATAACATATATTTGGGTTGAACCTAGTTAATCTTAGTCTTAATGCTGGTTGGATATTTGGCAGAAATTCACTGCAGAACTGATCCTGCTCTATTAATTTATTATGATTTAAATTCCTAATTAAAATACACAGGAAAAAGTAGATTTATTATTCAGCACATACAATTCCATTTTCCTCTTTCAAATGAAATTTAAATGAAAATTCAATTCTGTCTGTCTTTGACTATTCATTGGCTTGAAGGAGTTGGTCTGCCTCTTAAAATAGTTCCAATTCAAAACCAGAAGTTTTGCTTTTGTGTTTTCCTCACTACCACTACCACCTCCTTCAATTTCCTTAAATTTCTAATTATTTGGGTTTTCCTTGGACCCTTGTGGATTTACTGATTAACAATTTATATTCTGTTGTCAGTGGGATTAGGAGGTCTTTTTTATGGTAATCACACCAGACCAGAGGACAGGAGAAAAAAACGTGATTGTGTCTGGACTTAATCACATTATGTTTTGGAAGCACAGGGTTATCCTTAGAACATGTCCCAAATGTTTAGAGAAGTAAGCTGATTTTCATTTAAATCAGATGATTCATTGGCTAGTCTTTTCTATATACCACACTCAAATCAAGGATAAACTGAATTTCAAAGCTTAGCTGTCCACAGAATATTAACATTTGTGCTGCATAGACTGTCCCACTTCAAGTTTCCACAGGATTATTTGTGGATCTGGACAGACTAAAGGATAAATATGTCAGTTCAGAGACTGGGGTGTTTAAAGTTGCATCAAGTTTTCACCTGCATTTAAGGTAAGAGTCACGAGCACTGACAGTTGATATCATTTTCTTGGGGAGTGTGTATATATCTCCAGTTTGGAAAACAGTTCATTTCCCCATAGAAGGAACTATATGCTTCTAATCATTTTACAGAAACTATTTTTGAAAGTAAAGGAGTCCTAGCTATTTAGTATTCTTCTATGTAAATCGCTTTTGTGGTTTTTCTAGGTTGTAAATGAGCTAGAAGTAGTATTTTGAAGTATGAGCCATCAAAAAACATTCTAAGCCATGAAATATGTTTATACAAATATTTGTTCATCACAAAATTTTTCAGCTCACTAGGAATTAAAAGCTTAATAAAATAAATTTTTAGGTGCTAACTTGGACCTAATAATGCCTTTACAATTTTCACTAAGATACTGGATTGCTCTTGGATAAAAATAGTCTTACTTTCTCTCCCTCTTAAAGTTGAGCCATTTGTGGGCACACAGTAAATTGTCTGTTGACTTTTAAGCAAGTATCAATTGAAATATTTTAGCTCTAAAATAACTCCAAGCATGCTTTTGATTCCAGAAAAAAAAATGAACATAGCATGATTTTTTATGTAACTAAAACTTTTTTTTCTGAGTTACTGTTAGATTCATTGATAAAAATGAGGTGGCTATGGTTATAAATGCAAACCAAGTAAGTTTAGTGTTCAGTTCCTGTTTTATGTGAACTTATGATTCTGTAATGAAGTCTCTTTCATTCCTGTCATTGTGGGATTGAACACTTCAGTAAGGTACCTGTATTTGTGGAATTACTGATCAAATCAAAGTATGAAAAGGTTTTGAGAAATGCACTGTGAATGCATAAACTGTGAAGAGCCTGTAAACTGCCATGACTGTTTAATTCTTAAACATTGTCATCAGAATGTCTTAGAATGTCTTAAAATATTAGGATTAAAGGTGAGGCCTGATGACAACAACTTTTTGATTGCATATTAAAACATTAACTCTGTTGCAGTGCACTCTACCTTCTACAATCTAATATGGTATCTTCAAATCATATTTAATTCACTTTACTGACTCTGCAAAGCTGCTTCATTTTTACAATGTCAATAGAACATGGACTTGAAAATATCTAGAGTATTCAATTCATATGTATACGTGTGTGTACATATAAGTATTTATATTATATATTGTTGTGGGTTAGCCCCAGGAGGCAGCTGAGACCCCACTTGCTCCCACCAGCTTTTATTACTGAGCTTGGTAGGCTCAGTTGTTCTGGCTGTGCCCCCTCCCAGCTCTTTGAGCACCCCCACACTATACACTGGTGGGATGGGGTGAGAACCAGAAAAGATCTTGCAGCTTTGTAAGCACTGCCTAGTGAGAACTTGTTGTGTTATCAACAAACACTGTTTTGTTCACAAATCCAAATGTAGCACAACAGGAGCTGCTGTGAAGAAAATTTTCTCCATCCAAGCCAAAACCCACTACATGTGTTATACATATCTTTGTAACAGTAACAGAAACCCCCAAAGAGGAATACTTGCATTCCAGAATAACTAATTCTGAAACTTATTTTGTTAACATCCTTGTATTTAGTCTTTGCATGTAGTTCTTTATGCTGTAATAATGTGATACCTAGCAAAGTTGTAAGAGCACAAGTAGTAAAGTTACAATTTTCTGTTGGAAAAACCAATTGTTCTAATACCTATCTAAAATTGACTGTAGCATTTCTACTTTCTGCATTGTTGAATAGAGAATGAGATAACACTTCTTTGTTTTTTCCTTAAAAATAAATATGATCAAGCAGGCATTAAAAATAGAATTTGGATGTTCAGAAGTTTTTATTGTTCTTTTCTTTTCAAGAAGTCCCCTTTAGTTACTGAAAACCATAATTTTTAATGGAAACTAGGTACAGGGTGGAAAAGTTCTGTTTGAATGCTTTCTCATTGAAAATGTTGTTCTTATCATTTACTGTGCTTTTGGCTGATAGCCTTTATTAGAAGCAAAAAGCAGTAAGAAGTATATGAAAGCCTAGAACCAACACACTGTGTAGTAAAGAATGACAGTGTTCTTGGAGCAGGCTTCTCTTTTTGGTGTGCTAATTCCTCCCAGAAAAGACACCTAGATGCCAACTCCTGCACCAAAAACTTTTTATTTAATGTGTATTTTATCTCAGCATGGTTAATACAGAGCACAGATTGTTCAACAGCTTGAGCATGACTTTTAAGTTCAAAAGCTATGCTTGCTTGCTCATGCTCTCTTTCTTTCATGCAATGAGTTGTTAATTATTTTGTAAGGGGAATAGTACCACTACCACAGAAGAGGTGGAGAATCCTGTCATCACAGCCTGCATCTTGGGGACATGTTAGTTGGAATCTCCTCTGGCAGAAATGTAGTGAAATCCAGATCTTCCCTGGCTCAGATTAAGGTTCTTACAGCTCAACTGTTGTTGAGTCAAAGCTCTGGTTGCTAATGTAGAGCCTGATGTACTGTGATTTTTGCTGACAGTTCAGACTTGAAAGAGATGCTAAGATGTCCACTTTTGTTAAGACTGAGCCCTTTCAAGAAGTGTGTTTGTGAGGGAAGCTTCTAATAGAAAGGCTTTCCAATCATGAGAACCAACTGCATTTAAGAATTAAGATTTTCTGTTTACATACCTAAGTCTGTCTTTACATATCTAAATTTTACTTTCTAAAGATCTATTTTACAGGTCTTTTACTCTCTAGACATGAAAAGTCTTTACACAAAATTTTTCTGTGACATCATGCATGATTGATGTCATGGTTATAATTTTAGGTTGTACCTGAATCTTAATTACCTTTAGACTTCTGTAAGTAGAATGAGCTAATTTCTCATGGTGAGTATTAGAATGAGTTTTAGACAAAGTTTTGGAAGAGGCATTCAATGTGACAAGTGAATATGAGTGCTCATGTATTTCAGCAGCATTCATAGGGTCCAGATTCTTCTGAAGATCCCAAGAGTGTTCCAAGAACAAAGTACACTAAAACTTTATGCTTGTCACATACATTGAGTCCCCACATGAAATGAACACCATGTGGGAGAAAGATCCAGTAATTCTCCAGTTCCCAGACTGCAGTGGGGTCTGCACTGTGAACTTCAGCAGTAAATGAATACAAACCAGCTTGTCAGAGACATCTCTAACTCAGACCTTTGTTGAGCTCCTTTCTAGCCTCTTCTTGTTTTCACATGGAAATTCTGGAGGGATTAAAGAAGTATTTGTGTAGACTAGGCTTGGTTACTGAGTTGTGTTATAGGGCAAAATTGGAAATATAGTTGCAGTTGTCTTGAATGACCCAGATTTCCAAGACTGCTAAAAGTGGTTGATGTCCACGATTATTATGAGGATAAACCAGTGCATTTGGATGTGTGTTCTGATGTTGGCAATGTGAGCTTCTCCTGTATTTTGCCATCACTCAGCATTAACTGATGCTAGAATATGCTAGATAAGATGTCAGCAAACAGCTGTGAAGTAGAACACTACCTGTGAAAGGAAAGTGTTGTCACATTCTGCAGACCATAAGGTGGAAAGGATTGCTTTGAGAAGTATCTGAAAAATATCAATCACATCATTAGTTTCTGGAAATATTTCTACTCAGTGACAGTCTACATAGAAAATGCAGAACAGAAAGCACCTCTGCACTTTACACATTCAAGCCTCTCATTTAGTCATTGATGTGAAAATATAGAGATACATATTTTATTAGTTTTCTTCCAGTTGGATATAATGCCTGTTTCAAAAGCAATTGGGGTTCATTTTTTTTCCTGAGTGGAAAATTATATTAGATTCACTGACAAGTAAAGGTAACACACTGTTGTTGAGAATTGCAGCCTGTATTTCGTTCCCAGAAATATTGAGATCTGTCTAAAGTGTTTAAAAAAATCTGAATAAATAAAACAGAGTAGTAAACTTGAGGAGACCTGAAAGTGAAATTTTTATTGTCTTGCCAAGTTCATTTGTCTCTCCTACCTGGAATCTAGCGATGAATAGGTTCTGACTTCAGAGAGCTTACAGTATCACATATTTTTTCAGGTTTATGATAATTCTTTTTGTAATTGTGTAATAAAATTAACTGTATTCCTTAGAAGATTCATTCATTGAAATATAGTAAAAAAATTCTATTCTATTTCTTTGATATGTTTCATGTAGGAAAGAAGAGAAAGGAAACGAGAGGTGAGCAAAGAAATGGCAGAAAAAGCCACAAGGGAACTAGAAAAAATGCAGTTACAAGAAAAGGCTGACATAAAGTATAAAGAGTGGTTAAAGAAGAAGAGAGCTGAAGAGGCAGAAAAGAAGAAAAAAGAGAAGGTATTAATAAACTGATTGTTTCTTAATCTGTAACTTATTACAGAATAAGATTTGATCTATTCAAATCTTACATTGAATATATTGACATCAAATGGCAGTGTTGTACATGAAGAAAAATCTTTCAAGAGTTGCACTGTTAGTGCATTAAAGACACCGTGGTATGGTCAGAAAAGTAAGATGCATATTAAGGCACTTTTGTTACCAGCCTTTGATCTTTTCTCAGGGAAACACTGGAGTAACATGGAGGTTGGGGTTGGTTGGGTTTTTTTCAGACTTAAACAAAAAAAACCACATCTTTTCCATTTTTAGAGCAGGTGCTTGTATTTGAAGAAATATTTGGAATGTATTCAACAGTTTGGAAATCTGCAAAAAAATATTTACAATTTTGTGTATATTGTATAGGGGTTTGTCAGGAGTACCTTAATTTTCTTTTATTTTTAGGAAAAAGAAAAAGAACGGGAGGCTGAGCTACAGGAGAAGAGAACAAGATCAGAGAAGATTTTCAAGGAATGGCTGCAAAATGCTAGGAATAAACCACAACCTGCTTTAAATGGTTATGGTTTCCCACATGGAAAGTCTACAGGTTTGTACATATAGTACACAAATAGGTAGTGATTTTGGTTTGGGGTTCCTTCCTTTTAATATTTTAATGTGAAATGAAGGCTGTTTAAGACATTCATCTAGTATCTAATTTTGGCACATAGGAATGATTACTTATACCATGGTATAAGTCAGGGAAACAGATTGAGACCTTTTGTGTATTTTCTTAGCCCTTTTTGTACTTGGGAGGAAAATTACATTATTTGAGATAATTATGTGGCATACCAAATTATTTATCTGATTTTTTCTTACCAGGCATAGGAATCACTAGAGCAAATCACTGGGTCCAGTGAAGCAAATTATTTATGTCAGCATCCTTGCAAAGTTAGTTTTCATTGTTACAGAAATGTGTGTGTCACCTTAGCACACCTGAATCCCTCTTAGAAAAGAGGTGAACAATTAGAAGCAGACAGATGTCCTGTCTGAAACAGGAGGCAGGGGCATCAACCCATATTCTGAGCTAAAATTTCCTTTCTGTTTTGCTTTTCACCTGCCTCATACCTCTGTGGTTTCTGTAATCCTAGTCCTTTTTTTGTTTGAAAACATGCAATTTTTCTATGCAACTTGAATAATTCCTTCTGTTTGATTTTGCAACAGAAGTAGTTTTGAGACCAAAATTCTGGTCTCTGAATGTTTAAAAAACATGTATAAAGCAGGTGAACCACCTTTACTCTTCTGCTTACATTTATTTGTAAATAGTGATATATCTTGCTTTCATTATTTGGTTGGACCTGCATTACATCCTGACAGCTGCAGTAATTTTTTAGATGATTTTTAAAAAATATTTGTCTACTCACTTGTGTCATTCAGTATAAGGTATTACAAACTCTGAAATGTATCTGTCACATGGTTGGGTAAAACAAAGTAGCCGATTTATAGACATTTACAGTTTTTAAGAACGCAAAGGACTGAGCATTCAACCTGCATACTATTTTAAGTAGAGGTGAAGAATATGCCAGTTAATCTTTAAAAAACAAAAAGATGGGATATTTATTATTTTGGATCACTTAAATTTTGTGGTATGCCTGTGCTGTCTTTCTCTGAAGATGTTGTGTTGTATTTAGTCCAGATAATTATTATAACTGCTTGCATTGAAAAACTTGTAGTGTAAATATTCCTTTCTTAGTTATGTTTGTTTTCTAAACGTTTCAGGGAGTGCTAATAGAAATTTGTATCCAGCTCCAGCGTATTGTAACCCCATTCCTTGGAAACCGGTACATGTGCCTCCCCCACAGGAAGACAGTATTCTTACCATGAAGAAGAGTAAGAGGCCTGTATCCTGTCAGCCACATGCATCTTTACCAATGGTGATTTCTAAGCCCAAGAATAACCCTTGTGTTGGATCTCTGTGCAGAAAGAAGTTATAGTCCAGAAAAAAATGTTCTTACCATCTTGAGCAAACTGGGCCATAAAGGTGAAGTTCTGTGAAGTTATAGGTCCAAAGCAAATTGCTTTCTGCTTTTCTTTTTTTTTTTTTCGTTTTTATAAGCAGGTTTTTGTGTTTACTGCTAGTTGACCAATCAGGCTTTTTATGTTTTTTCTATATTGCATTTTAGTGAAAAAAAAAAAAAGAAAAGATAAATTGTAATGGGACTGTACCTCAATAGCAATAAAATGCACAAGATTGTTTCTTCCTTTCTCTCTCGTTGTTGAAGTTCTTTTGTATATGTAATTATTCTTTTGGACAACAGTATTAACTAGGTTATTTTAAAGATGCTATTTGTAACAAATTTTGAAACAATTCTTGGCTTAATGCGGAAGGAATTCAAGGCCAACATGAGTTCCAGGGTTATCATGTCACTGGGATTACAGAGATAAAGTGGGATAGCTTACATGGCTGGAGTACTGCAGCAAATGGATGCAGGCTCTTCAGGGAAGCACAGGCTCCTTGCTGGACCTGATTTGTACAAACCAGGGAGAACTGGTCAGGGGTGTGAAGTTTGGGGCTAGTAATGACATATGTGAGTCTGTGAGATTTGGTAGGGTGCACCTGGGAATGCTGAGAAGTGGATGATATTTTAAGGATACTCTCAATTATCTTTCAGAAGTCTGGTGATAAGGGGAGGTTCCTGAGAACTAGAATGAAGTGAATGTCCACCCAGTCTTCAAGAAGGGTGTATATGCAGAGCTACAGGCCAGTAGTCAGCCTCACCTCAGCCACCTATCAGATGGTGAATGTGGCAAGTGCAGCCTGAAGCCTCCTGCTGCATGAGGAAGGGAAGCAGGCTGTCCCCTGTACCATAACTGCTTGAGAGCACATTTGGAGTGCTGTGCTCATTCCTGGGCATGCCAGTAAAAGACTGACATTGATGTTCTGGAGCAAGTTCAGTGAAGGGCCACAAGGATGATTAAAGGATTGCAGCATCTGACAGACAGAGCTGTGACTGCTCAGCATGAAGGGGAAAAAGCTCAGTGATATCTGAGCAATGTCTGTAAGTACCTGATGGATGGAGAGAGAGAGCAGACCCTTCCCAGTAGTGCCCAGTGAGAGAAGAGGCAGTGAGTGCAAATTAAAATACAAGAAATTCCATTTAAACATTAGGCAAACATTTTTACAGGGGGAGTCATCAAATGCTGGAACAAATTGCCCACTGATGTGGTGGAATTTCCATTCTTGGATATACTCAAAATTTGAGACATGTCCCTGAGAAACCTTCTCCAGTTTGCCCTCTTCTGAACAATGGAGTTGGACTAGATGATTTCTAGAGGTCCATTCCAATCTCAATTATGTTATTAATGGTGAAAAGGAAAAAAGCAGAAAAGAAGACTTATTTTTCCTGTTGTAGTTGTATCACTTTGAGAAATACCTTGTTATCCTTTAAAAGTTACAGTATTAAAAAGTATATTGCACATTATAAAATGTATGTGGTAAAAAACCACACTAAGTCACATTCTGAAATGTGAGTATTCTGTTGATTCTAGTTCTAGATTTTAATTTCTTCAGAGCAAGTTGTGGAAAATAATAAACTATCTCAAGTTTATACTTCATACATTACTTGTACCATTACTTTGAGTGAATCAGTGAACAATATGTGTCTGCTCTTTCTAGATAGTGGCAAATGCTAAGAAGACTGCTACACCTTACAGTTGGACTAATAGATTATTTAGTTTGTGTTTGCATTTAGACTTTCACAAAGTCTTAATTTTACTGTGTTTATTTAGGAGATGTCTAAAGTCTACAAAATACATGGAACATCAAACTGTATTTCCTGTTTCTGATAAGTAGAAGCACACAGAAGTCTGTGCATTGTTTTCAGGATGTAGAATTCTGTGTCTGTCTTTTTCTATAAGGACTTCTGAATAAATGGGTATGAAACTAGTGGATTAAAAGATCAGTTAATCTCACCATCTCATCTTGCCATGTGGAAATGTCTAATCAGACTCAGAAGTTTCAGAATTATGTAAGCTATGTAAAGCTTGTGAGTGTTTAAGATGAAGGGACAGTATTTTACTCTAATGCAATGATTAATTTTGGATTAGCTTACAGAGATTTCTTGGGACTCTTGTTAAGTTGAAAAGCCATATACTATTTTAGTGTTTTCTCTAACAGGTCTCTGAATGTTGCTACCAGTAAGGTGTGTTGACATAATTGAGTGTATATTCATGACTTTGTATTTCTTTTCACATTTATTTGCTTGTAGTGAAATAAAATGATCTAGTGGACTTACCCCTAAAATAGAAGCTTTAAGATGAGGCCCTTTCTGTAGCTTATCCATAGCATTGTAAAAACAGTTCTGTCTTAACTAAATTTAAAAAAAAGGTTAAGGTAAGATAGCTGCTGAATGCACATATTGGCCCGAATTCAATCCACATAATCATTTTGCTAAAGAGAAATAATGTTTGAATTTTTTCCAACAAGATATCAACTACTTAATAAAATGGGCTGGCCTTGTAGCATAACTTTAGATTGTGTGCTACAGAAGGCTGTAATTTCATGCTGTTGTGGACATATAATTTACACCATTCTTTCTCAGTTGTTAGAAGATTAAATCTTGACACTGTGTTTTTGCTTAAAGAGCATTCTGTATTCTTTTATTAAGGTGTCTCCTGGATTTCTTTGCTTCCAAAATTTCACAGTAGATCAAGGTATGGAGTCTCGTGTTACTCACTGGAACCAATACAAGATCTTGCATTTTGATGCTTATGCTGCTAAAATAACTTGAGGCTTAACCTCAGGCTTTTTTCATCCCCATGCTTTTGGAGAACTTCTAGTAATTCATAGACAATCAAAATAATGAGTGTTGCATCCTTGTAGGATTCATAGCTTTTCCACTTCTCTATGTGTTGATCATAAATAGAATGCAGCGCTCAACCTCATTTTGAAGGATTCCATCTCCTGTGAGCTTCTGGGTTTGAAAATTACTCTGTAGGCTCTCCATAAAGATTCTCCAGTAACTGATAGCAGATCTTCATGCAGTTGTTTCAGGCTTGAAAGTCTACATGCAGTAAAGTGGATCAAAAGTCCTAAAGAGTGTATAATGAGTAAGGGGTCACTATGATTGTAGAGAGCCTTGCATTTGTAGGAAATAGTCTGGTTGATGTGGCACAATGCAACTCTACTGTTGGAAGTTTTGTTACAGATTGTGGTGTGCAGCCAAGGCTTCACCTGAACTATATAACCAATAACATCAAATAATAGTCATGCCCTTGCCAGTGTAATGTTTAGTTGTAAAATTAATTCCTTAATATATCCTTTAAAAATGAAATGAAAGAGCAGTCACAAGTTGTGATATGACTTTCACTATTTATATTTATGTGAGTAAATATGGAAGACTTCAGCCTTTATTGCTTTGGTCAAAGGTGAGTGTTCCATAGTGCTGTTACCTGGGCAGCAACAGGAGCTATGTTTAAATTCAATACCAAAAAGGAAATCTGATCACCCTGATATAGTAAAGCATATGAATACTTGGTTTACTTGAAATGTGTTAAGGAGATCATTGATAAGGAAGGGCTAAAGCAATGATGCCATCTGGAATTTGAGCCTCTGACCTAAAGGTTGTTCAGTTATCAAAGCCTCCATTTCATATGTAAGGTGATGTCCCTGTTTTCATATGTGTAGCTCATTTTACAATGGTATATTAGACAATTCTCTAAAATTGTAGTTAAATGAGGCAAATTTTTGGAAAATGTGAATGTTTAATCTTTATTATATGGACTTCAGTACTTGGTTGGCCCAGCTTACACTGACTGAAACACAAATTGCAAGTATTTAATTCACAGACAAATATGGATTTACAGAAAAATGTCAGGGCAATTTGGAAAGTGGTATACCTGAAGCTCACAAAACCTGTTGAACTATGCTATGGACAGATGCAAGGTTGCATTCAATTATGTTTCAGTTATGTTGATGCCAATGATATCGTTACAAAGGACTCAGACTTTGGTTTCTTTCACAGGACTTACTACTGAAATTATTTATTACTAGCACTAAGCAATGGAAAGTACCTTAACCCAGCTTGATAAATATGAAAATAATTGCTTTTGTGTGTAGGTCCTTTGGAAAATAGGTCATTGACTTTTACAGGTAATTTGTTTAAAACAGTGCAAGATTTTGTTTTGGGAACTTAGGCAACAAGTTGATAAGAAGTCATCCAGCAATGCCAAGATAGATGCTAGAATGTTTTCTCTTTAACTTGAGTCTGACTAAAACAATAAAAACCCCAGCAGGTTTTATTACACAATACCACCATATGTGGTTGTACAGGTGTGAAATTTATGTGTAGATCCTTTCTGGTAAATGTTGATCAGGGAAAACTCTTCAATTTCCTCTTTACGTTAGCACATCCATCTTTACATATCAATTCCTGAAAGATACGTAGAATATCAGTACCCAGGAGGAAAGCAAGGTGGCTGTGCTGTGCCTGCCTCATCAGCAGAATCTGGACAGTGATATTTATTAAGCTAAGTACCAAAGCTGCTGCACTGATACAGGGTTGAACATTAAAGTTTTTGGCTGGCACTTGTCTGTAATGTTCCAGCCCACTGCAGTTGACATAAGGTGTATGAAACTTCCTTGTATGTGCTTCAAGCTCAAATGGCTTTCAGACCTTTTGTGTCATAGCCAAATTCTCAGAAAGGAAAATGGGAGGGTAAAACTACCAGCATTCTTGGTGTAGGGAAAGTGGGTAATATAACCCCAATGAATTTAGCAAGGAATACTATTTTAATCAGGTAGTAATACAAAATGTTACAGAAAATGTCATTTGAAGAAACTCTAGGATTTAAGTGGTGCTGATGATTTTTTCTTCTTCTTTTTTTTTTTTTTTGTTTTGTTGCTTGTTTTTGGTTGTTTGTTTTGTTTTTTTTTTTTTTGGTTTTAGTTTTTACTGTTTTTTGTACTTTTTTAAATGTTAATGTTAAGCTGAAGGTTTAACAGATCTTTTATGGAAAAAAATCTCTGTATTTTTTTGTTATTTCAGGTGGTCTGGGTGTGTTCATACATGAAATTGTTAGGGTTCTTCTAAGACTACTTCAGAGGTATAAAATTTCAGGATTAAAATCCTTAAACAGGAGTAAGGACAATAAGCTTCAACTTTATGCCTTTTAAAACTATTGAACATTGCCACTTACCTTTAAGCCTTTGAGACTTTTGAAGCATAATCATCTTGTAAAGCAGTTCAAATGGTTGGTACAGTCACTGAAAATGTTAATCTACTTCATGCCTAGTTAAGTTAGACCTATGATTTGTTGTTCCTTTACTGTACTTGTCAATAAATTTACAGAATTTGACCTCTCTCCTCTTGAAACATTTGACATTCCTCTTGAACTGGTTGTGGTTTTTCTAAAATAGCTTGCAGGTAATAGTAATTCCAGAACTAGTGGCCTAGAAAATATGGTATGTGAGTTTCAGTCTCTAATCCAAGAACTTTTACTTATATGTGCACAATAAAATGCTTTCAGCAGAAGGATTAAACAGCTCATTCTCTCTCTCACCTGAGAATATGGGAGAAATGAATGAAAATAACAAGTTGACTATTGAGAAATAGTGTTCTGACTTTTTTTCCAGTATGTCTGTGAAAAATCTTTTAATTGTATTTATGATTTTTAAAAATTGTATGTTAAATGCTGAGTGAACAATATTTTAGTATTTTGCTCTCTATGGGAAGTTCTAGGTTGGGTTTGGATGCAATTTGAATGGTATTTCAAGGAAAGGACTGAGGTGGGAAAATGTACTTCCTCTACTGATGCTAAAACCCTTATTATTTTTACATCAGTGTCCATTAGTGTCTGAGTTAAGCTTTTGCTGCACACAGCTGGTTGGCAGGATATGAATGTGTGGATGGTAACTCATATTTGTGCATTGCAACTTGTGTTTCCCTGTGTACTCAACAAGAGGCTGGCTAAGAAGAGAAACATTTAATTGGCATTTTGACTTTACAAGTATTGCAATAGTGTGCTACTATTTCCTTTTAATTTTGTGTGTATTCAGTTGTAATTTTTGTGTCGTATACAAGAAGGATTTGCAATCCAGACTTTCTAGACCATATCACTGTAAGCAAAAGACACACCTCATGAGCTAGTGATAGGATCTACAAAGTCTGTCTGGGGATTGGCTTGTTAGTACTATGAAGCATTTTTGTTCTGTTTTATCTTGGGACTTTTTCATGAGTAGAAACATACATGAAATTATCTTTTCATTTGCATAAAGATTTCATATATACTTCTCTCATAGTCTTAGTATATATGTGTGTTTTTAAATATATGAAAAACATTTGGCTAAGCTTTAGTATGCTTCAGTTTCTTAACACAAAAGGGAAGTAAATTGAATAATCATGAGGTTTTGAATCATGTTCTCAAAAAAGAATTCTTGTCTAGCTGTGTATAGAATTACACAGTATGCTCTTTAATTAACATTGAGACAATATATAATGGGTAAAAAATGTTGCCTTGTAATGAAATCAAAGAACTTCATTTAAAATTCACAAGTTATGTATCCGAATCTTTGCTAGATCAAGGACATGTTAAGTAACTTCTCTCTGCCAAAGTTATAGCATGTCTGAAAGGTGCTAGCTTTCATAAATTAGCACTTTTGATTGCCAGGTGAAAAACACATACAGGAAACAGGGTGCAGGAGGCTGGGTTACACTGCATAGCTGGGTGGTATTGGAGACTTCCAATTATCTGGGTTTTTGGTAATGGCTGGCATGTAAAGGAGTACTTGAACTACACCAGTGATACATCACTATAAAAGGCACTGTCTCAAGCAGATGCAATTAAATATTATCTAGAAACCAGATCATGGCATGTTTTCCATGACTTTGTTTTAATTTTGTCTCTTACTTTGCTGCCATGTTGTTGTTGTTGATTATGATTAAAGGCATGCTTTTCTAGGCAACTAAATCCAGTTTGGAAATGTGAACTTTTAAAAATAATACTCTAAGAACTTACTGGTAGAGCATAAACCAAGTTCAAACAATGTCTGGAACTAACATTAAAAGGCAGAAGTGATTGCCCTTTCAAAAACAAAACCCCAGGAAAACCTTGGCAGTAAATTATAACTAATTGCATGTGTGCAATACCACTCAAATAAATACTATGTACAGAGAAGTTATTACTTAGTTAAAGTTTTCCTCTCTCTTCCCGGTTATAAAAGAAAACTTTTAGATTACTTTTCTGCACTTTAAGTCCACCCCTCAGTAGTAGGGTAGTAGTAGATTCCCTCAGTATTTTTTTTAAGGGAATTAAAAAAAAAAATACTGTAAGACAAAAAAGCAACAGAATCTCAACCAATCTAATATGAAACCTTGACTCACTGCAGCTTGAGGCACAATTTATAATCCAGCTTTCTGGATAAACTAGTTCTCCCTGTTGCTGGAGGAGGGAGGGTAGAGATGAAAGACTGTGCCATAGATTTCAACTGTAGCTTGATTTGTAACATCAAGCACTGGTTGCAGTGCTCTGTACTTCCAAGATTGGTTTTAAAGGCTGGATTTTTTTCTCAGGTAATAAGTTTGTGATATGTGTCCAAGCAGGTGGATTTTTGAGAAATTTCTCAGCAGTGTAAATCTGAAAAGCCTTTTCTAAAATTTCTCTCAAGTAATTGGAGGCAAAGAAAAAACGAGAGTTACTAGTGTTCCTTTGATCTCACCTAACTTCAGACCCCTGCCTTGTAAACTACTCCCACTATGTTGTTTTATATCTTTTTATATTATGTTTTTTATTTATATTTTGTTTTTTATTTATATTATGTTTTATATTGGCAAAAATTGTTTCCCAGGAAATGCCTCTATTAATTCCTGGGCAAACCTGAATATACTTTGTTTGGAGTGTAGGTGGCATGTTTGCAGTTTGATTTTGTATCTGGTCATCCCAAGTATTTAGGCTGGATTGAGGGTGGCATTTATACTGATGATTTGCAGAGTTTTAGCTCAGCTCAAAGCAGTAACAGCTACTGAACATCCTGAGTGACTGTACATGTAACTTGGATAGTTATGCAAGGGACTGCTACCCAACACTGCCAAAGCTTTGTTGCCTGAAGTTACAGTTTATTGACCTGTCACAGGGTCTTCATTGTCACAAAAATTACTATTTCTTGTTAGTAAGTATACTGGTGGCATAATGCTCTGCATATATGGATCTAAATGAAGGGCTCTGATGTCTTGGTCAGCAGCAGCATAATCTGTGTTTTTGGTTAGTCTGACTACAAGTGCTCAGTTTCTACAGGGATGATAGGAGTGTAACTGATAGACATTATTTGAGTTAAAGGCTGGATGCAGATCTGAGCAAACTGATAACACCTCTGGAAGAAACTTCTTGTTGAATTTGTGTTGCCAGCATACTTTAAATAAAAATTTTTGAACTGCTAGTTTCAGGTCAGCCTGAGTAACTCCATATTTAGAGAGAAAAAAGAAAATCCACTCATGCACCTTCCTTTTTGAGGTGGAAACATGGTAGGAGATAATGTCTGCAGCCATTAAAACTGTCTGCTTAACTGGTTTTGACCATATAAAAATAAAATAATAATAGAGTTTCAATAATAATAGTTTCAACTGTGACCTTTTTAAAGCTTGTTCCAGATGTAAAGTCGTTTCTGGCATGCAAAGCAAGTCCATGACGTTTTAAAATCATGGCTCTGTAAACAGATCTTTTGAACTACAAACAAACTAGTAGTATGCATCATTTAAGATATGATTAGGAGTGTAGTGCTTCAGTCCATATGCACAGTTCAGAAGGTCAGACATTGCCACAGTATCTCTCCTCGTATTTTCAGGCTCTCATGTGTTACTTGGTTTCAGTTCTTTTTCCATGGGTTTGGCTTTTAAGAATGCACACATTTCAAGAAAAATCCAACAACTTGGAAAATCCAACAAAGGCTGAGGACAGTGATTGCTTTTAGACTGGAGTAATTGAAACGACCTAAGCATCTTGTTCCAAGGACTGGGATTGCTTAATCTAAATATAGTGTGTCTAAGTTATGGGCAATGGAAAGAGCAGAGCTTGGTGTTGGTTGTTGGGTAAAAGAGCCACAAATTAAATAGAGGCATTTAGGGTCATAATAGCCCTTAGTTACTTTCTTGCTTAGACCAGCTGTTGCTAAACTACTCAGAATTTAGAGGCAAACAAAACCCAAAGTGGAGAAACCGTACTCTTGTTTAAGTGAAGTCCAGTAATTAGTTAAATAAATAATATAAGGAGCAGAAGAGGGATTCCTTTCTGCTGAAGATGCTGACCAGCATCTTTCTGATTGCCAGCTGTGGCTCAAAATTTAAACTGGTGTTTTTCTTGTTTCTTTGGTTTTCACTGTAAGAAGGTTTTCCTAACGTCTTTTCACTCAGTAAATGTAGGTACCCTTTGTTTAAAGAGTGCCTGAGGATAGAGTAAAAATTTCAAGGACTTAATTTCATAATGTATATGGCTGGTTTAAACTATCAAATACTGCTGGTGCTGAAAGGAGTGTGTGTCTCCCTTGTTTCACTGTACTGAAAATTTGCCTAGGGGCTCATTGATGGCCATCTAAATAAGTGGTTAAGATTTCCAAAATCAGAAACTGCTCAATATTTGAGAAAATTTATTTTTCTTGGACTCATTCCTAAAAGAGTTTTTGAAAATAGACTGAAATGCCAGAATGAAATAAGTACATTTTGTGTAGCTATGGACTGGTATAAGCTCATGCTACTGAGAAACATTAGAAGGCAAGGGAGACCTGAGGCAAAGTGTGCTGAACCCTTGCAAGTCATAAAGAAAAGTGTTCTATACATGAATGCAGAGAATATGCAACTGTTCAAGGAGCTGTGGGTGTGGAGGCCTGAAACACTGGTGAATGTGACAGGATTTAATTGAACTTTTCAGACTCTGCAGATAAACTGCTCAGCACTAGTTTGGTGCTGCAGTCCCAGCACTGGTGGTTGGTTTTGGTTTGTATCTCAGAGGGATGCACTTCCAAGGTCGGTGGAAGACTGAAATAGTGAGGAGCTACAGAATAAGACTTTAGGGAGGGTCCCTCTCTGTCTCCTGCATGTCCTTGGCTACTCAATGCTCATGCTACAGGAAAGGTGTACTCTTAACTTAATTACTCTTTTGGCAACTAATTTTGTTTAAATATGCATGAAAATAGAAAAAGCTGAGATTTGCCCATCTTTTTCACAAAACTCTCCTCTTTTGTTACTGTTACTCTAATTCAAATTAAACTTTGATTAAAGAATGCATTAATTTGGTAAGGTGGATTTATCATACTTGCAGGAGTTTGGATGTGTGATGATCAATGTTTACCTAAGTTAACATAAGTTTTTTAGGACATCTCACTTCCTTGGTATTTTTTCTGTGTACTAATCTTAAAATTTCTAGAGGACAATTAAACACGATACAGTTCTGCTCCAGAGAAAAGCACAACAGAGATGATGTAATACATCTAGTGTTAGAGCTCTGGCTTTTCTCATTACAGTACCAGTTTGAAATGAGATATAAAAAAAGTTGATGTTCTGGTGGAATATAGATATATTTTTCACTTTCTTTTTACAGTAAAGCCATCTTTTGTGTGTCCCTTTACAATGGGGCTCCCTTTATAATTTAGCCAGGTATCAATAGTCATCAGAAGATCTAATTTGCAGGTAGTTACAGAAATACTCTCTTCTTCCAGTACCACTAAAATATCAGGCAAAGGAATTTAGAATTAAAACCTCTGATATAGATTGTAGCTGGATTCTAGAAGTTGAGCAGAGGGTTTTCTGGCACAAGCATTAAGTTTTGATTCACATTCAGTTTGTGTGGGTAGCCTGACCCTTTTCCAGTTTAACTGGATATTCTGCTCATTGAGGCATTACAGGAATTAGATTTTTTTACTCATGCAGGACTTCATGTTTCCACTGATGAACAGTTTTTACCATTATTTGTACTCCATTCTGTTCAAAGCTATGGGTTTAGTTATATTTTAACTGTATGTTAAGTATACAGGACAAACATGAATGGATCCAGGTCTAATGATATCTACAAATATTTGAAACTAACAATAATGACTTCATATCTGTGTGCAAGATGTTATGTGTGAGTTAGATACAAGCCCAAACCAGCAATCAGTTCCATAACAGTTTTTAATAGAAATAAATTTGAATGAAAGTTTTCAGAAAAGTACAGAATACAAGTGGAAAATATCTCTTCCCTATTAATGACTGGTATAAATCACAAGATGTCTTAATAGTTAAAAATTGCAACATTCACTCCATTTTTATATGGGAAATGTCACATTTAATGCAGAGCATTGCTGGAATACATGAATATAGGTATTAATCTTTCTCAACTTTTCCCACTTTTATAGCAAAGACAATACAATATTATCCTCATGTTTCCAGAATTAAAGGAGGCACTGAAAGATTTAATTACCCCTAAACCCCAGTTTTGGTAGACTGTTTACTGGGGTCATAACTTTGAAATTAACATTTCACTGTTTAATAAAGAGCACTTGATTCAAACTGCCCTACGACAAAAAGGCCTAAAATTGAGTTTTATCTGATTATACAGCTGATATCTGCTGTTAAATGGTGAGTAGAAGCTATGGAAGTGTTTGCAAACTGATTTTAGGTTATAGAATCATAGAGTGGTCTGGGTTGAAGGGACCTTAAAGATCATCTAGTTCCAGTCCCCCTGCCATGGGCACTGTCTACTACACTGGGTTGCTCAAAGCTCCATCTAACCTGGCCTTGTTTTAATTCTGTGGTTATTTAATTCTGTAGTTGTAGTTCTATTGTGTTACCCTTCTAAGAAGAGACTAGGATTTATTTGACTTGGAAGGAACAGTTTGAAAACACACAGTTGAACAGAATTATTTGAGGGTGGAAGGAGTGGTTATTTTGTCCAGCTCACAGCATGGTGAGTGGCATCCTGTTAATTCTGCAGCTATAAGAACAGTGAAAAATAAACTCAGTGGACATGTTGTTCAGTATCAAAACAAGTGCTTTGAAATTCTTTCTTTTTCCATTTGCCATCTGAATATAGGGAAAGAACTCCACTACTTACTGGCTGCAGTAATTTCTAGATAGCATCATTTTAATTCAGAATCCAGAGCAGATGAAAATATCCTAAAGACTTATTGGAGGTGTAACAAAAATTGATTTGGGTTCAGTTGCCACATTTCTGTCACATGCAAAGTCAATAGGCACTTCTGCTTTGTAGTTTCTAGCCACCAAGCATCATCAGCATTCCTCCTCCTGACTTTACTCAGAAGTCTGCTGTACAGATCTGAGGTCTGTACATGGCATCTGATAGGAATTCTGACCCTGTCTGTGACCTCTGCACTGAGGGTGATTTATTTTCCTAATGCAGAGGAACATTAATATGATGCATTCTTTGGTAAGTTTATGGTTTCTGAGCTTATGGACTTGGAAATATAAGAAAAATTATTTGTGGCTGTGATAGTCAGAACATGTACAGTGGGATACAGAGAATACAGTCTCTGTTCAAAGACATCATGTCTTACAGCAGAGTCCTACCTAGAAGGGTGTGCATTTAAAAATAACACCACAGCACTGTTCTTTTTTATTTTGATAGTGAATTTTAGTTATGATTTATGCAATAAAGAATGCTTCTCTGAGAATAGAAGAAGGTGACATTTATGACAAAATTTAGTTAATAACACTTTTTTCAAGCTTTCTAGGGAGGGTAGGTAGGTATGTAGAGGCAAAGGAAGGCCTTGTCATCCCCAGTCAGTCCTGTAAAGTGATAATCTTTCAAGCCACTTTGCACACTGATTTTAGAAAAGCACATAAACTTACAGGGCACAGATAAATCTTAAATTGTTATGAACAAAATGTCTCTTAGCTTATAGAAATCAAAGTATATTTATGATAGACTCATAGAATGGTTTGGGTTGAAAGGGACCTGAAAGACCATCTCATTCCACCCCCCGTGCCATTAGCATTCAAAGCCATCTGCATTCACTCTCCCAGGTTGCTCCAGGCCCAACCTGGCCTTGAACACTTCCAGGAACTGGGCAGCCATAGCTGCTCTGAGCACCCTCACAGTAAAGAATGCCTTCCTAATATCTAACCAAAACCTGCCCTCTGTCAGTTTAAAGCCACTACCTTGGTTCTACGACAAGCCCTTGTCAGAAGTGATGTTAGTTTCTGAAAAGAAGACTCATGTTTTTTAATGTCGCTGTTGTCACTGAGGTTAGATAACGGACATTTTGCTCCTTCTAGTTGGAAGAGATCTCAGTCCCTACCCAGGATCTTTTTCCTGAGGAGCCTGAGCCTGGACATGACCACATCCCAGTCAGCATAGGCCCCTTCCAGGTGCCGTGTCACCTCCGGGCTGGGCGGGAAGCCTTGGCGGCCGTGGAGCACACGCCAGTTGTCAAATGTCAGGATGTCTCCTACAGAGAGATTGCACAAAGGGCAGTGGCTGGGATTGCAGAGTTAACATATATAACCTTCAGAAAAATAGAGGCACATTCATATCAACAACTAGGGAGCAGTAATTTTAAGGAGCCCAGCTGGAGATAACAGCAGCAACACACTTTCTCAACCAGAGAGGCCAGTTCCCTTCTGACATTTCTTTCATTTTTTGTGTAATGAGGAGTTAAAAAGCAGAGTGGTAGAGGAGTCCATGCTGAGAAAATCAAGCCTTGAGAAGAAAGGCAACTACAGTAAACCCATAGAGGTGAAATAAATGAAATGTGAAAGCCACTAGGATGCTTTCTATTTGATCAGTCTAGTACTATTTCTACTATACACATACATACTATCCCTGTTAAGAAAATTTCATGAGAACAAAGTCAAGACATTGAAAGTTAGGAAATCACATAATTAATGCTAGAATACCAATCTAATTTTTCTCCCTTGTGTGCCACCATTATGGTAAATCTTGAATTAAATAAACTCAGTCTTTCTTATCTTCGTCCCATTCCTTCTACCACCATTTCAATTCCTTAATCAACAAAACTGATGTCACTAATATAATGTAAGGCACTTTGATTTTTCACTAATGTGATTTTACACATTATTTATTGCGTGTTTCCAATGGAGAGAGATCAATTTCCTCACAGACATTTTAGACACACAGTAGATGAGGCTGTCAGGTACACTGATAAATTTACTTTTTTAATATCTCCTGAGAGTTTCATATCTTTATGTTAATGCTGGGGAATAAAAGAACTGAGATTAAGGCCACACGTGATATCACACATGGTATTCCCCATCTATGTGCTATTGGTACATCACTTTTCAATATGGCATGTAGCATAAAATGCTGTTTTGGATTTAGTATAAAGATACATTCAGCTGATCTATAGGTAGAGTATTCCCCCCTGACATTTTTTCTTCTTTATAGTGTAACAATGGCAAAATAAATCTATGAGATGAATGTAAGAATGCATAATATTTATGAAATAAAATGGATGATAGAAAGATTCAAAGTTCCTCTCAGTACTAGTGCTAGCAGTGTTCAAATATTTTGACTGTCAGAAAAACATGTGAAAAAAAATGTTAAAGGTTTGAGCAACTTACTGACCTGGTTGCAGCATGAAAGTAAACTTATGTTCTGCACTGTTTAATAAATCATCAAATTCCTTTAGAGCTGCATAAAATGGCCTCACTTTTTCAGCTGGTATATCAAACACTGTGTCTCTCGTTGCATTGTTATAATTGATGCGAATTTCTTGGCCCCTGGAATCCACACTGTGAAACAAAGGAAAGGGAAAAAAAGGAAAGGAAAAAAGAAAAACAAATGTATTCTGTTCTTACTGAAACTGTTCAAGATGATTAAACAATTACTGAATTCTGCTGGAATAGTGGTATATTTCTATAGTAAAATTCAGATTGATATTGGATTGGGTTTCTCTAATTAAGCCTAACTAGGAAAAGGGATAATCAGGAGAAAGTCTAGGCACTCAATTTGCTCAAAAATCTGTATTATACACTCTTTAATTGTAAACTTCTTTTTAATAAATCATAAACTTTTAAAAATCTGAAAATAATTATTATTATTTGCATTTCATCTTTTGATAATATATAGTTCCTAATCTAATCTTTCAAATTATGACCTCTCCTTGGCATGATATATATGTACATTGACTGGCATTTAGTAACAGATCTGGCTGTTGCTCACCCGTGTCTGTGCCTAGGAGTCACTTTAATTACCACCATTTCTTTTTATGTGTGGCAAAACCAAGTAAGTGCTACAATTCACAGAACAAGTCACACATTCCCCAAAAAAACAGACCAAAACCCCAACCAACCAAACCAAAAACCCCACTGAAGCCTCAGACCAAGTTAAACCCGTTTTTCCACAAGGTGGCAGGAGCAGACCTTCTCCTACCAACATGTAATCCACCAGATGACAGGGGTTTTCTTTTTAGGTGTTGAAACTACTCACTCTATAATCCTTTGTTTACAGTGCACAGCAAAATCACAGTAATCCACCCCAACATCAACATAGTTTACAGCAGTAGAGGACAGGATCTGATATGCCTCAGGATTTTGTTTCTTCAGCTTGTTGGATACATGAAATCCATCTACAACTTCACTTTCACCTCCTGCAGCTGTTTGCTTTATACAGTGAAGAAATTGAACCTGGAATGAATTAACAGCTCTTTAAAAAAAATAATTAGCTTTCATATTTAACAGTTTATTAGTATCAGTTCTTTCACATCTGTGGTTCTTTTATTCTAGTTGTTTAGTGTTTTTTTCCCCAGTGGCAGACTTTCTCATTTACTGCAGCTTCACAACACTCTGCCACCAGTATCACAAAGGCAGAAAATTAAAATAGCACGTTCATAAATCCATCCCATTTGGGATATCTTCTAATGCTTGCAACCTGTGACTCAGTGACAAAGAGGTCCTGCTTCTTTCCTTTGAGTCCCTCTTTTGGCAGTCACATTATTTTAAATGCATTTCAGTCATATCTCAACAAAGCATATTAGCTTTGTCCTGCAGAAACAAAACCTGATGTGAATTATCCACTCATAGAAGGGAAGAAGTGGCTCTCAGAGAAGGCCTGTCTCTGTGATAAAGTATCACTAAGACATTTCATTTCACTTTAGATTGAATTTGCCAAGGGTAAGATGGACAAAAAGCCTAAGCTGGGCTCTAGGTTGCACTGGTCTAAATCTGAGCTGCTGACACAGCAGCTGTGGCTCTAGAAATCACACAAACTGTAATTGCTCATCCTGCAGTTGACAAATGACACAAAATACACTTGTCATATCAAATGTTACCTTTGTCACTTGGCCCTTCCATGATGGTGAATTATTTCTGAGATGACTAGGAGAATAAAATAACCAAACCAAACAAGAAAACCTTCAACAACAACAACTGAAACAAGTAAACAAACAAAACAACAAAAAATCCAACCAACCAAAAAATCCCACACAACCCCCACACAAACAAAAACACCCCCAACCAAAGCAAAACAAGCAAAAAGCCACAAAACTATCCCCCCCCAAAATAACAACAACAAAAACCCTAACAAAAAACACCCCACAAACACAAGAAGCTCAAACAAATAAACAAGAAAACCAAAAAGCCAAACAACTCACCAACCAAAATCTCAACCCAAACCAAAACCCCTCAGGATGGAAAAGAGGACTGGAACAGGGTTTGTTTTCCTTACCAGTTGGACCTACAGACCTTGGTGATGGTAATGAAGGGGGAAACTGAGGCTGTGAGCAGGGCAAAGGGCCCACTGAAGGGAGCACAAGGCAATAAGTTCTTTTTTTTGGTGGCCACAGCTGGCCTTGTGCAAGGTAAGCACAGCTTGGCCCAGCCAAGGAGGACTGCAGTAATGTAAGTTGTGTTATGGCCCTAGAAAATCCTAAGGGGATTTCCCCTAAATGGGACAGTTCTGAAATTAATCATCATCCTTTAAGAACATGTCTAAATATTTGTAATAAATCACAGAATTCACAGAATTACTAGGTTGGAATAGACCTTCAAGATCATCAAGTCCAACCCATGCCCCAAGGCCTCAACTAGACCATGGCACCAAGTGCCACATCCAGGTGTTTTTTAAACACATCCAGGGATGTTGACTCCACCACCTCCCTGGGCAGACCATTCCAGTACTTTATCACTCCTTCTGTGAAAAACTTTTTCCTAATGTGCAACCTGTATTTCCATTGGCACAGCTTCAGCCTATGTCCTCTCATCCTGTTGGCTGCTGTCAAGAAAAAGACCAACCCCACCTGATCACAGCCACCTTTCAGGGTGCTGTAGAGTGATAAGGTCACCCCTGAGCCTCCTTTTCTCCAGGTTAAACAACCCCATCTCCCTCAGTGGCTTTTTAGAGGGTTTGGGTTCCAAACCCCTCACCAGCCTTGTTGCCTCCTCTGGACACACTCAAGTGCCTCAATGTCCTTCCTAAACTGAGGGGACAGAACTGGACACAGCACTCGAGGTGTGGCCTCACCAGTGCTGAGTACAGGGGAAGAATGACCTCCCTGCTCCTGATGGCCACACCATTCCTGATCCAGGCCAGGGGCCATTGGCCTTCTTGGCCAGCTGGGCACACTGCTGGCTCATGTCCAGCTCTGTCCATCAGTGCCTCCAGGCCCCTTTCTGCCTGGGCACTGTCCAGCCACTCTGTCACCAGCCTATAGTTGCTGGGGGTTGTGACTTACATACATCTTAAGAATTCAAATATTGTGTAATAACTAGATATATAAAGAAAACAGCACATTCAGGACAATGTTCAAAAACATTCTGATGTACTTTAATAGTTGTATTGTCTACAAGCACATTTGAATGAAAAAGGTAATGCTCTTTTTCTAATGTTTCATAGCAGAGTGTGAGCTTTGGCACACACAGGACAGTGAGCTAATTCACATCTGCTCTCTATTAATGAAGGTCTATTCCATTCTTTCTCCACATGGATGAACAGTATGTAAATGATGAAAAGATAATCTTATTGTGAACTATTTGGTACTTCCCTATGGGTAAATCACATTAGCTTTTTCTTTAAATACAGAAACAACAGAGTACTCTCAACAACAGAAGGGAGGTTTTACAGTACAAACTTTCCAGGGTTATCTGTGGTCCTTCTTACCTGTTCACACTACTTTCCAGTTCTCTGGAATTATGTGAATTATGCAGATTACACTTTGATATGACAAGAACTGGGTGAAAACATATTTTCTATGGTTGTCCAGTTTTTACAGAAAGACCCTGTTTTATTGTCTGTTTTGAAAGGGCAAACATTTACCTTGTACCAATTCACAGAAAACAGAATATACCATCTTAATCTTATTTCTTTCTCTGCTCCCCTCCTCAGCTGAAGAGATGAGTCCTAAAATGTCACAACCTGTCTATAGCATTTAGACACCTAACTTCTGTGAAATAATGAGAACAGTATTCAAAGCATAAAAAGGACCCTAAAAATATGGAAATATTTTCAATACTTTGTGAATTTAATTTAAAAATTATGGGATATATGGGAGACTTATGCTGAATTTACATCATGCTGTAAAAATTGCATACCCATGTGTATATAGATTATCATATGCAGATTCATATATTGGTATTTTTACATTGCTCTTTTCAGACAGAATTCAGAACCACTGATCTCTAACCACATTTGACATTACAGGAACACTTCCCTTTCCCCTTTTGTGGGGTGAAAAAGTCAGTAAATTCAACTTACCCCAGGTGGATGCTGCAGAACAGGATAATCAGTATGAAAACAGAGTCTCCCAGTGGTATAAGCTATATTGTTAGCATCTGCTTTGTCTTGCACTTGCCAAGTTGGTCTTTATAATGAAAGGGAAAAGAGAAAACGTGTTAGAACATCTAGCCAGCATGCCAGACAGTACACCCTGAAACTGTGAAATCACATTGCAAGAGTAATTTCATCTTTGGACATGAAAATATCGTAACATTGTGAGGAAATAAGGATTCAGCAGTGTCCCTCCACCCCAACAGTTATTTCAGCAGTCCTAGATAAACTTTAGTGTGTCAGGGGACATCTGGCACCAGGGTAGTACCTAGAAGAATGACAGCTTTCCAGAGGTGGCACTTTGCTGAATGCAAAAGCCAGCTGAAGACATGAACCAAGACACTTCTGCCAGTAGAAATCATCTTAGTACTGATGCTTCAGCAATAAGCAAGTAGAAGCTGGCCCATTTCTTTTTAGCAACCTTCCATTTTCCCTCTGCCACACAGAGCACATTATCAATGAAACACAAAGTTTGTAAAAATTTATAGCTTTCCCTGGCAGCTATTTTAAAAGTTATTTTTAATATTTATTTTATTATAAACTTAGAAAATATAGAGGAGTATCCTTTACAGGGGGATCTTTCCTGTAAGTTGAAGACTTGCTCCTGGAGAAAAATGTCTTGATGAAAGACTTTGAAACTTCTTCCCTTTCTATGACACCCTTTTTGAGAACTAGCTCTGTTTATTTTATTACATAGTTTCTGTCTTGGAATTTGGCACAATTCAGTAAAAAATTTTCTGACAATTGCAGTGAAAAAAATAAGTCACAGCCATATGACAAAGACATATATCTTATGCTGCTGCACAGACAAAATGTGTTTTGAGTGACACACCATGCAGGATAATTTGAGACCAAGAACCACAGATTTTGTTTACACAAAGTTCACATGATTGAAGACAGTCCTTAGCAGATGCATGTTATAGATCCAGATGTTTGTCTGGAAAAGTGTAATTTACCATACAGAGTCCATATAATTGCATGCACTGACTGAAAAGAAATTATGAAACTCATTTTCCCTGTGGAATATTATAGACCAAGTATGGTCCAGATGGTGTGTGCCTAGCTTTACTTCTTAATAACAGTTTTAAAATAAAATAGGCTAAAGAACACACAGAAAAAAATATTTATATACAGTATATAAATGCTTTTGTTACAGGAGCTGTGTTTAGTATAGAAATTATGCAAAATGCTAAAATTAGATTTCTGCAACTGCCAGAGGGAAAACCCCCTTGAATATTTGCAAACATGTTTAACTGCCTAGGAGAAATAGTTTTTATTATTTAGTATGGCACATATTCATCAGCACATTACTTGAGTAACCACACATATTCATCATCACATGACCTCAGTACTCAAGTATGATAATTTCAACCACACTTCCACAGTTTGACAGCCAAAAAATAGCCCCTTTATATAATTCCTATAATTAGTGCTGAAGGCAGCTAGATTTGCTCCATCTTTAACAGGCTATGGAGTCACTCGATGGTTTTAAAACAGTTTAACACATTTTAATTGTCTCATTTATATGAGATACATAAAATTTCTGGAGTGATAACACTTTATAGAGTCATCATAAGCTTTTGTAAAATCAGTCATTGCTTTTGTGCTATCAGGATTTGTAAGGGAAGCTGCTCTGTAGTAGCTTTCCTTCCACACAGGGAACTTTGATCAAAACCCAAGCTACTGACTTGAAGTCAAAGATGCTAACAGGGAGCTCAGCACTGAGTATGGAAAAATCAACCTTACTTTGTCCAAGTCTCAACTGAGCTGAAGCATCACCTTGGCCATGCTGGGTGCACAGGTAGTGAGGGTATGTCAGAGGACCTTAAGGAGAGTAAAGTGGGTTGGAATGGTTCATGGTATAATAATTAGGGTCAGATTTCAAAGCCTGATGACATTTTAATGGAGGTCACACCAAGCAGACATCTAGACAAGAAGAAGAAGAAAGGCTTTTTTCCTTCATGTGTTAGAATTATATTCATTGCTGTTACATTTCAGTTTAAAATTCAGGACTGAGGTCATGTTTAATTTGGCAAGTTTTCCAATTCCAAGTTTATCCTTTTATTTATCATATTTTGTAGGCCATGTATTTGGCTTACAGTGAAATAGCAGGGAAATTACTCAAAGTTATTATTTTATTACATTTGTAAAAGCCACCCTAGAACTGGATGCCAGTAAGAAATGAACTTCTGCTTCAGAGGTGAAAATTATTATAGGTATTAGCTACAAACATTTCTTCTTAGTTAGATGGAGGTCACTGATTCAGCTCAGCAAAATGTGAGTTGCCATCATCATTTGTCTGCTCATTTTGTAGGCACTTGCAGAGGTGGAGCTTCAGTCTGCCAGTTCTTGGCATCATATCAAAAGGATAATTTACAAGTGCCTGCTTGCATTCCTTCAAGCTGAACTTCACTTGTTGGGATTGGCTATATCTTTCCAGAGCACACTGTGTTGAAAGCAGGGAAATGGGTACTCAGCCCATCTTCTTGGTGATGTGGGCCACAATGCCATCATCTGTGTCTTACCTACATCCATGACTCAAAATCAGACTAAGCAAAGGTTTCAGAGCAGATAACTTCCTCTGTTCAGAACAGGATGGATTAGGGAATTTTGGTTTTGTTTCATGGCATAGATAAGTAAATCTATCTCACTGTTACCCGATATTTGACTTTTTTTTTTTTCAGGCACTTTTCCTTCTCTCATCAGTTAATGTTATTGCTGCTCTTCTTTACATACCCAACCTGCAACAGCAAAGCAATTCTCTTGTACACTATATAAACTTGATGCCAAATTTTCTAATACACAGAGAAAAAAATCATACACTTTGCTTTAATATATTAATCCACAAAACAGGTACAGCAAGCTTAGATAAAGAACATTAGAGGTGATTACAACACTGGCCAAACAAAGAAATTATAAAACAAACTCACCCATAAAATGTGAGACGCAGGAACCCAATCCTGTGGCCAAGTCTAATCAATTCTCCCTGCCTTGTAGCAGCTCCTGTCAGTAGAACAATTCCTACTTTCTTTAGGGTGCACAACCACTTGTATGCACTTTCATCATTGTTCATGATTTCTTCAAAAGGCATTTTGGGAAGCTGAAGGTCTGAGCCCCAGTACTGGCATTCTGAAAGGGAAGAAACAGAGAAACAAGTTCTTAGTTGTTTTAGCATCAAAACTCAGGACAAAGTCAAAGCAGGAAGTTAGTGGGATTTCTATGTATTTGTGAATATTTCTCAATCCTGCAAACCATCTGGAATGGGGTCCCTGAGTTTGCACAGATGACAAGCAAACTTATGATGAAATTCAGCAAGACACTGCAATATCAAAATTTTAGGTCAGAAGTAGAATGAAAGGACAGTTTGAAAGGAATATTTTTTGCTAACAGTGCATCAGAAACATCAGTGTGCATTCAATTTTCTGTCTGTACTGGTAAGCCACAAGAGGGAAAATGAAAGAGAAAACAAAAATCCCATTTCTTGATCATACCAGGTTAGTCCTAACTACATTAGAGTTTGCATAAAATGAGAAGATGCCTTTGCTCAGCACCTGCAGATGGTGTGCATGCACCAGCACTAGGACTTACCCAGTATTTACTACACAAGTTGGGAAAATGCTGATCAAAATCTTCTGGAGTAATATATGAAAGTCTAGACATCACTAGAGTAAATTACTTAATCTGAAATTATTTTGTCTACAGCACGTATTTTAATGTTTGTTGAAAGTCAAGTGTATTGTGAGTTATGTATATGGCAGCCTAACTCATGTCATTACACTCTTACTAGTTATTACTGCATGATAAATTCAAATGACCAAACTCAAAAAGTAAAAGACTACTTTTAACTTCATTCTCCTAAAGTTATCATCTCTCAGGACCAGCAGAGAAACTGAAAACACCATTGATGCTGTTAACTTCCTGATTCAAACTTTTGTGGAGCTGGATATATATATCCAGCATTATATTATCACATTTTAAAGAACTATCATAATCTGAAACCTTTAAACTGCTGTTAAAACCTTAACCTAACCTAAGGTTAAAAATATTAAGTACCACTACAGACTAACTCTGCAGAATCTTCTCTTTCATCCAGTAGGAAAATATCATATTAGATGTTTTCTAATTTCCACCCCCACCTCCCCAAACCCCCAAGTCCCATCCTGATGGTGGTATGCCAGCATGTTGGAAAAACAGCCTCAGCAAATGCAATTAACATGGGATACTGGCTGACTTAGTGTCTCTCACAAGTGTCTACTGCCCCCAGCATCCAAATTACAGACATGGTAAATCATTCCTGTGACATCTGCTGGGGAGAACTCAAGTAAACAGAAAGAAAAAAGAGAGTATCTTTGAGACACCGCAGCTGTACAAGTAGAATATGACTCTTTTGCTGTTCCTTTGGGAGCAGCTTGTAAGCTGGGCTGAAATTAGCCTTGATGTACACAAACAGCAGATTTTGATTTTGCATATTGTATGGATAGGATCTGGCAATGTTTTAAAAGGGAAATCTTGACATACTGCCACAGAGTTATTTATAGTCAGCCCATCATGCACTGAAAATCTGACCTACTCTTCTTTTTGGGTTTCACACAATGTCTGGCATCTATGTTTTTTGAATCAGAAACTATGATGGGAAAACGTTTTTTTTTTTAAAAAAAGCAGCACTAAAAGCAAATTTCTTGCAAAAGAAAAAAAGTTAGGCACAGCTGCAATAATGTCAGCAGTGAAGGTTAACCTTTAACTACAGCAGTCTGGTGAGCTTGCCTTTCTCTTTGTTGAATCAGCATGCAGGGCTGGCATTTTGTATCACTGTCTGTAACATTACACTGCTGGGATATGATTAGCTACTTAAGGGCACGTAATTTGCAGCGTGCATTTCCACTCACCACGAGGAAGTGTATCTAAACTTACCACAATACACCACGAAAAACAGATCTCAAACAGCCAGCAAGCAAACTCACAGGCTGCAGCCATTTTTTGCAACTGAAACCTGGGAAAAACTGCAAGAAGGTGTCAACCATAATGAGCCAGGGCTTGTCTGAGAATATGAGGAAGAGCTGAATGACACCACCAAAAAAAGCCAGATAATTGGTTGTAATGCTTATACACTTAATTTCTTCAGACAGACCATGTGAAACAGAATTTGAAAAAGCACTGCCCAAAGAATGAAACAGATCCTTGGTGAATGTTTTTACCTAGATGGCTCCAAGGGAGAAGAGCAGTGGCAGAACAGAGAACTGGCTTCCAAACCATGCACTGTATTCAGATGCCAAGAGCAATCACTGTGCAAATGCACACATGTGAAGGCAAATCACAACCAGCTAAGACTTCATAGTAGGTGAAAAAAGTAGCATTACATCTGAATTCTTGAAATCTCAGTAATTAATACCCTTGCCAATGAACACAGCCTGAGATCTAGATTATTTTTTCTGGGTATTAATTAAAGCAATGTTCAATTTATGTTGACCCCTTTGAAGGCTACAAAACACCCTGCTACCTTTTGTAGCATATTTATTTTCACAAATAAAAAAGTTCTTACTATCTGAAAAAATCAAGTCTAGTTTCCCTGAATAGGTTTGTATCTTAGCCATATTCATTCTGGAAGCATGCCAAACCCTTCAAAACAGTAATCAAAACCGTTTATTTTTGCCAAAATTAAAGTAGATATATATTTTTATATTACCAGGGGGAAACAGTTCCATTCTGAACTATGAAGAGTCTATTTTAGTATCCACTGAAATGAAAGGAAATATTTCTCATCATTTAAGTTTTAAACCAGTAATGTCCTATTTTAATAGATACTGTCTTAACTCTGAATACAGATGCACAGATTCTGTGACAGCAGATCTCACAGGAACACTGTCAAGAGCAATCACAGGCACCTTGCAAGCTTTCACACTTTCATGCTCAGTCTGAAAGGCTGTCAAAGTAATAATGATATGCATCATGCCAAACCTAGTGGGTTTATATCATTCACTTTAAAGGGTAAGTGTACAGGGTAAATGTTACAAAGACAGTTGTACAAAATACTTTGTGATCAAGACAGTCTACCACTCAAATATGCACAGGAAGCAAAGCAAACACAACCTGAACTTCAGCACTACACACTGCTATGCTACACAGTTACTTTTTAACAAGAAGGCCATGAAAAGGGGAAAAAAAAATACTTCACCATTAAGTCCCTTGCAATTCCAAATAACCTTTCTTTTTAGAAAAATTTAAATACTTCAAACAGCACTCACACACTTGCGTAGTCACAGACCCCTGCTGTTCCATGGCTCATTTGTGAGACCTGTTAACATTTTCTGGAAAGAAAAGGCTCTCAGGAAAGTAAATTCAGCCCAATTAGCTGTACTTCTCTCAGGTGTAGGAGGTAGAAGAGGGAAGAGATAACCAGGGGTCCCTGTCATGAATGCACAGCCTGGCACTGGGCACCAAGGGTTGGTTGTTGCCACTGCTTCAGCTGGGTACACCTGCTCCTCACACAAGCACCTCTAACCAGGACTGTCAGTGCCAAACCCCTTGCATTTCACACAAGCATGGCAGACAGAGATTTAATTCCTACCTGGCAAAAATAACTCTGCCTGCATTACAGCTCTGGCTTCTTCAGAGAAGCATCGTTTTTTCAACCATTCAGCTTCATATTCACTTGTGTGTTCATCAGGCCATGTAATGGAGATCTTTCAACACAAAGGAAAAGGTGAGTTTAGAAAAAAAAATTTGTAAAACATCACCTAGGACAACAAAACCCCTTAGAAATGGCAGAAATTGTAATACTTAGATAAAGAATATCAGAGTTAAACTTTCCCCGAAGCAAGACAGCAAAATGAAAATCCAACCTGAACACCATCCAAATTCTGACACTTCTTATAAATGTTCATTTTCATTTCAACCTGTGACTTAATTTGCTGGTTTGTCTGGACTGTTTCCACTGTGGGGGCTGCACTTAATAGAGAGAAGGGAATTGTAAAAACTGGCACATATCACTGGGGAGAGCACTTCACGCCAACTCAGAAGAGTGAAAATATCTTGCAAAACACTGACAGGTGTGAGAAAAGAAAAAGAATGAGACAGACAAGGAACTTGTGCTGGAAGAGAAATCTGTCTCCTACTTTTGAAGTCTTCCCTCTATCAAATAATTTTTTTAAAAGTGTTAGGTTTTTCAATTCCTGAAAAAAAAAAACTGGAAAGAAAGAACATGGCTTTGCTTGTCATGAACTGAAAGATCTCAGTCCAGCACAGACCTTCAACTGAATTTTTAAGACGGATGAATAGGTATCAATTCCCAGACATGACTCTGCTCATTCACATGACAGTAAAACACAATCATTTTAGTACTAGTGCTGTGCTTTCATCAGGTTCTAAGAGGAAGCAGACAGCTTGTAATTTGCCTAATCAAATAATGAATTTACATTGCATTAATTTTGTCTACAATCAATTTGGGAGGCCAGAATCCCTCACCAGAGACCCTGTGGCTGAGACACTCGCACATGAGTCAGCCTCTGCAAACTGCAAGGCTGTCCCATCTGACCTAGGATTGACTGCTGCATATTCAATATATTTAAAACATCTCTAAGTATAAAATGAAGGAAATGAGTTTGCCAAAGGAGCCATGTACTGCTTTTAATAAAACATAAAAAATCTAAATAATACACTAGGTTTTTATATATCAGGAAAGATTGAAACTGATAAGGAGGGCAGCTCCAGTCCTCTCTTGCTCAATAACCTTCCATTTTTCAGGAAGAAACGTTAATGTAGATAAGTAGACAGGGATACAGACATTAGTCCAATTCTGATTATTGGATTCAACTTTGGTTTGAGTGTTCACTCTAAGATGAAGGTTATTTACATTGAAAATTTGCTAATAAGCTGATTTTTGTTATGGATTGGGGTCATTATCATTTTGCCATTTGTTTTTCATTTTCAAGCCATTTACTTAAAGAATAAAGACAGTAAAAAGTGTGAGTGTAATTAAATGTGCAAGAGATGTCTGTATTTTCAACAACTAGTGATGAAGCATGGTAGAACTTCTAAAAGCATTATTGTATTACAAAAGCTGAAGCCTGGGTTTATGCAGCCTCTGCATATCATAAAGTGAAGTTTCATATGAAGGTGCAAAGATCTGAGTTTCCCAAACTGAGATTCTTCCTGAAAGCTTTTGCAAACGCCTGGTAAGGTTTGCAAAGAAGCAAACTGTGGCTGGAGTATACGGCGGAATTGTCTCGATTTTAGATTAATAAGCCCCGTTAGACAATTTCCCGAGCAGGCGGGCGATGATTTGCCCCAAGTACCTTTGTGCTGTCGGGCAGAGCGAGCTGCTTGGGCGCTATGTCGATGTCCAGCTGCTGCAGGCGCAGCCTGCGCGCCCCGGCGGAGCGCAGGGAGCAGCGCGGGCACCCGCAGCTGTCCCGCAGCCACACGCACGGGTAGCGGCTCTCGCTGCCGTCCTCCCACCGCACGCAGACGAAATGGCCCGCAGCTTCCACCTTCTGAATCCGCGGGGCCATGCTGAGCTCCGGGCGGTGCAAGGCTGAGCGCTCCAGCGGGGCTGCACCGGCAGCAGGGAGCGCACCGGCTCCGGGGACTGCACAGAGAGAGAGAGAGAGAGAGAGAGTGAGTGAGACTGAGTGACCGACTGACCGACTGACTGACTGACTGACTGACCGACTGACTGACTGACTGACCGACTGACTGACTGGCTGAGCCACCGCCCTCTGCCTCTTGGGCTCTGTGTTGGAAACGTCAGAGGCGCACGTCAGAGATACACAAATGGAACAGATCTGCAAATCTAGTTTTTGTCCCATACACACAGCACCGGACCAAAAGCTTCTCCTTTCAGGAGATTTGCACTAGTGGAGTGGTAAGACTATTTCCGGGTTAAGTTCTGCACAGAAGCCACCCAGTATGTATTCACTGGTCTATTTCAATAAAGCATTTCACAACATTTTCCATCCTATTTAGGTGGTTCCTGACTGTTGGACTTCAAACCCATCACTGATGTAAGTGCAACACTCTTGTCCTATAACAGGTTTGGTTCCTGTTTCCAAGCTATATTAATGCCTCCCCTTAGGGTACTTCAGCAAACTCCACAGTAAGAGGCAGGGCCAAGAGAATATTTTCTATCCAGGGAATGCAGGATGACCTGCAATACACCCTTTTGATTGCAGAAGAAAAAAAATTATGGTTCACACTATGCCCCACGTGCACGACATGTCCTGTGAGTTTATATAAACAAGTTAAACAGATTATTATAAATGGCAAATGATATTATTTAAGTATTGAATAGCACATCCTATGAGCTCCAGCAAACACGAATGGTGGCTCTACAGAACTGCATGGTTAGATTATCTGCTTGCTAGCCAAGAAGGAACATGTGTTGTTATAGGACAGGAGTTTTGCACTTACATCAATGATGGGTTTGAAGTCCAACAGTCAGGAATCACCTAAATAGAGCAGCTGAAGAGCAGCACAAAGAGTAGCACGAAGAGTCCCACTTCTGGGTGGGATTGGCTTACTTCATGGCTACCAAATCGGAGACTGCTACAAAATGCATTGAAGGCAGTCACTGTAATCATTGCAGTGTGAGTACCTGCTTGAATTATGATTCAATGTTGTAGTTTTAACACTCTGTGCTGGAAAAATGAAGCATTGAGACTTGCCAAGAAGAGACATGTCTCAAGAAAATGGGGGGACTTGACAGCGTGATGGACAATAGACAATACACAATAAACAATAGTTTTCAGACAGACAATATTTTCAGTTCCCCTTGAAGTTGCTAAATAGAGCTTAAAGACTAATTAGCAAAATAGATACAAGAATGTAAAAGTAGACACAAAGAATGTTAAACCTAACTGGAATCAGTAGACAAGCAGATAAAGAGGAACACAGTGGCTTTTGTGGCAAAGCCATGTAACAAGAAGCAACAGAGCACACACCCTAAGAGGAGTTCAAGGTGCAGTTATCTGCAACACTGGGGGCACTCGGTGATTATGACCACCAGAGATCCCTTAGACGACCCTGTAGGACCACAAAGGACCCCTAGTAAGGGGTGGATACATGCGAATAAGTTCTAGGAAAAGTGGCGTTCGTGTATTAGCTAGGAAGTACATTGTAACGAATACATATGATCATGATGGAATAAACAACTTGTTATAAAGTTTCATGACATAGATGATTAGGGAGATACCCTCTGAGTGTGTTCAGCACGCTGACAATAAGGAATGACTGCTTTCTAATGTTTCAAATTGTGTTAGACTGTTTTCTAGCTGAAATCCGCTCCGTTCCCCCAGGCCCCCGCCCGCTCCGCTCCCCCAGGCCCGGGCCCCGCTCCGCTCCGCTCCCCCGGGCCCCGCTCCGTTCCCCCCGGGCCCCGCTCCGCTCCCCGCCCGCCTCGGGCCCGCTCCGCTCCCCCGGAATGGAGATGGAAACTTGTTGGATGGGAACAAGTGAAATGGAAAAAGTGAAAATATTCAATGACTCTTCAAAAATATTTTGGCGGTTTAAAAGACCTCAACTAATAGTAAATGAAGTATTTATGTTGGTAATTATAATTTAGCATCTTTAATAAAAGACAACCCTCACATGACAAGGCAGTTCTAGTAATGTATGGAATTGGTCACATTACTTTCTTTTAAGAGAAAGAGTGGTAGTAATTAATTGCTTCCAAATTAGGCCCCAAATCCATTTTTTCAGCTTGCTTTCATATTTTTGCCTTGTTTCTTTTGCTGTTTTCTCTGTGGAATACATATACATTTTTGTTTTTCATGTCTGTCTTCTGTTTTTTTAAATAACTGTTTATAAGAACTACCATATGCCTTCTGCCTCCCCATTTAAATACATTATTTTAAACAGGAGCTTGAACATTCTAAATTATTTTCAAGGTTTGATAGACTGATGTCTGGCAGATAATCAGTTTCCTTTCATAAATACTGTTTACAAATGTCTTTATTTATTTATTCCAGAGGTTTTGTAACTCTTTTCTTTAAAAGAGAATTATTTACCTGCAGGTATTTTATATGAAGTACATACCTTATTCTTTGTCTCAGTCATCAGTCTCCAAGTAGTAACTGCTAGAAAAGAGCAGGATGAAGATTTTGCCTATGCTGAATGTAGATTTTTGGTTGAGAATCCACATTTCACCTTCCTGACTAGTGCTGTTGACTTTGCAACATAGTACCTTAACACTAGGTTTCTCAATTATTTTTTTTTTTTTTTTTTGAAAAAGTACACATTAAGTACATAGTGGGTGAAAGAAAGTATTTTATATTTTTACACATTCATAATTTGTTTTTACTAAATTTAGAAAAAATGAATCAATTTGGTTCAAGTGCCTAAGTAATACAATTATAGGCTTTTAAAGAGTGAAATCTGTTATTAACAGAAGCTATGTATATAAGCACACATATAAATCCCAGTCAAGCTGGAAAAAAAGAACCAAAAGTAATTTAGTTTGGACCTTAGGAAGAAAAGTTGTACATATAACAAGAATAGGGATTTCTTTTTTCCCAGTCAAAAGGGGAACATATTGAAGTACTATAAGCATGAGGGTGTAAGAAGTCTCATTTGGTAATAGTGCTCCAAAGTGTTTGCAAGGCTGGATCTCTATTTTTACAATATACAAATGGGAAAAGATCCTATCCAAGTGGAAGTAAAACAGAACTGCCTTTAAGATGACATAACAGCAAAATAAAACATTAATGCTGTGCTTGTATTTGTTGTGTTTCTGTAAAGGAAAGAATTTTAAAAGAGGCATATCAGAATACATAATGGAAATCTTGACCTACAACATATTTATGTCTCTTTTTACTGTCTCAACATCATTTTGCTTGATCCTGTACTGAAAGATCAGTTCACTAATTTGCTTTGGGGTTTACTCTGTCACCATCGTTTATACAGGGATGCACTGTGGGGGTTATGCCACAGGTCTCCATACGACTTTGCAGAAGGTTACTGACACATAAATATCAGTTTGGCAGCAATTAGGTAACAGACATTGCAAAATTTTAAGTCACAGGGTAACATACAAAGCAAACATCTTAGGAAGCAAACTCTGCTTGCTACCCTGACGTGACAGGAAAAGACTAGAACCTAGACCAGTATTCCCAGTGGAGTCAGACATAACCAACAATAACAATAAATACTATATTCCTGGTTCTGTGAGCTGGGGCTCTGCACACATGCTAAGGGAGATAAAAGCAGCAACTTTGAGCAGGCCTGAGATATAAATGCAGTGGAGTGGGGCAGACTGAAATGTACCTTGGAAATGTTGAGGAATTACTGTTAAAGTCAGTGGGAGCTGCAAGTAAATAAATACCATGCAGCCTGCACATGGTTGTGGAATTAGATGCAATGGAAAAGTGATTTGGATAGGAGCTATAAATCAATATATAAGTAGCACAGGGGGATGCCTGACTTTGTGAAAAACCTAATTGACAAGAAGATATAAGTGTTAGAAATGAAAATTGGATCTGTCTGCAAATTAGCTTCTAGGGTAAATGAGCACATGGTGAACTTCAGTTCATTCCTATGTACATGGTCAGATTAATTCCTCTGCACTCATACAAGGAAAAAAATCTAAGTGAGGTTTACCTCTTGTTCATTAACTCTTTTTTTTGAGGGTTAAGAGAGTAAGTGAGATATTATTTAAAGTCACAAATCTGATAGCATCCTAATTTATATGCAGATCGTTATGAATTAGCTTGCATTTTGTTGTACCTCTGTTTGAATCCTGAGTAAAAAGTGCATTACTTTAATACAAATCTTTTAATACAAATTTAATACAAATCCAAAGATGGATTACATTAAAGTAGAAACAAAATCATATTAATTAAAAAAGTACAAAGCCTGCTATTAAGAAAAATTGAGGGCTCTTCATTAACCAAGAAGCTGTCCATACAGAAAGTGTAAAGGAAATAATTCTTTTATCATTACCCCAAAAAAGGCATAAAGGTCTTAGATAAATTCAGCTGAGAAACTAAAAGTCCACTGAATAATTTTTGTGGATTAAAACCCAACACTAAACTGAAAATCATATTATTTTTGATAAGAGATAACAAGTAGACAGATAAAACCAACTTGCAGTTTGGAGTGTGTCCAAATTTTTAGTATAAATAATAGTATTTACACTATATACCAAATATATAACACCAAACCATTAGTATTAATAACAGTAAATCTCTATTACAACACTAAAACTACTCTTATGTTGGTAACTCCTGTCACAGGGCAAAATTTGGAGAGTGGAAAATGTATGGAAAATATGGTGCAAGTACATAGCTTTTTTTGTCATCATGCTTTCACAATATTCTCATTATCCACTTCACTGGATAATGAACCAACCTTCTCTAATAACGCTCCTCCTCCCCCCTACCCCAAAAAGGAAAGTTTAGACATGAAAAATGACTGCTACACAGACAGTTTCTAAGCTCTCACAGTCTAAGGAAGGTTGTCATCTGAGAAAATACGATACTCTTGGCATTGTCTTTTCTTATGAAAGAATGTTAATGGCATGCTGGAGACTGCCAGCAGTACCTCCCCAAGGTAAGGTAGTTTTCAGGAGGAATGACTCTACACAGACATGAATGACTCTGTCCAAGCCACATCATTAAAAATGTAATGGTTATGGAGACCATATGTTTTCCTTGTTACAGAAGTAGTCGTTAAATTCTGCCTTTTCCAGTTATAAATTGATCTTGTAGGCAGGATGACAATTCAATGAAGAAAATAAAAAAGGCAGTTTTAGTCTTTCTTTACACATATGTTCATATGAACATATGAACACATGTGTTCATAACAGCTTTTTAAAGAAGCATGTAGCACAGTCAGGTTTCTTTGCCAGTTTCACATATTACAGGAATGAAATACAGACCCAAATTGAACAAGTTTTTGCTAACGGATCACCAGAAAAACTTAGGTAATAAAACATCAAATTCCCCAATGAACTGCAAACGTAAAAATACATTTTAAAAGACAGAAAAATTACAGACTTTGAATCCAAAGGCTTATTTCAGGAATAGTGTCTGTGAAATGCACTTCACTAACAACACTTCAGTGTTAGCTGAAAACTTCTTTAATCATCACAAAATTGATATTCAAGAAGCATGAGCAAGAAACTGGTAAAGCAACAGGAAGACCATCAAAATAAACAGCCACACCTACAGTAATAAACACATCCAATAGAATTTCTCCACAAAATACACGTTTCCCAGACAGGACTATAACCAGAGCTCTGTAGCTCACAAGGCTGTTTCTAGTGAATAAGCCAGGTATGTGTTTTGCTTATGAGGTTTAGGTCTTGCCAAACTGCATCTGAGTACATGACAACCCATAGCAGCAACAATTTAGCTTCAGACAATTCATACACCCCAGCTTGGCACACAGGGTTTTATAAAGGCTCACCAAGTTTTTGAAACAGTCACTTGACTTCTCTGTGAGGATGGTCCTGGGTAAGTCAACCTGTGGAACTGGAAATTGCAGTTTTGAAATCCAGCTTGCACACTCCCCTCTGAATTCTCAGCCATTACCTTGGCAGGAGGCAAATAGACTTTCCTATCTCAAGCTTTTGTTAATGGTTTTGTGCATGCTCTGAGCTTCTTCTGTTCTGTGTATCAGTGGGTGTGAGAATGTCCACATCAGAGCACTGCCTTCAAAAGTGAGCTGCCTGGAGAAAAGTGGAGGTGAGTCCCTTAATGCCTTGCTCTGACTCTAATCATAGAATACTTTTGTAAAGATCATCTCATTCCAATCCACTTGCCATGGGTAGAGATACCCTCCACCAGACCACATTGCTCAGAGCTCCATCTAGCCTGGCCTTGAAAACTTTCAAGGATGGAGCATCCACACCTTCTCTGGGCAACTTGTTCCTCTTGATGAAAAAACTTAAATAAGCTCTTCATAACTGTTCCAGCTGCAGCATGGTTTTTTTGGGGGGGGGGTATTTTTTTTTTCAGAAAATAGTCTTTTGCTCTTCAGTACCATCAGCTCTTTAATAAATTCAAACACAGTAAGTTTTGAAAATCATCAGAAAACAACAACAACAAAAAAAAACCAAAAAACCCCCAAAAAAACCACTGTCCACTTAATTTTAGCTCAAACTTCTGCATTCTGTAAAATAAAAAATAATCTAGTACCAATGCAATATTTTAACATAACAGAAGGACATAATGGGGATGATCACTGCTACCATAATCCTTTTAAAGCTCTTGCTTAAAAATAACTACCAAATTTTCAATGCTGAAAGGGCTTTTACTATTTAAAATAGTCTGTATGAAGATCCAGATCCAGAAGCTCTTCATACCTTCCAAACAAATAAGTTTTATCAGATAAAAAGCAAAAGTGGGACATTTATAAGATTGCAAAGAGTATTGCAATATAGTTTTCACATACATATATGTTTTTTTGAAGAAAAAAATTGAATTCAAAACTTTAAACTGCTGAATATCACTAAGCACTCAGTTCTGGCAGGCAGCTCTATAAAAACCATTTATCAGCTCTGACTCAAAAACTATAAATTTAACATATGCATTTGCTTAGGTCAGCAAAAATTATGTATATCAAACTCTAGTAGATTTAAATGTCCAAAAAGATTTTTGTACTGGCTTCATCAAATCCACATAAGATTGACCATTTTTATTAAATGTGTGCTCTTATACATAAACCAGACTCATATCTTCATTTTCTCCTTGAAAGGACCATTTAAAGACTTCCAAAACCAGTGCTACTGAAACAAAATCAGAATTCTGTCATATTTCAAATATAAAAATAGTTTTTGCCTGCTTTAGAAACAGGCTCCTGGCTCTCAAATCTGGGATCCAAAATTCTAATCACCACTAGGGCTCATTCTTTTTGCTATAAAAATCTCCACCAGCATTCTCAGCATCTGACATAAGCCTTTTTGGCTGCTTCTTAGGGTTATGATAGCTTAGAGTCACAGATGAGCAAGCCTGGAAGTACAAATCCTGCCAGAATAGTTCCCATCTTTCCAAACACAAATGAAAATCACAGCTTTATGTAGTGGAACAACATTTAACAAGCATATAATACATATCATTAGAAAGGAAGTTAATAGAGGGCCAGAGGTTTCACCCTGAAGGACTCACAACAAAAGCAGTTTAAGTATTTGCTACATAGGAGTCTGAAAGGAGCTAGCCAGCACCTCGCTTCAACTACACTTATGGCAGGTGAGCCACAGAAAAACAGGTGATAAAAAACAAACATCAGGGAATCAGAGATGAGAAAGCTTACTTCATTTTGCAACCGAAGATGAATGATATAACAGAGGGTAGATTTTTGAATACGGGATATTAACTTAAACATACCTCGAACCTCCGGGTTTATAGAATTGTGCTATTTGTTTAGAAGGTAAAATAAATAAGGTTTTTCCATTAAGAAGAACGTGTTTTGTTTGAGTTACTATCCCTGGAAGTGTTAAAAAAAAAAAAAAAAAAAAAAAAAGACTTAATGTGGAACTTCTCAGTATGGTTTAGTGATGATATTCAGTCAAAGGTAGGACTTGATGATCTCGGAGGTCTTTTCCCAACCTAATCTAGGGTTTGTCCAAGGAGGTGCTCCTTCCAGGCAGGGCTGTGCCTTCCGGCAGAGCGGCGCTGGGGCTGCGGGTCCCTCTGGAAGGCGCTGGGGTTCAGCCGGGGCAGGGATCCCGTTCAGGAGCGCAGATAATCGCTCTTGAGGCGGCTGAGGGTCCCAGGCGCTGGGGTCAGGGGGCAGGGATCCCGTTCAGATAATCGTTCTTGAGGCGGCTGAGGGTGTCTCTGGAAGGCGCTGGGGTTCAGCCGGGGCAGGGATCCCGTCTCAGGAGCGCAGATAATCGTTCTTGAGGCGGCTGAGGGTGTCTCTGGAAGGCGCTGGGGTTCAGCCGGGGCAGGGGTCCCGTCTCAGGACCGCAGATAATCGTTCTTGAGGCGGCTGAGGGTGTCTCTGGAAGGCGCTGGGGTTCAGCCGGGCGGGGGTCCCGTCTCAGGACCGCAGATAATCGTTCTTGAGGCGGGGTGTCTGAGGCAGGGCGCCCGTCTCAGGACCGCAGATAATCGTTCTTGACGGTCAGCGCCAGCAGGTCAGCGCCAGCAGGTCGTACTTGTCGCGCAGCCCGCTGGAGACGTGGCGGGTCTCCCGGAGCAGGGCGCGGGCGTGCAGCAGCAGCCCCAGGAAGCTGTCGCCCAGGCGGGACTCCTCCCGGCCGCCCTGCTCCTGCCCCTGCCGGAATTTGCCCTCCAGCTCGCTCAGCGAGCGGTCCGAGCTGGAGTAGGCGTCGCTGATCTGCGCGGACTCGCGGCGCAGGTAGGCGCCGTAGCTCTCCTCGCCGTCCAGGTCGTAGGAGATGCTCCTGCCGATGCCCTCCAGCACCCGGCCCGCGTCCTCCACCTGCCGGCCCAGCACCGTCAGCTCCTCCCGCAGGCTGAGCCCGCCGCCCGCCGCCGCCGCCGCGCCGCACCGCCGCTGCTCGCTCACCCGGAACAGCAGCTGGCACCGCTCGGGGTCGTCGTTCTCCTCGTAGTCCCCATCGGGGACGAAATAGTGGTGCAGGCTCCCGTTGGACATTTCGGGGTACAGCGGCCCCTCGAAGTACCCGCGGCAGAGGCTGCAGAGCCACAGCAGCCACAGCAGGCGCAGAGGGACCGGCATGGCGCGGCCCGCGGGCAGCCTAGGGCCGCCCGTGCCTCATGGGTCTGCGGTGCCGCCGCTGCCGCCCTCGGCTCCGCTGCGGGCCGGGCTGGCTGCGGCAGCACGGCCCGAGAGCTGGCGGCGCTCTGGAGCCGCGGCGCCGCGCCGCGCTTTAAAGCCGCCAGCCCCGCTGAGGGGGAAGCGGGCCCCGCGCCGGGCCGGGCTGGGCTGGGCTGGGCCGGGCCGGGCTGGGCTGGGCCGGGCCGGGCAGGGCAGGGCTGGGCCGGGCTGGGCTGGGCTGGGCTGGGCTGGGCCGGGCCGGGCCGGGCCGGGCTGGGCAGGGCAGGGCCGCTTCCCTGCTCCGGGCAGGGCAGGGCCGGGGCAGGGCCGGGCCGGGCCGGGCCGGGCTGGGCCCCGCTTCCGCTCCGGGCAGGGCAGGGCCGGGTAGGGCCGGGCAGGGCAGGGCAGGGCCGCTCCCCGCTCCGGGCAGGGCAGGGCAGGGCTGGGCTGGGCAGGGCAGGGTCGCCCCCGGCTCCGGGCAGGGCCCCAGGGCCTCCAGAGCATCGCCCCCGCACCAGCCCCGCATCGCCCCCGCATCGCGCCCGGGGTGTCAGAAAGAAACCCCCTAAACCTGGCGTTACTCAGCTCTGCTCTTCTTCCCCTTAGAAATGACTGCTGTGCTAACAGCCTGGTCTGTACCGCAGCTCAAACGCACGGCTTTGGACAGAGGGACTTGTCAAAGCTGCTCAAGGCCACGTAACTTGTCATTGGTAAAAAAACTTGAATGGGAAAAAGACGCAGGATCAAGTATAAAGTGGAAAACAATAAACCTTGATATTGTAAGATGGGAAAACGAAACACAAAGTTTGTTCTAAACGAAGTGTCTGATGTGTTCAAGGAAAATACCATTACACTACATCCTGTGGGGCTGACTTCATAAGAAGCATTTCATTTTCATGAAACAATATTTTGGGTGAATCTAGTAGCAGAATTGTGGCACAGTGGAACTGTGCATGTAACTTAGAAATCTGTCTTTACCATTTTGGAGTTGTTAAATCGAGGTGAGATCACAAAAAGAAAGGGTCTGTAAAGTTACCAACTCCTTTCACATAATTTTTCCTCTTTTGTGTAAAAATCACCGCCTAGCAAAGACTATACCAAATCCTGCAGTCATCCAAAGTTAAAACTCCTGCTGCTGTTTGTGGGGGATTTGCATGCAACAATATTTATGTTGCCTCTATAAAGTAAGTATGTACTTTAACTATCATCTTGACACTTTCTGCGTGTTGTAAATAACTATGGTGCTTACAGTTAATTTAGTTGGGAAAATAAGCCAGACACTTGAGATGTATCTCTGGTTTTTCACTATTATTCTTGACATTGTAGATTAAAGGTTTATGGGGCTCAGGGGCCTTTGTGTCTACCATTTCTTGTGCTGTTGTTGTTTCAGACACCTATAATTCAAATGCATTCTTGAGCCCCTTCCCTCACATTAGTTCATTCTGTAATCACAAGTATCCTGCCTCTGGGCACATGTGAAGCAAATAGCTGCTGTAGAAACTAGGTACTTATCTCAATTTCAAATGCACTGAGCATTGAAACTGCTCCCTTCTTTGCTGATTATTCCTTGAGAGGATTCAGGGAGGCAGCTATTCCCATGTGTCTGGTAGGCTCCTGGGAGCTCAGTGCTGGACTTAACTACATAGCCAGCCCCTTTAATGTAAGATACATAGCTACTGAGTGCAAGCTGTCACTTCTGTGTGCCTTTAATACTTCATGATAACCTGTGATATCAGTGTGCCTGGGTATTGACTTCTGAAGTACTTTATGTAAGTGCACATGGTCATAAGACTAACACCAAAAGACAAAAGCAAAAATAAACCAACCAGTCAGACAACCAACAAAAACTAACCAGAGATAGCAAGAGTAATAACTGAAGCCTTCAATTACTGAATTGATTTAAAGTAGTCTCTGCAAGTTCTGGAGTCATCTGAGATCACAGAGACACCTCAAGATGAGAAATATTTGCAGTGTCTAGGCAGCTTCTCTTTCCAGGCAACTTTCTGTTAATAAGCCAGGCCAGACAAGCTATTGTAACAGAGGCACTCCACTAATTTGGAAACATTATAAATTTGTAATTAAGTTCACAAAACACTCATATAAATATAAATTAGGCTAAGGTACTGTGCTTCAGCTTTCTGTAAAATGTTTAAAGCTTATTCAACTGAGACTCTTCAGCAGTTCTCCTTGGTCTATGCTAGCCAACAGGGGTTTCTTGGAACAATAATATTCCCAGGATGCTCTTGTTTCACCTGATATCTTTTTGGATTTCTGTTCTTTGCTGATGGCAGAACATTGTCTCCATCCATTTCCATGCAAGCTGATATTATTGACAGCTGATTTGGCTGGTACTTGGGTTGTAGTGGACTCCACTTTTGATGTCTCCTCATGGAAGTACTGCACTGCAAATCACCTAGCTATAGCTTTGTGAGGATGGTTATGATTTCACCAGTGCCACAGAGGGTAAAAAACCCCCTAGCTTAGTAAATATTTTGTCTTGTTACATTTAGAGACTAAGAGGTGTATACTGTTCCCTGCTGCAGCTGCTGTCTGCCACTGCTGCTTTCAACTGGGCACGCATTATCCAGGTTTAATTTAAACTTTATATCCAAATAGTCCTCCCCAATGGAAAGCTGATTTGGAATGTCTGCTTCTGACAGAAGTCCACAATTCGGGATCTGCAGCCTTAGTGACTCAGAGGGCATAGGTTTGGTAAAAACTGGAATTTGATGGAAGATACACAACAGCCTGATTCAAGGCAATATCTATTATGGGTCAAGATGATAAAGCAACAGAATTCCAAGTTTTAACTGAAAAGCATCAAACAGTGGAAAAGATGAAGGCTCACACTGACAGAACAAGGCTGTGAATGAGTAGCCATTATTCATTCCAAAATCACATCTAAAAGACAAAAGTTTAAGACTGCAATTAGATAATCTAATATGAATACCCTTAAACTGTCCATGAAACCATGTGCATACAAATGAAAATCAGGTTATTTTTTTCTGAAAAACATGCACTGAAAGTAACAATTGCATTTATCTATCAGGACTTGAGTTGAAGGGTCTGAAATTTTCATCACAGTTAACAGCAGCAGGAACACCACAGCAAAGGCTGAAGTAACAACATAAAAATCAGTCAGTGTGGAACTTTGTAAAGTAATTTCTGGCAATAGCTGTAAGTTCAGAGGGCAATAAAACTGAAGGAAAACAGAGGGGAATTTCTCAGGAATACCAGAAACCTGGGGTGCAGAGAACCAGGAAGAGAGCAAGCCATTTTTCTGCTGAATGTTGCATTTTCTGCTGGGAGCCCATAGGGATAGTTGCATGACATCAGATATCTGGGGAGCTTTTGGGATGCATCCAATAAACAGATCTTCCTTGTGGCATGCTGCCCTGAAGGCCCTCATTTAAATCCTGGCATTGTCAAAAGACTGGTTGATTTCTGTATTTTATTCTCCATGCCTGCTCAAGCGTTTGGAAGTTCCTTCTGTATATATGAAGAAAAAAGTACAGGAAGCAAAAATAAAGCAGCATACTGGTACTGTTGTCTTATAAATACTTGGCATGATGTACTCTGGTGTGTAAAAAAAAAAAAAAAAAAAAAAAGCCACTGTTTTTCCACCTAACAACTTTAGTTTAAAGGAATATAAAGAACTGTAGAATTTACTCTGCATAACCTGCTTATGCAGCACCAAAATCAGCCTCCAGCCCAGAAACTGCTTATAAACTGATGGCAAATGCAGAGCTCAGCCCTGGATTTTAGGTAACAATTGTATACATCTTCTGCAAACTGTGTTTCATCTTTGGTTTTTGGCTCCCATGTTGCTATTTCTGTTGTAGATCGTGGTCAGCTTTGCAACATCAGAATATTTCAGATGTAAATGGCCATTTATTTGGAGAACAGAAATATGTTTTATGGTCCTAAAGGCCCCACAGGCTTTAGAGTGGAAATGTTTTCTGACTACTGGCTTCTGTTTTCCTGCTATGAACTGTACTATGGCTTTACATAAAGATTTGTGTAAACAAAGTCTTGTTTAGAAACGAGACTAAAAAGTATGTGTATGTAATTTCTAATTGTAGGGTGCAGTGCTAAGTGCTCAAATGACATTGGAGGTGGGCATGTAAAATAGTCTGTGAAAGAGTAACACTGGGGGTTTTTGTAGGAAAATTGCCATAAGAACATACCAGAAATTCTGCAGAATGAAAAAAAAAAAAAAAAAAAAGGTTTTGGGAAATTAAGCTTTTATAATGCATTTAGTATTCATTCAGTATAATTTTGCAATGCAGCAGAAATTCAGGTTCAGTATGCTGAAGGACAAACCCTACTGATTATTCCAGGACCAGCATGTCTGGTGTTTCACTGAAATGTTGAATTTCTCAGAAAGATATATTTACTTCAGAACTGGAACAGCTGATCAACAGATATTTCAAAAGCAAATTTGTAGAGAAAACAACTTTATTTAAGCTAACTGATTCTGATAACCCTTTTCTCCTTCACAAACTTCAGGCTGAAACCACATCTGTGTCTGGGCACAGAATCCTCTGAGTCCTTTAGCACTGGCCTGTCTTAGATAAGCAGTACAGAAAATCAAATTCAAAAAACACAAGAGCTATAGAAAGATTGGGTGAATGTGAATACCACTAATGGAAAAGGTCTGTCAGGCTGTTTGTCTCAGAAGAGTTTGGGATTAATATTGAGCCTCCTTCAGCTTTAGCCAACACCAAAATGACCTTGGCCTTGGCAAAAAAACATGGAAAAAGATTTTACCACAGCCCGTCTCTGTAGTGGGTGCTGGTTTACTTTATGGAAATATAATTTCCTTAAAGTAGAAAACAGGCTATTCTCAGTCTACTTTTATAAAGTGAAGTGATGCATCTGGATGCTTCCTAAGAAAGGAAAAGGTTAAAAGAGAGTTGAAGAGGATAAATATGTACTAGTAAGTTAATAGTGCAGTTTCTGCCTGTTGATGGAAAAAGCCTTGAACCCTAAAAGAAATATTGCTAGCATCTCTTCAGCAAGATTCCTGAAGTGGAAATAATAACACTTCCTCAGTGGAAATGAAAACACTTAAAAAATATCATTGCTGGATTGCTGGCCAGCACATGGAGAAGTTTTCCAATTACTGTAAATATGGTTTGTTACAGAGACAACATATCATGCTTTTAACCTGTTGATTTGATTTTCAGTCCTTTCTGTGTTATTTTTAGTGTTCTCTGTAAGCATGAAAAGGCTGCATGTGGAAACACATACTTTGCAGTTGTTACAGAAACATAATTCACTAATTATTCTTAAAAAATGCTTTCTCCTTCCATCTAATCTGTTAGGAGTAAAATAAGATTTTAAAACCCCCAAAGTTCCTTCTCTCTCTGTCTCACAAAATAGAGAAAGCTTGCAATCTGACATGTCCTTCTCAGGCAGGGGTAGCAAAGAATTTAAATAAAAGCCTTGGAAGAACTCTAGAAGAGTCTGGTGAGGAAATGCTGATGTCATCTCCAATGGGATTAATCCATTTTTACAGTTTCTCAGGACCTGTGATCTAATGTATTCATTTGTGGAAGGATCTTGAGAACATAAATTTTCTGAAAGCTGGATTTCACCAGGTCTGTTCTTTAGGTCAATTGCCCAACAATTTAAACACACTAAAGAATTTCTAGTTTTACCACCTTTATAAGGATAGTATTTTCTGATTTATACACGCAATCTTATATATTAAGATCAGGCATGAATCCTGAATAAAAGCTAGATCCTGACACATTTATACTGTGTGTATAGTCATCAAATTTCCTCTTCTCACTAATATTTTAAAGTATTTGCTCGTGAATTTAAAAGGGGAGCCTATCTATTTAGGCTAACCAACTGCATGTAGTTTTTTTAAACATGTCTCCACAGAGGATTAGCCTTCCTGCCTGAGGTAAAACTGAAATATATGTAATAGTATCCTCTCTGCAGATAAAAGTAAGATGAGATGGAAAATGTAAAAAAACCACCCCTAGGATTTAGCTAGTTTAATCTCCTCTCAGCCATACCTGTCCAATTGCAGCATAAAGAGAATAAATCTCCCCATGCTTCTATAGTAAAATTCCCTTGCATTCACAGATCTGTTTTTTAGGAGTTGAAAAATATTTTTTTCTTATCCTAACACATTCACTCACATTTTTATTTAGTTGTTTTTAACAGTGTATTAAACGTAAAACTAGTCAGACATTGTATGTGAGCAGCATAAACCCAGACATATGGTTTCAATTCAAATATACCAAAATCTCTGTGCTAAAAAAACCCAAAAAACCAACCAAAAAAAAAGCCAACAAAACACAGCATACCCTTTAACAAACATTTTTATAAAATACTAATTGAAAAAGCAGGTGAAGGAATTACTTACAGTCAGCTGTATATTTATTTTTGTGCAGCCATGGTTGACTATTCCACAGGTTTTTAATGACTCAGTCTGCACAGAGCACTCATTCAGCAGCCTGAATAGTGCGTTATTCTCGCATGCTTGAGGCTGGTGCAGAATGTCACTATGGAATTTATACCTCCTACTACAATTTATGACTTTTATTTGGAATGGCATGGCTTAGGAATTGGCATTCAAGGTTATTTCCTTGTGGCTCTGCAGATCCTTCTGCAGAGGATGCAATGGATGCTGGTGAAATTTGCCTCTGCAGCTCGAGCAGGAGCCCCAGCATGGTTGTTTGCCCTGACTCGAACCACAGTGTATGGGGTGCTTTTCAGAGCTGCAGGAACATGATCTGCCTGCTCCCACATTTATGGTCAAGAAGCAAAGACCTCTGATTGACTTCAAAGTTTGGGGGCTAGTTTAGGCTTAGGACTTAGTTTAGATTTAGGAAATGTTACAGCTCTTCCAGCTTGGTTGCCTTGGATGAGAAAACCCCATTTGGTGTCACTCACAGCCTCTGAACATGATGATTGGTCTAACATATCAGTTTGTTTGGGTTCCTTAGTGCCACTGTGGTTTATGCTCCCAGAGATTGTGCCAGCTGGACAACCTGTGCAAGCTTTCCCTAGGCAGTGTCTTTTCTGGGTGCTGGGAAGTCTGAAGCAGCAGTGCTGTAGTACCTTGGCAAATTTGTAAGAGTTTCCCTCAAGATTAGATAGGTGATGCCTGAGTGTCAATGTGCAAAAGGATCTCAATGCCCAAACCCACAGGAGCACACAGGAAAACAGATTCTCTCTGGTAACAGAATAAATGCTTGTTTCACATCAAACGCCTTTGGAGGTGTTTAAACAATTCTCTGTTCAGAGCCCTGAGAAGGTTCAGCAAAACCAAAGCAATGCTGTAACAACTGTTTGAAATTAAAGAGAATATATTCAAAAAGAAGGGGTACCTGGAAGGCAGGACAGGACAGCCCATCCTCCCCACAAGAACAGCCCAGAGTATACCTGTGTGTGCAGCCTGTGCTCTCTATCACACAGTGGTTTGGGTTGGAGGGGACCTTTAAAGGTCATTTAGTCCAGCCTCCCTGTAATGAGCAGGAATGGAGCTCAAACCAAACTCGATTTTAATATTTCAGGGATGAGGCATCCACCACCTCTCTGGGCAACTTGTGCCAGTCTTTCACTACTCTTGTGAAAAATTTCTTCCTTATATCTATTCTAAATGTACCCTCTTTTAGTTTAAAACCATTATCTCTTGTCCTATTAAAATGGACCTTGCTAAAAAGTAGGGCCCCATCTTTCTTGTAGCCACCTTTAGGCAGTGGAAGGGGCTGTAAGGTCCCAGAGCCTTCTCTTTTCCAGGCTGAACAACTTCCCTTGAGAACAAAGGGAGCCTGTCTACAACTACAGGGTTGCCTCACCTTCCCCTCCTGCTTTTCTCCCACGGAGCACCCTGTGTAACTAAATTTCCATATTAAATCTGCAGGTGGCATCACTAGTGGCCAAACACAGGGAATAGCAGGAGCTGAGTCTTTTTTACTCTTAATTCACTGACAAGAATGTGAGCATGGCTCTGAGAATTACATCTAGATATTTGCTGCTGTTGCTTCTGCTGCAGTGACAAAAAAAAAGGATTAGGAGTCTGATGATGGTTCAGCATTAATGAAGAAACTAACTACTTTATTAAGTAATACTCTCAGGAAGGAGATACCAAGGACTGCATTTTCTAAACTACAGCTCTCTAGCTCTTGTTGAAAGTGATGGGTACATCACTCATGCTTTTGATGGGGCAATGTCAAACACTGAACTTGGAAATAATTTGCTCCATACTGTAACTGGCTTGCTTGCATTTGGCTTGCTTGCAAATTACTTGCAAACAGTAGCCTTTTATATTTTCCTTTTATTTTTGTTGGGGGCCCTGTAAGTAATCTGTGAATTAGCACAAAGAATAACACAGGAAACATTCTTTTATTTTCTGATAACATAATTTTCCAGAAGCATTAGGCATTTCCAGATATGAGTGGTAATTCCTAAATTGTTCATTTTGTTAATTCTAGATTATTTAGAAAATGGAGTTGTTAATCATTTTACAGCCTGCATAGTGCTTTGTAACAGTTTTCTCTGACCACCAGCTAATTATTGGTATTTGATGGGTAGCCTTGGGACAAAGTTGTTGCAGAAAAATCATCATCGCAAAGAATCATTCTAATACAAGTTTTCAGCAGAGATTTGATTCTGATGAGGTGTGCACAAGTGTTGGCATTTATTAATGATGTTGGTTATCAAACATTCTCAAAGAATTAGTGGTATGATTGATTAGGAGCAGCCCAGGATCTTGAAGATCACTCTTTGGAGAAAGCTGGTACATGTCAGAGCTGGTGAGGGATTTGAAAGTATGCAGCCTTAACCACCAGAACTTCTGAGAGCAGCCAGCACATGTTTCTGTGACACTAACAAACCCAAAACAGCAGTTCTTCAGCACTCATCATCTGAATGTCAGCCAAGGCAATGAAAACCATCAAGACATCTGCATCTTGAAAAAAGAGAGTGGCAGAGAAAATCTCAACAGGCAAAATCATGCCATTGCCATGGCTTTTCAGTAGCCCCAGGGATGGTGGGTGACTCCACCCTGGGCAGCCTGTTCCAGTGCTTGACAAACTTTTCTGGTGAAAAAATTTTCTACATCCAATCTAACCCTGCCCTAATGCAACTTGAGTCCACTTCCATCTGTGCTTTTGGACAAATTGAGGCTGAAGGAAACATTCCTGTCTATATTTAACTGTGTTTGTGTCCTACCAAACCTAGTTACATTCACAAGGCAAAGCACATGCTGTCCTCAGAGGACAAGGCAGGAAGTGGATGTTTTCTGTGCAGACATCTCCACTGGTGAGTCACCCAGGTAAGCCAGCAAGTTCCAAACCTCATGGGGCATCTCCTGGGGGGAGCTTGGGAAAATGACTTGACCCATGACATGTCCCTTTGAGGCATCTCAGCCCTTTTCCCACTAATTGTTGTGTACTTCCAAAACTATACCAGTCACTTCAAGGGTAAGCAACAAAATAATTGTAGAATTTCTGTCTTATCTATTTAAAAAACATGGAATACTAGAAGCTGACTGTATCAGAAACAAATATAAACATATATATATATATGTGTGTGTGTGTGTGTATATATATAACAAATATAAAAAATAGAAACAAGTACAAGCCAGAAAGAAGTGAAAAAAGTGTTTTCTCACAATGACTGTGAAGGTGAGAAAGACATGTGTGGACAGATGTGCTTGCAAATTAGAAAAGATTGGTTAGAAAGTATCAGGAAAGTGTATTTTTGAAATTTATGTAATGGATAGTGTTAACTAAATATTTTTCGTCAGGAAAAAATCCATGTAAAAGATCAACAGTTCAAATTCTTGGACATCTGAGGCTGGCAGCTATTTAACATAATCAAAATATTGCCTTTCAGTAACCTCAGTAACTAAAAACCCACTATCCACTGTTGCTGCTACTTGAACCATTAAAACATGTAAAATAAAGTATCAAATCCTTCCTGAAAGCTTTGCTGGATCCCAAGGCACACCTGGATGTAAGCTCAGACTCCCATGCTTGCATAGATCAGATGGTGTGTTTTACCTTACTGGATTTTGCAAACATTATTTGGGAGGTTCATTTAGGTACACACTTTGACTTTCTGGGTCACGTTTAGGAATGGATCATGGCAACATAATTTTTTATAACCACAGGCAGACTGTGACTTGTGCACCACAGCTGCATGGGAGTGTACATGGATGTACAGCACATGCAGAGACACAGCTGCTGTCTGCAGCACATCACTTAGAGGCACAGTAATAACTATACAGATGTAATATTTTTTTACCTTTTCCATTAAGTTTAAACCTGAAGAAAAATAGGACTTAATTTTCTACCATGACATCACTATGAAATATTTAAACCATTAACTTATGCTTATTTTAAAGGCAACATTCCCCTGATGTTTGAATGCTAAAATATCAGAGAATGTTTAGACAGTGCTTGCTGTTGATCCATTCCTTGCACTAATTCTTATCCATGCACACAGCTAGAAACACTCCTTAGCAGAACCTCTTCTGTATATATATATACATATATATCTCATAGAACCATAGCATGATTTGGGTTGACCTTCAAAGGTCATCTAGTCCAAGCCCCATGCCATAAGCAGGGACATCATCAACTACTATAAGTGTGTATATATATGTATATATACATATGTATATGTGTGATATATATGTGTGTGTGTATATACATGTATAATATATATATACCTACATGCATGTATATGTATGAGCATATATATGTATATATATCTGTATGTGCTTGTGTATGTGTCTGTATATGCATACAGTTCCAGGCTTACACTGCTGGTTAGGAGGCCAACAACTTTAGTGCTTTGTAGCTCAGTAGGTAGCTGACCCAGGCCTCTATTTCACTAGATTTTTATGTTCTAACCACGATGTTTTTTCCCCACCCACTGACTCCTGTGCCTTTGTGCCAACCTGGAAGCCAGCCACCTGCCACTTGGGGCTGGCAGTAATGCCCAGGTGCTCCCATGACAGTCTGAAGCTGTTGCTTTCATGGTGTGAGGGCTGGAGTGGGACAGGAGGAAGCCTTCAGCAGCCCTGTTTGCATTTGCAGCTTAGGCAGCTGCTCCTTGTCTCCTCTGGGAGAAGAGCAGTGGGTCAGGTCTGTCTGTGGTCAAGGCAACAGGCTGGACCATGCTGACTGAATCCTCAAATTTTTTCACAGGTCAGCAAAACTCTTGACAGCCGCGTCCTGCTCTTCAGCAGGACAAGGAACATGGAGATGGTTGCAAAACAATCTGAGTTACTCTGCAGGAGATGTGTTTCAGCAGAGTGGGAGCTAGAGAGCCTTTAAAGGTGCACAGTGCAGAGAGGAGCAGTTTTGCACTTGTTTCAGTGAATATTAATACATTGGAGGAGTTTGTGGATGACTGTTTCCTGTGGGAGACAAACCCATGGAGCATTTTCTACCATCCATGAGTCAGTGGTAGACATTTCTCTTCTTCAGCAATATCCAAAACCAGCTGCACAACCTTCAGATCTGCAACCTGACTTGATCCACCTTGTCAAAAGCTTCTGTCACTTGCTGTGTAGGTCTCCATATAGAAGTTTTCTATTTTTTTATATATTCCTACAATATGTCAGGAACCACCAGTGAAGTGAGTGCTTCACTATTCATCTTCTGGTAGCTGATTACGTGGTGGGGCCTCCCCAGCACGTCAACTTTTTCTTCTGATGATGATGATGACAGCAGTCTGCAATTTTCACCTTCAGGCCAGTTTGTGATGAATTCCAAGATCCCTGGGCAATTGGGTTTTCCAATTCAAGCTTGCTGTGTGATTAGCACAACTCACTCCACGTAGCATCAGTGGCATGATGTGTGGAAGGGACTTCCTTAGATTTTTTCCAGTACATTAGGGTTTGATTATTTAGTTAGTTTGCTTTGGGGTTTTTTTTTCAGGAAACTACTACTTACTTTATCTTGTTTAAACTTTAAACAATTATATTTCCTGAAATGATTCTGTCTTACATGCAATCAATGTTTTGAATTACTGTTCCACAGCTTCAGGCTCATGTGACCAGATGTGGAGGATCAGGCACAAGCATGTAAAAATGTTTTTTCTCAAACATTCTGACTGACAGTTGTGACTGGAAGGTTATGATTGGACAAGAGGTCCCCCAGAGTAAGGGCAGCACTATGCTGATCCAACTTTTTTTCTGCCTTTAGACTTATGTTCATTGCAGCTGCATCAACTCCCCCCACCCCAACTTAGTTCCTAGGGAGCTTGAGATGGCTGGTGTGGGCCAAATGGCATGAAACATCTAGTTTACATGAGAAGCATGCACCAGGTTAACTATAAAAGGAAGTAGATCAGTCCCCCTCTCTTTTTCCTCCCTTTCTCTTTGTCTCACTACCCCAAGATCTGGACCACCCATGCAACAGGATCTATGACATGGTGATTTTCTTTATTCCCTTTCCCTCTCTTCTGCATTTATTTCTGTTCCATCTTGCTTTGTCTTGGAAAAGTGTGGCTATCATGTTATACCCATTATTCTATACTAAGTTTGTTTGTGGGAGTTGGGAGTTGTTTAAATGTATTGTAAAAATTCAGGGCTTGTGAGCCAAGGCTTTTGAGACTAAGTAGTGGGCTAGTTGCCAGAGTTAAAACAATTCTACAGTAAAGCAGAAGATTCCCTGACACATGGACTGATGTGTTCACTCAACCTGACAAGAATTTATAATGAACACCATGCCCTCTATAAAGCAGGTTAAGACACCAGGAGATAAAGCTGTAGATCTCTAGCTGCATAATAAAATTCCCTACAGACATACAAGGTTATGGCAGCACTGCTATTTCCTTTCCTTTTTTCCTTGCAGTTATTGTCATAACTATATTTGACCAACTCTAGTAGATGCTGGCAGTTTCACAGTTCCAGTGCTGCTGGGATAGGAAGCAGGGATAAACTGAAGGAGCAAAGACTAGGGTATTTGCCATACTTTTATTATCAGGGAAAATAGACCTCTAGGCAACATAATCTTATGTTTAAATCATCAGCTACAGAGGACAGAGCTTCAGTAAACATTCAGCACAAAAAGTATCAGGTTGAGGTCATATCATTCTTCTCATAGCAGTGAGCAGTGCTCATGTTTAGTTTTCCCAGCCTGTCTTTGGCTTGGTGGTGGCAGCTTCCACTAGTCAGGGAGTGCAAAGCATTTTTGCTTCAAAGGTCAGCTGTTTCAGGGACATAAACTCAGTTTTGCCCCAAGATTTGGTATGCAGTGTTTGCAATGCTGAGGATAGTGTGAGTCTGCCAAATATCAGAAGGCTCAAAGAGCCTTCAAATATATAAATCCCCAAGCTCTTATTTTTTCTTAGGCTTAACAAATTTAGCAGTTCTGGTATGGGCAGGTTCCTTCATCTTGTTCAGGCCACCAAAGAGCATCCTCATCTCCTACAGGGCTTTGGCTCTCTGGGCAGGGCAGGGCAGCATCACAGCAACCCATATTTACAAAAGAGGTTTGCAGCTGTGAGTCTCAGGGCAAAGAATGGCATTATGTGGTGTATCTGGGAAGATGGGAGTAAAAAAAAGACCTTCTAATACATCTGTTTGCACCTGAACACCTTTTATATTTATGCTGCACAGCTTAAAATTGACTTCAGACAAACAACCTTACAGAAAACTTCTCATATGGGTGAAATTCTGTGCTTTGACAGTGCAGACATACAATAAAATACATCTTTTGATCAGCAAGATAACCCTGCTAATGCTACTTTGTGCTCACTGCCATATTTTGCAGGAAATGTTTAGTCTGTTTGCATCTGTTTATGGAAAGAGAACAGGAATTTCCACAGAAAGAGAAAAAAAGAACAGCAAACTGGGAAAATGCTTTCTTTGTCAGCACTATGATATTAATAGTGCTTGCCATTTCACTCAGAAATAAAAAACAACCCATTTGTTTCTTAAAAACAAAAGGCAGAAAGAACACACCCTTAGCCAAATCCATCCCAGGCAGAAAGGCCAAATTTCCATAAGTTCAGGACCACAATAATTACATATCTAAACAGTCCTCAGCATCTGTAGAAAGCAACAGATTTTTTTTCAGAGTGTTACTTTTTAAAATGTATTTTCAGTGGTGGGCAGAGTTGATCAGAAAAATAAGCACTGTTCCCAAGTAGAGCTCTTTGATTTTTAATGCTGAGATTTTGGGAGCAGGACAAATCCCCTGTGCCTGGACAAGGGGCAGCTGGGGCACCTGGCTCACATTCAGCTTCCTCTCAAATAAATCAGTTCTTGAATTTCTGGTTGTATCACTTCATAGAAAGAAGCTCAATTAGTTCTTGCTAATTCCTAGCTGTGAAATATTACTATTCAAGCTTCATATGGCTCAAGTTCCTTTCTAAATCCATATATAGTTACAGAATTCCTGTACAGCAAACTTGCTGATCCAGCCTATTTCCTTCCTTTTGAAAGTCTGACATGAGAAGCAGCCCTTTAAAATTTAAAGAGGCAGTATTGAATGGACCTGGAAAATTATTTTATATTTGTGTTTACCAACAGTAATGAAATAGAATTTTTGCCTGTAAATAATCTCTTTATGGATCTGGCCCACCCTTCAGAAAGTCAGTGTTCTGAGCATTTAAATCCAAGCAAGTACTTTAAATTAGCAAGAACTTCTTTATATTAGGAAATAAAGGGCAACAATATTGCTCTTTTTTTGTTTCATTCACTGCACAGACATGCCAATTTCTTTTGCTAAATAAGAAAATCCTTTTTAATTTCTGAATTTTCTACAGTATATTACAAAGCAGATTAATATGTAATTATGTAACTAATACATTAACAGTGTAATACATGTTTGTGCAATCTCATCTGAGGGGTGAGGAAGTTCACGACCCTTTTTTCTCAGACAGAGCATGAGATTTTCTCATTTGCCTCAGAAAGAAAGAATTTATTCTCTTTTCAAATTGGAGCACTTAACCAGAACAAGCAGGTTCTTCTGAAGTGAATTCAGTTTAAGCACAAGATCTGAACTAAACTGAATCCTGTATCTCTAACATGTCATGGTTAAGCTTTTTGCTTGATGAAAAAGCAGACAGAAAGAAAACATTATGTCAAAGATGGGAATGGATTTTAGATGGGAATGGCTATTAGATGGGTATGGCTTTTAATGTAGATGAGTGATTTTGTGGCAGCCCTTCAGGCTGTGAAAGCACTGCTAGTGTCACACTAGACTTGGATCTGATAAAGAAAAGTTTTCACATCACAAGAACCAACAGAATTTTATCAAATTTTTAGACTTAGCACTATATACAATTAATGACAGAAGTTGCAATGCCATTTTCATCTTTGCATTCACTGCTGCAATGAGCTGAGAGCAAAGAAGATAAAAGCAGAAGTGGAGAGTTGAAATAAAGCAGAGGTGATGAAATGAAATCAAGAACTCAATGCTGAGGAAAGTGTGCAGCCTAATTCCCACCCTGTGGGGTTAACAGGTGTTAGTGTAAGAAAGCAGTTAAACAGAGAATGACTGCAGCAGCACCAGCAGCACCAGCAGCAGGTCTCTCTGACACAGCATGGACTTGAGACAGAACTAAATGAGTTTCTACTTCTGCATCAACCTAGATGCACACTCCTCATGCACACTCCTCACGTTCCTTTTGGAGAGACCAATGAAAAATGTCAAGACAGATTTATTGTAGGACTGTGGTTACATCTGTAAGCTGTAACCAAAAAAGCTTTTAGGAGTAAAGATATATTTACTGATGCTTGAAACAGACAGTTGTCTTCTCTATTACAGGAATAGAAAACTTGCATTCCCATAGCTCTGCATGTTTGCACACTGCCACCAATACTTGCTGGTTTTGGTGTTGAAAGACTATTCTTTTTCCCAGACTACCAAAATAGGACAAACTATTGTTTTTATCTCCTTTGATATTGATACAAACTTCTAATTTACTGAGGGATTTCTCCTTCACTTGACCTTGCAGAGGTTTGTGGATAGAAAAATTTGAAAGCCTGTTCTGTCTGCTCGGGGCAAGGAGTGGAGACAGCACAAATTAAGAATCCCTCTCCTTTTCCTGACTTGATGTTTTCTGGCTCTTACCTTGATTTTCTCTGTACCTGTGTATAAGTCACTTTATTTTGTGTGACATGTAATTTTCTGTGCTATTTTGAGAGCTGATGAGTACTTCTTAACATGATATAGAGCAAGTCTTTGTAGGAACACAGCTTGTGTTATGTTCTTGCATCTTCATGTAAACCTTTAGATTATAGGATCAAGGTGTAAGAGGTATATAGGGGATGAAATAATTTTTTTTTAATATTACAAGAATATCACTAATGGAGTTTAGTTTCTGGGACAAACACTGTCCCTAGTGCTGTCTTAGCTTACGGACATAGTTTATTCTTCTGGATGTCAAGGCCAGGTTGGATGAGGCTCTGAAGATGTCCTTGCCCATGGCTAGATGACCTATTGAAAGGAAACAGCAAAGCAAACACTGCAGAAAATTCCTGGGAAGCACGAGAGAAAGTAGATTACACACTATCTGAGAACAGAAAAGGCATCCTGAAAGCCTTGAGGAAACTACAAGCTGTCAGGCTGACAGATTTATTACTGGTCTGAAACTGGGTTGTGTGCAAAGTCTGAACAAAGATTCTCAGACTAAGTGTGTAAGCACTGTCTTAACTCTGCAATAAATAGACTCAGCCTTCAGCACAATGGGTGTCCCTCAACAGATGAAAACAGAAAGTGTACCCTCATATACATCTCATAAAACACAAGAATTCTTCCACACTTGGGGTATCAAATACATCACAGGTATTGCCCATTCCCCAACAGGGCAAGCGATAGTTGAAAGGGCACCTTTCACATTGAAAAACATTCCACAAAAACAGAAAAGGGGAAATCGATAGGCATGCTCCCTCAAGAGCAGCTTGTCAAAGCAACCTATGTTTTAATTTTTTTCGATCTTTCCATTAGAAAATTATTTAAATGCACATAAAAGGCTTTTGGGTAAGACCACTGGTGGAGAAGGAGTTCACCCAGAAGTGAAATATGAGGATGTACACAGTGGTCAGTGGAAAGATTCAGTTCCATGGTTAGCTTGAAGAGGCTATGATTGTGTTTCTTTACCTGCAGGACCATATTGGCTTCCAGCAAAATATATCAAACCACCCAAAGACTACAACAATGAGCCCTGACATCTTTCTTCTGCTGTACTGCCATCAAATGGTGGAAGGGACAATCTCCTGGGCCCACATCATTCACCCTCTGCTGTTTTGCCTCTGACCTGGTGGGACCCAGAGCCTCCCCTCAGCAGCAGTGGAACAGAATGGGAAGGAGGAACTTGGCCTCCTCCCCTGGATCAGGATATTGTAGATACTTATGGTATTAACACTGCTTCTGTTACTGATTTACCACTAATATATGCTTAACATGGAATCAAACAAGTACCTCTTCAAAAAAGTACCTTTACCAAAAAAGGTATCAGAAAAGTGCCTCTACCTTGTGCTAACTTTTCTATGCAATTGCATTTAATATATGCACACTCAGATAATGCAAGAAAATTGACTGCTGCTACACTGCCAGCCATTCTGTCTGCCTCCAGCAAATCTGTGGAGGCCACTCCACCTTGTTTCCTGGAACATTTTACATCCATCTCCAATATATGGTGTTTGGAATGGACATCATGTATAGGACAGCAGCAACAGCAACAATTCTCACTGTATGGGAGGGTAATTGACTGGGGACCACATGGTATGTTTAAAAAAGTGGGACCAACATAACCATTCTCCCATCCCAAAAGGCCAACCACAGTATTGTTTGGCATGATGGGGGAATGGCTGGATCAGTAATTCAATATTATTTAGGTAACAATCAGTCATGTGCACAAACTGTTGTGGGAAATGTTGCTACCTGCTTTTGGCAAGAGGATATACCAAGTAAAACTAGATAAAAATGCTACAACTGCTGCTTGAACACTGCAAAAGGAACAATTGCTAATGACTTTTACTTCACAACTGTATGTTTTTGCTTTAGCTAATGATTTCTTGGTAGAATATAGAAATGGTTTGTATTTTTTTTTTCTGATTCTTTTGTTTTCAAACCATGGAGATATGCGTAACTACTTTGTCTTTCCATTTCAAAGAAAATCTGAATTTTGGGTACCTCTAAACCTTACTCAGGCGTGGGAAGGACAGGATCTATCACAATTGGCTCGAATAGTCCAAGAGGAAATCCAAAGAGTAAGAAATGAGTTCACAAATTTCTGGGTTGGTTAATCTTTGCTGTTGTTTCTGCCATAATAATATTATCCACAGTGTCTGTGGCTGTCACTGCCTTAACTAATTCCATTCAAACTGCCCATACTGTGGGACGAGCTTTAACTAATAACACAGAAGAATTACAAACACAAGAAAACATTTATAAAGAAATAATGGCCAGATTAGATGCCTTAAAAAGTGCTCTTATATGGGTAGACAAGAGAGCTGAGACCCAAAAAACTCATCTATCCCTGGACTGTGATTGAGAACATATCCTTAATTCCTTATGTGTCACTCCCTTTCCATGGAATGACATGGAATAGATTTGGGAGACAGTTAAAAACCACCTCCAAGAGGCCTTTGATAAATCCTCACAACAGAATATACAGTCACTTCACACTCAATTAAAAGATCAACTCAGAACTTTACAAACTCTGCGGGAACAAAAGGTGTTGACAGATCTGAAAAATTATCTTTCTTAGCTAAATCCAAAGAATTGGTTTCCTGGGACAAATTTATGAGTTTGGGTTTTCATTGGACTGAGTTGTCTGGCAATGATATTCTTTTTAATCTTCTGTCTTGTCCTTTTTAACATAATCAGAGCTGTTAAAAGCACGCAAAAACAAGTCATGGTTACCTTAGCTTTATCTATGACTCCTTTAAAAAGAAAAGGGGGAGATGAAAGGCAACAACAAAGCCTGGCACTGCAGAAAATTCCTGGGAAGCATGAAAGAAAGCAGATTACACACTAGCTGAGAACAGGGAAGGCATCCTGTTTCCTCAAAGCCTGAAAACCTTGAGGAAACTAACAAACTGTCAGGCTAATGGATTTTTTGCAGGCCTGCAACAGGGGCTGAACAAATATTCTCAGACTAAATGTGTAAGTTCTGTCTTAACTCTGCAATAAATGGATTCATTTTGCTGTCAGCTTGTAAGTCCTGTTTTCATACACTAGGACACATAAAAGTTCTTTCCAATCCCTGTGATGTAACTGGAATTCAAATAAAGAATAACATCATGCTATACTAGGTTCAGAATTGAAAAACAAATGTGAACACAGGAACAGAATCAGACAAAAATATCTAAAAACACATTGGACCTGAAATGGTTCATTGGAGTGGCTCAGCTTCATCATGTTTTCACTGAAGCCAAGACAGGGATCTGTGGCTCCCCAGAAGAGCAGTTTCCCAATACTATGGCAATTTGTCCCAGGTGAGGTCCAGACACTACAAACAAACATTACTCATTAGAAACAGGTTTTAGAATGACTGCTCAACTGAGCATCTGGAAGAGCCACTTTGCTAAAAAAAGAGTTGAATTTAGTTTGATTTAACTCAAGCTAGACTTTGAAGAAAATACAATTTCCTGGAGGCTTGAAACCTAGCTTCTCAGGGACCTTCAGAAGGGAATTTTGGGTCACTGAGGATAGTCCTTGGCTGCTGTGGTGGCTGATGTGTGCAATCCTTTCCATTACCTGACTGCTACTGCAGGATACAGCTGTCAAAGAATGACACCTCAAAATGTCTTATGAAGAATTTCACAGGAAATAAGATTTTATTAAATCTTCAGTCATAGCAAGAAACTGTCTAAGTTTGCTAATAGACCACCCTTCAAAGGTAAACCGGTTTTTAGTCAGTTCCCAGAGTAAATGGAACATTTATTCTATTATTTTAGACCCTTGTTTGGGTCTACTGTGATATTCCATAGAATACCTGGCAAAATCTGCTTATGAATTTCTGATATTTCCAATTTCTGATTGAGCCATTTTTTCCTTTGCTAATTTTCTTCATGCAACCAGTGGAGGCTAAAAGCAAAAAGAAGAGTCTGTTATCTTAAAACATATAAAAAATAAAGTGTCACATTAACAAGTACAGCAGCCAGATTAATTCACTCAACTATCAAGTATTTTTACATGTCTACAATAAGACTGTTACACTGTATTTCATTCTTCAATTAGCTGTTTTAATAACATTTTGGAACACTACAAATCACAGAATGGTTTGGTTTGGAAGTGACCATAAAGATCACCTAGTTCCAGCTGCCCTGCTATGGGCACAGACACCTTCCACTGGACCAGAGCCCTGTCCCACCTGGTCTTGAGCACTTCCAGGGATGTGGCCAAAACTTCTCTTGTTCCAGTGTGTCACCACCCTCACAGTAAAAAAAATTCCTCCTAATATGTAACAAGTTAGAAAAAATGCAATACAAAGATGTTGTGGTTTACAAATGTATGTTTTGGTGCCAGTAACGACTATTTGACAATCCCAAAAATGTTATAGCAGTGGTTATTAGTTGCCATCAAAGCAATGTACAGAGCAGGGGTAAAATTAAAGAAAAAAAAAGTTACAAAAAATTGCATTCAGCATCCATGCTACATACTAAGGGGGGATGCAAATGGAGGATGGAGCAGGGTAGAAAGTTAGATAAATTTAAATATCTAACTTTGTTAGTCACCCAGTAAATTAGGTGACTAACTTAAAACTGGGTGAAGAAGGACATGTTAGAACTGTTTCCTTTTTACTGTGCCTTTTTGTTCTGTATGACACACTTTCATTGTCCAGAAAGCAGATTAAATTCTCATGAATTCCTCCTCCTTATATTTTGAGCTAAGTTAGAAATTTCAACTGACCTAAATCCTGAAATTCAAACCCAATGAAATTATCAAAAGAGTGAATTTTTAATGATCACAATAAACCCCTTTTATGCACTAAACAGAGCTGAAAAAAAATGCAGGATCTAAACTAACTTACAAGGATGGCAGATTTCCACTAGAAATAATGTTTTTGTAAATGACTGATGTCAATCTTGCTTTATGACTCCAACATAGTCATACTGTCTCAAATTGCTCAAACCCCCCCCCACATTGTGATTTTATAATTTTTTATTGTAAGAAAATACTTATTAATGATTTTAGGGGAAAAAAATCTTACCAGTAAAGTAATCAGCAAGCATTATATAATCCAAGATAAATATATCTCCTTCCAGAAATACCTAAGTGTTGCTAAGATGCAACATCAGGACCACAAGTGCTTCCATTGTAATAAAATACAAATATCCATCTTCAACAAGATAACTTATTGAGTTCTTACAGAGCTGTTCTTGGAACTAACATAATTTGACATTTTCATTAATGATTTTGCCACAAAGACCTAAAGAATATTAACTAAATATGATGGTGCCCTAAAACAAGAAGACAATTAATATAAGGAGGCTAAAGAAGAATTTATAATTTGCAAGTAGAATCAGGATAAAATTTGGCAAAAACATGCTCTGGAACTGAGAGCAAGAATTTCTGTCTTGAACTTGGAACTCAGAAAACTAAAGGCAGAAGAAGAGAAAAATCTTTGAATGTTATTTGATCACAGGATTACTAAACCACTCTATTACAGCTGTGGAAGAATCTGAGTGGGGCCCATTCTATTTCAACCAAGATATTTTGGACAGAAATAAATAAGTATTAGTGTGATTGTATTAGTTGGACTGTACTTTGCAGTGTGTAAGCAGAAATTTCCTGTTAGAGCCAGATAATTTCAAATTAAAAAATAAACAAAATTTATGACACAGACTGGAAGACACTGCATTGAGGTACTAAAATAAAGCCAGGGAAGCAATATAGTTACTTTCTATAAATACAGAATGAGCTCATAGGAACATATGAGAACGATTTAAGCTAAATGCCTGTATATGTGCACATACACACAGCAAAGAGACATGAACTGGAGGGAAATGAGCCATCAAATAAAAAGAGCTGTTGAATATCCTCCTGGTAAATCACTGCAGGCCAAGGACTGACACAACTCAGAAATTAATTTTGAGCAAATTGTGAAAGTAACTGTGTGCTGTGGTTGACCCTCATAACAGGGTGCTGCTTTCTGCAGAAAGACTGATGGATAACGAGGCCACATTCCTGCTGAGCTGCTTTTGGTGGGTAGAGAAAAGCCCAGGCACTGACCAGCACAATCCAACAGCTCTGGATGGCTCATGGTGGTGCTTATCAGGGAGCAGAGGCTGCCAGGGCATGTGGAAAATCCAGTGGCGAGCAGGGGGTGAATGGCAGGGGCTGAAATTGTTAAATATTGTGATCCTGCTGGCATGGCATGGGCAGGAGGGGCAGGAGGAGACTGGAAAGGGAGCTGAGTTACAGCTGGCTGGAAAACCAGCCTGAAAATGATATCTACCAATTGTGCACTTTTTATTTTCCAGCTGTTTGATTCGAAGACCTGGACTTAATTGTGAAAATTCATGCACTTGAAAAAACAAATCTAAGATTTCTTAACACTTCAAAATACTGTATAAATTAGGTTCTCAGACTTCAACTGACTTCAGTCTTCAACTGAAAACACTCAGCATCTTGTATGAATAACCTTCACACAAATCCTTCATTTCCAGTTGAACATTTAATTTAAGGATGCTACACTAAACACTAAAGATTCACACTATTCTAGTAAAGCACCATCTCTATTCCTTAAGTATTCTTTGTTTCTTGGCTGACTTTTCAGGAAAACCTTCTTAGCCTCAGCGTGCATTATCACGGTTGAAGAATCTATACCACATTGTTGCTGTTGGGATGGACACAACACACAAAGTAACACATAGCAACAGGTAAAATGGCTTTTTTTACAGCTGTGCATTCTCTTTTATACATTGTTCAACAGTGCATGTCTCATTCATTGGTTACAATAACACAGCTCATCGTGTTCATTGGTACAAAGTAGTCAGCATCACCATTTTTGGGCAGACTTTCTACATTTATTCTACAAACAGATCATAGTTTTGTTTTTCCACCTGCAGGTGTTTATCTCTGTTCTCTCAGTTCCCATGTGAACGACCTCATCTTCTTCTTTCCTTCACGGGTAATCACAAATTTTATCAATTTCCTCTTCCTTCTGTCAGCTCACTCCTCTGGCTCACAGACCAGCTGTCAGCCCCTTCCACACCACAAATACACAATGTCTGATTTACCTGGTGCCAGGTCTTACTTCCAGTATCAGTATAGGGAGGTAAATCACTTTTTATTCAGAAAAGTGCTGTTGTAGGTGGGGTTTTTCATTTTGTTTCTTAAATATAGAGATATACTGGAGGAATCTGTTTCTCTGCCTTTTGAAAGACCATGCCACACTTACATATACACATCTATACATTCTCTCTTTTTTCCCCCTCGTATATTCATTGTCCACACAAAACAGGCGTTACTGTAGTTCTTTCCAAATTTTAGGTCAGAATTTGGTGCATCCATTATGGTGCTTAGTAAAACCTCTCAATTAAAATGTCATGTAGAGAAGTAAACTGTTAGATTTCTATTTGTGGAGGACAGTTTAGCTGGAAAAAATGAACACCTGCTCCACTGTATTTTACAGAGAAAGAAGTAATTTTCAGATAGCCTGTTGTTGTTTGAAAGGTGTGTGGTAGCTGATGTCACAGTGCTGTGGCCAGGACATCACAGCCCTGCCTCACGCCAGCGCTCAGCCCCTTTGTGCCGTCACAGCCCAGCCCGCCTCAGGCATCAGCAGAAGCGGCTCACGGCTGAAGATGCACGTGGCCAGAGAAAGCCTGGAAGGAAGAAGCCTGGGAGTAAGAACGGGAGCTCAGCCCGCTGCAGTGAATTGCTCCCTGGAGCCAGTGGCACATCACGAGGAGCGCTGGTGCCAGCAGTGTCAAGCCCATGGCTCCCAGGACGCTGCAGCGTTCCCAACTGGAAACGCCCACCACTCCGTGCCTGAGCAGATCCTCCAGAGACAAAGGCAGTTGAAGTTCCTCTGTCCCTGGGAAGCTCTCCTGAACTGGCTGTGGAGGGCAGGAAGAGTTTGTTGTTAGCAGCTCACTGACCTCTGCAGTGCCTCTGCTCTAAATAAATCAGCATTTGCCAAGGAGCGCTCACGCTGCTCCCACTGCTCTGCTTTGGACTGCCATGAGGTTTCTTTCTTCCCAAGAGCTGGCACGTGTTGCGTTGGCATGGGAATGCTGTGGATCAAACAGG